>OX439391.1:3377445-3977445 GCA_949319315.1 Zelleria hepariella
TGGTACCTAGGTAGGTACACATCCCTGAAATGCGCTTAGGTTCAATGAAAATTTACAAACCCTTTTTTGTTCTTATATTTTGTGTCTAGCGACCAACTTGCGACTAACGAATCCTTTCTACTTGCCAGTGTTTCTAATGAATGTGCTTCTTTAGCTTTCCTGCAACATTTACGCCCTTTACATTCCTCTAACTAAATGTCCTATTCTGAGGTTTCACAAGAGGCCCCATTGACCTCTATACTGTCTTCCAGCCAACCTTTAACCTACATAACATTACAGTCGCAGTCTCGCAATTGCTCACATGATGGATGGGGCGTTCGACAGTCAATTTACATAATATGGATTCGTATAGGTCCTTTTTCGAGGAGCTATCTTTGCCTAATAGCTACACTCGCTAACAGTGAGGGAAAACATCGTGAGGAAACCCGCGGCTTAATTCCACACAAATTGACTTGTTTTTCTTGCGGGCTAGGCAGACTAAGCTGTCAGGATGGTATAGGTGCTGGGCAAGTCTACTCTATCTTAAAACAATGCAACGCCGGGTGGTCTCTTCACCCAACTAGTGTGAGTGAAGGTGCCCTTGGACGCTGTATAAATCATCTTATTACGCAGATGCAAATGCAAAGTGACTATAGCCGACTGTAGAGCAAAAGTGAGGCATGCGTGTGCTGCACAATGCAATGTCAGCACACGCGACGTACGTACTGTGTTAACCCGTACAATGTGGTTTGTTATTTTTAACCTCCAACAAAAAAGGTATTATAAGTTTTACCGCTTTGTGTGTGTGTCTGTCTATGGCACCGTAGCTCTTAAACGGGTAAACCGACTTGGATGCGGTTTTCTTAAAATTAGATGTAAGCTGGTTTTCTAGCGTGTTCTTAGATATGTTTTATCAAAATTGGTTCAGCTGTTTATGAGATATGGTCCTACCTCACCTTTAGGTCCAAAAGGTCAACTTCCCAAAAGGCTACTTCCCAAAACGTTCACTTTCGAAAAACTTTCAGTCTCAAAACGTCAACTTCCCAAAAGGTCAACTATTTTTCCCAAAACGTCAACTTTTCGATTCCTTGTGTTTTGTGAAAAAAAAAACCGGTCAAGTGCGAGTCGGTAGTTATTATTTCATACGGCCGAAAGTTTTTAAAAACGTTCAAAATTTCAAATCAATCAAAACCAATGAGGCCGCGATGAAATTGGAACGTTTCCGATTCCATTTATCGCGGCGAGTGGTTTGTTATTGGAATATTTTCTCACCTTCGGGCTGAGTTTGCGTTTTGGGTCTGGCTGGACACGGAGGGATCAATTTATGTAGAAAAATACTGGCCGAAATTGTCATGCTTTAGAGCCGAAAGTGTGCCGAAAGTATACAAGTATACCTCTTCGGCTCTAAGGCATAAGTTAAGGCCTAAGGCATAAGGCATAAGGTCCTAGGGCAGTGTTTCCCAACAAAGTTTGGGAAACATTGCCCTAGGGCCTAGGGAGCTCGAGTTCAGGAATATTGCATTGTGTAAAAAAAGTTGAGAAATTATGTTTTAGCGGATCGATGGTATGGTATGAAAACGCGACGCAGGCGGAACGCGACGCTGGGGGAAAGCGATGGCGCCGCCAAAATTCATCAAATATGTAGTTATTTAGGTTCAGTCTATTCCTATAAAATTAGTAAAGGTACTGAAAACTACTGGGAACAAAGGTAAGTAGATAAGTTGGGTTCAATAAGGGTTCAGTACGTTTTACTTCGCATCCGCGGCGACCGACGGACCTAAGTTCCGTTTTGATTTTAAATCTTCGAATCGTAATCTCCGGTTTCTTCGAACTGGGCAAAAAGAAGGCGTATTTCTCACATCGTCTACTTTCTCATTTGTGCGAGAACAGGCCCGTAGGAAGGGGAAAAATGGGACCCGTATCTAATGGTCTCCAAACATTAATTGTACACACGGACGCTAACACGCTAGCACTCTACTCGGTTACGTTACGGGCGTCTTTACAACAAAAATGTACACTTTGACGTGCTGTCGTGTGTACATCCAAATCTCCTTTAAAATCAGTTTTAAAGCAGTAACCCGTAGATAACCGTACAAAGATAGGTATTATTGAAAGATAATAGCACGGTACAGTACTCCCAAATTAATAATGCGCATAGTGATTTTCGTTACTTTTCGGAAACGGTCGAATTTAGGGGGGCGTCGGGAGACGATATCTTTATAGAGTGGTAAAATGCATTACTTCATGCATAATTTAGTAGAATTATGTATTTTGTGCGAAAAGATGACTGGAATTACGCCCACTAGCGAAGATCTGTATGCGCATTATTTATTTGGGAGTACTGTAATTGGCAGTTAAAGTCCCGATTCCAACTTTCTTTTTTAGCTCTCAATACAAAAAGTACTTAGGTATTTAGGGTAAGATCAGAGAAATAACCGATGTACTTTATCCTAATCGCCAGTTTCTTATTAAATTACCAAAACTAAATGCTATATCTTGTAATAGAGATTGTAAGTATTTTCCATACTTCTTCTCCAAGAGAACGATCCGTATCTTTAGAAATTGCCCTTCAACGAACGTTACATGTCGACCGCTCGGCGAAGAAAAATAATGAGAATAAGTAAAAGTAATGAATAGCGAGAGCTCCAAAAAATTACACTGTTTGTATAGGCTACACGGGTTTATTTCTAATTAGAATAATGTTGTGAATATTTTGCAATACCTGGCTTGCTCCAGGTGTTTTATTATTACACTTTTAAGGTAGGTATTTATTATGATTTCAATGTAAGTTAACTTTTTTACGTAATAACTTAAAGAAATAACAAATTTTAAGAGCTATAATTAGCAACTAGTGGCGCCAAATCGTTGATATTATTCCGCCATCCTTCATTAAATCTATATAGCATAGTATAGTAAGAGTGTAGTAAGATTTATAGTATTTATAGTAAGATTCACTCTAGTATTCGTGTAAATAGTAAAATAAATTGTATCAAACATTCCGTTGAATCTAATATTCCTGTTTACTTAAAATTTATTGAAATAAAAAAAATATATCGACATTATTATTAATTAATAATATTGTTTAGCATTATGTACGTATTAAATTTGCATGCCTTAAATAGGTTGAATGTGCTGAGCTTTTAATATCAACTATTTAACATCTGAAATGTAATCTACCAAAAGCAAATAAACGTCTTGTATCTTGTATCAAGGCAACCGCAACATCCCCTGGGTTAGGCCCTGCCCCTGGCTAGTTGCTTGCTACAATGCACTTCATTTCGAAGTTACAATTGTGTTCCATCCAGCGGGAGCTGAAACGAATAGTTTTGCTCGCTTTGGCTCAGCTTTAAATTGAAATACGGTTGTTTGCTTTACAGTAATGTGTTATTAATTGTACGAAGTTGGATGCGGTCCTTGCGGCACGCCAGTTTTTAGGTCTGCGCAAAATTAAATAGTGCTAGACCTTGTTTTTTTAACCGCATTAAAAAAGGATGAAGCACTTAATTCGAACCGTATGCTATTTTATTTTATGAATGTTTTTTACGTATGTGTGTTACCCTAGAACTTTTTTTTATAGGTGAACCGATTTTGATAAAATCTCAAAAATCTCCCATTTTGAGAACTCGCTCCGACACGACGGTTTTGATTCCCCTGAAACATTGCGTCATGTAGAACCGATTTTTTTACAGCTCCAAGGGACTGCAGACTTAAGTATAATAAAATTGATAAATTAGTTTAAGGTTGGACGATAGCAGCGTTGCGTAAAATTCAAAATTTTCAGTTTTTAAATGTTAAAGGTAAACGGAGCTATTTTTGTCAGCGATTTTTCGTTCACGGCAATAACATCGTATTCTTTTCATTATTGTAAACCATAGAACAAAAATGATTCAGCCGATTACGTGTTCTGGTCATCAACAAGTTATTTGGCAGTGCCAATGCTTCGTAGACCGGAACACATTTAATTGGCTGAATTATTGTTGTTCTGTTGTTTACAATAATGAAAAGAATATTGTTTTATTGCCGTGCACGAAAAATCGCTAAACAAAAATAGCTCAGTATAGATCAAAAATGAAAAAAAAACTGTGAAAATTTTTAATTTCCCGCCACGCTGCTATCGTTTTACCTTAAACTAGATACCACCACGTGTTCTTGAGAAAAGAGTCTTGACAGACAGACAAACGGACAGACGGACAACAAATTTCCGTTTTTCCTTTTGAGGTCCGGAACCCCAAAAACAAAATAAAATCAATATTTTTTAACCTCGACCAAAAAAGAGACCCCTCTTTTTTGGTCGAGGTTAAAGCTTGACCGCTATGTGTGTCTGGCTACAGCATTAGTGTGAGGGTGTGTGTGTGTGTCTGTCTCAGGCGCGGTAGCTCTTTATTCGTTTTTTTTTTAATTAAGAAGGAGGTTTTCTAGCGACTGTTCTTACATAAATATGTTTTACCAAAATCGGTTCAGCCGTTTATGAGATACGCTAAATTGAAGCTAAACTGTCGGAGGTATTTTAAAATTTTTATTTAGTATTTAGGTATGTCACAGACATGAAAATAGGATGTAAGGAGGTAAGGATTTTGGTCGCTCATGCTCTCATTTGCGTCTTAAAGTATATAAAACAGCACGTCACACTTTTGTTGTAAAGTCGCTCGGAACGTGACCGAGTAGAGTGCTAGCGTTTATCGAAGGGTAGACGTGCTGGCAAAAAAAAAATGGAGCGAAACAAATATCAGCTGTTCCATACATTTGGTGCAGATTGTGTCTGCCTTATGCATGATACAGCTGATATTTTTTCTTTCCATTATTTTTGCCACCTCGTACAATTGGTTTGTAGTAATCAGTAGACGTCCTAAAGAATTTGATTGCACCCTGTAGAGAACAACCTAGATTTGCTTCTGATAGCCGACCCTTCTCAAGAACCTAGAAGTCTGGATATTATTAATCGCCTCAGAGTTTTAACGTCATTGCGCTCGGCTACGCGAAGGAAGCTCTGACTTATTGGATCGGCCCCTAGACAAGTTGGATCCATTCTTGCAGATTTTTTTCTAAGATCATTGAAATAAAACTACTAAATTAACCCTTTACATTGAAATTACATTATATGATTGGTGATACAGATTTTATAAGGATTTTTCAATGACATTCTAAGAATGTCATTGGGATTTTTTGAATGAAATAGGTACCGATTCTATGCAGTCTCCATATGGCCAAACTGCATGGAACAAGACGCTGCACAAGATCACATAACTGACGAACGCGATACTTCATGAATTACAATGAACAAAAATATATAGGTACTAGGAATCTAAGGAAACATTCATCTGAAAGTTTATGGAAATATTTCCAGTTAAAACATTGCCGAGAGTGGGAATGTTTCCGAGCGTACACACGACACGACAGCACGTCAGAGTGTACACTTTTATTGTAAAGTCGCCCGTAACGCAACCTAGTAGAGTCCTAGCGTGTAAGGGTCTAGGTGCTGTCGTGTGTACATCACTAACCACAACAAGTGAACAGGGGCCTTAGCCTGTAACGCAATGGTGCCAAAATGGGCTCCCGGTTGACGGCTTCAATTACGATTTATTAATGTTGTTGGTCCTTTTAATGTTTTTGTAGTTCAGCAAAGAATATTATGATTCTAATTCTGGAGGATTAGTTCGCTAGGACGCCATCCATACGCCATTGCGTTACAGGCTAAGGCGTTAATATTTCCGATAACACGTCCTGCCTGATGAGGCAGCTTGTTTCTGATACCGGGAAATGTTACAACAAACGCGGGATTAATCTGTTTGTCTGGCTGGACGATGGCGTGGGGTTGTGTGGGGTGGGTTCACGTATTTAGGCAAAGCATTGTTTACATCGACGCCGTATTAATATTCTCTATTCATTCACCCCTTGAATTTTGTTGATGACTACTAAATAAAAAAAGGGTTTTCCGGTAAATAAGGTCAAGGGTGCGATTCGTCATATAAAACCCCCGACACTTTCTTTGGAAATTAGCATCTCTCACACTCAACTATTTTTTTATAAAATTTGCACTAGTCGTAAGTGGCCGTTTTTTTCTTGTGCAGGATTTATTCGTAGGTTTTTAGCAAAAAACGCCTCCAAAAAGAAGAACAGATATTTTTTCCACTGCCTTGGCCGTCGCCTTAACTTCTACAACAGTGTTTTTGGCAGGTAGATTGCTCAGGCTTGGTTTTAAGAGTCCTAAAACTCAAGGGCAGAATTATTTAAGTGACTATTTTGCTGTCACAAAATCCCGCCAATAGCTGAAGAAACAAGCACTTTATCCTAAAGCGATTTGCCAATAACAGAGGCTAATAAAAACAGCCCATGCCAACCACGAGGAATGCCTTTGTACACTGTCACGATTTCAGAGCACGTAGTTGTGTTTTTTCAGACCCTACGGAGAAAGACGAGGGTGGATCTAGTTAAAGTGGCTTAAGAGGCCCCGCTACATTTTGCCACGTGGATTAGGCCTTGTTTCGCGAGTTTTCCCTAGCTTATCTGTTAGATCTCCATAATATGACGACGACGATTTCGAAATTGATATAACTAGTGGTTCGCCCCGAACTTTGAACTCGCGACCCTCTATCTCAGTAACCCCTCGACCGATTTGGCTCATGTTCGAACTTAAAAATTCTCTTTTCCTCATTTACCCGCCTACCAAATTTCATGACGATTCGACTACATTTACTCAAGTTATCGTCGAACAAACATTCATACATACATACATACATACATACAAACGCCGGATTGTTCCAGTAGACTCGGAGAACTTCGCTCGCTTCGCTCGCTCGTTCAACAATACCTAGTAAATTAAAATTTAAAATACCCCCGACATTTCAGCTTCAAATTAACATATCTCATAAATGGCTGAACAGATTTTGATAAAACGTATCGAAAAACACTCGCTAGAAAACCTACTTTTTTATTAAATAAATAAAATCAAATTCATATCGGTTAAAACACACTTTTTTATTATATTTACACGTTTAAAAGCTACGGTGCCCCAGACAGACACACAGGCAGACAGACACGCACCCTTACATACACATACACACACACGCACACACATATCGATCAAACTTATAACAGTGTTAGGGTAAATATAATAAATAGGGGTCTATTTTTGCGTCGGGGGTTAAAAAATACTTTTGAAATTGTTATTGGGAGATCGTTACTAACTGCGAAGTTAAGGATATCGTGCTTTAATAGCTCGAAACATCCGTATCTATCCTGCTCTATGTAGAACAATAGAGTGAGAGAGATCGCCAGACCTTATTTTACAACTAAAATTTTCGTAAGCACTGGGGGGCTTTAGACTGTAACTGGCGTGTCGATGGCGTCCCAGTAGACGGGTAAAATCGGGGTTTCCTCGGTTACCCCTACAACCAGTGAACTAATCCTCTAGAATTAGAATCAGCCCCTCTACCCTTGACGCTATTGCGATCCAATTGAAAAAGTTTAAAAATTAATTTCTCTTTGAATTCGCATAGTAATGCTTTGATTTTAAATACTTTGTAATGTTTTTTCAAAGGTAAGGCTGTTTTATTCAATAAAAACACAAAATTCGTCTTAATTTGTAAAATATTAAATTTTGTAAATTGCGCCATATTGCGGCCGCATTGGAAAAGCGCGTCAAGGGTAGAGGGGCAGAATATTCTTTGCTGTATTACAAAAAAATCTAAGGACCGACAGAATTAATTAATCGTATTTGAAGTTTCACCTCTATGACTTAAGAGTACCGGGTGAGTGAGGTCGAAACTAGTCTGCTTTTCCGATAATAAGTGAAACCGTTGAAACAATATGAAACACCAGTCCATAGTTCGTATGCAGCAATGCATAGGCACTAGGCAGCCGAGATTCGAAAAAAAAAAACTACGCACAGGGGATTTCCTATTTTCTCTTGGTGATCCAGCTGCGGAAAATATGAGAATTTATACCTACAGAGAGAGTATCGAAACCAACACTTATGTACCTACTTATTTCGGGCTGTAAGTATTTTCTATACGCTTTTTCCGCAAATAAAATGGTCTCGGTGAAAATATATTGTTTTATTTGAATAGAAAGTACGCTTTTGGTTGCACGTGATTGAAATAACGTTCCAATTCCAATATTATTCTTCCTCGTTCCTTGCTAGTTATGGGAATTCCATTTCACTATATCCTGTTTTTCCTGTGGATTACAATATGAAATCAAGTATACAGAAAAACAAAAAACCACAGAATCCACCTTACATTACGTATATGACACTAGAAACCGTAGAAGTCATCACAATTCCTTCACATGAATTTCATAAAAAGCTCTATAGTATTTTATGATGATAATGTAAAGGCTGTAAAGGTTAACTACTTTATTAAGTGCCAGTTTATAATATTGATAAGTAGTTCTATCTAAGTAGTTCTAGTACCAATCACGGAAACCTATCGCAAGACAACTTGATTTAGTATAGTTCTTTGTTCTTATTTGTTTTATTTGCCTCTATTTGATATAACAAGTCTTTTTCTGTATTGTGTAACAAGGGTATGTGTTAGGCTAAACTACTGGAGAAAAACATTGTACCAAACCATCAGGTTTAATTAGGTACCTACTGTAGATTAATCAGAACATCTTATAATTGAAACATAATCGTTATATTTTACTTTTTAAATTTTCCAACTTTTCGAGATCTTCGCGGTAAATTCAGGTGACAGCTGTCTTTTATGTCATTACCATCGGCTATTAAATAATTTTAAAATCGATTATGAATAGTGCTCGTGCAAACTGCAAACCTAAGAAAAAATATTTATTTATTTTTATTTTTATCGTGATTTCCGAACGAATGCGGACACAAAAACTTGTCAGCGATACACTAGATAGAAAATGTTAGAGGTGCTGGGCAAGCCTACTCCATACAAAACATTGTCCCAGGCTCTTCACCCATCTAGTGGAAGTGAATGTGCCACTGGTGTATAAACCATCTCATTACGTAGCTACGACCTTCAAAAGCCCTCTGTATAAAGCTTCGCGACCTCCTAGAAGTTTCGCGACCCCCGCCTAAGGTAGCTTGGCGACCCCCCAGGAAGTCGCGACCCAGCGGTTGAAAACCACTGTGTTAGTCTATCTATTGAGTCTTATGTTTCTTATACCTGCGGCGTGGCACTGTTGCAAAGTCGCAAAGAAAGTGTCATAACAAAATAGACGATTTATTTCAATTTTCAGCTCGGTTTTCTTAGCAACTCTTTTAAAGAGACATTCTTTATCCGCTCAGTTTTATTTTTACTCTAAAGTAGAACAGTTTTGTCAAAGACTTTGTGTGCAGACTCCTTTGTTGCACGGCGCTCAGTCACGCTTAGTGCATCTACACCTTTACCGGCGGATATGGAGCATTAAATGTGTAAAATGTTACGAGATTTTTGGCTGACCGCGGCGGTCCGCTCCATGGACATTTTGTGTTATAAGACCGCCAACAAAGCGGGAAAACACGTATTGTCCTCATCATAACGAACATTCATCATCGTGAGGAAACCTGAGCGTATGCGGCATTATACCCTCAACGCAAAAATCGCCAACCCGCATTGAGCACGCGTGGTGATTAAGCTCGAACTCTCTCTCTGAGAGAAGGCCTTTGCCCAGCTAGTGGGACATGTACAATTGTACAGGCTACATCTTACTTACTTACTTACAGACAGAAACGGGTAACAAACTGATCCTATAATCATTATAGGATCAGTTTGTTAATTTGTTACTTTTTTAGGTCCAGAACCCTAAAAATGGCGTAGATTTTTATTTGAGACTCTAGATTGGAGCTGGTGAGATTTAGTTCCATCTGAGAGTACGAACACGAGGTTAATTAGGAATGCCGTGGCCACTCGATACGTAGGTACTCGGTCACGTTTCAGCTCTCCAACATTATCTGTGATCTTGTTATACTTACTTCACTGGGAGGGAATTATTGTAATCACAATACGAGTATACTATGAAAAGTCTTGAAAGGTTATTTTTGTATGGGTATCCGAAAAGAGCTACGAGCGGGCTACCTGACTGCTACGTAGCACATCGTAGATCCTAGCCCGTCTACTAGCGTGCTACGAGACGGCTACGTAGCACATCGTAGACCCTAGCCCGTCTACAAGCGTGTTACGAGACGGCTACGTAGCACATCATAGACCCTAGCCCGTCTACAAGCGTGTTACGAGACGGCTACGTAGCACATCGTAGACCCTAGCCCGTCTACAAGCGTGTTACGAGACGGCTACGTAGCACATCATAGACCCTAGCCCGTCTACAAGCGTGTTACGAGACGGCTACGTAGCACATCGTAGACCCTAGCCCGTCTACAAGCGTGTTACGAGACGGCTACGTAGCACATCGTAGACCCTAGCCCGTCTACAAGCGTGTTACGAGATGGCTACGTAGCACATCGTAGACCCTAGCCCGTCTACAAGCGTGTTACTAGACGGCTACGTAGCACATCGTAGACCCTAGCCCGTCTACAAGCGTGTTACGAGATGGCTACGTAGCACATCGTAGACCCTAGCCCGTCTACAAGCGTGTTACGAGACGGCTACGTAGCACATCGTAGACCCTAACCCGTCTACAAGCGTGTTACGAGACGGCTACGTAGCACATCGTAGACCCTACCCATCTACAAGCGTGTTACGAGACGGCTACGTAGCACATCGTAGACCCTAACCCGTCTACAAGCGTGTTACGAGACGACTACGTAGCACATCGTAGACCCTACCCGTCTACAAGCGTGTTACGAGACGGCTACGTAGCACATCGTAGACCCTAGCCCGTCTACAAGCGTGTTACGAGACGGCTACGTAGCACATCGTAGACCCTAGCCCGTCTACAAGCGTGTTACGAGATGGCTACGTAGCACATCGTAGACCCTAGCCCGTCTACAAGCGTGTTACGAGACGGCTACGTAGCACATCGTAGACCCTAACCCGTCTACAAGCGTGTTACGAGACGGCTACGTAGCACATCGTAGACCCTACCCGTCTACAAGCGTGTTACGAGACGGCTACGTAGCACATCGTAGACCCTAACCCGTCTACAAGCGTGTTACGAGACGACTACGTAGCACATCGTAGACCCTACCCGTCTACAAGCGTGTTACGAGACGGCTACGTAGCAGATCGTAGACCCTAGCCCGTCTACAAGCGTGTTACGAGACGGCTACGTAGCACATCGTAGACCCTAGCCCGTCTACAAGCGTGTTACGAGACGGCTACGTAGCACATCGTAGACCCTAGCCCGTCTAAAAGCGTCCTACGAGACGGCTACGTAGCTTATCGTAGACCCTCGCCCGTCTACAAGCGTGTTACGAGACTGCTGCGTAGCACATCGTAGACCCTAACCTGTCTTCAAAGTGTGCTACGAGACTGCTACGTAGCACATAGTAGACCCTAGCCCGTCTACAAGCGTCCTACTAGACGGCTATGTAGCACATAGTAGACCCTAGCCCGTCTACAAGCTTGCTACGAGACTGCTACGTAGCACATCGTAGACCCTCGCGCGTCTACGATCGTGCTACCTGACTGCTACATAGCACATCGTAGACCCACATCGTCTACGAGCGTGCTACGTCACTGCTACGACGTAGCAATTTGTTTGATACGTTTTTTTCTCTTTTCGCTTTGAAAACAGGTTTTTTCAAATCAAATGACAGTAGATGCATGATAAATATCATCGAATTTACTTGATTTCAAAGCTGCGAACATTTATTATGGACTTGCAGAATTAATATCGTTACAGGCATACAATTTCCTACACGAGTTCTTCAACGCTTGAACTTGTAAAGTTCAATTATATTGTGAAGGTTAAATCTAGGTTAAATCTACGTATTTCAGATTTTATTTTACGCTCTGAACTTCCCTGTTTTGAAAACATTTTAATTGCGGTCTCAAAACAAAAACGTCTAGAGCGTACTTAAAATATCGCTCTTACGTATTCTCGAGTATTATTTGTCTTGTTCTCAACGGCCTCTTGTTATAATAATATGAAACTTGAAGCTCGACAATAGACCTAAATAAAAGTGAAATGAATTAACCAACTTTTGTTACTGAGGCGTCGAAACGGGCAGTCTTTTTCGGCAAAATGTGGCTTCAATATTGGCAATCATAGCCCGGCTACAGTAAAAACATTTTTAGTGTTCGGGAAAGTATATCTCGTCAATATTGTCGTCATATTGAGTGTCATTGTCATTGTCTCAACCCGTCAAAACAACAACAAGACTCTGTACCTATAGCATCTTCACTGCGAACTTCATGTTGCTTGGAAAAGGATGTACTATTTTCACAACAATAGATAGTGGCTGAAACAAGGTAAGTTAGCTCCCTCACACAGGCGCGTTTTATCGGTCGGTAAAACCGCATGCGCTATTGCGATATCTGTTATCAGTGCATTTTGTATTAGGAACGTTGCGCGGTATTACCGCAGCAGTGTGTAACTTCGTGGCCATCCTAATACAAAATGTACTGAAAACAAATATCGCAATAACGCATCGACCGATGAAAACGCGCCTGAGTGAACCTTTAGTGGGTTTATACGACCGTCCTTCTCTCGACTAGTCCGGAGATCTCAGGATTTTTAGACTTTTTTCAGGTTTCCGGCCGGATTTCGCACATTTTTCTATTAAATCAATATAAATAAACTAGTCGGCTACACCGACATATACAAGTGAGGAAAACATGACTTTTTCGTTGTAAATTGCGTTTGAGGAAAAAGATATGAAATTGCGACTAATTCTCAGGATTTTGAAAAGAAATCAGCGCCTCCATTCTCTAAAAAATCTACTCAACCTTCGAGCGTCAAAACCCTCGAAAATAGCCCTTATTGAAATGAAGAACCTTTTTTTCGACATTTAAAAACGGTTATTTTTTTGGTGGATATTTTAAAGAATCAGGGGCAGACTTTTTTTACGGACATTTCAATTTTTAGTAACCCTAGTACTTCCACCATTTTCTAGTTGTCGGTTTAGCCCAGACTGTTGACGTAGGTCATGTGAAGAGTGCACTTGCACTTGAAAACATCTTTACTGCCTTTCAACATGGTAGGTATACTCCGCCGCTCCATTCTCGTGCATATGTCCAGGGTACTAAGACTTATGATGGTGATCGTAGCAGTATTAGAAACTAACTTAACCGAACAGTTTAGAAGGACCTTAATGCATAGCCATAAGGTTGGTTTTGGTTTGTAAAGTAGTTAAGAGACGGGTCCTTAGGTTGTTATTTTTATCACTTGATAATGTTTTTGGTCATTTGTCTGTGGCTAAGAATAGCTTCAACTAGATGACTATCGTAGAAAAACTGTGTGAATAATTGTTTATTTTTGAACTTTCTTCAAGGTTGTTTATTAATTAGGGGCCTACCGGACATCGTGAGCAAACCTGCCGCTTATTTGGCGCAACACGAATTGACTTGTCTTTCCAGTTGGGTTTGCCGATTAAGTACGGGATTGTATAGGTGCTGGCCAAGCTCTAAAACAATTCCCAGGCACTGCAGCGTGCGAGTGGTCACTTCATCCATCTACAGGGTGCAATCAAATTCGAAACTTTAAGCAGGATGTCTGCTGATTACTACAAAAAACTTGTACTAGGTTGCAAGAAAATGGAGTGAAAAAAAAAATCTGCTGTTCCATACATTAGGTAGACTTAGTACTGCACCAAATGTATGGAACTGATATTTTAATTCGCTCCATTTTTTTGCCTCCTAATACAAGTTTTTTATAGTGCTCAGTAAACAGCCTACTTAAAGTTCCGGTATGGAATTTGATTGCACCCTGTAGTGCAGTGTTTTTCAACCACTTTCATGACGCGACCCCCTTACAATGGAAACACCTTTCGCGTCACCCTACCTTTATCGGTTAAGTACGCATTTAGACCATAACTGCGACCCCCAAAAACCCTCTTAAAGAAGCTTCGCAATTCCCTAAACATGCTTCGCGACCCCCCAAGGTAGCGTGGTGACCCACCAGTTGAAAAACACGTGTGATTTATCTAACACCATCATCTAAGTAAGATGATTAAACTATGCCTTGTGGAGTATTAATTTGGAAAGCATGTGAATGCTTTCCAAATTAATACTCCACAAGGCATAGCTTTGACTCATTAAGCACAGCATAACATAAGCACAGCTTTGACTCATTAAGCCTTGGCTAGCTAAGGGGCGCTAGGCAGCTACACACGTACTCCGATCGGCAATATTCGTCCTATATTCGAATAGCACGGATGTCGAGTGACTAACTGCAACATATTTGATTTCTACCATTTGGCTCAGTCCAATATGAAAGAAGGAATGTGTGTGAAGCGCTCTTACTGTGGATATAGGGAAGCTGAAAGATATTGATTGCAATTCGGCAAGTCAGCGGCTTAAAATGATTAGAATATCTGGGGCCTTAGCCTGTAACATATATGGCGTGTCAATGGCGTCCCAGCAGAAGGACAGAACCGGGGTAACCTTGTTTTTCTCCTACAACTAGAGGACTAGTTCTCTAGAATTAGAATCCTCCTCCTAGTTGACAGCTTCAATTACGATTTATTAATGCTGTCGGTAGTACGGCAAAGTATATTCGGATTCTAGTTCTAGAGGATTAGTTCTCTGGTTGTAGCAGAAAAAACGAGGAAATCCCGATTTTGCCCTTCTGCTGGGACGCCATCGACACGCCATTACGGTACAGGCTAAGGTCCCTGATCAGTGGCCCAATCGCGTAACATTGTATTTATATTATTGCAGCGTATGTGTCGAGTATCCTAACTAAGAGGTTCTCCCTCAAAATATTAAAAGCGCGAAACCCATGTACACACGACAGCACGTCAGAGTGTACACTTTAGTTGCTAAGTCGCCCGACGTAACCGACCGAGTATAGTGCTAGCGTGTAAGCGTCTACGTGCTGTCGATTGTACACTCACGTTCACGCCCATTCACGGGGCTTTATGACGTAAGTGAAGAGACGGCCTGGATTGTTCCGAAACTTGCATAATTATGTAACAACGTAACTATCTTAGTATAAGAGTTAGTGACTTTAGTTACCGCAGCTCAATCAGCAAGTTTCCGGCTTTGTGAATCAGTTTCTAGCTCTCGGCGATAGATGTTTGTGCAGGTAGCCCTTACTGTGCTAAACATAAAGATGAATCTCGCACGAAAGGTGTACCTACTTCTTTGTGTGGCGGACTGTGTCTAACTAGCTCTGGGATTGATTTCGTTCACAGCTAACTTGGTCTGCTGTTAATGAATCGTAAAACATATTACCTATGTACAGTCTGCTGTTGAACCATCGTTTGGTTGGACATACGTAACATTATTGTCCCTTTAAGGTGGTATACTTATTTTAACTTGGTGCTAGTGACACGCCCCGGCTTTGCACGGATGCAAATAAGTTCTACAAATTATCTGTAAAATAATTTTAAACTGAAGGTGAAAACCACATGGAGTTGGTCTGTCAGACGCAGAAAGCGACTATAATGTAGAGGAGAGAAGATTATGTTTATATGTTTTTTAGGGTTCCGTACCCGAGGGATGCCAAACGGTACCCTATTACTCTGCCTCAGCTATCTGTCTGTCTGTCCGTCTGTTGTTATGGCGAACACAAAAAAAAATGAGGGCTGTGTTTTTAAACCCCATACAACAAAAGTGTTTTTAAACTTATTGCTCCATTGCAAAAAGGGTAATACATACAAAAGCTTCCAACTTGGTATGATGATAAGACTTACTTTATAGTGTAACAACAAATAATAAAAAACGGCCAATGCGAGATGGACTCAAGCACCGAGGGTTGACCAATTTTATTGTGAGGCAGTCCGGGACCCTTACTGCGCGAGTCCGACTCGCACTTGGTCGTTTTTTTCAAACCTTTTTGGTCCCTTAGTAACTGTTCAGCAATTGAAAATCGGGCCATAAGCTTATCCTAAACCGGGGTTCCCCTTTGAAGTTTACAGTCGAATAGAGCGCGTTATTATTTAGGCAAATGTACCGTGCCGTTACATCTCGGAAGTTTCCATAATTGTTCCGAGTACAATGACCTTTCAGCCATTCCTAGTTGCTAGTGGTTGTGAATGGAATAACTTATCAGATTAATAGGTCTTTTAGTTTGCACGATCTCTAACAAAAAGTGTTTGAATCTGATTATTTATTACAAGAACAGATCGGAGCGCGCTGGATCGTCCGGCATGCGGCTATTAAAAGATTCACTAGTTCCACCGTAGGACTAGTGAAAAATAAAAGACCCATTAGTTCCACGCACCAAATGTTCTGTAAAACCACTGGAAAAATGAGATTCACCATTTCTACTGGAGGACTAGTGAGAAAGAAAAGTCCCACTACCACCCACGGACCAACTGTTCGGTGGAACTATTGGGAACAAAGAGACTCACCAATACTACTGTAGAAATACAGGGTGCACTCTAAGTCAATAGCGGAACTTTAAGTAGGCTGTCTACTGATCAATACAAACAAGTTGTACTAGGTGGCTTTAAAAATGGAGTGAAAAAAATATCAGCTGGTCCATACAAAAGGTTGACTCAGTACTGCGCCAAATGTTTGAAACAGCAGATATTTCTTTCGCTCCATTTTTTTCGCATCTAGTACAAGTTGTTTGTATTGATCAGTAGACAGCCTACTTAAAGTTCCGCTATCGACTTAAAGTGCACCCTGTAGTGGGAATATAACATCCTACTGGTTCCGCCGTAGAACTGTTCAGTAGAACTACTGGGAACAAAGGGTATCAATACATTAAACTCCTTTATTGTATTTTGTAAGCTCTGTTTCCGTAAGCGCACGTAAGCCTTTTTATCCGTAGCTATTTGTTTTCTCCGTATGCCAAGGCCGCTCCTCATTGTTTTCCACCCTTTGCCGAATTGCCTACTTTCGTACAAAACCTACGTATTTTCCGCGTAATACCACTATTATGTAGACTGAGACGGCAGGCATTTAGGTACGCAAGAGATGGCAATTTAATAATAATATCTGGCTGGCTGATGTGGAGTATGACTTGTACAGAAATAGTTTAATGGTTAGCAAAACAGGCAAAAAAAAAAGAAAATAACTTCGAACTTTTAAGAAAAACGCAACCAGTTTGTATCCAAAATCACACAAAAATCTGTTTCTCGCAATATTAGCACACATTTAATCTAAGCATGTCGCAACTACTCTCCACGCAAAAGCACCATGATTGATCGTTGTACGCATACCATCGATAAAATATGCATTAAATGGGTGATTCTTCAAAAAAGCATTCTTCGTTGATATCCATGGCTTTTATTTTTTCTCGTCGTTGGTGAAAACTAAAAATACAGAGGATAAAAGGGCTTAAAAACTAGCCAATATGTCGATGAGGCACACCTGTAGGCTTTATAGGTTAATCAGAAAAAAAACATCTATTTTGACAGGCCATGGATATCAAAAAATATGCCATGGATATCAAATAGTGTCCAAAATGAATATAAACAGTAATTTCAGTGGTACATAAATGCTTCCTTTAGCTTGATTGTCACTCATGAACTGTCACAGACTTAAACAGGGCCTTAGTGAAGGAAAAGTACATAAATAAAACATCATAATAATCAAACCAAAGTAATCAAAGTTTTATTTTGAGAAAAAACAGTAAAAATTTTGAAGTTTTTAAACTTTTTCAATTGCTCATAGATTTATTTTAAGCAAACACATGCTGAGTTATTAAATAATAAAAGAGATAAATTATGCTCAACAAAGTCTATAAAATTGTAACATTTATTCTTAAGTTCTCATTAATTTCAGGCCTTAAGTCTTATAAAACGTTTTGATAAACAGCTACTATTATTTAAAAGCTATAACATGAATAAACAATTACACATCCATCCCGAATTTCATCCAAAGCCATCCAGCCATTTAGGCGTGAAGAAGTATCGTAAATACATAATATACACAGCGCCAAGTGGCCTCTTCATCCATTTAGTGTGAGTGAAGGTACCACTGGAGGCTATTTAAATCATCTCATAAAAAATAAAATAATATAGCCTTTTATTGCTTCTCAAAGTATTTGCAAAGGTAAAATAAATCATCTCATACGTAGATGCCAGGCCTTTATTTGTTTTAACCCAGCATAGTAGTACGAGTCAGACTCGCACACTCAGGGTTCGGTACCACCACAATATTTGTGTAACATATTTAAATTTTATATTTACCCCTTGTAACTCCCCCCTTTACAAGAGACCTAAAATAATATAAATAAATAGATAAATAGAAATAATGTAACTAGCTAATCCGAGAATTTTAAATAATAATTATTATGGCCTTTGACATGATCGTTCTAGTGGTAGGACCTACATTATGAACCCGAATTAACCAAGACTCTTACTAGGGAAAGTATGTAATCTCTTGAAAAGCTGGCTATAGTGATAACAAACCTATCAGTGAAAATAATAGAATATTGAAGTGATTAGTTGTAAGAAAAGTAATAGTGATTTGCCAAACGTAAGTAATTAAATGAATAAACCTACCCTGCCTTCTTTATTTCTAGTTTTAATTGCCTAAATGCTAGAATTATAATGCTAGCTAAAGGAAGCTTTTAGATAGATTAAAATGAATTTATAATGCATAATATAACAACTATTAGTGCGATGCTTACTAGGACAATAACGTAGGTATGTATGCCGCAAAGTTAAAAGTAACCTACTCATTCAGTGTAAAAGATAGTAAAGGAAATTAATTAGCTAAATTAAAGTATTTTGCCTTCTTTTACTACTAGATTGAAACTCATTATCAACTTCTTAGTAGTTAAATTATACTGAGACTTCATTTAAATACTGTGAACTTTACTCAGACATTTTTCCATTGAAATAAAAGATAAATATTAGAAATTCGATAAAGTGAATTAATTGTATGCTAAAAATCATACAAACATTTTTGTTTGTTGGTAAAAGGACAGCTCCGACCCGCTGAACCTAGTAAACCTCACCTCTTGTGAATTGGGTTTCCCTCCAACTTTTTTTCTCTAAAATAATTTTATTACATTTAACTTTACTTTATTCATTGAAATAATTTATGAGTACCACTGGTTCGTAAAGCACTTATCATGAAGAAAAGAACCAGCAAGAAACTTCACATGTGTGCTTCAAGATATATTAAAATATAACAAAGTTATGTCGTCTCTTTTGGACATAAATTGTTATTGATTTTTTCTTTAAAATTTACATTTAATATTGAGTAAATTCTATGTTCATTTGCACTTCATTCTTGTGCTGAACAAGAAATATTAGTAAGTATTTATTTTACTTAAGTTTCAAATCCAATAATAAAATACAGGCAAATTCTCTGCAAAATTTACATTATTATAATATGAATCTTTATTTTTACTTTATTTTGTGAATGAATAGACTTCCTTTTTCTATCATTTCACAATGCAAGAATTTACAACTTGAGAAGCAAATTATTATTCCATAAATTTTAGAATAAAAAGGATTTAGTTTCAATAAAAATATACCCTTAGGTAAATTCAAAAGATCAATAGAACTAATTCTTCACTAAATAGCTCTGATCCTAACAGATAATTCCATTTATTTGGAAAAGTAGTTTTTAGATTTCTACCTTCAAATATTTCCCATTAGATTTTTCTAAAAGGTTCACAGCTCAAACACCTTGCTAGGCAGTTCGGATGCGAAGATGAATATTTATTTATAATGGTTATGAAAATGTTTTATAACACTTTATAATTTTATAATATCAGGTTAGTCTCTTTTTATTAGACTGAACAGAACTCTATTTATTGAGTTTAATTATAAATTGGTATAATTTTATTTCCTACCATCATCGTGCTGAATATTCATAAGATAAGTTATCTTAAGGTTTGGATCGAATGTTACACCAAATCTCAACCCGTGAAACGGAGACACTGATTCATATCAAAAACAATCCTTGTTTGCTAGACAATTTCACCCACATGGTATGAAGATTGACTAAGGTACTGCTTTGCTTGACCTCGGATAATTTCCAATACAAAACACTGACCCATTCCCCAAGCTAAAACTGATGCAAAATTCAATAAAGAAGTTATTTGGAAGGTTAAATTGCCTAACTAAGTTATTGACTCCCAATAAAACGCGATCCCTAGCCTAATGTGTCTATCGCCCAGCCTATCCCTCTAACCCCGCAATTTCTACTGTGTTGAGACAAGCTAGAAGCAATCAGCTTCACATTTACTTTAAACGTGTAGTGTGTGATGTCAAATCTTCGGTTGTGCAATGAAGATTTGCTAGCAGAGTGAAATTAAGAGAAAGCGCTGTGGGTTCGCAGCTAGGTGTGTACCTAAGTGTGTCCCTATAACCCAAAAGTGTCAAGTTCGAGCAATAGGATTGGGATCACGCCATGAACTTGACAATTCCCTATATGTTTGTGTATAGATAAATATATAAATAAGGCTGCGACGCAAGGGTGTATCCAGAGTTTTGTCAAATAAGCGCTCGCTCTAGATCAACCAATGCCCGAGTAGCTAGCAACTCGTAATAATAAAAAACGAGGAGACAGCGGCTACACACTATTCTCTAACAAAGAACCATGTCTCTGTTATTGCCTCACTAGTGAATGTAACAAAACTTTAAAATATAATTGATTGTTCTTTGCGTAAAACAAAACAAAGTCACTTCCATAATATTCCTGCATCTCCAAGGCACACCTTAGCAAGACACAAGAATACTATTTCAGCAACACTCAACTAAGTTAAATTACAAAAGCACGAACTTCAAAAACAATCAATTATTTCGACCGCGATAACTAATTGCCTCTGCGCTGATAGAAATCCCTTCGCTATGCCTCCGCAATTCATAGAACCACGAAAACACCACGTTAGAATCTCTCCGAGCTAATCGCTATAATCAAATTACCAAATATAATCAAGCAGAGGCTTCCCAAGAAATCTGTCGCCAGGGAATCAACTACAAGATCAAAAATGTTGTACTAACCCAAGGGGTACCTTGGCTCTTAGTCTGACACACTTTGGCAACTCAAAAATGCAACCAGCAAGGTTCAAGCGAACAACAAGACTCTCAGTTATTTGAAATAATCACCAAGGTTAAATTCACTAGGAAAATCCGACGAATAATAATCGCTCCCGCTACCGCGCTGGACGTTTTATACCGCTTCTCCCATGCTCCAAAAATTCCCTATGAAAAACTACTACTTCAGTTCGAAGAAGAAAATAAAGATAGTCCTATACCAATTATCACATAGGTGTGAAAGAGTGAGAGAAAATGACGACATTTCCTCCATTAAAGTAAAACATAGAACTGAAAGAATGAGCTAGAATATATGAAACATGTCACAAGCGTGAAAGGGTGAGAGATATTCCTCATGAAACAACTTCACTTCACTCTCCAAGGGATCCCTAGGTTTCAATGAAAACCCCGTAAACGTCAACCTGCATGAAGTGCAAGGGATTTCCATGATGGCGGCCCGTCAATACCAAATTTTATTTCCAAAACCCGAAAACTCCATTAACGTATCACTACATTCGAATTTTGAATATGCGATGGCCGTTTGTTGGACAAATCTCGCGCCATTATCTACCTACACTTGGCCACTGCCTTGATAATATTGCCTTGATAATTCTCAATTAAATGTAAGGAACCCAGTAAAGGAAATTTAGTGGTACTTCGCGTTTTCAACTCAATGATTCCTAGTACTTCGCTTTTTAAACTTAATAAATTCAAATCATTCCTAATACTGCGGAAGTAGTTCTTCCTCCTTCCGCAAGATGTCGCCTATTGATTAGTTCCTTCTTTGCCCTATAGATGGCGTTATGATTTTCTTATTAATATTTATTTGATTAATTGATAATTGACAACGTAGTTCCCAATTTCACAAACAGATGGCGCAATTATTTACATGATTAATTTCTCATTTTATTTATTTATTTGTGAATGTTGGGCGAATCGATTGAAAAATCAATCTGGTTCGTCTCAGCGCTCCCCGAAGATTGTGCAAGTGAAGAACTGAAGCAAACTTCTACCCAATGAAATTAAATTACATTCACAAATGACTCTATCAAAGTTTATGAACACTTCCCCTTTGCTGTATTCTTTTTGTGTGTGGTGTGTATTTTAAACCAAATAATAGTCAACCACCTCAGAATATGAATAACAGAACAGCTGACGTCTGAATCATGTAAAGCAACTTCTCGCCCAAGATTTACGGAGTCCATTGTTATGAGGGAAGAAAAGGTTGTGAATCTCTTCTCTTTCATAAGGAAAGAAGGTTCTTTCATGGAGCCTCCGTTTTCATCATTGTACTGCGCAGCTCGATAAATGAACTTCCCCCTCTATAGACCTAGAGACAGTAGCCTCTCCCGACCATCCTTTAAGATTGATAATTTACTATACAAGTTCTTCCGCCCCATATCCCGATATCCATTTAACGAGATCGCATCATAAAATTTGGTGTGTGTTAAAGTATGTGAAAGGAGAATCAGTCTGATGTCAAATCTCGAAAAATTAACTAATATTCTTCTCCTCCTTCTTTAGCCATGTTATCTCAACAATTCTAAAACCAGAAACTTTCTATTCCAATAGAAAAGTTTCAAAATATCAACGTGTCCCAAGCTAAATATAAAATTCTTATTAATATTGACACCAAGAATACTCAAACGTTTGTGATGATTCTCCATTCGCACAACTTAGTGTGGGGAAAATGATTGCCAAATCAAATGGCTGCATGTAGAGTTAGACCTCCATATAAGCCTGCTTTGCATGAGCGTGTCTCTTGAGTGACGGATCTACAATCTATGCCCATCTCTTATAGGAAGGTAATTGTAAATGTGTGTGTGTATCAAAGTTTCTATGTTCATAAACTTGGCTTCTTCCCGTATGGAAATCTTTTGATTCAATTAAGCCCTTTTTAACATACATATAATATAATATTAAAGTAATAGTCAGTCAAGTCAATAAATACATTTTAGTCAGGATAATAATCATACATCTCTTGAATCACCATTCACCTTTTCATTCTCTCTCTTTCGTTTCTTCTACGCCACTTATTTGAATCACAAGCCCACGTAAAGAAGAAGCGGTAAACCAAAGTTATACTACAGTAATGTATTCAAATGAATCAGCGTTTTTTTTTATTACTGGCTCATTTGTTATAACAACAAACCCCAAACTGTTTTTCCATTTAGTAAAAAGATAATGTAGTTCACATTGCACAAAACCCAGGGTAAACTTTAACAAACTCACTCGGTCTTCCTTTTCTCTAAAAATCTATGAATACCAGATCTTTCTTAAACAAACTAATTATTTATTTTCATAACTCCATTTTACTAAAATCAATTGCAAAGATATCAAAACATAATATAATTAACTTCAATGATCCATCACTGGACTCCTATCTTAAACTCCAAAACGTTTATCTCCAATAATAATTGATTTAATAAAATAAAATTATTTTTAATAAAATAAGTCATCTTAAATAAATTGAACCTTTGCTTCTACGCAACGAGGTGATTTATACAATTCAATGGCACAACAATGTCAACAAAGTGAATTGAATAATATGATTCAATAATTAAATTCAACGTTCAATTTCCTAAAATCAGACCCCATACTAGGTACAACCTTCTTACTTGTTATTTTTCTCAACGAGCTTTTAGTAATTTAGAATAGAATAGAACACTCTTTATTACACTAAAACACACTGTAAGGATAAACAGTATTAATATTAAAATACAACCGACGACCCTATTGCTAATAACAATGTCTTCCAGGTAATTCATAGGTTAAAAAAAAGTTTTCTTTGGTGGTCCATAATGTGCTATTTAACCCTATAGGTATTACAAACCGACAACCTTCGGTTTTCGATATAAAAATATTAATTAATTAGATAGATCAATAATAAAATGTTATTTCAGTGGTCCATAATAAAACACCCTGACCCTACAATTTCATCATCATCATCATCAGCCTGCTAGCACCCACCACTGAGCAAAAGTCTCCCCATGCTCACGCCAGCTCTCACGATCCTGCGCCAGGCAATGCAATTGTGCAATTTATACCAATAATATTCCAGTCGTAAATATCGCAATAATAAATAAATCATTTAATATGTCACCGGTCCATTATTTACTACCCGACCCTACTTACTTTCAAAGCTTGGTTTTAATTTCATTCTACCAACACTTTGTAATGAAATTGCAATACATAACATGTCCAAACATATCTTCCGAATGAAGTGCAGGACGAATAAAATTCTTAAATTAATCATTTCCTAGATGATAAATATTTGAATCATAATGATGATGATTATGACAGAAGAGTTATTTATTTCTGAAATTCGCAATATACATAACATGTCCCAAACTCTTTTTCCTTATAAATATTAATTAATCTCTCAAATGATACATATTATTTGAAACATAATGATGATGATTATGACAGAAGAGTTAATATTCCTACTTTATAATCAACCTAGATTATGCATAGGTACTTAGCATAATCTGCACCTGCCCAAAAGTGCAATAAAAAAAATGCTTGCTCAAAACATAGGTACCTACATACATACAAGAATGTATTTTACTCAAATAGCTTTTAGAATCTTTTACCCTAATGACCATACAGATAGACCCAAATAACATTCAATTTCTGTAGTGATTCAACACCGAATTGAATCATTCAATTTCAATTTTATTAAGGTTCTTGAGATTATTGGAATGACGTGTACACGGCTCTAGATCTATAATGTAACACTAATGCAATAATTCCGCGACCCTATAGCTATCCTATAGCAGCTAACTTGCAACTTAATCTGAAGAGAATTAATTCTAAGTATGATAAAAGGTTATCCACACAAAAGAAAAATAGAAACAAGAAAAAAAAGTATTTTATTTCCAGGGGCTGGTTTCGAACCGCCATCCTTCATATCGCCGGTCCAGTGCGTTATCTACTGCGCCAACTACTTAGCTACCGGTCTACGCGAATTAATCAATTGCATGTGGCGTCTTCAAATGACGAAACGGAATGGAATGCGACAATCGAACGTTTTAATTGACCTACCTACCTACAGTGGCTGTGTATATTAATTTTGTAACGCTGGAAAAGTGACTATCACAGCTTTTCATAATATGTAAGAGTTCTCAATAACGTTAGGTACTGAAATAATAAAATACTTTAGGTACTGAAACATTCTATTCCAACCGATAGAAAAGTACAAATGTTTAAGAATAATTTTAATGACTCCGTTTTCCAAAACCGAAAGCCCTTCATCTAGTTCATCATACCTCCTTACTAATACTAGCCAAAATATAGCACAGCCCGTGCTAAGTTAGGTACATCCAAAATCTAGACCGTTGTCTGATAATTCCGTTTTGTCCGTCTAACTACGCTATTATGAAGAAGAAAAGTTTGTACCACGACAGCACATCGATCCCTACATGCCAGCACTCTACTCAGTTACGTTACAAGCTATTTTTACAACAGAAGCGCACACTCTAACATGCTGTCGTGTGTACGTAATTATGTATGTAAGGAGTAATCTTCGAAACCACTGATCGGACTTTTAAAACTCCCGCACTAATGGGAAGCTTATCTATCGCTGAGTGCTACATCTAGACTATTTTTTTTTTCGTGATAACGGAAAAACCAAGTCTGCGCGGACAAAGTCGCGGGCAAAAGCTAGCGTGAAAGAAAGTAAATAAGAATCTAATAACAAGCCTGAATTTGGTTATTTCTGCACGATTCTAGATGCTAAAAGATATTACATGTTAAGACAACCCGTTTTCCAAAACTCCCTACGTGCGTCCTGTACACTAATTATTATTGCACTAATTACAGACAAGTAAGTAGGTAAGTTTCAGTTGCTAAAATATAGCATGCTAGCTTTAGATTCGTTTGATTAAACGAATAAGCAGATATGGAACATGTAAGTATGTATTGTGTTTGATTTATATTCGTATTAACCGACTTAGAATCGAGTAAGTTTACACTGTAGGTAAAATCTAAACAAAACAAAATAATGAAACTTGAGAAACTGAATTTGAGTTTGACAACTTTGATATTACCCTGCAAACGATTGTGATGCACGCCTAGCATGAGAGAGAGATCTTACCCTGTCAAATTTGACCATCAAGTACCAACATCGAAGCGCCTGAATAACGTAAACTCACTGCTTGGGAAAGTTTGCCAGCACGATCGTAGCAGGCGCACCGTCTTATCACCGTCAACTAACATTTTCTAGCTTGAAGAACAAGTGAGCGAAGCAAGATAAGTTCTCCGAGTCTACCCGAACAATCCGGCACCTGTATGTCTGAATGTCTGTACGTTTGTAAGTTTGTTGAACGAGTGAGCTAAGAAGCAAGAGCAAGAGAAGTTCTCCGAGTCTACTGGAACAATCCGGCACCTGTACGTCTGTATGTTTGATGAACGAGCGAGTGAAGCGATAGAAGTTATCAAAGTCCGCTGGAACAATCCGGTGTTTGTATGTCTGTATGTTTGTATGCATGATCGTTCGACGACAACCTGAGCAAACTTGGTCCGATCGTCATGAAATCTAGTAAACGGGCAAAAGAAATCAAAATAATCTCTAAACTCGAACACAAGCCAAACCAGTCGAGGGGTTTCCCAGCTATGGTGTCACAAGTTCACGTGTACACAAATATTCACTGGCACGATAATTTAAAATGAGACTTAGAGTGAGTGAGAGAAAACACCGCGAAAAGTTAATCTAAAAGTAGGTAGACCAATTTGTTCGAATGAAATCTTTGAATACTTTACACAACGTGGATCTGCAGTCTGCTCCCGACAAAAGAAAAGAAGAAACTTTATGACAAAGAAAATCAAAAGTTCGTGAAAGAGAACATGCGACAACTTTTTGTGATTTCGGAACGCAACCTCACGCAAGTGTCAAAACAACCCAAACGTCAAGTTCAACCAAACGACAAAACAAAAACAAAGTTTATTTTCACGCGATTAACTAGCTTATTCTTCATTATATTCCTCAATAGTTGTGCCCTGGAACATCCCCTAATCTCCATTCGTCTTTACTACGCACAAATACGTCGGCGGGAACGGTGTAATTAGCAAATTCAAGACAACAAAGCAACCTGAAATTGGACAATGAGCTACAAACGAAATCTCTATGTGCCTGTTTTTTCACCAACTGCAAGCAAAAGAAGGCTAAGATAAGGTAAGAAAGCAAGAAATAGCCCGTACAACTGTACATGTCCCACTAGCTGGACAAAGACCTTCTCTTTCAGAGAGTGAGTTCGAGCACAATCACCACTCAAACTGGCGCCTATTGCTAAAAGTATATTCTCCCTTACGCTCAGGTTCTCTCACAATGGCTAACGAGTAGCACTGCCATAAAAAATTCACAAACATAGGTACCTGCAATCCTGAAATAAACAAAGTTATAGCTACATGCCCGCTGCGGTAACCAAACCTGAGTCTCTCGCCTCCAAGTCTATCGCTCTACCCCTAGGCCATCATAGATCAGATCAAAATCGCCCCCCCGAACTTACAAATACCAGAGTCCGCTCAAAAAACTGAAGTCCGCCCCCCCATCCGTATGAATTTGCTTTTTCTAAGTTCTGCATTACTCTCTATTTCAGAATACCCTCAACAAGAAAGAAAATGAATCTACATTGTTCACGACAACTTCTACCACAAAAACCGAGACTCCGACAAGATCCTAAGTCCAGTGAAAGAGAAAAATTGAACTTAGCAAGATAAATAGTGCCGCCATGAAGAGATGAAGGGAACCTTCAAGAGTCCGCAATACTACTAGAGAAAATAATGTTCGTCTACGCTTCGCAATGAGATGATTCATACAGCGTCCAGTGAGTGACACCCCCACAGATGGATGAAGAGACCACTCAGCGCAGCACTCAGTGCAATGCTTATTATGAAAGTAAATTAATTACATGATAGAAAACCCTGCCGTTTCATTTTGTTTCAAAAGCTATTTTCCCTGTGAATTTTTACATTATTCTCATAGGTCCCTTAGGTAGTCATAGGTAAAATGTAACGAGGCCAAATGTCTCGGAAAGACGTAGTAAACCTGGTAGTGGACCCGAAAAATAAGGTAATTATTTTCCAAAAACATCCCAATAATCTATTGACAATATTGACAGCTCTCACTTATTTATTTTTTTAATCTGTGTCTAGCTAGAACAAAAAAAAGAAAAGTTTGTCTGTGAATGCCCTGACTTGAGTGAATGATTGAATGAATGCAAATTAACCCTATGAGTGTGTGCATGACATAGACCACAGCCTTCTTTATCTCTCAAGCCGCGCCGTGCAAGTCCTGGCAACGTCGCCCGTGAACCGGTTTACGCAGTGCATGTCTGTCAGAAGCCATTATGATAGTACGACCAAATTAAAACTAATCCGAGCCTCACTAACTTCAACTCTGGCTGGAAACCATTAATTTTAGTCACATAATACATACCCGGCTAAATAACATGGCAGTTATGCTGTTTGTTTTTATACCATTTTTCTTGTAGTTTTAAGTTAGCTGGATAATACGTCATCTTCATTTGACGTAAGGATTTGTTTTGATTTGTTGTGTGGCTGATATTGTGAGTGAAAATTAAGTAATT
The DNA here is from genome assembly GCA_949319315.1 of Zelleria hepariella. Taxonomy (NCBI): domain Eukaryota; kingdom Metazoa; phylum Arthropoda; class Insecta; order Lepidoptera; family Yponomeutidae; genus Zelleria; species Zelleria hepariella. Next base: position 3,405,964 of record OX439391.1, read on the forward strand.
TATTAGTTATTCATTGCTTTAAAACAGCCTAACTTGACTTGCCAGCTTAAGGTATGTTTTTAGAGTATTTTCATAGTTTTAGTTACGATTTGTAGTCACAATTTGATCCTAGAGAACCAATCGTAACACAACATTAAATCATGAATTTATTTTCAAATGCCTCGCTGGTGTTGTGTGCCCTGCTGTAAGTCGAATTACGACTCAAGTCTAAAGAGAGAAGAAAGACCTTTATCTACGTTTTCTTTCCCACGGGATAACGATTTATTAAGTCGCTGGAAAAATAATTATTAGATAGTCTTACAAGACAGACAACCGGTTCACGCAGTCCTTAAATGCGAGGTTGCCAAACCTAACAGCATGGCTTGAGAGATAAAGAAGGCTGTGCATAGACCTACAAAATAAAATAGGGGGCCTATTCTCGTTTCTTACGGTAATCTACCTACAATAAATCCGCAATCTAATCTTAATTGTTTTATTGTTGCTGAATTTGGCTAAACGTCATTAAATGGAATTATTATTTATAGTTAGTTCATAAAAGTCAAATGTTACTCCTTCACGCTGAAATGGCTGAATGGAAATGGATGAAACTTGAAATAGAGATAGCTTAAAGAAACGGCTGAACCGATATGGATGAAATTTGAAATACACTAAGTTTAAAGAAACGGCTGAACAGATATGGATGAAATTTTAAATACAGTTAGTTTATAGAAACGGCTGAACAGATATGGATGAAATTTGAAATCCAGTTAGTTTATAGAAAAGGCTGAACAGATATGGATGAAATTTGAAATCCAGTTAGGTAGTTAGAGAAACGGCTGAACAGATATGTATGAAATTTTAAATACAGCTATTTTAAAGAAAAGGCTGTACAAATATGGATAAAATTTTAAATAAAGTTAATTTAGAGAAACGGCTGAAGAAATATGGATAAAAATTCTAAATAAAGTAATTTTTTAAGAAACGGCTCAACCAATATGGATGAAATTTTAAATAAAGTTAATTTTAGAGGAACGGCTCAACAAATATGGATGAAATTTTAAATATAGCTAATTTAGAGAAACGGCTCAACAAATATGGATGAAATTTTGAATAGGGACACTAGCTTATCAGTAAAACACACAGTCAATAAACCATCTGTCCTCCACACCAAAGACCAAAGCAAAGAACACACCCTGTTTTTTACAGTTCACGCGGACGAAGTCACGGGCAAAAGCTAGTATAATAATAAAAATACAAATGAATAACAACAACTAGCCTACCGATTTTCTCCTCGCAAGCCATATCGCCCACAACAATACAACATCTACCAGTTGCACTCCGGAATCGCCCCTTTTCGCCCAAACAACACAGCGCAGCGCTCTGAACATCGCAGCACACGGCAGCCAGCGCGGCGCCACGGTGTCGCGGTACTCGCGGTGTCGCCCGACGGCCGCCATTTTGTGAAACGCTCGTGCATGACAAGATAATGCAATAAATGAACAAATTCAAGGCATCAAAAATCTGCAAATAACTAGATTTTCCCATTTTTCAACCTAGAAGCCCGAATTAACGACCAATATAAACTTCAACACGTCGAGTAACGAAGAAAACATGCTGCAAAACTGCAAATCAAGAGAAACTAATCAAGAATCGAATCAGACATGAAACCCATGGAAATCTATTATCCACGCTAAACAGGTAACTAAATAGAAACAAATACATGGGCTTTCGCCCCCCCATCACGTAAAATCTGCTCGCTAATCGTTTTAAGACTTGACCAACCCAACTAAACTCCCAATTTTGTTTCTTTTCAGAAGAGTCATCTAGCAAATGAAAAACGAAGAATCTGACTTTGCCTACAACCTCGAAACTCTCGTCTGAAGACAAACAAGACGCTATGTGCAAAAGTGTTAGTGAAATAAGTAACCTAGTGAATTGAAGTCAACTTTCCAAGAAATCACGTACCTCTCACAACCCACACGACAACAAATTGTGTGCTCAAATGGAGCACCACATAAATAAATAGAATAAACAGATCCTACGCCACGGCACCCCATATTGTAACTCCCCCCTTTACAAGAGACCTAAAATAATATAAATAAATAGATAAATAGAAATAATGTAACTAGCTAATCCGAGAATTTTAAATAATAATTATTATGGCCTTTGACATGATCGTTCTAGTGGTAGGACCTACATTATGAACCCGAATTAACCAAGACTCTTACTAGGGAAAGTATGTAATCTCTTGAAAAGCTGGCTATAGTGATAACAAACCTATCAGTGAAAATAATAGAATATTGAAGTGATTAGTTGTAAGAAAAGTAATAGTGATTTGCCAAACGTAAGTAATTAAATGAATAAACCTACCCTGCCTTCTTTATTTCTAGTTTTAATTGCCTAAATGCTAGAATTATAATGCTAGCTAAAGGAAGCTTTTAGATAGATTAAAATGAATTTATAATGCATAATATAACAACTATTAGTGCGATGCTTACTAGGACAATAACGTAGGTATGTATGCCGCAAAGTTAAAAGTAACCTACTCATTCAGTGTAAAAGATAGTAAAGGAAATTAATTAGCTAAATTAAAGTATTTTGCCTTCTTTTACTACTAGATTGAAACTCATTATCAACTTCTTAGTAGTTAAATTATACTGAGACTTCATTTAAATACTGTGAACTTTACTCAGACATTTTTCCATTGAAATAAAAGATAAATATTAGAAATTCGATAAAGTGAATTAATTGTATGCTAAAAATCATACAAACATTTTTGTTTGTTGGTAAAAGGACAGCTCCGACCCGCTGAACCTAGTAAACCTCACCTCTTGTGAATTGGGTTTCCCTCCAACTTTTTTTCTCTAAAATAATTTTATTACATTTAACTTTACTTTATTCATTGAAATAATTTATGAGTACCACTGGTTCGTAAAGCACTTATCATGAAGAAAAGAACCAGCAAGAAACTTCACATGTGTGCTTCAAGATATATTAAAATATAACAAAGTTATGTCGTCTCTTTTGGACATAAATTGTTATTGATTTTTTCTTTAAAATTTACATTTAATATTGAGTAAATTCTATGTTCATTTGCACTTCATTCTTGTGCTGAACAAGAAATATTAGTAAGTATTTATTTTACTTAAGTTTCAAATCCAATAATAAAATACAGGCAAATTCTCTGCAAAATTTACATTATTATAATATGAATCTTTATTTTTACTTTATTTTGTGAATGAATAGACTTCCTTTTTCTATCATTTCACAATGCAAGAATTTACAACTTGAGAAGCAAATTATTATTCCATAAATTTTAGAATAAAAAGGATTTAGTTTCAATAAAAATATACCCTTAGGTAAATTCAAAAGATCAATAGAACTAATTCTTCACTAAATAGCTCTGATCCTAACAGATAATTCCATTTATTTGGAAAAGTAGTTTTTAGATTTCTACCTTCAAATATTTCCCATTAGATTTTTCTAAAAGGTTCACAGCTCAAACACCTTGCTAGGCAGTTCGGATGCGAAGATGAATATTTATTTATAATGGTTATGAAAATGTTTTATAACACTTTATAATTTTATAATATCAGGTTAGTCTCTTTTTATTAGACTGAACAGAACTCTATTTATTGAGTTTAATTATAAATTGGTATAATTTTATTTCCTACCATCATCGTGCTGAATATTCATAAGATAAGTTATCTTAAGGTTTGGATCGAATGTTACACCAAATCTCAACCCGTGAAACGGAGACACTGATTCATATCAAAAACAATCCTTGTTTGCTAGACAATTTCACCCACATGGTATGAAGATTGACTAAGGTACTGCTTTGCTTGACCTCGGATAATTTCCAATACAAAACACTGACCCATTCCCCAAGCTAAAACTGATGCAAAATTCAATAAAGAAGTTATTTGGAAGGTTAAATTGCCTAACTAAGTTATTGACTCCCAATAAAACGCGATCCCTAGCCTAATGTGTCTATCGCCCAGCCTATCCCTCTAACCCCGCAATTTCTACTGTGTTGAGACAAGCTAGAAGCAATCAGCTTCACATTTACTTTAAACGTGTAGTGTGTGATGTCAAATCTTCGGTTGTGCAATGAAGATTTGCTAGCAGAGTGAAATTAAGAGAAAGCGCTGTGGGTTCGCAGCTAGGTGTGTACCTAAGTGTGTCCCTATAACCCAAAAGTGTCAAGTTCGAGCAATAGGATTGGGATCACGCCATGAACTTGACAATTCCCTATATGTTTGTGTATAGATAAATATATAAATAAGGCTGCGACGCAAGGGTGTATCCAGAGTTTTGTCAAATAAGCGCTCGCTCTAGATCAACCAATGCCCGAGTAGCTAGCAACTCGTAATAATAAAAAACGAGGAGACAGCGGCTACACACTATTCTCTAACAAAGAACCATGTCTCTGTTATTGCCTCACTAGTGAATGTAACAAAACTTTAAAATATAATTGATTGTTCTTTGCGTAAAACAAAACAAAGTCACTTCCATAATATTCCTGCATCTCCAAGGCACACCTTAGCAAGACACAAGAATACTATTTCAGCAACACTCAACTAAGTTAAATTACAAAAGCACGAACTTCAAAAACAATCAATTATTTCGACCGCGATAACTAATTGCCTCTGCGCTGATAGAAATCCCTTCGCTATGCCTCCGCAATTCATAGAACCACGAAAACACCACGTTAGAATCTCTCCGAGCTAATCGCTATAATCAAATTACCAAATATAATCAAGCAGAGGCTTCCCAAGAAATCTGTCGCCAGGGAATCAACTACAAGATCAAAAATGTTGTACTAACCCAAGGGGTACCTTGGCTCTTAGTCTGACACACTTTGGCAACTCAAAAATGCAACCAGCAAGGTTCAAGCGAACAACAAGACTCTCAGTTATTTGAAATAATCACCAAGGTTAAATTCACTAGGAAAATCCGACGAATAATAATCGCTCCCGCTACCGCGCTGGACGTTTTATACCGCTTCTCCCATGCTCCAAAAATTCCCTATGAAAAACTACTACTTCAGTTCGAAGAAGAAAATAAAGATAGTCCTATACCAATTATCACATAGGTGTGAAAGAGTGAGAGAAAATGACGACATTTCCTCCATTAAAGTAAAACATAGAACTGAAAGAATGAGCTAGAATATATGAAACATGTCACAAGCGTGAAAGGGTGAGAGATATTCCTCATGAAACAACTTCACTTCACTCTCCAAGGGATCCCTAGGTTTCAATGAAAACCCCGTAAACGTCAACCTGCATGAAGTGCAAGGGATTTCCATGATGGCGGCCCGTCAATACCAAATTTTATTTCCAAAACCCGAAAACTCCATTAACGTATCACTACATTCGAATTTTGAATATGCGATGGCCGTTTGTTGGACAAATCTCGCGCCATTATCTACCTACACTTGGCCACTGCCTTGATAATATTGCCTTGATAATTCTCAATTAAATGTAAGGAACCCAGTAAAGGAAATTTAGTGGTACTTCGCGTTTTCAACTCAATGATTCCTAGTACTTCGCTTTTTAAACTTAATAAATTCAAATCATTCCTAATACTGCGGAAGTAGTTCTTCCTCCTTCCGCAAGATGTCGCCTATTGATTAGTTCCTTCTTTGCCCTATAGATGGCGTTATGATTTTCTTATTAATATTTATTTGATTAATTGATAATTGACAACGTAGTTCCCAATTTCACAAACAGATGGCGCAATTATTTACATGATTAATTTCTCATTTTATTTATTTATTTGTGAATGTTGGGCGAATCGATTGAAAAATCAATCTGGTTCGTCTCACCCTTACTTTAACTGGTGGTACGGTATCCCCGGTACGCGACTCCGACTAACAAGGAAAAATTTTAGGATATTGTACACGAAGGGTGCTAAACGGGACTTTATTACTCTGCCTCAGCTAATTCTACCATTCATGTATTTGGTAGAATCCCTCTTTGTTTTTTTTAATAACTAGTAGAATGACCATTCTTTGCATGTATTTGGAAGAATCCCTCTTTGAAAGAAAGTGAGGAACCCTCGGTTTGTGAGTCCGGCTTGCACCGGCCGGTTTTTATTAATCTTGTGTACATTAATTAAGCCGTATAATTGCAATGGATTTGAAAAAATGTAGATAAATAGATAGATAGATTGATTCTGTGAAAAAATCAACTGCTTGCTTATTATTCAACCTATTATATTTAAAGTTAACAAAAGCCCGTTAAACGCAAGGCAAACAAGCAAACAGACATGCAGATATGTACTGGATTAGTAATAGGGTCTTATTTGGCACTTTTTCGGTACGTAACCCTAAAATAAGTGAAATTTAAGAACATTTACTTGATATCCATGGCCGGTATGTGATATCCATGGCTTAAATCCATGGATTTTAGGGCCATGAATATCAATAAAATTAAAAAATGACGTTGTTTCTCTTTAACTATAAAAGCTATCGTATTTATTTTGATGTCAATACCTACTGAGGGACATATCCAATCCTGTACTTTAGATAGTTAAGTGCAAATAGTATCACTTAACTAGCAAAACTGACCACAAGTTTCAATTACCCTCCCGAACCAAAATTTAAAAAAAGTGAAGAACTTACCTCACGGTGTTGGCGCGAAAGTTAGCGACATACCCGTCCCATCTTAGCACCGTGGTTAAATTGGCGATATTTTACACCAATCACAAGACACTTACCGCGTATTCAAGTATGTATAAAAGCATACTTTTGTCGAGCGGTTTCAACTTCGCTCGCCGCGTGACATTAGTTTAAACGTCTACAGACACAAGAGTTTTCATTCTATTAGAATTATAATAAACTCAAACAACTTACGTGACTTGGGTGTAGATATTTATTCCTCCAGAATAATTCAGATACAGTAATCCAGATACAACAAATATATTTATTTCAACACAATATGGGCAGAATATTCACTAGGTAGCACTGACTTCAATTTAGAAAACCGGCATAGACACGTCCGTTCCAAGCGAACGGCCGCAACCGAATGACTCAACTGACGATGCGTCCGACTATTTATAGCGCAGCTGTCACTTAGTTTGCGTATTCGAATCGATGTGGCCAGCGTTACGGAAACCAAAAACTACTTTTAATAATCGACAGTTGATTAAAAATATATATTTTATGAACAAAAACGAGTAATAATAATAAAACCTAACACTCGTCCATCCTGACACCGTGCATGTCCTCATGCACGAGCCAGAAAAACACGAACCTAACACACGGCCAATTGAGTCCTTCGTAAGTATTTTTTTTTTTATTTAATAACAAAAATCCACAGCAATACAGTTCTTACAATGCTTCTTATGTAAACTATTAATGGAGCCAATCACGGATTTCATTATGTAAGCAGTAAGAATAGACAAAACATGAGATATCTACCTAGTGCAAAAACTTAAGAAACTAGACAGATCTTGTAGGTGCATCTATAGCAGCGAACGGCTGTTTAGAGTAATATAAAATAGGTTAACATAAGAGAAAACATTTTAAAATAAGTAGGTTTTTGCTTACTTATAATTTTAAACAGTGGAGAATCTTAGAAATAAGCCTAAACTAACTGGCCTAAACTGACAATATTAAATTGGTTGCTATGCTAGGTATATTACTCATTAACAAAGTGTGCACGTATGCCATTAAAAGAAAAAGTTTTTACATTACCTATTGTAATTACCTACGGTTGGGTACCGTTCACATCTAATGATCCAGACAGATACGATACTTCAAGCGCACCGCTGGATCCTACGGTTGCGATACTTCAAGCGCACCGTTCACATTTTGTGATCAGGCGGATACGATACTTCAAGCGCACCGCCCAATCCTACAGTTGCGATACTTTTCGCATCTTATTGTCAGACGGATACGATACTTCAAGCGCACCGCTGAATCCTACGGTTGCGATACTTCAAGCGCACCGTTAGAAAAAGAAACATACATATACTTTCCTTGTGAATGTGCGATACTTCAAGCGCACGATTCACAAGAAAAATCCCACGGTTGCGATACTTCAAGCGCACCGTTCTTGCTGTGAATCAGATAATAAAAATAATAATAAAAATGTTTATTCATATTAGCTTACAGGTATACACCATACATTTTCTGCCAAACTATAAAATAGTTTGTTGGCAGAGTAGCTCTTATAAGTTTTATTTTAGATTAAATTAGGTTTACAGTAGGTATAGAAAATTTACATAAATCATACAGTATTAGGAACACGCTTCTATACTTTTGACAAACTGGTCCATAAGTAACTTTTTCTTCGGATCTTAGCTTCACTGGCATTTCATTCAATATAGTAGGTACTAGGTACTGCATTGTTCTTTTTACATTGTAATTATTTTTCGATGTTACAGTCAACTTTTTGTTACTCACATTTCTAGTTGCTATTTTACATTTCTTAGGTTTTTTTTTTTTGATACAATATTATTGTTTTCTAAAAGTATTGATAACTTAAATGTAGAGTGTACTGGTAAAAGTTTACATATTTTGAATAACTTATCATAATTTCCTTTACAACCTTTTTTCGTTTTAGTATCTATTAGGGTTTTCATAATTCTTATTTGTAATGTTTTTATCTTATTCAGATACGATGTAAAAGTGCACTAAGACAACTAAGACCATAAGATATGATTGAATCTACAAGTGCCCAATACACGGCATACAAGGTTGCCTTATTTACAACACTTTTTTTCTTTTTAAGTGGAAAAATTGCTTAGTACCGCCCTAAGTTTATCACATACCACATTTATATGGGTCTGCCAGGACATGTTTTTCTCCACCTTTAAACCTAGGTACCTGTATTTATCAACAATTCTATTTCCAGGCAACTACAATTTTGACCCTTATTATGCATGCACTCTGAATGAACCACAATTTTCATTTTGAAGACAATAAACTTATCGGGATGACGATTGCGACAAAGAACACACATAAGTTCTTTTCTTTTCTTGCGCATTTATTTTACGTTCACTCTGACTCTACCTTAACTCTACTACATGGACTCTACACTTACTCTACTAGACTCTGGATAGATTCTGCATTTATTCTGCATCGACTCTGCATCGAACCTACATCGACTCGGTTTCACTTTCCGAAAATAAAAGCGGACCGTTAATTTTACAGGGACCTTAATTCAAATTCACTAAGTTGCGCCGCTTGAAAAATAAAAGTATCTCAAACTCAAACCAAGGATTGCATAATGCTTCATAGAGTCTCACTCAGCCAAGACCAAGACCTGCCGTAGACCACTTCACTGAGCGGCCACGCAAACAGTAATCATTATTTAGTAAACTCAAACTTTTAAATAGAGTTTAGTTTATCACTTCTATTTGGTGTTCTCATTTTAATTTTAGCACTCAGAACTTCATAGATTGACGCCTTTTCTCTAGTCAAAGGGTAGGTGTTATTTTAATATCTCTTCTTTTAATATCCCAAAATAAGCAACAGAAAGTTTTTGAAACTGGGATGAGTTAACAGATAAGCCTTTACCATGAGGAGTTGAGAGTCACATATCACTCTCAGCCATCTTTTATTAGAGGTGGAAATCACAACAGAACGCACAGCACTTCAGAAATCACAGAGGACTCTTTACCACTTTCTATGAAGCGCAGAAAACACCAGCGCCCACAGAGCCCTCTACGATGAGGTGTAGAATATAATACACAGCGTGCACAGCGTTATCTACCACCTTTCATGTGGATTGAAAACCACATGAACAATTTATTAGTCACATACATACCCTTTACAGCTATAACCAACCAACCATACAGCAAACACTAGTGGTATCTGAATTGATCCACAAAATCGTTTCACACAAACAACATCAGAATAATAACCTACCTACATGGTGGTACACTACACGAATTTGAAAACATCATCATCATAGGCTTAGTTAGAAGTGTTTTAATTTTGTTTTCTATCCTTGTAGTACCTATAAAAACTACTAGGTAGGTCCAAGTTTTAGTCAACAACTGTCTGAGAAGCATCCTACGAAGACACTGGCCCAACACCATCTCAAATGCCGAACTGTGGCAGATCACGAAACAAAACCCCGTAACTCAAGACATCAGGGAACGCAAGTGGCGTTGGTTGGGACATAGGTACCTGCCAAGATCCGAACACCACATCCCGTGTCTCGAATGGAAACCCGCCGGAGGCTTATGATGACCCGGAAGACCGTTTCAGACGTGGAAGAGATCCGTTCTCTCTGAGACGAAAGAGAAGGAAGCAACTTGTCCAGAGCTACCCTCCCTAGCCATAAACAGAGATGAATGGAAAGCCCTCGTTTCAGCCCCAGACTCCACAGAGGAGTAAATGGATCAAAAAAGAAGAAGGTACACTTAACCATGATCAACCGGGCTAAACCGATCTTGTCTGTGAACTAGTCGTACAATACCACCATCATTTCTATCCAGTCCCCAGTGACAAGCCGCCGCACGCCGCTCACAAAACTGTAGCTGTACCGTAATGGGAAAATGGGTTCCGGAATGGTCCAACTGTTTCTACATTGACTGTTGGTACAACGTCTATGTCTAAGTCCTTTGTAATTGTGTTTAATGGCTTTCGAAAATACCTATCAAATATAACTACCAGAATGGAGTACTGACATGTGACATTTGCGGACGAACATCCACCGCAAAAAAAAGGCTACATTAATCACACTCGGCCATACCAGCGAAGTCCATCAGATCAGCAGCAGTTGCCGGACATCATCATCATCATCAATGGCTATTGGAAATGACCATTACTATAGAGATATCAAAATTAACCAAAGAACCATCTGCAACGGCTCTGAGTTAACTTTTCATAACTAGTGTACGCAGTCAGTTCAAAGAGTGTTGACCGATTTATTCTTATGAATCTCAATCAAACCTAAGATATCAGGCAACCCGAGCAGGTGGGTACGCAGGCAAGTCGATAAGAGGAATATTACGTCCCCATGCAACAAGGATGAGGAGGGGAATACACAAAGAGATCACTGCACTTAAGGTCACCTACGTTTTGCGACGCTACGTCTTACAGGAACCAGCGAACGAGCGAGCGAGGCTCTCACCCGAACAATCAGATGCCTGCATGTATGAACGTTAGCTTGACGACAACCAGAGCATCAATGGTCAGAGAGCGTCACGAAACCTGGCAGTTGAGTGAACAAAACCAACAGATTTTCAAGTTCGGACGTGAGCCAAATCGGCCATAGGATCGCCGAGATATTGAGCCGCAACACACACATGAAATGTGCGCGCGCACTCGCCAATGTTTTCAACAGCCAGCAGCAATCTAGGAAAGATGGGATTTAAGGATCGCTCAATTTTCCTTCACTCCGGGCACCATCTCCCATTGGACAGACCCCAAATCATAACAGAGACCCTTTGTAAATGGTCAGACGCTCCAAATGTGGATACCACCACAAGGTGTTACAAATGGTAAAAACGCAAAAATATCATGGATGGATAATGGTAAAAACGCAAAAATATCATGGATGGATAGATAAGTAAATGACGATGTCGGAAAAATAAACAAAGGCCTAGCGCTCCTAAAAACCATAAAACGGAGGAGGTTACATAATATTTTGGCCATATCCAGCAAGTAAAAATGCAAGGCAGCCGAAGACTTGGCGGTTTAACACGAGCCACGCTCAACTTTTCCGAGCCACAACGTCATATTACTCACGAAAGTCCTCTAGCAAACTGCGCATACACTCACATTTGCAACAATATAACCTATAACTTTTATTTGAATCATCTTAAGGATTTTTGCTCTTTCATTAGCATTCTATCATCATCATAAAATTGGAACTGCAACATCTCACCTTTTCTAAAGTAACACTGCGTCACGGCGCACGTGCACGGCGTCGGCAGCGAACTTCGCCCACCTTGACGCCCGCGAGCCTTGTAGTTCAACCAGCCTCAGCCTCACTCGGCCAGCCAGGGTAGTCAGGAATGGCAACGCGCCGTAGCCGGTCTTCAGTATGTTCTCCCAAGGATGATGGATTGACATAAAAATGAAAATAAAAACGAATGTTAATGATGAAAATGGAGATTCCTTCATGTTTCATGTTTAGATAAATAAAAGGTTTATTAAATTGCCAAAACACAGAATACAATTAAATAGGACAAAAATAACCTCACTAATAACCACTCGATAACAATAGAATGGCTTGATTAATTGAAAGGAAATGGCTAAAACAAACCTATTTTCGTATAATTTTCATGCAAAAACATATTTACTTGAAATAATAGATTTTTACTTGAGCAAAAATAAGCCTCATGACAAGTGGGTGTGCCACTTCTGAAATATAATAAACTCAAACAACTTACGTGACTTGGGTGTAGATATTTATTCCTCCAGAATAATTCAGATACAGTAATCCAGATACAACAAATATATTTATTTCAACACAATATGGGCAGAATATTCACTAGGTAGCACTGACTTCAATTTAGAAAACCGGCATAGACACGTCCGTTCCAAGCGAACGGCCGCAACCGAATGACTCAACTGACGATGCGTCCGACTATTTATAGCGCAGCTGTCACTTAGTTTGCGTATTCGAATCGATGTGGCCAGCGTTACGGAAACCAAAAACTACTTTTAATAATCGACAGTTGATTAAAAATATATATTTTATGAACAAAAACGAGTAATAATAATAAAACCTAACAGAATGCTGGATATACAATTAGATAGAGGCACTCTTTGGGCATTTAGAAAGGTATAAATTAGTACAGTAGTGGGCACATGAGTAAAACCACAAACAAAAACATACCAGGAGCACACGCGTACACTTGCAAAATCACCCATTTTTTGACCTTCAAAGGGATATTTAGGCAATTTCCTTTATGAAATATTGATTTTATTTGATATGCCTCGATAGACCGTTAGTTAAGTAGACGATTAAGTGCTACTTTAGTACTGTGTGATGTATAGTTTAGTAGATACTAGGGTGTGACCAAAAAAATCTACCTCTCAAAGAATGACTCAAATATTACTTGACATTACTAGCGCTTCCACAACCACAAAGCGTAGTTAAAGTGGTTGGAAAAACGCCCGTGTTGTACGACTTGTCTATGAACGTGCGTTTTTATCCACGGGGTCGCTTTTCCGGTGACAAGCGTTTTTTATATGAAGTGTAAAAAAAGTTCTGAAAAGGGAACCTTGTACTTTTATACCCACTTTTATTTTATAAGGATAAAAACACCGAAAAAAAAAAACAGATGTTTTGTACTGAAATGTAATACTCGTACTATATACCAATGGAGCACCTGATGTGTTTTTCAATATTTCAGTGGTGCCCCAAAAAGTTGACAGGATCTTTCTGTAGAGATTATACTTGCGTGCGCCCGCCACCACATTCTCGCACATATAGTGATGGGACTTAAGGTCCAACGATAGCAGCGTGGCGAGAAATTGCAGTTTTCACAGTTTTTAAAATTTTGAAACTAAACTGAGCTATTTTTGTTCAGCGATTTTTCGTTCACGGCAATAAAATATTATTCTTTTCATTATTGCTAAACAACATAACCATGGGCATTGATCAGTGAGACATCGATTGCCGTAAATTGAAAACCATTTCGAGGAATAGGGATACCGATTACTATTAGGGGTTTAAATAAGTAAAATTAAAATGTATTATTAATATTTATCGCCACAAATGTTTACTTCATTTTTCTTTCGATGACGTCATCATAGCCTCTAATGCGGTAGTTCCTGTGGCACTGCCCAAAAAACTAGTTTATGACCACAATGCATAGAGCGTCACGTCAGAGCGCGCAGCATAACACGCCGTGTGGTTGTGTGGTCGGCAAATCGCTCGTGTAAGGGGACCCTTACAAACCCGTCTACTGATACCGAGTGATAAGCGGTTATTCGTGTTTCAGCACAATCATGTCGTATCGTGCAAATGAATGTACTTTTAGAACACGGTGGACAATGTGATATGCGTAATTTGCTATAGGGATCATGTAAAAGTGACGTAAAAAGGCCTTTTAGAAGGGGTCAATTTTGTTATAAACCTACCTCTAACAACACCCTAATTTGAATTAGTGAAGCAACAATTTATTTAGCATAATCATATCCCCGGTAGCTATAAGAGGGCTATTAGTGGTCATCTCAAGCTCGAACTCAAGTAGGTGATCTCAGAAAAGTCAAATGCTAATCTCAAGCCCAATGTAGCTCTAATCTAGCGGCATAAGTGCATCAATCGATCAAAAAGGAATATTATCATAGCGGTTGTCTGGCCTTACTTATACATAATAATAATTTGCAACTTACTTACGGGTTTTAACCTAAACGAGTGCGAGTCAAAATAGAGTAGTAGTAGAAGTACGCTTTCACAATACGTGAAAAAGCACTTTCTCTATCATAACTCCTTATTTTTCCAATCTCCAATTTGTATATATTTTATGCATTGAATATATTTAATATAGTATATGTAATTTATATGATCGAGTAGGTTTTTTTAAAATGTTATATTATGTGCACATTATGCACGCCCGCTTTTCACAACAGTTTTCATCCCCCAAGGTTTGCTGGAAGAAATCTCTTACAGAGATAAGCTCTCATTTGTACATGTGTTTTTTACTGTATTGTCCTCTAATCTGTTTGTGTTTGTAATAAAGTATAATAACATACGTTCGCCAAGGCTAAGTCTAAACATAGTCGAATTTGGCATACAGCTACGGCCAATGGGCATTGTCAATCCTATTTTTTATTCTATAAATCGAAAATATAGACAAAGATAAGTATGTAACTATTTTTTAATCAATTATTTTATAAAAGTTTTGTGTATGACGTCACCACTGGCATTATGTACTAAATTCATTGCATTCATTCATGCTTTAAAAAAATAAAAATATGTTGACGTTTGACAAATGTCAGTGTCAAGTCAACAAGAGTTATGTTTTTTTTTAACTATGTTTGTCCCTGCATGGGATAGGCAAAGGGTACAAGCACAGCATTCTTTATCGCTCAAGCCATGCTATTAAGTTTGGCAATCTTGCATTTAAGGACTGTGTGAACCGGTTGTCTGTCTTGTAAGACTATCTAATAATTATTTTTTCCAGCGACTTAATAAATCGTTATCCCGAGGGAAAGAAAATGTAGATAAATTAAGTTTGGCAATCTTGCATTTAAGGACTGTGTGAACCGGTTGTCTGTCTTGTAAGACTATCTAATAATTATTTTTGCAGCGACTTAATAAATCGTTATCCCGAGAGAAAGAAAATGTAGATAAAGGTCTTTCTCCTCTTTTTAGACTTGAGTCGTAATTCGACTTACAGCCAGGCCACACAACACCGGCGAGGCATATGAAAATAAATTCATGATTTAATGTTTTGTTACGATTCGTTCTATTCTAGGTATACGATCAAATTGTAACTACAAATCGTAACTAAAACTATGAAAATACTCTAAAAACATACCTTAAGCTGGCAAGTCAAGTTGGGCTGTTTTAAAGCAATGAGTAACTAATAAATTACATATTTTTCACTCACAATATCAGCCAAAACAAATCAAAACAAATCCTCACGTCAAATGAAGATGACGTATTATCCAACTAACTTAAAACTACAAGAAATATGGTATAAAAACAAACGGCATAACAGCCATGTTATCTAGCCGCGTATGTGACTAAAAAAATTAATGGTTTCCAGCCAGAGTTGAAGTTAGTGAGACTCGGATTAGTTGTAACTTGGTCGTACTATCATAATGGCTTCTGACAGGCAGTGCACTGTGTAAACCGTAAACTCGGCGACGTTGCCAGACTTGCACAGCACGGCTTGAGAGATAAAGAAGGCTGTGGTACAAGAGTTGTGTGTTTTGACAGTTACTTTGTTGTTGACGAATGTATTTTTTTAAATATTTGTAGGCAATGGAACTACCGCATTAGAGCCAATGATGACGTCATCGAAAGAAAAATGAAGAAAATTTTTTGGCGATAAATATTAATAATCCGTTTTAATTTTACTCATTTAAATCCCTAATAGTAATCAGTATCCCTATTCCTCGAAATGGTTTTCAATTTACGACAATGATGCATCCCTGATCAATGCCCATTCAATTGCGATCTTGAATCAAAGCAGTTTCACAAACCCAATCCAATACCTTACTTCCTGAAGTGTTCAGATGAACATACCTACGTCTAATATAAAGTTTACCAGTGTAATTGACAGCTCTACAAGCATTTCCTCAACTACTCAAACACCACAAGTAGCAACTATCGACGACATACCGAGTCGTCTCACGTTCAAACAGATTGTAGGAAGCCGTAGGTCACCAAGCTGTGGTGGAAGGTTCGTTGGTTCATAGTTCACACACGTCTCGCGCTGTCGGGACGTCACGTGTTCGCTTCATTTTGGTTCGGAAACAAAGTTTCCTCTTGTCACGCTAAAACCCGACGTGTGGCTGTTCTGTTCGCGGAATACGTTGATAGTTTCCGAACGATGTGGAATGACTTTTTGCAGTTTTTAAAAAGCTGTCTTTTTCTTTTTCTGCTCTGATCGAACGGTCGGTTTTCGATTAAGCTGCCAGTGTTTTGCTAACACCACTGTCTTCAATATTTTTTTCCTGTGTCGTAAGTAAAATTTGTTTTTCATCTCCGGCTTGAAATGTATGCTGTTGTTGTTACTAGATGAGTCAATAAGTATTTTTTGCGCGCTTTGAAATTTTAATTCTACCTATGAAGTTACAATGAGTGGGTTTATTTTTTTTAACCATAAAGTATGGCTCATATTTGGAAATCTTCACTAGCTCTGTATTCAATAAAAGCCTTCGCTGCAAACAATATTTTTGCATCCTTGCGTAACAAATAACAATTAATTGCGGAGTCTCGTAAAAACCGTAGCCTATCTTTTCTTTTCCAAACATTAAAAAATGTCAGACCCAGAATAGATGGCGCTTAACTCGACAAATTAATTAAACAAAGAAAAGAAAAATAACGCGCCAAGTTAGTAGATTCCCGCTGTTTCGCCCTCATTGTTTGCTTTAGTAGGGTTCGGCCGAAGGTTGCGGCGCAAATAAAGCCTTCAATGTTTAACAGCAAGCAGATAAGGTAGACCTGCACAAATATTACCTCTTTGCCCAAATACTCCGCGAAGTATTCTTTCGGACTCTTTTTGTTAAAGTTTCAGATTCTGATGAATTTTTTTCTTTGCTTGGTGAGCTTTATTTAAGAAGAAAGTACCCCGTCAACAACCTCCGCCGATGAAAAAAAAAACAGATCTTTTGGATGCATTTTTTGCTAAAAACGGGCTGTCAAATGAGAATTCCTAGACCTAAGGCTTAGAATCCATATCCTACCTTCGAATAAATCCCGTAGATGACAGCCTTTTTTGACCTGCAAGATTTATTCGTAGGTTCTAGGATAGTATTTTTTTTTTAGCAGAAAAGTATCCAAAAAGAAGATATGTTTTTTTTTCATTGGCGGCGCTAGTGTGCCTTGATAGTGTTTTTTCATAATAACGCTAGCATTACATAATTTTTGCTTCATTTTGGTTCCATTGA
Organism: Zelleria hepariella; assembly: GCA_949319315.1. Classification (NCBI taxonomy): domain Eukaryota; kingdom Metazoa; phylum Arthropoda; class Insecta; order Lepidoptera; family Yponomeutidae; genus Zelleria; species Zelleria hepariella. Next base: position 3,423,479 of record OX439391.1, read on the forward strand.
TCAATTATTATTGGTAACGTCTGGCGCCCACGCGTTGCTACGCGGGGCTGCTACGGAAATCGTAGCACGTCTACGGAAAAATCGTAGTCGCTACGAGAAATGAAAATGGCATTATAATCTTTCTCTTTTGTTTTACATTGCGAGGAGTAAAATTAAATTGGTGCCTTCAGCGAACTTCTGCTCGCCGGGTGCCTTCTATTTTTTTAATCTTTACAAGGTTGGACAATAGTAACGTGGCGGGAAATTCAAAATTTTCACAGTTTTTTACATTTTGTAGCTAAACTGAGCTATTTTTGTTCAGCGATTTTTCATTCGCGGATATAACATAGTATCTGCATAGTATTCTTTTCATAATTGGAAATAGTTTTGCGAACTAGAACCAACTCACATAGTAACTTTATGTGGGTTGGTTCTAGTTCGCAAAACTATGTCCAATTGTAGACAACAGAACAACAATAATAATAATTCAGCCGATTATGTGTCAACAAGTTTTTTAGGCAGTGCCACTGCTTCGTAGACCAGAACTGCCGCTAGTGCCGCGAATGAAAAATCGCTGAACAAAAATAGCTCAGTTTAGCTACAAAATGTAAAAAACTGTGAAAATTTTGAATTTCCTACCACGTTGCTATCGTCCCACAAAGGTTTCGTATATCTTATCGGTTTTGTCATCTTTTCTGCTGTCGAAGACTTCAGAGACTTTAAACAAGCTGGTCTTGTCCGTCACCGAGGCAGGTCTAATTTTGGTAACTCTGACCTCTAATTAAGAAAAGCTTATCACTTAAGGGTAGACGATAGCAACGTGGCGGGAAATTCAAAATGTTCACAGTTTTTTATATTTTGTAGCTAAACTGAGCTATTTTTGTTCAGCGATTTTTCCGTCGCGGCAATAAAACAGTATTTTTTTCATTATTGTAAACAACAGAACAACAATAATTCAGCCGATTATGTGTTCTGGTCTACGACAAGTTTTTTGGGCAATACCACTGCTTCGTAGACCAGAACACATAATCGGCTGAATTATTGTTGTTCTCTTGTTTACAATAATGAAAAGAATACGGTTTTATTCTCGCGAACGAAAAATCGCTGAACAAAAATAGTTCAGTTTAGCTACAAAATGTAAAAATCTGTGAAAATTTTGAATTTCCCGCCACCTTGCTATCGTCCACCCTTAAAGAGATTTTTTGCGGCGACCTTTGATTGGACCGGATTAAGTACAAAAAGTACAATCTAGAAACAAGACAGTGCTTGGTTCAATGTAAGAGTAGAAGATAGTCTCATCGGCATTTACAACGAAGCCTCACAAAACACTAGGTTTCATCTCGCAGCAACTAATTCACCCCCTGTCCCCGTTTAAGTGAGGCGTCGATATAACGTCTGGCACGGACTCAGGGTTTCGTCTGGGGGAGTGTCAGCATTTTAAATTAGTTAATCAAACGTGACTATAACATTTGAAGTATACAGGGGAAGAACAGGGATTGTCACATTTTTATTTATTTCGAAATAATAATTCAATTAAAATTTTCAAACTATGAAGAATAAATCAGTGATGAGTTTATAACTTTGAGACGAATAATTATGAAGATAATAAATTATTTAATCAAACGTGATTATAATATTTAATATCAGTACTTCGACGGAAGAACCCTTTAGTTGATGTGATAGAAAAATATTTAGTCACTTTTTGCCTTTTTTAAAGCACATACTCATGCTTCAGAAACCTAATGAAGAGATTCATCACTCGAGACATGACTTCTGGGTTCTGGTAAGACACATTTGTCCTCCGATTTTTTTAATTGAGAATTTAACTAATCATACACTTAAATATCGTTCTGCCACTGTAGATGTCACAAAAAAAGTGACAAAACGATACTTTTTCAATTATTTTTTTCTAAGTTTGCTTGGAACCGTTCACACTGAAGCGGTCAGAACGCGGAGTTTTCGTGAAGCAAATCTGAGTACTCTGGACTCGAAACGCGAAACTCCGGGGCAGTAGGTCTGGTGCCTTGAAATTCACACGTAATTTAATTCGAAATGGTCCGGGATAGAAAAGGTTTACTTAGAGACATTTCAAACCAAATTATGTCGATACAAAATTTCTTATCTGACTTTCAGTCTGGTGCCCGTTTCATATAAATACAATTCATAGTTTATTAAGACAATTTGATGTTCGTAGGTCGGTTAGTAAACAAACCTTTTTTGTAACCTTCCTCATGTCAAATCGGCTACGCAATATACATCGAATTGTCATAATAAACTATTGATTGTAGTGATATGAAACGTGCACCTGAGGTCATACGAAAACACGATTTTCTTGAGTCCGCCCCTGCCCCCCATGGCACTTCGACGTAATGTATCGGGCTTCACCCCCGCAGCGGCATTAATCTTCAAATGGACAACAGATGACCACCGACCGAGCCCCAACACTAATTGTTACTCGTTATTTTAATTACAAGATTCCAATTGAGGCGACTTGTGGCGGCTTTCTTGATTGCTGGGTTTTAAAATATCGACGTTCGTTGAAGCGTAAGGAGCTATTCCGAACCAAGCACAACTGCCGACTGCTATACCTAATAAAAAAAAAATAAGATGTAGCCTGTACAATTGTACATGTCCCACTAGCTGGGCAAAGGCCTTCTCTCAGAGAGAGAGTTCGAGCTGAATCACCACGCGTGCTCAATGCGGGTTGGCGATTTTTGCGTTGAGGGTATAATGCCTCACACGCTCAGGTTTCCTCACGATGTTTTCCTTCACAGTCAGCGAGTGGTATTGCTACTACAAATTCACAAATGTACGTAACTTTGAAATTAAACAAAGTCATAGATACATGATCGCAACGGGAATCGAACCGAGGACCTTTCGCTTCAGAGTCCACTGTTCTACCCACTAGACCACCACCGCGCTATACCTAATACTTTGTTATAATCCGCGCGTGATGAGAATGGGATGCGACCTTTTGGAACTGAGACGCGCGCGGTAAACAAACTCGCATCGAAGCAACCTTGTCAAAGTAAAATAAGGTAGATTTTCGATTGACTTTGACAAGGTTCCACCTCATTCTCATCGCGTGCGGATTATACTGATGTGTCGAGGCGGCATTCTTGATTTTCAAGTATTTTTGTATCGGCGTTGGTTGTGTCTAGGATTTTGACAAGATAAGTCAGTATCCAGCGGGGGTGGGAGAATGAGTTTACGGTTTTGTATCTTTATGACATCGAAAATCTGTGACGTCACATTTTTTAATACGATTTCCCTAAAATAACATGTTCTGTAGTGCGCAAAACTTTTTCCGATGCCGAAAATATAGTGAAAACGGATTGACGAATAGTGAAAACGGATTGACGAATAGACAAATAGGAACAGTCCTAACTCAATAAAATAAAAATAGGGACAATTTCACGCGCAGTGACGTATCAAAGAGTGCAAAAAATATTCTCTGGACCGTAGAAATGAATCGAAATCGCCGGTGACACAAACTATCTTGCAACAGAAGCATACCGTTAGTAGGTAACACGCATAAGTGCGTCCATCAAACAAAATGGTGTATCTGAGCGTGTCTCTGAGCGTATACTTATACTAAACAAATTATTTGGTGCAAGACTTCAAAAAGGAGGATGTACTCAATTCGACCCGTAATTAAAAAAAAAAAAGTTGAACGTTTTTCTACTTGAACCGATTTTGATGATTCTTTTTTTTGTTTGAAAGGGTATACTTCCCATGTGGTCCCATGATCTGATGAAGAACTTCGGTGATGTAGAACGGAACTCCTCAATGGACAGCAGCAAATCACTCGGAATTGGTACCTAAAGATAGATGCACAGATATTTTTGTACGTTGTTATATCAAAGCTAATCTAATCTATTTATAGTAAGAAAATAAATAGGCGAAGTTTCAGGGAATACGCAATGTAAATGCTCAACACATCATGGATCCTCCTATTTCCAGGTTAACTTTCTGTCCCTACGGGCAACAGTTCGCACAATCGAAGTGGATGCGATGCAACATGCAACTGAGTGATATCTAACCAGTCAAACAATGGACTTGTAATTTGATAAAAAATAGCATTTGAAAGGCCACTAACACAGAGAGACGAACATAAACTTTCTATCTTCGAGCGCAAAAGTGTTGAGGAAAATCTTTGATCCTGTGAGAGAACCAGATGGCACATAACGCTCCCGTATGAACCATGAGCTGGACGCACTTATACAAGGTGTTACAAAAGTACCTAACTCTTTTTACAGGGTGTAACCTACTGGTCAACAGAATGTCAAAACTGTAAAATCAGGTTGAAAAAAAATTTATTTTATAACCTCAAAATTGAAAAATTTTCATAACTTTTTTGTTTTTGTTATTAGCTCAAATTTAAAAATATCTTTGTGCGTGTAGGTGCATTTACATAGCTTTGAGTTGTTAAAATATTGTTAAAGTCAATGAAAAAAATATTTAAAAATACTTTTCTCCCGCCACATCGCTCATATTTTATTAATTTAAAAATTAACGGAGCGTCACAGTGCAAAAAAAAAATTGTTTGTGATCCCCTATCACCGGGTGCTATTACCCTGTAAAAAGAGTTAGGTACTTTTGTAACACCTTGTATAGAGCGAGAAACCATCATCAGGTTCTGTAAGTCGCAACGTCTTCGATGGGCCGGTCACCTGGAGAGAATGCCAGACACCAGAGCCGCAAAGGTAATGGAAATAGAAATCACAGCAGAAGAGACCAAGAGGCAGGCCCAAAAAGTCTTTGATTGACTACATCGAAAAATACCAAAAAGAATTTGATTGACTATATCGAAAAGAGGTAAGGGCCAGAGACAAATGGAGATCTACTGTGGAGGGGGCCAAAACTCACAAAGGGTTGTAGCGCCAAAGGAAGTAAGAAGTAAGCTTTGAAAGGCCAACACATAGGAAACAGATTAGCATCACCTTTCTCTGCCTCATATAATGAAAGGTTTCTCAACTAAGGCTTAGTTTTGCTCTCCAAAAGTAACGTGACGCCAGCCCCTCTACCCTTGACGTATTTTTCCAATACGGCCGCAATATGGCGCAATTTACAAAATTTAATATTTTACAAATTAAGACGCATTTTGTGTTCTTATTGAATAAAACAGCTTTACCTTTGAATAAACATTGCAAAGTATTTAAAATCAAAGCATTACTATGCGAATTCAAAGAGAAATTAATTTTAAAACTTTTTCAATTTGATCGCAATAGCGTCAAGGGTAACCCCCCAGGCCTTGGCTAAATGACTACTACATATTTGTTTGTGTTTCTGTAGTTCAATCCGACGAAGTTGTTGGCAAAAGCTAGTTTTTTATACAGGGTGTGGTTTTGGTTAGTGACACCTGTCTCAGGGACGATAGTGTTTTAGTAACGCTTGAAACGAAATATTATATTTCATTACAAGTGTGGAAAGGCTGTCATTGCAACGAGTTCCGACAAATGGCTACCCGAGCCGAGGCGCAGCCGAAGGCGAGGGTTGACAGACGGAACAAGTTGCAATGACGGTTCCGCACGTGTACTGAACGACTATTTTTAATACAGTTGCGAAAAAATTAAGCAATTTAATAAAATAATAAAAAGACAATAAACTCAACTAACTTGACATTTTTGACTTTTCCGGTAAAATGTTCTCCGAAGCATTTTGTGCAATTATACTGAGTTCCGGTGGTGTTAATTTAAAAAAACTAGGGTCGAAATTACTCATTTTGTGCAAAAAACAACTAAACTCGCGAAGAAAATTTCTGAAAAATCAAAATGGCGCCAACCGTAGAATATAAGCAGAGTTTTTTTTTCTTAACCCATTCTGGTAGGCAAAGGCAACTATGCCCATACAGCCAAGTCTTCAGTAGAAGTTTTTTATTGATATGAAATGAAAATGAAATTTAATGAGATGAAATGAAATGAAACCTAACCAAACTCATTCAATCAAATCATTAAATCTGATATTGAAACAAATTAGTAGCTTCTTTTTAGAAATATACTTGCACAAATATATTTGCATGAATCATAAAAACTTTTTTAGTAAAAACTTCATGGTTGGTTTTTCTTTTTAATAGACATTATTTTGACAGTTGGGAAAGAGAACGCACGAGTGCGGGAAAGGTAAAAAAAAAGCACGCGTGTGTAATAGCCCACTTCCCGAACGCTATACGTCCCTGCAATACGCCACTTTTTGAGCAACTGTATTAAAAAATAAGTTTTTTTTTGTTTTACTTAAAATAACCGCGACGTGCGGACACCCCGGCCTTCTCAAAGCGCGCGCGCGATATGGCGCCCGATGTTGCGAACTTGCGAGTGCGGCCGCAAGCGATAGTATAAGAATATAAGGCCACAATGATTTTCAGTATCGTGAGTATCGTACCCCTGAGTTGGTTGTCACTTTAAAAAACAACACCGAAAAATAGCATCAAGAGACTGTGTTGTGAGTGTGTGACAGATAAAAGGATTTGTAATGTAACAACCCAATGCGGTATCAATGTCTTTAGTAGTTGAGCCAGGCTCCTCTTCCAGACATAGGCTCGGTTTCTGATTTGAGAAATTCGCTAAGCAAATGGGTAAGTATCGTCCTGTCTTTGCAGATTTCACACAAGAGAATGTAACAGAACGATACTTAAGCATTAGGTTAGTGAAATTCTCAATTCAGAAACCGGGCTATAGGCTCGGTTTCTGATTTGAGATATTCGCTAAGCAAATGGGTAAGTATCGTCCTGTCTCTGCAGATTTCTCATAAAAGAGCGTGACAGAACGATAGTTAAGTATTTGCTTAGCAGAATTCTCAATTCAGAAACCGGGCCATAGTCACTTCTTTAGCTGCTCAGGGAGTAAATTATCGGGAATTTCTTGAACACTCAAGTATCAAAGGAAATTATTGAAGTTAGACTTATATACCGAGGGTTTCGCTCCTGTAACGATATCAAAGATACAACCCTTTAAAACTAGGACAGACTGACATACAGTTCAGCGTACCTAGAAACTAGCGTCTCGCGGATTCCCTTTAGCTAAGAAACCCTAAAAACGGAAATCCACCGGTAATTAAGGTGGGAGTTGGGACGATAGCAACGTGGCGGGAAATTCAATTTATTTACAGTTTTTTACATTTTGTAGCTAAACTGAGCTATTTTTGTTCAGCGATTTTCGTTCGCGGCAATAAAACAGTATTCTTTTCATTGTTGTAAACAACAGAACAACAATAATTCAGCCGATTATGTGTTCTGGTCTACGAAGCAGTGCCACTGCCCAAAAAACTTGTCGTAGACCAGAACACATAATCGGCTGAATTACTGTTGTTCTGTTGCTTACAATAATGAAAAGAAAACTATGTTATTGCCGCGAACGAAAAATCGCTGAACAAAAATATATAAATTTTAGCTACAAAATGTAAAAAACTGTGAAAATTTTGAATTTCCCGCCACGCTGCTATCTTCCAGCCTTAAGAACCTATCGCTCACTACCTGAAGTTTACGTACACACATAAAGCCTAACTTAAGGGGCCGTATAAAGCCAATTACGCTCACTTCAAATGACCAATTCACACAGTTCTACTTAGTTCATTAATTTCACAAAAATAGTACAGACACTTGACTATATTTGTGATGAGCAGGTTTAACAAAAAACGTAAAAGATAAAAGTTGACTCGATAGAAAAAAAATACGAAGTTACCTCTATTTTCCCAATTTATTGAGTATTTAGACGCCTAAAATGTTCTTACTGTAACCATACAACCTCGAAACATATATTAAATCAATGACCACGTCAGTGGGTCTTACAACTTTTCATTGTTTAATACAAATATTTAGTTTTATTTCAAATTAAAGAATTGGCGCTTACGTCAACTAATTCTGAGGCAGATATTTTGTTTTCTATCTCCGTCACACACGCTTGGCGACCTATCGTTTGTTTCATTGCCACTGAGCGCTTCATTCCCAATCGCTCCGTTGAGACGAGCGGTCTATGCTTGCGTGCGCTCCGCAACACGATACGACGACACGTTATTAAAATTTTTTGATCACGTAAGTATTATTACAAATCAATACAAATTCGTGCCTTCAGAGTAAGTGAAGTGAACAGTATTCATAAAAGTACATAGATTTTGTATTTTTCAGTCAAAATGGGAAATAAAAATAATAAAAGGAGCAGGTGCAATATTATACTAACGCACAAAAAAAAGAATACTATGAAAAAAAAGACTACTACGTAGAAATGTTCAATTTACGTAAGGCACTACAGCATCTGAGTGGTCACTTCGCACATCTAGTGCGGTTAGAGCTGCCATTAGACTGTATAATCATCTACCAAAAAAAACGTAGGACTTTGCAACTACGTTAGGCGATAGTTAGATAGGTAAAGTGACCACTCGGAAGCTGCAGTGCCTGGGAGATTGTTTTTAGATGACTTGTGTTTTCTTTGGTCTAGGTTGAATAAGCTGTAAAATGATTGACTACTTATTCGACCTAGCCCACAGGAAAGACAAGTTTCAATACGTGCACCAACTAATCCGCGGATTTCCTAATGATGTGTTCCTTCAACGATAGCGAGTAGCATTGCTACTCCAAATTCACAAATGTGCGTAAATTTTAAAATAAAATAAAAACATGCCTGCACCGGGAATCGAACCCGGGCCGCGCGCGGCTTGTATCGCGCGCGGCACACGCCGCGGTGATGTTAGCGGCGTAGTCTTTTGTGCGTGCTAGCTACCCCTCACCTCACTCAATAAAGTTTACTATTGCAATTTTAAAACCTAGCATGAGCCATTTGACCGATTTTACAGGAGCGCAAAAAAAGGTGTTTGTTAGTTGTAAAATAAAAGGTGGTAGGCAAAAGGTGAACGTGAGTAAGCTCAAAAGCGGAAGAACCATGGCTTGCCATACAATACAATTTCATTTCTCTATGGCTAATGTGTACGTTAAATGTAATGAAAACACTTGCTAGATTTTCTGGTACGATTGGTTTTGTTTGACCATTTTAAAACCAAAAAAGAGCCTTACTAGGTTTTAAAATAGTCGATGGCTCATACTAGGTTGTTTGAGTTTGTTTTTTCATCTTTGTGGAATTGCTAGGTTTTTGAGCGTTTTTTTTTGAGATTTTAACAATGCAATTTCGTGGGCAATCATCTAAAATGATGCATAAATCTAAATTTTTTTTTTTTACAAATCTCGCTTGCTAGGTTTCGAAATTGCACAGCCGCCCTCAACTTGCAACTACTCAGGCGCGCACTGTGTGACGGCGCGTGCGTTCGTTCAATGATAGTAAATGTAAGGTATACAGATTATGATTCACATGAACTCGAAGATTTTGATTTGTATTTGCATAGGTCACCCTTGGTAAATGTTGTGTCTGCTGAACGCGAGAATGAACAAGATCACGACGGCATTGAAGGTCCTATTAGGTATGTAGAAAGATATAAATAAATAAACTGGACTTTATTCATTTATTACACTTTAAAACCTTTAGGTATTGTAGGTACATAGAGTAAAAAGAGTATAAAAAAAAATGGAATAAAAGAGTATAAACTTTATTCAAATAAAATTACATGAAAGTTTAGATGGCTTATAGATATCTAACTTTTTTTTAGACCCAAGGACGTACTACACTGCAAAAATACCGACGGGGCGGATATTTCAAATCCCAAAGGTAAGTTTATACATACAAAGGTAATATTGGTAATATTACATTGTAAAATATTGAATGTTGTAAAATATTGTAGGTATATTTTTAAAATAACACTTAATTCTTTTGATATCATATTTTTGTAGTTTTATTAATGAATAATATCCCATGTTGATAAGCTTTGGAGTTTAAAGCTCTATAAAATTACAGATTAAAAAAAAAAATTTTAAGACCTGGTTCGACTTCCGGCTCGTGATAGAATAGAATAGAAAGCTTTTATTATCATTGAACAACGCATACAAGGTATACAGTGGATTAGTGTTTTTTTAAATCTGTTAATGTCAAAGTCAAAGTGTTTTATTCAATGTATCATAAATACATTTTCTCGCACCCTGTATACAGGGTGGTCCAAATAAGGACGTCAAGAATTTTTTGTTAGATTCCTCGCGCGTAGGGCTATCCAAAAATACCCCATGCATGTTCAGCGATTTTTCGAGGTTTAGAAGTTATGATTTTTTTAATGTGTTTTTACGAATTTCCTTCCGGAACGTCTAAAGATAGTCATAACTTTTTCCCAGTATTATTTATTGCAGTTTTTCTTTTGTGGCATGATCATCTTGAATGTCTCTTTCAAACGTAAAAAAATCAACTACACAACATCCATACAAGTTACCAATACAGGGTGGCCCAAAGATAGACATCAAGCGAGAAAATCTAGATAGCTGACACCAAGGGCTACCCGAATCACCCCCATGTATGTTCAGCCATTTTTTGTCGTTTAGAAGTTATGAGGCTTTTAAGGGTTTTTTGAAAAAAAATCCCTAGCATTCCATTTTATTTTGTAACTTTTTTTCCTTTCGTCTTTTCAGCAATTTTTTTTATTCTTTAGAGTCTCAGATAAATTATCTATCACCAAAAAAATAATGATCAGCTGTGGACTTTTAGAAGATACCGGAATTTTGATCCAAAGTCCAAAAATGTTGTTTTCAAGAAAACATCACTGAAATAATTATTATGGGGAAAAAAATAAGTAGAGGTCTGAAGGATTTTTTATTGATTTGAAAAACTTTCCCAAAGCCTCATTCTTCAGAATAATACAAAAAACCTGCTACTTCATAGGACTTTTATTCAAGTAATTTGCGATCATAGTCGAAAAACTGGAGTTGGAAGAAATTTTATTTCAAACGATTTTCATTTATTTTGGTTGATTCGGACAAAAAACATTGCAGGTAGGCTTAATATTGCCTGTCAGCACGGTCTGCATAGGAAATTGACGAAAAAATAAAAAAAATACCATAAATTATTTTGTTTTTTTTTTTGTTCTTTTTTTTCATTATTTGAATTTTAAATTATTTTATTATCAAATTTACTTACAAAACATGAAGGAAAAAATAAATTTAAAGAAAAAAAATAAAAAAAGTCTGAAAATTAAATGATTTAATTTTTTCGTGAATTTCTAATGCAGATCCTACTGACAGATGATTTTAAGCCGATCCGCAATGTTTTTTGTCCGAATCGACCAAAATAAATGAAAATCGATTGAAATAAAATTTCTCCCAACTCCATTTTTTCGACTTTGATCGCAAATTACTTGAATAAAAGTCCCATAAAGTGACAAGTTTTTTTTTATTATTCTGAAGAATGAGGCTTTGCGAAAGTTTTTGAAATCAATAAAAAATCCTTCAGACCTCTACTTATTTTTTTCCTCATACTAACTATTTCAGTGATGTTTTCTCGAAAACAACATTTTTGGACTTTGGATCAAAATTGCGGTATCTTTTAAAAGTCTATAGCTGATCATAATTTTTTTGGTGATAGAAAATTTATCTGAGACTCTAAAAAATTAAAAAAAAATTGCTGAAAAGACGAAAGGAAAAAAAGTTACAAAATAAAATCGAATGCTAGATAATTTTTTTCAAAAAAACCTTCAAAGCCTCATAACTTCTAAACGACAAAAAATGGCTGAACATACATGGGGGTGATTCGGGTAGCCCTCGGTTTCAGCTATCTAGATTTTCTCGCTTGACGTCTATGTTTGGGCCACCCTGTATAAGAGTCGAAAGTGAACATTTTAGATTCGAGGTGGACGGAGCAAACATTTTAAAAGTCTCTTAAAAATACAAAATGGATGTTCTGTACTTTCAAAGTAGTTTCAAAAAGTTATGTTGCTTATCAGCTTGCCAAATAGTAAAAAAAAGTGGTCCTTGATAGGCTATTTTGTGTTGAAATTGGCTTCCAAAGGTAGTCAGGAAGAAAATTCGATAGGAATTTTTTAAGTCAAAAAAAAATGCAACATAATCTTTTTAGCCTAAAATGATAACAAAAACATTTTATTATGAGTTATTCATAGCTCTTAATGATTTGGTTATCGTTTTAGACCAAAAATAGGAATTAAAAAAATGCTTTTTTTTTGTTATACAAAAATTTCTACCAAATTTTCTACCTGACTACCTTTGGAAGCCAATTTCAACACAAAATGGCCTATTAAGGACCACTTTTTTTACTATTTGGCAAGCTGATAAGCAACAGAACTTTTTGAAACTACTTTGAAAGTACAGAACATCCATTTTGTATTTTTAAGAGACTTTTGAAATGTTTGCTCCGTCCACCTCGAATCTAAAATGTTCACTTTCGACTCTTATTTTGGTAACTTGTAGTATGGATTTTTTTTTTCAGTTTTTTTTTTAATTTTGAATAAAATCTGAGCTTTTTTTGTGTAGCGATTTTTGATTCACTGCAATAAAATTGTATTCTTTTCATTATTGTAAACAACAGCCTCTGTTTTGTCGACCACAAAACAAAATCTGCTTAATTATTGTTGTTCTGTTGTTTACAATAATGAAAATAATACTATTTTATTGCCGTGAATTCAAAATCGCTGAATAAAATAGCTCAGTTTTGCTTTAAAATTTAAAAAAACTGTGAGATTATTGAATTCCCGCCACGCTGCTATCGTTGGACCTTAAATGCTTAATTTTTTGCTCTCCATCCACCTTAATACTTGGAAGTCCAATATTACGATGTCTCACAATGATCCTCATTCGCTCGGGGCATCATTGTATGGATTTGTCGTAAAATTATGCATATACTATGCACTCTTGAAGCTCAACTGCTCGAGCGACACGCAGCGCCGCGCGCGGCACGATTGAGTAACTACTACACAGTTAGTTAATCATCATTTCGGTAGATGTCGCTTGCTTCTCATGTCGTTGACCCCTGTAAGCGGCTATGATTGTGGTGGAGGGGAAGTTGTGAGGAAGCGGGGTGCAAATCCGATTTTTCTCTGGCCTTATACGCAGCCTTAATTTGGATTATGGCATTACACCGTGTTGCATGCAATGTGATGCAAATTCATGCAAACGAACCTCGCTCCGACTAATGATCATTAGCTCCACGCGAAAACTATGTTCGCGATTACTGCGCGACCGGGAATGGAGGTGCCGTCCTACATAACTTAAGTCAAAGTCAAATTACTAGTGGTTCGCCCCGAACTATGAACTCGCGACCCCATATCTCAGCAACCCCTCGACCGATTTGGCTCATGTTCGAACTTAAAAATTTTCTTGGTTTCATTTACCTGCCTACCAAATTTCATGACGATCCGACTAAATTAACTCAAGTTATCGTCGAACGAACATTCATACATATGTTACCGGCCAAACCCGATTTAAGGATAAACTAGTTTCGCCTAGGCCAAACCAGTTTATCCGAACGTCGTATGGATAAACCGGTATAGCCTAGGCCAAACTAGTTTATCCGAACGTCGTATGGATAAACCAGTTTAGCCTAGGCCAATCTAGTCTGGCCTACCAAGAATATATAAGCTTCAGGATAAACTAGTACGGCCTAGCCCGAACTGATATTGGCGAATGATTAGGTATGAAAGTTACTATATCTCGTAAACTAAGAGGTTTAGCGCAAAAATAACGAAATTTTCGAACCCCTTAATAACCCCAGAACCAACCCTTTTACTTCTCTACGTGTTCTAAAAACCGACATACAGGGTGTTAAACATACAGGGTATTCCTGAAAGTGTGACAGACAGTCGAAAAAATTTTAAAACAAAGGTTAGGTCAGTAGGTTTGGTTGGCGACACACTGACATACCTCTTTTACGAATGGTCCTTTAAACCGGACAAAACCGGACATACCGTAGACTTTTTGACTGTAGACTTTTTGACTGTAGACTTTTTCAAATTCGGCCTCTAAATGCGTTCAGATAATTACGGCGGGTTTGTTAATTTTAAGAAAAAGTACTAGGCTAGCATAAATAAGTAGAATCTGTATTACCCCTACTTAAATAGGGCTAGACTAGTTCGGCCTAGGCTAAACTAGTCTAGCCCTATGCTCGTATGGAGAAACCAGTTTAGCCAAACTAGTCTAGTCTAGTCTATTTGAGTAGGAGTAATACAGATTCTACTTATTTATGCTAGCCTAGTACTTTTTCTTAAAATTAACAAACCCAACGTAATTATCTGAACAGTAGGGGACACACTTAGAGGCCGAATTTTAAAAAGTCTACATTCAAAGGTCTACGGTATGTCCGGTTTAAAGGACCATTCGTAAACAAAAAGAGGTATGTCAGTGTGTCGCCAACCAAACCTACTGACCTAACCTTTGTTTTAAATCTTTTTCGACTGTCTTTCACACTTTCAGGAATACCCTGTATGTTTAACACCCTGTATGTCGGTTTTTAGAACACGTATAGAAGTAAAAGGCTTGGTTCTGGGGATATTAAGGGGTTCGAAAATTTCGTTATTTTTGCGCTAAACCTCTTAGTTTACGAGATATTGTAACATTCATACCTAATCATTCGTCAATATCAGCTTGGCCTAGGCCATACTAGTTTATCCTGAAGCTTACATATTCTTGCTAGGCCAGACTAGATTGGCCTAGGCTAAACTGGTTTATCCATACGACGTTCGGATAAACTAGTTTGGCCTAGGCTATACCGGTTTATCCATACGACGTTCGGATAAACTAGTTTGGCCTAGGCGAAACTAGTTTATCCTTAAATCGGGTTTGGCCGGTAACACATACATAGAAACGCCGGATTGTTCCAGTAGACTCGGAGAACTTCGCTCGCTTCACTCGCTCGTTCAATTAATTTGTACTAATAACAACTTGTACATGTCACGAGTTATGAGCGCTCGACGAAACTGGTGGGGATGTCTGCGCAAGTGTGTACAATCACGCGCAAAATGTCTAATATCCACGCGGGATCTAAGACTGACGCTGAGCTGAACTATAGTTGAGTAAGATATCTACTATAAAAATCGGAGAAACTGACTAAACTTAAAGATTGAAAGTATTCTTTGCGGATTTTGCACTCGTTATATTTTAAATGGTTTTTTATACAATTATTTTAACGGACATGACGATAAAATGGGTGTACAATCAATGAAAAATTACCTCAATCCAATATGTATGGTTCTAAATAACTTTTTTAATCTTTCTGAACTGTCTTTTTAAAACATTTTGCTTCGGCATTCTTTCTGCGACGAAACAAAAAAAATATGTGCGCGACTGTACCCAGAGGCTAGAGCGACTGATCTACCAATCACACGCCCGCGCTCGCCGGCGAGTGCGCCTCTCCGTCGCCCCTCTCGTACCCCGCTAAACAGACCCAAAAAAATGAGTTCTGCGCATTCAAGGTCAGCGCTCATGACTTGTGAAAAAAATATCAGCTGTTCCATACATATGGTGCAGTACTGAGTATGGAATGTATGGATCTTGTGTGTTTAACAGCAGATATTTTTTTCGCTCCATTTTTTTGCTACCCTCGTACAAGTTGTTTATAGTAATCAGTAGACCGCCTGCTTAAGTTCCACTACCGAATTCGATAGCACCCTGTAGTGAAACAGTAATTCTCGAAGAATACTCAGTTATCTCTTCAACCCTGGTCGGCCTGTACAACTAAAATTAATTGTTCATGTCACTATGATGGATTGGGTTATTTTAGTTGACAAATGCATAGCTAATTCACCTTTGTTATCAGAAGTACTACTTAATAGTAGGTAACACATAAGTCAAAACTACGCTGATGGTCCCCTCATTTAGGTAAGTATGTATCTAAGTACTAACATATTGCTAAGGCCTATGAATCAGTCAGACAAAACGTATAGAAAAAACCGGCAAAGTGCGTCGACTAGCCAGCTTTGTCGACGGACAGACCGCGCAGGCAGAGTTATTTAAGGCTGGAAGATAGCAGCGTGGAGGGAAATTTAAAATGATCACAGTTTTTTTAACATTTTGTAGCTAATGTAAAGGTGGACGTGTAGCTACAAAATGTGTCTGTTTTTTGTAAATAATGTACCTGCTGTGTCTACGTTTTAGTTTATATGTTTGGTTGGGCCTTTGTTGCCAAAATAAAATAAAGAAGTTTTTTTTTTAAACTGAGCTATTTTTGTTCAGCGTTTTTCGTTCGCGGCAATAAAACAGTATTCTTTTAATTATTGTAAACAAGAGAACCACTATAATTCAGCCGATTCTATGTTCTGGTCTACGAAGCAGTTGTTCTCTTGTTTACAATAATAAAAAGAATACTGTTTTATTGCTGCGAACGAAAAATCGCTGGACAAAAATAGCTCAGTTTAGCTACAAAATGTAAAAAACTGTGAAAATTTTGAATTTCCCGCCACGATGCTATCGTCCACCCTTAATAGGAACCTGCTCGGCACACTTCGGGTACGGAATCCAAAAATACGAAAACTGAACTGGCAGAAATGAACGGCATATTGGATAAAGTTTTTTTAATTTATTAATTGGCTGCCGACCTCTCGTTTGTAGAGCGCTTTGATGTCGGGATAAAAATATATATTCCTATAATCTAGACCAGGGGTCGGCAACCTGCGGCTCGCGAGCCGCATGCGGCTCTTTCGTTGAAAGTTGCGGCTCTTCAGTTCCGCAAAAAATTAAACATGATCCCCCAACCCATTAGGAAATTCAAGAGTAAAATCGGCGACTTTTCGCTCTATTTACATCAAAGAAAATCTCCACTATGAAATTTTACGGTAAAATCGGCGACTTTTGGGACGTGGTGGTGCTTGCACGTTTTTCAAATAAATGGGAATTTATATCAAAACAATTAAGACTAAAAACTGACATTTCGTGAATTTCCGATTTTAAAATATATATAGGCATTGTATAATCAAGAAAAAAAAATGGGGCTTTTTAAAAACTGGAATTTTTGTAAATTGTATTTTTTGGCTCTGTTTAGTCTCAAAAGGTTGCCGACCCCTGATCTAGACGAAATCGATATCGCTCACTTTGATATTTTCCATGCTTTATACGTTATGCTACGTGCTAAGTATTATATTAATTTATATCCTGTCTTTATGAAATCTAATTGTTGTTATTAATGTACACAATTTTTACTTACCCATTCCATTGAAAGGTTGTCTGGAAGAGATCGCTTTTAACGATAAAACCGCCATCTTCTCTCGATTTTAAAAGTGTGTATTCATGAGGTCGGTCCCAGTGCACCCAGACCGTACAGACAGAATAAAGATAATAAAATAAAATATTATAATGTATTCTCATTGCAATATTCTCGTGCAGACGTGTATGATGATGAGGGTTAGAATGGCTCTTTTTTTAGGTTTTAAGAGAAAGCGAACTGCTAAAAGCGAACTTTATAATGTGTAAATTATTATCTACTTTTAAAATGTAAGTAATAAAATCTCTGTTGCAGGCAGCTTAATCAAAATGATCATAAAACCAGTGAAGTGCGAGTGGGACTCACGAACCGAGGGTTCCGTATCACCATTCTATGTTAAAACTATAATGCTCTTTGCTATAGGTTTTGATTCCCTTGCGAGGATCGAAATATGCTGCATAAACGGCCGTATCTTTTGTCGCACGACTTGACGTGTCAGTTGGTGTCTAGGCAGGTAGATATAAAGTAAAATGTTCATAGTCTGGCGACATATGCGTTGGAACAGTCATTGTGAAGTCGCAGACCACCAGACATTTTCGTTGGCAGATTGTAGATTGCCGAAAGCATACGTGCGATGGGATTATCGCGGTCGTGCGTAAAACTGGAGTCAGTTTACATTATTTTACTTAGTAAGGTGTTACAAAAGATGCTAACTCTTTTTACAGGGTAATAGCACCCGGTAATAGGGATCACAAACAAAATTTTTTTTTTGCTCTATGACGTTCCGTTGATTTTTAAATTAATAAAATGTAAACGCTGTGGCGGGAGAAAAGTATTTTTTAAATATTGTTTTCATTGACTTTCACAATGTTTTAAAAACTCAAATCTATGTAAATGAACCTACACGCACAAACATATTTTTAAATTTGAGCTAATAACAAAAACAAAAAAGTTATGAAATTTTTTCAATTTTGAGGTTATAAAATATAAAAAAAAAATCAACTTTTTTTACAGATTTGACATCCTGTTGACCAGTAGGTTACACCCTGTAAAAAGAGTTAGGTACTTTTGTAACACCTTGTAGAATATAATAGACATTCTTTAACGGCCTTCGATCAAGGATAAAACGGCACAATATTCAAAACACAACATCAAAACATAAGATTAAAACAAGAACTAGGTACTTAAAACTAGGTACATTTGATTATCATTAGTTTTAAATATTGGTCCCCTAAAATGATCCCGAGCTCAGTAGTGTTGCAAGGAGGAACCTCCTAACAACCTGGGGCCTTAGCCTGTAACACAATGGCGTATCAATGGCGTCCCAGGTAGACGGACAAAATCGGGATTTTTTCGTTGTTCTCCTACAACCAGCGAACTAATCCTCTAGAACTAGAGTCCTAATATTCTTTGCGGTACTACAAAAACATTAAAAGGACCGACACTGGACCGACAGCATTAATAAATCGTAATTGAAACCGTCAACCGGGAGCCCATTTTAGCAACATTGTGTTACAGGCTAAGGCCCCATTTTTTCAGTCCGGACCATGCTGCGGTCGGTTACGGTACTAGTTAAATGTTAAAAATGTGCGAGTTATAAATTTCAAAAACTGCATAGAAGTAAATAAATGTGTTTGTTGAGTGTGTCGAATATAAATAAAATAGTGAGAGTAGTACACGACAGCACGTCAGAGTGTACACTTTGGTTGTAAAGTCGCCCGTAACGGAACCGAGTAGAGTGCTAGCGTGTCAGGGTCGACGTGCTATCGTGTGTACAGTCACCCGTAACGGTTTAATTCACTAAAAAGCTTGCCGTTTCCCCTTTTGATATGTTATAAAGTAGTTAATACAGGCTGAATTTTAGTTGTTCTGTTGTTTACACTAATGAAAAAAATACTATGTTATTGCCGCGAACGAAAAATCGCTGAACAAAGTGAAAGAACGTGTGAAAATTTTGAATTTCCCACCACGTTGCTATCGTCTACCTTAAGGTGGGATGATAGCAACGTGGCGGGAAATTCAAAATTTTCACAGTTTTTTACATTTTGTAGCTAAATTGAGCTATTTTTGTTCAGAGATTTTTCGTTCGCGGAAATAACAAAGTAGGTATTCTTTTCATTATTGTAAACAACAGAACAACAATTATTCAGCCGATTATGTGTTCTGGTCTACGAAGCAGTGGCACTGCCCAAAAAACTTGTCGTAGACCTGAACACATAATCGGCTGAATTATTGTTGTTCTATTGTTTACAATAATGAAAAGAATACTTTGTTATTTCCGCGAACGAAAAATCGCTGAACAAAAACAGCTCTGTTTAGCTACAAAATGTAAAAAAGTGTGAAAATTTTGAATTTCCCACCACGTTGCTATCGTCCAACCTTAAGCTTGTCCAGACGGCCTATTAGCTATTTTAAATAACCCACTGATTTAAATAAAAACCCAACTTTCGATTGTCAATGGACTTCGACGCAGTCTGACTTCTCTCTTTTTTCTTTAATTGCAGATCGATGCCATCGGAATCAAAATGCCATGTCCAGATGATGGGGGGCAAGGTGAGTCCACACACGTGTTGTATGTAGGATCGATTATTATTGTATAACTTATGCATGTGAATGGTCACGCACTAGGTACTTTTGCGACGCTATCTACGTATGCATAAACTTTTCTGCCTCGGTACCCTTTCAAACATTAAAAAATATCGACGGACCCCTAAGTATTTATATTTTTTTTATTATTATAATTAGAAAGAACGTAAGAGCGCGCATTAGCAATTTCGCAGATTTCTGTAAAATATGCTTCGATGAAGGATAAAAACCCGACTACTAAAAGGCTTAAAACAAGACCTGCTTATCCTTAAAATAGACTCATAGATAAATTAATCGTAGTCGGAGGCCATCGGTTTATCAAATGCGAATGTGGTGTCCTCCGACTACGATTAATTATCTATGAGTCTATTTTAAGGATAAGCAGGTCTTGTTTTAAGCCTTTTAGTAGTCGGGTTTTAGTTTTTAACTTCAATTTTTTTTCGAGCTTTTTAGTATGTCATTTTGGACGATCACCCAAAAATGCCCAGAATAGAACAAAGAAGGGCAAAAAAACACATTTTGTTTTTTTTTGTTCTATTTGTTATGTTGACGCTACATGTGTTATACATTTTTGAAAAGGTCTTTTGAAGCCCTTTCATTTGATACCCATGACGATGGTATCCGATAATTTTTATTTTTAGGTCCACTACTTTAGGGCGCAGCACGGCCGCCATCTTGGTTTTTTTCAAAATTAAACTATCCTATGTCACCTGGGTAATTAAGACAAATCCAACGACACCTCATTTGTTGAAATCGGCCGAGTAGTTTAGGCTCTGCGAGGGAACAGATGAACACACAAACATACACACATACATACATACACACATACATACATACGCTGCTAAAATCATTACCCTCCTTTTTGCTTCGCGTAGTCGGGTAAAACCTAGATACAACATAGAACTCTGAAATGTGTCTGGAAAAATAGATGCCCAAATTGCCTTTGGGAGCTTATTTGCTCGTAGTCCATGCAATTAAAGTAAAACTGTAAACTAATGCAATAAGGTTGACATTCGAATATTAGACGTATGGTCGAAATGATGTTTCGTATTGTTCTATTGCTGATATCATTTGTTTCTGTGGGGACAAGTTTTTATTGAGATTTTATACTTAATGCGGATTCTATGGGATTTAGTTCGGTGAAAATATGGCTACATTTTTATCATTGTAATTTTTTTTTATTAGCCAACGACCCCCGACACTCATGCTACGGATCCATAAGGGGTCCATGGACCATGCATGCATGACCATGATCGAAATACGTAAGGTGCCTACTCCGATTTTTTCATAGCAGATCTACTTTGACTTGTGTGTTTTAGCGGTTGTCCACGTATTTTTATCTCTCAAAGTAAGGTAAGTTTTACTCACTCTCAATTAAAATACAGGGTGTTAAAAGACCGCCAACAAAGCGGGAAACCACGCATTGTCCTCATCATACTAAACATTTTTGCCCAAGGAACTATACCTGGGAAATCAACGGTTTCCGAGATAATGAGGTTCAAAGTCGGATTTTTCAAACTTTTTTTATTGCAGAAATTTGCTCAGTATTGAGTACTTAAGATTTCTTCTCAAGAAGCCATATCAAAATTTTGAATATTTCTTGCATAAAACGACGTAAAAATTGCAAGCCGCAATGTATTCTAAACATCGGCACTTCGAGCGTAAGTAACACAACTTTATGTCAACGCTTGTGCAGTATGACTTCTCTGCATTACACTTCCATTGCGTGATAAAATATTTTCCAAAATTATAACCTAAAAAACCAAAATCATTTCCCGGCAATAATTTGTCGAAAAAGTACTTTGTTTCGGTGTCTAGTATGCGTACCTTTCGGGTCTGTCGGCGGTCTTTTAACACCCTGTATATACCTACCTACCAACGTTATCTACGAAATTAATTGAGCTTGTGGGATCCGTTTACGTTTTATGAAATTAGATATTCCATCACCGAACTAAATCCCATAGAATCCGCATTACGTATAAAATCACAATAAAAACTTGTCCCCACAGAAAAAAATGATATGAACAATAGAACAATACGAAACATCATTTCGACCATACGTCTAATATTCGAATGTCAACCTTATTTCATTAGTGTACAGTTTTACTTTAATTGCATAGACTACGAGCAAATAAGCTCCCAAAGGCAGTTTGGGCATCTATTTTTCCAGACACATTTCAGAGTTCTATGTGGTATCTAGTTTTATCCTTGATCGAAGTATTCCATACATAAGGTTTGGTATGCAAATTGGAGCAGAATAAAAGTAAACAAACCTTTCTTGTGAAGTTTCTCATTTTGACTTAATAGAAAAAAACTTTGTCATGAACTAGCTTTAGCCCGCGACTTCGTCCGCGCTGACTAAGATAAAAAGTTGCAGCTCTATTTTTCCCCCGCTGTCGACGACGTCAGTCACGGTAAAAGATAGCAATTTATAGCTTTTAAATGTAATCGAGTAAAATAATATGTTTCCCTGTACGAAATTTGGTGGCCTGTTTTTACCCAGTTTCGAAAAAAAATAAAATAACCAATCGATCCAATTGAATGCTTTAACTTAAAGTTTCAAATCAGTTGAACCAAAATAATATTTCCCTTAAACAAACTTTGGCATCCCCTTTTACCCTCTTAGGGGTGAATTTCGAAAATTCATTTCTTAGTACTTTTCATAAAGAACACCCTGAAAAATTCATGTCTCTAGGACAGTGATTCCTAACCTGGGGGTAATTACCCCCGTAGGGGTAAAAGAGCTTTTCTGCGGGGGTAATACGCAAAGTAGCACTCCTACCGCGAGTGGCAGCGAAAGGAGTCCGCCTTTATTGAGATTATTTAAGATTGAAGTAGGTTTTTTATTTGAAAAACAACAAGAAAAATATATCGTCGTTTCAGAGCGAACATAAAGAAGAAAACTTAAGAATATAATGCAATAGAAACCAGCCTTCAAATCAATCAACCATAATCACATTACTGAAAAAAAAATGCGTTAAAATGTAAAAAAATACTCGTAATTAACTACTATTGTTTACTTGGATAACATTTTGAAGGGGGTAAGATCAGCTTTCCTCGGAGGTCAAAGGGGTGGCGAGACTGAAAAGGTTAGGAACCACTGCTCTAAGACCAGGCAGCGGTTTAGGCTGTGTTGATATCCCAGTCAGTCAGTCAGGACTTTGAATTTTATATGTACGTATATAGATGTTTCACTTTATTTTGATTAATTTCTGACAGAATTGTGGCTCGTGAAAAATATGGACTTTAGATTATGATTCCTTCACAATTCAGTCGTGAATAGCAACGATGCCTACTATACAGTAATAGACGTATCCATTATCGTATGTATCTGAATCGGGGGCACAACGGTCCGCTTATTCGAACAATAACAGTATTTTACGACGGCCATAAGAAACGCGTTTTTTTATTGAAGTAAACAGATAAACACCGTACCTAAATATCGGAGTAAGTAACCGTGCCAGATCTATTTCGGGCATTCGGGTAATAGCGTAAGATTATTGGAAAGAAGTCTTTGGCTTGATTTGGTGGCTTTGTCGACGCTACAAGCGGTGTTATAAGTTTGACTGCAGTGTGTGTGTGTCTGTCTGTCTAAAGTAGGTGAACCGATTTGGATGCAGTTTTTCATTTAAAAGAAGATTTTCTAGCGAGTGTTCTTATACATGTTTTTATCAAAATAGTTACAGACGTTTGAGCTATGCTTATTTGAATTTTAAAAGTCGGGGGTTTTTTAACTTTGTATTCGTAGTTTTTAGATGGAAAAGGCTTTCCCAGCGCCTATACCATCTTGACAGCTTAGTAGGCCTAGCCCACAGGAAAGACAAGTCAATAAATCTTACTTGTATCTTACTTCTATCACAATTAACTGTACCTATGGTTTATTTTTGATCAATTTAGACCGGTTTTTCCAAAAAGCAGACATTCGCTCAAACCTTTCAGTTCGAAAGGAAATATCAAATAAGTACCTAAGTAGATAATAAACAACAAAAAGCAATTTTCACATAAATAATACCACAAAAGCAATAACACCGCAAACAGCTAAGTGTTTGTGATGCGGCACCGCGCCGCCCGCCGTCATATTTCTCACGCTTTTACGGCCTCTCAATTTCTGCATTTGAAAACAGCTGAATTTGCGTCACTAGTCTCGCAGTAAACGTCTGAAGCTACCTTTGTTGAGAAAATCGTCATAAACGTACTCTAAACTTTAATCAAATAAACCTTAAGTGTCGGTGTCAAGCTTGCAGAGGTATGATTCTGGTTTGCGTTTCTGGAAAATGCTTGTTAGGTTAAGTAATCGTGTAATACTGTGCCTGGTGTCAGAGTTTTTAGGCCGCCCAAAGGGCCTCTGACATGGCTTAAGAAGCTTTTAACCGAATCTCTATAATACTTTCCTTACACAGTTCGCTAATAAATGATATACCTAGGTATTCCTGCTAGTGGTCCTAATCGACGAGCGAAGGGGTTAAGACCTTTAGAAGGAAATACAATTATTGTTGCATTTTTAGTGCGGACTTGAAGTCGGTTTTTAATAATGTTACATTCGGTTCCGTCCGATTGCTACCTTAGGTATACCTCAGGCCATCCAAATTCTATACTTTCATTCAACCCAATTTCTACAATATCAGACAGGGCATGAGCTCTACTCAAGCTCTACTAGTCTATTTTTCATGAAGTCGACAGTCTTTTGTTTGGCTTCAATATCACGCGCGTCCATATCCATTTTTAAACCACCTTTATTCCTTATGAAAGCTATGAAGCTTGTAGTTGTAGAGATATGAGATTTTACGCAAGAACTGCGATATTCGTCCAGCTGAATGATTCGCTGGAACTTCAATGAATGCACATTGTATTCAGGTCTCACGGCGAACTACGTTTTCCATTTTCCACTATGGTTGAGTTGATCAAGGGTTGATCTTTAGAAAAAAGCTGCGCTTTCCATTTAACTATTTGACTACAATAATAAAATAGGGTGATTAAAATATGAAATAATATTACCTACATGTGATTGTGTGATTGTGATAATGCTGGAACTCAATGAGCCGTTTTCAGCACAAATTCACAAAGCATTTCATAGATGGCGTTTACAGGCGTCGCTTTTCCATATAAGCACCGGAATACGGCTGTCAAATTTCGCTTAGCACAGATTATTACTTAACTAGTTGTGCCCGCGACTTCGTATGCGTTTTTAAACATTTGACATTTAATTTAAATTCGACTATGGAGGAAAACTCAAAAGGAAGGTTTTTTTAACCCCCGACCAAAAAAGAGCGGTGTTATAAGTTTGACAGCTTTGTGAGTGTGTCTGTATAAGTGTTTATGAGGGTGTGTCTGTCTGTGGCACCGTAGCTCTTAAATGGGTGAACGATTTGGGAGTTTTAGGTTTTTTTTTAATTTGAAAGCAGGTTTTCTAGCGAATGTTCTTAGTTATGTTTTGTCAAAATTGGTTCAGCTATTTATTAAATATGCTTATTCGAAGCTAAAATGTCGGGGGCATTTTAATAGTTATTATTTCTTAACTTGCGGTAGCAGGGCTCAAAAGAAAGCAATAGAATAAAATAGAATAAAAACCCTAATCTAAACAATACATTTATAAATTTAATGATAAATTTGTATTGTTTACATTAAGGTATCACCCGTGATAAGATACCAGGAAGCTTAGCATAAGAATTGCTTAGGAAGTAAAAGGGTTTATATGTATCTCCCTCGACGTAGAATGGGATAGATAAAGTTATAAGCCCATAGATAACGTCTTACTCATTCTCATGCTAAGCCAGCAAGCAAAGCATACGGCTAATAACTCTGTCTATCCAGCTCAACGGTAAACAATAGTTATTTGTTATGCAAGAATGCAAAATTATTGTTTGCGGCGAGTGCTTGTATTGAATACCGAGCGGTGTTAAAAGACCGCCAACAAAGTGGGAGACCACATACAGGGTGTTAAAAGACCGCCAACAAAGCGGGAAACCACGTATTGTCCTCATCATAAGGAACATTTTTGCCCAAGGAACTATGCCTGGGATATCAACGGTTTCCGAGATAATGAGGTTCAAAGTCGGATTTTTCAAAACTTTTTTTTTGCAGCAATTTATTCAGTATCTAGTTCTTAAGAATCCCCTGAAGCTCTGCAGCCCTCTCGCTCGCACTTTTCAATATTTTAATTGATTGTAAAAGAATGATTAAACTTTGGACGATAAAATATAGTTGCAGACATAAATAATAAAGCTATCGACATGTGGACACACTTTTGATTTCATATTCCTACTAATAAAAAAATATCACAGAACTTCGGTTAAAAGTAGTAGTTCAGTAATATTTATTTTTTAAACTATACATTTGAAATTTAAAGTATGTCTACATGTCGATAGCTTTATTATCTATGTCTGCCACTATATTTTATCGTCCAAAGTTGAATCATTCTCTTACAATAAATTAAAATGTTGAAAAGTGCGAGCGAGAGGGCTGCAGAGCTTCAGGGGATTCTTAACATACATTTTCAAGAAGCCAAATCAAAATTATGAATATTTCTTACAAAAAACGACGTTAAAGTTGCAACCCGCAATGTATTCTAAACATCGGCACTTCAAGCTTAAGTAACATAATCTGATACCTACGCTTGCGCAATATGACTTCTGTGCGTTACACGTCCATTGCGTGAAAAAATATTTTTCAAAATTATAACCTAAAAAACCTAAATCGACAATAATTTATCGAAAAAGTACTTTGTTTTGGTGTCTAGTGGCTTTCGGGTCTGTTGGTGGTCTTTTAACACCCTGTATAGTCCTCATCATAACGAACCTTTTTGCCCAATAAACTATGCCTAGGAAATCAACGGTTTTCGAGATAATGAGGTTCCAAGTCGGATTTTTTTTTTCCGGAATTAATTTTTTTTTGGAAGTGTGTTCAGTATCACTTTATTAACATATCTTCTCAAGAAGCTATATCAAAATTATTAATATTAATAATCTTACAAAAAACGAAGTTAAAATTGCAACCCGCAATGTATTCTGAACATCGGATAGCCTAGATTGTTCCCAGAACCAGGACTTATCACGGTCCTAAATTTGACTGAAAACTATTCAGCGGTATTCGCGTGATGAGGTAACACACAGACAGACACACAGACAGACAGACAGACAGACAGACAGACATAGACCGTTTTTTTTGCATTTTTGTATTCAGTATAGTTTACCCCTGCTAGTTTTTTTCAAAAAATATTCAATGTACAGAATTGACTTCGCTAGAGTTTTATTATAAGCATAGATTTTGACAGCCGTATTCCGGTTCTTGTATGGCCACGCCTGTAGGTTAAACTGAAGGATAAGTAAAAAGCTGTTAAACAATCAATTTGTCAGTAGGTAACAAAATAATGTTTGCTTCAATTAAGTAATAATATTTAAACTTATGCCATCTTGTTTGAAATTTAAATGGACAAGGCGACAGTTGTTCCTTTGAGAACCTTTTGTTTAACTCGAGCGAAGTCAAGAAGTTAGTATTTTTGTTCGACCTACTGCAAAAGGGAATGCACAAGTTTGCAGAGTTGTGGAAAACAAGTTTTTCATTGAAGAGAACTGAACGATGCTATTAAAATAGCCAAGCTGAGCAGAGCGAGACTCTATTTTTATAAAAATAACTTTAGCTCCGGTTAGAGTCCTGCTTGACACAGACATTTTGAATCAAAATCCAGGTTTATCCATTAAATAAATGAATCAATTAGCTACAAGGCGTACTTATAGGTATCGCTATTAGCTATTACTTAGCTACAAGCTGTATAAAGCCTCCTCTACACGTCAGCAGATGCGTCCGCGGACGCGGGCAGATGCATCCGCAGATGGATTTCCTAGAGCTGTCCACACGTCTGTAGGTCGATCAGTCTATGTCCATTCTCGACAGACGCAACATATATTGAGATCGTAGCTATTTACTTATTTAGTACTTTTAACTACTACTTGAATGTGCATCGCTGTACTTGACTGTACATACATAGATTATTAAATTATACTAATAGTTTACTTAGAACATTTTTAATTTTGTGGTATTTATTTTTAGGGTTTCACAAACAGTTTTCTGTTTGATAGAGCTCAAGAAACTTAAAAGTTTCCTCAGAGCTCATATTGTTAGCCATTTCTCAAATAAAAACCGCAGGCGCAAAGTAAATTAAACCGCAGGCACGCGTCCACTCTCAACCGCAACTCCGATCAAACTGATGCGTCGGCAGACGTGTGGACACGCGCCGGACGTCCGCGCCGAAACCCTTTGATGTGTGCCAAAAAACCGACAACCATCGGATTCGAGGCGGACGCGTCTTCAGACGTTAAATACCTACCACAGATACGCAAATCACCCCCTCTACACGTCGGCGGACGCATCCGGAGATGACGTCTGCAGATGCCTCTGTAGACGTGTAGAGGAGCCTTAATACGTAGTCAACAGCAGGAACATATTTACGTTTTTATGAAAAGTCAGCAGTAACGTACGTAATTGAATAGAGGGCATATGTGCAGGGCCGTCTTATACTATGCTGGGGCCTTTGGGCACACAAGAATTTGGGGCCCTTTCGGAAAAGGGGCCCCAAATTGTTGTGGCGAAAAGGGAAACTACATTATTTCTTACATTACAATGCCACGTTTATATTATTACTGTTACTGTGCCCGACAAAAATGATTTGAGAATAAATGTGAGAGATGATGTTCGATCTTTCGGGGCCCCCTGAGGATGGGGGCCCTGGGCACGGTATGGTACCGTTATGGTAAAGACGGTATTGCATAATAATATGTGACGATCTGTCAACTGACCCCTTGATAATTACGGTGTTCTTAAATCAACCTAGTGTCTACTGATCCATGTGTCAATTCAACTTGCAGGTAGAGGCTGGCTGGAGACGATGGCGGAGCTACCCTCGGCCGTCTGCGAGGAAGAAACAGTTGCCGATCAGGTGAGTGAAAACTGTACCTCGACATAGAAGAGTGGTCTTTATTACAGAGTCTCAAAATGTATTCTTTTTCGATAGAGTGAAGTCAATCATTAAGCCATGGGGTTAAAACTTGGTCGGCCTAAAATTCTCAGCATACCCTAGCGATATTGGGCTTGTGGGGTCAGATTATTTTGTTCTATAATCGCTCTTATGTTTTAGGCAAATAGAACTAAGTACGTACCGTCCTTAGCCTGTAACACAATGGCGTGTCAATGGCGTCCCAGGTAGAAGGACAAAACCAAAACAATTTTTTCGTTGTTCTCCTACAACCAGCAAACTAATCCTCTAGAATTAGACTCATAATAATCTTTGCTGTACTACAAAAACATTAAAAGAACCGACACTGGACCGACAGCATTAACAAATCGTAATTCGGAAGGCAAAGTTTTTTGTTCGAAAGTCCGTTATTGGCTTAATCTTATCTTTAGACAATATTGAGAAACTAATTTAAATATTTTTTATTTTGGTCCAGTAGTTTTGTTTTTATGCGCTAAAATGTTTTGTTCCTATGACCGCCAACAGTATGCAGACCGTCGCGTGACGTCATAAAACCGTATCTTTGAAACGTTGTAAAATCCAAACTACTGAACCAAAATAAAAAATATTGAAATTAGTTTCTCAATATTGTCTAAAACAAAAAACTTTGCCTTCCGAATTGAAATTGGGCCCTTAGCCTGTAACACAATGGTGCCAAAATGGGCTGTCAGGTGACGACTTCAATTACGATTTGCTAACGCTGTCTGCCCTTTTAATGTTTTTCTAGTACAGCAAAGAATATTTTGATTCTAATTCTAGAGGATTAGTTCTCTGGTTGTAGGAGAAAAACGAGGAGAGCCCGGTTTTGTCCATCTGCCGGGACGCCATTGACCCGCCATTGCGTTACAGGCTAAGGGCCCTGTTAACCGGGAGCCCATTTGGGCACCATTGCGTTACAGGCTAAGGGCCTCTGGTCTGAAGCCCGCTAGTTTCAACCAGTGAAACTCAAATTCATATCGCTTTTCGTAATGGAATTCATTGTTGTTGTGCGACCGCATACGGGTCACTTGAGCCACCAATTTGGTCGCCGCACTGCTTCAAATTTCAACGAAACGGAAAATTTTACAGTGCTCAAAGGTGTTTATTTCGTAGTTTCAAGCATATCATCTTTTTTTGCGGGTTTTTTTGTTAAAAACGAGTCGAGAATCCCTAGGCTTAACTATTTTTAGGATCTAAGGTCTAGATTCCTTAAACGGGTGATTTGGATGCGTTATTTTAAATTTGAAAGCAGGTTTTCTAGCAATGGACATGTTTCATCAAAACCGGTTCAGCTGTTTATGAGATATTCTTAAGTTAAAATGTCGGGAGTGTTTTTTTTTTAAATTTAGTAGTTATTACTAACGATATTTTAAAGGGGAAGAAACTCCTACAAATATGACCTAAACGAAAGCTCTACCTACCAAATTATGAAAGGGAATCTGATATCACAAAGCAGACGCCATAATCATAAAGGAATAGCTTCGAGCCATGACGATAATGTAATAGAGAGAACAGGGGCGTATTTGGGTCTACTCCGGCGGCCAAATAATTCTAAAAGTTGGTTATTTTTCATGCAAAGAATCTCCCTTTACTGAAAAACAAAGATATGTAAATAATATGTTTAAATCAATAATAATACAATAGCCTTAAATCAGTTAACATTCCTTTCACCATCATCCCATACTTACAGAAAGCAACTATCCTTAACACTTGCCGTATAGTAAGAAAATTTCTTTCCACTGATATTACACTTAGGTACATAAATAGCACTTGGTTCAGGCCCGTGCCATTTATTAACAACCTTGTTATGAATAAAAAGAGAAAAATAAAATATAAGTACAAATAATAATAATAACAATCCTTTATTTCATAAAAGATTTTCAATTTCAAAGTAGGGCTTCCTTTTAGGTATGTTACTATCCTATTAATTTTACTGTGTAATGTTACTATCAATGTTACTAACAGTACCTAGGTTAAGTTTGTGTTTTATGATCCTCATAGTTGATCGAAACAAATTGAATTGAATTGAGAAAAAAAAAAGGACTTTTGGGTCGGATATGGTTTGGGCGGATTGTTTAGTTAGTTACATAGCCTTTGTCATTCTCTATTTTATTTTAACTTAATTAATCTTTGTTTCTTAGTCTAAAAGTTAAGTTTCTCTTCTCTACAGTCTTAACGCAAAAGTTTTTCAGAATTTATCAGTCAACGATAGCTATGTAGCTAGCTAGAATAGGTATACCTGCATACATAGGTACATAACCTGAAAATTGGTCTTCTTTTAGCTACTTCCTGAAGTTCTCCGAGTCTACTTTAACAACCAGAGGGGTCTGTAGTAAGTATGTTCGTTCGACGATAACTTATGTATCGTTGGTCAGAACGTCATGTTTGGTAGGCAAATAAGTGTGACGAACATGAGCCGAATAGGTCAAGGGGTTGCCGAAATATAGGAACCCCTCTCTGCCCACAAAACACACGCGAATAGACGCCTTAGACTCTCACGATAGCACGTATACTTTTGTTGTAAAGTCGCCCGTAACGTAACTGTGTAAGCGTTGACGAGCTGTCTTGTCTACGCTGCACCATTCGACTGCCCTTCGATACAACCCTGAACCTTAGCCCTTAGATGATGCCTGTCAAGTGAAATGGTGGGGGGGGAGGGGGAATAAGCCGCGATGTCAACATCTCCACCGATTACAGACCCTTCGAGGAGAGCGGTTAGGCTGTCGCACACTGGGCCCAAGTGGTGAAGTAGGTAACACCTTTATTGTACAAAAGAAAACATCTACTTGCGAGTGAAGTAGGACTTCTTACACAGAAAATACAAACAACTTTTACAATATCTTATTATTATTTACTATGAGGTCCCAGCCCATGTCCTATTATGACTTTTAGAAGTGAAATAAATGATTATTATTATTACTATAATAACGGTATTCTGTGACAATTTCCGCTGACTGTCTATTACGGTTTCAACAGCGAACTTTCAAAGATATACAGAAAGCGTAGGCTTAGGTAGGGTCCGTTCTGGCACCCTTCGGGCACGATACCCAAAAAATATTTTCTAATCCTTACCAAGACGTTACACTTTTCCGCAACAGCCTAAACTATAGCCCAGTGTGCGGCAACTCTTACGGTCCACAATCAAGTTGCATGACGTTACAGTATAATGAAAGCCTGGGCGGTCCGAACTTTGACGTAGGTATAAGAGGGTAGGGAAATGCGGTAAGTATTGATAATAATAATAGGTATGAGGCTTTGCAGGGATTACGCTGTCCACTCGGAATCCGGACTAAATAGTCCAGACACCTTTTTTCGGCTCGCTCGGGTTGCACTCGCTTAAGGCTGGAAGATACTGCTATCGTGGCGGGAAATTCTAAATTTTCACAGTTTTTTACACTTATTGTAAACAACAAAACAACAGTTGTTTGTTGTTTTGTTGTTTACAATAATGAAAAGAATACTGTTTTATTGCCGCGAACGAAAAATCGCTGAACAAAAATAGCTCAGTTTAGCTACAAAATGTAAAAAACTGTGAAAAATTAAATTTCCCGCCACGTTGCTATCGTCCACCCTTAATATCGCCTACAAAATGGAGCAACTTACCTATTGGTACATGTGTATTGTGTACCCATCCCGAGCGAGCCGTACGAAAAGTAGCTCAAGTCGCTCGACATGTTTTTTTTTGTCTATCGGAAAGGGTTAAGGAGTATGCTGAGACACCACTGACATGTTTTAGTTTAGTCACTTTACGTTCAAATATGACGAGACAGTTAACAAAAGCGTAACATGAAACTGCTTCCTCCTTTATTTCCAGCAGTACCTAATTTGGGTGTGTATACTCTGAAAGAAGTTCCATGGCGGAACTAGCGAGACTTCTTTTCCAATAGTTCTAGTCTAGGTGCTTATCTGAAATTCTACTCCCAAAAACCTACCTACAGTGGAAGGAAGTATGCAGGGCTAACACGAAGTCATGGACTCGACGCTTTCGGGCTCGTTGTAGCCTATATTAGGACCTCTGATTTAGAATATAAGATGCTCAGAATCACGAAAAATATCAAATAAGCCCGCTGTCTGTATGTAGGTACATCTATGTGTGTTTTTAGGTTGATAACTAAGTAACTAGTCAAAAGGTAACTAAAGTATGACAATAATTCAAGCATTAGTCTAAAAACTTTGTCCGGCTTTGCGCCTACTCACTGGGTACCTACAGCCCTACTAACTGATAAAACTTCAATAAGAACTAAACATCGAAGTTGCAAAGATCTCGTATGAAAACTCCGCGAAAGTAAGAAGTTTGTGGACAAACAAGCGCTCGCAATTTGGTGATATTTTTCTATCACCTAATAGTTTGGAAACTAAGTACATCCAGTTAGAAAATATTTACTGGAAAGGAAAGAAGTTTATAACCCACGTACACACCTATGAATTTACTTGATATCAAAATCCCTACAGGTCAGCTGTTATGTAGTTACAATGAGTTATTACATAGTGGAACTTGTAAACTAACTAATAGGTAGTAAGTAGTACAAAATAGACTGCAAGATAATTATTAGGATAATTACCTACTACTTATAGTAGGTATCTTGCTTCGATAGGTAAAGTCTCTTTTGATGTTTTCTCAACTTCTGATTGTGCTAGGCAGGTAGTAGAAAACGTGCTATAAATAATAACTTACTTTTAAATAATTGTCATTGGGTCCTCTCCTCTTTGCATCAGTATTTACTGTGAGGGTCGTCGTCATTCATCTGGAGCAATCCTTTTCGTAGGATGGGTCACCGTTGTCCTTTTATCCTTTACCTATGTTTTTTTTAGCTAAACCAATGAAGAACTTAGCCCGCTTTTCACATTTACGTTTTTGCTGGGATATCAGGGGTTTGTAACGCAATGGCGTGTCGATGGCGTCCCAGTAGAAGGACAAAACCGGAGTTTCCACGTTTTTCTCCTACAGTCAGCGAACAAATCCTCCAGGATTAGAATCGGAATATTCTTTGCTGTACTACAAAAACATTAAGAGGACCGACAGCATTAATACATCACAATTGAAGCCGTAAACTCGGAGCCCATTTTGGCACCATTGCGTTACGGACTCAGGCCCCAGGCGTAAAGTTCGCAGTTAGTACAGAAGACAGCATGCGACCCCTACACGCTAGCACTCTACTGGGTTATACGTTACGGGCGACTTTACAACAAAAGTGTACGCTCGGACGTGCTGTCGAGTGTACCTATTACCATTTTAAAACGTGAATATTTTTCACTCACGGGCCAGGGTGAGATCTCGCTTGAGTCCAAATAAAATCGTCATTCTTGACATAGGAGCGAAAAAAAGGTGTTGAGAACAAGAGCAATACATCTTCATTACTTACTTACCTCCTGAATAAGCATAAAATAAAGATAAAAGGTAAAAGTAACAGCACCTTTTATTCTGCTAAATTCTTTTACTCTAGGTGCGTGAAAGTGTTTCACTCGTGTAATGAAGACAGCGCGAATTGTACATTTATAACAATTTGCGAGGCAAATTCGCATTTGTTGTATCGTTGGCATATCATTCTCTATGTTATCAAATCAAATCAAAATTTTATTTGATTTAATCAAATGTAGTTTTTTAGCAAAATAAGTTTAACTTTAGGGTTATTGTGTTACCCCACACTAGGCTATAGGCCTGTATTGTGGGCAACCGGAATTGCTTAGCATTTAAAATTATTTTAAGATAGCAACGTGGTGGGAAATTCAAATTTTTCACAGTTTTTTACATTTTGTAGCTAAACTGAGCTATTTTTGTTCAGCGATTTTTCGTTCGCGGCAATAACATAGGCCCGGTTTCTGAGTTGAGAATTTTACTACTTACCTACGTATCGCTCTGTCACGCTCTTTTGTGAGAAATCTGCAGAGACAGGACGATACTTACCCATTTGCTTAGCAAAATTCTCAACTCAGAAACCGGGCCATAGTATTCTTTTCATTATTGTAAACAGCGAAACAACAATAATTCAGCCGATTATCTGCCGGTTTCTGAATTGAGAAAATCGCTAAGCAAGTGGATAAGTATCGTCCTGTCCCTGTAGATTTCTCACAAAAGAGCGTGACAGAACGATAGTTAAGTATTTGCTTAGCAAAATTCTCAACTCAGAAACCGGGCCTATGTGTTCGCGTGTGTTTTTAATTTTCTGTGTAATAATTTACTTTATAATTTATCTTAAAAGTATTTTAGTTATCTACATATAAAAGCTCTCATTGTACGTTTGCTGCGGGAAACCCTACCTAACAGGGGCCTTAGCCTGTAACACAATGGCGTATCAATGGCGTCCCAGGTAGAAGTGCAAAACCGGGATTTTTTCGTTGTTCTCCTACAACCAGCGAACTAATGCTCTAGAATTAGACTCTTTATATTATTTGCTGTGCTACAAAAACATTAAAAGGACCGACACTGGACCGACAGCATTAATAAATCGTTATTAAAACCGTCAACCGGGAGCCCATTTTGGCACCATTGTGTTACAGGCTAAGGCCACTGGAAGGTACCCGCGGCAAGTTGCCGAGACGGTCCACCGCACACGCAGCCACGTTAGCACGTTACACAATGACTAGTGACCGGAAATCGGTCACTTTGGAGGATTGGAGGTGAACCATTAGTGTAGATTTAACATTATGAGAATTCAACATTCTGGGATTCAACTAAGTGAGAGTTCAACATTATAGGAATTCAACATTTTGAGAATTCAACCTAATGGTCCGGAAGGGACCAGTCTTTCCCAACGTGGGCGATAACGCCCCCTTGTGGGCGCTGCAGGCCTAAAGGGGGGCGGTAAGAGACCCAGAAAAAAAAAAGATACTCTGTCCGAATACTATAAGGTTGCGTTTCAATAATCAGTTATACCTAAGTACTTAGCGGTTTTTAAGTATGTTTAAAAAGGGGGGCGTTAAAAAATAATTTATTCTTAAAGTGGACAGTAGACAAAAAAAGGTTGGGAACCCCTGGTGTAGACGAAAACTATCTACGTATTATGTGCATCATACTAAAGGTGAGTACAGTAAGTAGCGGTAGAGTAAAAAAAAAGTGCTACAGTGATTTGCTGCTGTCCGTTAAGAGGAAACGCGGGTAGCCGCTGCTCCATACAAAAATGGAGACCTGTTTCCTCCCTGGATAATTATTTTAGAAAAAATATGTTTATGCCATTCAATTTATATGTAGCTCTGCCATTTCCCTATGTTTTCATTTTTTTCTTATTTTAATTATTTAAAAAATAATTAAAATTAGAAACTCTACCGCTTAATCTTATCAAAAGTTTGCCCTCTATCTATCTATCCATCTATCAGACGCAGCAAAAGCTAAGAAATACATAAAAGAACCGTGCGTGCGTGGGAGCAGCGGGACAGTATCATAATAAAATACCTAATAATTAAATTGGTATTTTACGACCCCATAACGCAACTGTTCACTTCGCAAAAGGATATGAATTACTGAAAAAGAAAGACGGAGGAAACGTTTACCTATCTATCGCTACGTTAAATTATGAACATAAGAAAAATATTGCGAGGAAACCTGCGGCAACATATTAAGGGTAATTTTCAGTAGAGAAATGCTTAATTACCTAATTTTGGTGGCACTTTTAATTTATAGTTTTTAGCTAAGTTGATCTTCTTACTTATGTAGTGGAGTAATTTCACACTTAAGGCGCTGGGCATAGTAAATTAGCCCGCGCGCAAAAAAAATGCACAAAATCGATTCCTGTAACAAACGCACAAAAAAAATCGAAAATGTTCACATATCAAACCCTAGAATTAGGTGAGAGCTATCTTTAAGCCAGTTTTGTGTTGATACCCATAACAGATTGCGAGATATTTTGTTTTGCCGCCTATTTTTTTTCAAGCAAAATATCTTCAAAACGTTTACGAATCTCAACCCAAAACTGGCTGTGTTAGATAGGTCTCACCTAATTCTAGGGTTTAATATGTGAACATTTTCGATTTGTATTATAGTGTATTTGATACAGGAATCGATTTTGTGCATTTTTTTTTGCGTGCGGGCGATTCACTATGCACCGCGCCTTAACTGTACTGCAGTAAGAACATCATGTTCTCTGAAAACTCACAAATAAAAAGTGCCACCCAAATTATAGTATTTCTACTGCTGAAAATAACCCAAGGAAATGTGATCTAGAAGTTGTGGATCAAGCGAAATGGACTGACTTTTGAACTACTCTGTAGCTATTAAGTATGCACAAAGTCTTTGGCATACTTTTGTGGTTGTATTATGTACTAGTTACTTTATGATGCTTAATTTTAGAGAATATATACCTACTGTTAAAACTACTGTTACAACAAAGTTGACGTGTCCCAACTCCCGTCCCGTGGCAAATAAACAGCTTTCCTATTTAAAACTCAATTATTGTTGTAGCCTTGGACCCAGGCTCTATAATTAGGAAAGCTA
Source organism: Zelleria hepariella (assembly GCA_949319315.1). NCBI lineage: Eukaryota > Metazoa > Arthropoda > Insecta > Lepidoptera > Yponomeutidae > Zelleria > Zelleria hepariella. Next base: position 3,460,461 of record OX439391.1, read on the forward strand.
AACTCAAATTTCAGACACGTTAACTTCAAACATTATAAAATTATGCAGGGTACTTTTAGATTTGTATGTTAACTAGTAGGTTAGTCATGAAATTGGAACCATACAAAAGAAAACATTCCACGGTCGTATTATATGATCACAAAAGCTAAATAAGTAAGTATATGAAACCTAGTAAGTAACCTAGTAACCTATAGTAATAAACGTAAACTTAGGTACAGCAGAGCTGTGGTAAGTTATTTTCACAATGTTCACCTATTTTCTTCCAAAACTTCAAAAGAAAATATATTTAAGATCCTCACAACAAGCACTTTCATTTGATACAAGTCAAATAAGTTAACAGGACATATTAATAAGTTGTTGGAAGTTGTTGGAAATCACATTTTAAAGGTGAGGCGTTTCAGGAAAGCTATTTAACAATTGCCACAGGGCAATTTTTACAGATACAGATACGTCCCATGTAGAGTTGAAGGACAAGCTGTTTCGCGCTCTATGCCCCTCATCATAAAACCCCTGCTATTTTATCTAGCCATCAGAAGTCGATTGCCAGAGCCCTTCTTGCACCCGTTATGCAACATTAAACACTCTTTCTCGACTCTTTGTCTGGGGACTTTCAAGCGCACTGCGAAATGCTTCGCGAATCTACATAATTTATTTTTAAAGAGCTTTCTTTGCGCTTGTCCATCTAATGCACGCTGCAGACCAGGGGCTTAATTCTGTAACGCAATAGCGTGTCGATGGCGTCCCAGTAGAAGGATAAAACCGGGGTTACCACGTTTTTCTCCTACAACCAGCGAACTAATCCTCTAGAATTATAATCAGAATATTCTTTGCACTACAAAAACATTAAAAGGACCGACAGCTTCTTTTTTGTAATCTGTGACGACAGCATTGTAATTGAAGCCGCCAACTGGGAGCCCATTTTGGCACCATTGCGTTACACACTCAGGCCCAGGCTTATTACCCAGGACTTTGCGTCGAGGTGAAGGATGAATTCGAGGCATTTTTCAGCGCTGCAAAAAACGAACAAATCTTAACTTACAGGTGTTGAGACACCAACGTGTTCGTGAGTACGATTTGTAACCAACATTTCTTGTGCAGGAGCAAAAAAGTATAATCAACGTATTAAATTAAAAGAGGGCTTATGCAGGCCACTATCGCAATAAATCCAAAGCGGAGGCGGTATCTTAGATACAAGACCTCTATCATAACCTCGTTGGCTGTGAAAGGAGAGTGCTCATAAATAACCCAGGCCCGGCGCAAAAGAAATGTTTGAAAATCGTAAAAAATACTGCACAACCTCCATTATCGAAATCAATGGCTAACTGCCGATTTCTGAATTGAGAAATTCACTAAGCAAATACATAAGTACTAACGTTCTATCTCTGAAGGTTTCTCACAAAAGAGCGTGACAGAACGATACGTAAGCATTTACTTAGTAAAATTCTCAATTCAGAAACCGGGCATAAGTGTGTGAAATAGCTAAGTGAATTTTTGTATGGGGTCGTATGGAACCTATTGGTAAAGTTACAGTTGCGGTATAATATAACAAGTAGAAAGGAGCCCTTTGACACATTTTACCAGATTCATCATCACCATATTAGTTCCTTATCTATTTTTAATGTTAAAGAAGTCATTGACCGTCCCACGGTCCCACCACATAACTCTCAATAATAGTATAGAATGTCACTTGTTATCCTAACTACACATAACTCAATAGAGACAACCGGGCAGAAATACACACGAGAATAGGCCTTATTGAATTAACGTTGTTGAAAGGAAGTTTTATGGAGTCCGCAGATAGCCATAAAGTGGATTTATGTTGCCACCCAGCGGCTCGATTGCTCGGTGATAAATGGGGACTATGGAGCTAGGAACTGAATGATGAAAAAGCTCGTAAACAATGCGATACAAGTTGCTATTGATTGCAGCCGGCAACCGGAGGCACGGTAGAGCTAGTAGTTTATAATCATAGAAATGGCCGAAACGCGCTTGATACCTCAATACCTGTATGCTTTATATCACACAATCACACAATACACAGTTACTTACACAAAAATCGACAGATACAATGAGCTTTTTTAAATTAACTTTGTATTATCTACATGGAAATTGATTTTATTCGGATATTTACAACATTTACATAACAATTTAAATTAAATAGAGATAAGATTAACCTAATAAATAATCTAAAAACTTACCTACTATTTACAAATAAAACACCTGCCCCAGATCGGTGCCCCGCGGCAGGGAGCCCAGAATGCTGGCGACGTTCCCACGCTGTATGGCTAGACTTAGTCTCTGGCCGAGGTACGCGCCAGCCCTCCGGTCCCCCGTCGAGTCGATGAGGCGCACTGCAAGCTCCTTGAATAGGGAGCGCGCCTCCGGGCCCCATGGACCTAGCGTTTCAACCCCAAACGGCGCAAATATATATTGTTGCCCTAATGAGGCATATTTGCGCCGTTTGAGGCTCTCCGCTGCGCCGGCCGCCGAGCCCGCGGCCCTTCCGCTCTGTGAAACATGGGAGGGCGCCAGTGTGTCGACACATGTAGCGTCCCACACTAGCGGCCTCCCATGCTTCCATGGGATTAGCGTCATCCCGTCGGGCCTCTTGCCATCGTCCCGGAAAACACCTGGTGGCTCAAGTATGGCCGGGACTCCAACCGTTGCAAAGGCCCTCCGGATGACATCGTTAAGGGCCGCATGGCGTGGAAGGCGGCCGGCGCTACGTTGGCAGGATAGGCCATGTAGGCCCATGTGGTCGACATCGACGCCGCAGGGGCACCGATGGGGCACGGTGACGGCGCAGCCGAGTCGCAGCCCGACGGCGGTGCTGAATGACACGTTGTCCATCAACGTGCCTATGCACGCGGATGGATGTGCCTGCAACCAGTAACCTGACTCGTGCTCCGAAACAGCAAGGAGGCGGGCTCGCTCTGTTTCACTGGCGCACGAACCGAGCAGGTTTTGTTGCACCAGCTTGCAGAGCGGCTCGTCCCATTGCCTCTGGACCGTCGGCTCCTTTGGTGGGTCCTCTCCCGGACAGGCCAGTCTCCATGCCTGCTTGGCTTCCTCACAGCATGAGACCTCAGTGACACCCAGGGATGGGTGCACAATTTTATTATACAAGGACTCGATGCTGTGAATGGAAGACAAGAAGGCAGGCAGAGCGACGCTGGATACTTTTCTGACTCCTAGGCCTCCGAACCTTATTGGGAGCGAGGCCTGGAGCCAGGAGCGGTCTGAAATGGGGCAATTTAGAATTTGAATAAGGGCCAAATGGATCATCGAATCTATCGACCCCAACAGTGCCGCCTGGCTAAACAAGGGGCTGCATCTTAAATAATAAGTAAATTTTGGGACGAATAGACAAAAGCGGATAATTTGGAAGGCCATATGTGTATTTATTTTGGTCAGTTCTGGAATTGCTTCAAAAAACTTATTTTTTTCGTCGGACAGAAATTGGGGCAGGGCTTCCTCGAGGACAGGCGCCCCTAGGAGGCGAAGGCTTTCATTGTCCAGAATTTTTAAATTTGGGGCCAGGTTATTGAATTCTTGTATAATTGTCGATTTAGAATTTTGGTCGATGTGGTCCATGATGTATAATTCACATTTGTTAAAATTTAATTCTAGACCTATTGTTTTGAATTTTTCCGAAATTGTTATTAGATCTTTTTGTACTGATTTTGCTTCGCCTCCCAGGGTGCCGTCGTCGAGGTACCAGATGTTTAATTTAGATTCTAATGAGGAGATCATTTTGTGGATAGCCAGGCTGAAGATGGCCGGTCCGAGAGGGTCGCCCTGCTGGCAGCCCACAGCAGATTGGAGTGCGTGATCCCTGTACACCAGGTTTGATGGGCAGCTGTAGGATTGCCACATGTATGGGTATATTTCAGGGATCATTTCCTTGATCTCTGCCAGCATGGCGCCCCTGTCCACCGTGTTGAAGGCGTTCTTAACGTCCACCTTCAACACGACCTCACCTCCTCTCTCTTGTATGTAGGTCCGCATAGCGTGTACTGCTGCCTCGCAACCTCCCTTTGACCCGAATCCCAGTTGTTTGGGTTGAAATTGTTTTTGTAGCTTAGGGAGGATGCTCCGGCAGCAGAGCTTTGACGCTATGCGGCGTATTGTTGACCCCACCGCTATGGGGCGAATTCCTCCGTCCTTTTTCTTCAGGGCGCAGAGACTCGCCCCGTATAGCAGCGGGGTCATCTCTGGGTTTACCTTCCCAGCCAGCATCATGTTCACTAGGGCCGTGAGCCGGCTCAGCAGTGTCTCGCCGGCCTGGCCGGACGCCCCGCAGAGGAGGTCCTTCAGATGTTGAGGGCTGAGTCCGTCCAGGCCGCCAGCCGAGCCGTTCTTGAAAGACATCACGGCCTCTAGGACATCCTTCCCGATGACCTCGATGGACTGGTCATCGGGCAGTGGAGCTGGTGGGAAGCAGAGGGTATTAAGAGGAGGCGGATGTTTATCTTTAAGGGCCGACAGTACCTCCGGTGAGTCAGGAGCGACGGTGTCGCTTGAGAAAAGCAAATGTGCAGCGCCTTTCAGGTCTCCCTCGCTCACTTTACTTTCAATTTTGTTGTATTTGTTAGATTGGTTGGAGGTTATAATTTGGGGTAATTGGGTAGACTGGGGGGTCGAACAATTTTGTTTTATAAGGGCCGTGAGGGAGGATTTTCTTTGGTTTTTGTTGTGGATATGTAGGGTTTCATAGGGAAACCTGAGCAGGGCCTCCCAGGCGCGCCTTGAGTTTTCTGTTACCGCTGTTTCTATTTGTGATGACAATTTCTCCGCGACGCTCGTGCGAGCGCCCCGGGGGATGCGTTTAACTACCGGGCAACATCGCCTAAGGGCTCCCAAGAGTTTCCAGAGTGGTTCTTCCTGGGAACCCTGGTTGCTTGTTGCCCGGTCGTTATCGGGTGGGTTATCGTGGGTCGGTCCGTCAGTCTGTTTGCGTTTATGTACTTTTCCAATATGAATATTCAGACCCCTGTTGTTTTTGAAGAGGCGCGCCTGGGGACAGTGTGGGCACTGCACAAATGCGATGTCATTACCGGCTGCGGGCACATGGGACGGGCCGGCGGGCTGTGACATCCAGAAGGGTACTTACTTTTAATAAAACTTTAAAAAAACACTTAGATAACTATACAATATAACTATAAAAACACCGTAATATAAAAACACTTTTCACTGATGATTGGTAGATTGTTTATAAGCTGGTTGGGGGGCAACTGTGTGCGATGACAGGGGCGGCGGCGCCTCCCATTGGCCGCCGCCCTGCCGCGTTTTATAGTTGCTACGCACCGGGCACGGTTGCCGTAGCAGCGGGACAAAAACAGGAAAAAAAAATCTGCCGCCAACTGAGAGAGTGGCCGACGCTTTCGGGCTTTATTTTTGATGTAAAACAGTGTCGCTGGCACTTGCCCACAATCACTGGGCTTTCTGCGCGCTTTGGGATCCTGACCAACTCGGTTGCTGGGTCTGGGTTTAAGGTTTACTGCAGAATTTTTGAAAAAAAAAAGCCACGACCGTTTTGACAAATGCTTGTCGCGTTGGGCCGTTTTATATTTATTTTTATATTTAGCTGGGCAATATTTAGCTGAAAAAACATATTATGGACTCCATGATACGGATTACTCTACAGGGTGCACTCTAAGTCGATAGCGGAACTTTAAGTAGGCTGTCTACTGATCAATAGAAACAACTTTACTAGGTGGCGAAAAACATGGAGCGAAAAAAAAAATCAGCTGTTTCATACATTTGGCGCAGTACTGAGTCGACCTTTTGTATGGAACAGCTGATATTTTTTTCGTCGCGGAAAATTCAAAATTTTCACAGTTTTTTACATTTTGTAGCTAAACTGAGCTATTTTTGTTTAGCGATTTTTCGTTCGCGGCAATAAAACAGTATTCTTTTCATTATTGTAAACAACAGATACTGCGCCAATACTGTGTCAACCTGACAACCTGCAGTAAATCTATAAAATCGAGGTTTCGTATTCCCCACTCATTTATTCAATTTACTTCCGTCTTGATCCAAATTCGATCCTCTTTACCCGCATGCTTGGCCCTTTGACGGTTTGCAGAATTACAGTCTTGTAATTTTGATGACACTGCAAGGAAGACACATGTTCACATGACAACTTCATGTATAATCCGTGCGGGATCAGAATGGAATAATACCTTTTGGAACTGAGACACTCGCGGTCCAGTACGGGCAGCATGGTAAGCCCGAGATAGGCCCTTCTCTATGCAAAACTGTCAACTTGTCGGTCGGGCTCCAGTTGGCTCTACGCCAATATGGCGATGGAGACAAAAATACAATATTTTTATTAAAATGGCAATAACTACTTTTTGCTCCACATGACCCTAACGTATTGCCATCTCGAGTCCCGCCTGCCATGCTCGCACAATAGACATGGCACGTCTGTTACTCGAGTTCGAGAGAGTGTCAAAACGACCATGCTAAGCATACTGTAGCGTCAGCATTTCGGCAAACTCTAGTTGTCTATGGCAAACTCGCGTCGAAACTTGCTTGTGTTTTCTGTGCGCGTGGGTGTCTGCTCGAGTTTTATTACGTTTTATTCAATTAATGCAATAACATTGAATCGTTTCAGATTACAACCATTGAACATTTTTGTGTATTTCCAATTTCATAACCCTAGAACGTAGAACTAAAAATTTTTTTACCGACGCTATTCGAGAACTGTCATTTTCGATTCAGTTCCAAAAGGTATTATCCCATTCTGATTCCGCACGGATTATAAGTATGTTGCGGAAAGATGCCATGCCGCGGCCTTAGCCTGTAACACATGGCGTATCAATGGTGTCCCAGGTAGAAGGACAAAACCGGGATTTTTTCGTTGTTCTCCTACAACCAGCGAACTAATCCTCTAGCTAGAATTAGACTCATAATAATATTCTTTGCTGTACTACAAAAACATAAAAGGATCGACACTGGACCGACAGCATTAATAAATCGTAATTTAAACCGTCAGCCGGGAGCCCATTTTGGCACCATTGCATTACAGGCTAAGGCCCCAGGGGCCTGAATCTGTAACGTAATGGTGCCTCGATAGGCACTCAGTTGTTAGGCTTCAATTACGATTCATTAATGCTGTCTGTCCTACATAATAATGTCTTTCTAGGATAATAATGTTTACAGCAAATAATATTCTGATTCTAATTCTAGAGGATTAGTTCGCTGGTTGTAGGAGAAAAACGAGGAAAACCCGGCTTACTCAAAGCGGCTTTCTCAAAGCGCGCGCGCGATGTGGCACCCGACAATGCGAGTGCGGCCAGAAGCGTTAGTACAGTCGGCCACAGTCTCAGATACCCCTTTTTGTTCGATTGGCGCCCTTATGCCGCGCGCGATAAGAGCTGCCATGGGGTATCTGAGATTGTGGCCGACCGTACCTATAATAGTAAGGAAGGCCACAATTTAATTATTTTTGGGTATTTTTCATTGTCATTTTTTCTTTGCTTAAGAATCGTGTAAATAACCACCTTGTATTTGTGTATGTCACGCGTTTGACTAAACTGTTAGTTTAGTGAGGCGTTAGCAGAAGTTCGTGTGAGGCGTTGTTCCTTCTAACGTATATTGGCGAAAGTAACCCTTTGTATAATGTTCTGCGCGCGCCAAGAAAAATGCACAAAATCGATTCCTGTATAGGTATACACAAAAAAAATAGAAAATGTTCACATATCAAACCCTGAATTAGTTGAGACTTCATGTTAATATCCATAATAGATTGCAAGATATTTTGCTTGGAAAAAAGTGCGCCGCCTATTTTTAATCAAGCAAAATATCTTCAAAATGTTTATGAATGTCAACACGAAACTGGCTGTTTTAGATAGGTCTCACCTCACCTAATTCGAATCGATATTGTGCATTTTTTTTTTGCGCGCGGTCGATTCACTATGCCCAGAGCCTTAAGACCTTAATTCTAGTCTTATTAGGATACAATGTCCTAGACCCAATAATCCTATTGGGTCTATTGGGAAGAGCCATTTAAGCCGCACCTAGACCCAAAGTCAGGTCAATAAGGGCGTGCTAAAGGATTTGCGGGAGTCATTTTATGGTGTCGTTGCGCAAATTGCGATCCTAAGGGAAATTTCAGACGAGAATAGTTAGACGGATAAGGCCCGTAAGATCAATCAAAGTTTAAACTCAGACCTTAGATTAAACATCGAATTTTGTATGAAAATTAATCGACAGATGGGGTTAAACTAGCCTTTTTGGTTTAAACTGTGATTGATATTACGGGCCTTAGGTCCACTTGCGTCAGCCAGGGTTAGCCAGTTAACTCTGAGTTAACTTCAAAATTTGTATGGAAATGTCAAGTTAACTCGGAGTTAGTTTGCTAACCCTGAGTGACGCAAGTCCGCCTTAGACGGCTAGAGTCGTGCAAAGCTAACTTTGCAGTGGAGCATCCGAAATAGTAATTTCCGTACGTTGCTTTTGTATGTTTTCACCATATTTACAATGTATTCCACAAAACAAAATTGTAACAGACAATAACTGACGTAACATGTACCACTTGTAGAACTTGTAACATGTACCACTGCAACGTACGGAAATTACTATTTCGGATGCTCCACTGCAAAGTTAGCTTTGCACGACTCTAGGTGCCCAATGCCCATAACACCGTTTTCTACCGGGCTACCCACCTCGGTTCGCAGGAGTCGCTCCCGGAACATTCGTGGATTGCTGGACTTCTTGGAGGAGCTGGGTTGGCAAGGATGAAAAATTCCACCTGACGCAAAATAGGCGCAAGTAAAGACGTCGAGTTGCGGAAAACAGCCCGTTTTACCATTATCATGGTTAGACGGATGACATTTTGCGGTTTAGTTTATTTGAAAAAAGTTTTTTAAGCGTTAAAACTGTCGTCCCTGATAGTGATGTGAACCGATCTGGCGGCACGGAGTGCCGCCGCCAAGTCGAGCTCAGCAGAGGCACCCCGTACCATACTTTTCTCGAAGCAACTCGCGGCACTTTTGACCCCCCTGTATCTTCGTTGTGAGTAAAGCTAGAAAGCTGAAATTTTGGTTACTAACAGTTCTCACGGAACCTACCTCGACCTCCAAATTACAAGTTTTTACCTACATTTAATAATGACATATCTCAAGTCAAAGTTCGGTCAAAACGTGGGTGACATACTCATCACCATCATGACTTTTAGTGTACTTCTAGTAGGCGTATGGAGTTGAAATTTTGCATGCGGTTATTATTAAGTGAATTATGCACTATGAATATATTCTTGATTAGTAAATTATAATATACAGAGAAATAAAAATAATGTATGAGTCTATGCAACAACTAGCGCCATCTAGGTTTGTGTCTTGACATCAAAATCACAATGGAAGATGAAATTCACTAAATATTAAAAATACGACTGTGAGCTAAAACTTATAACTATAGGAAATTTATGAACATACCTACTATTATACCCATACAAAGACGATGACAAAAAATATTCCTACTTCATGGCGCCACTACTTGAAAATCTGCCTGCTGTCATTATAAAGTATTTAATTAATTAAGTAAAAAAATTTCATGACGATTTCCGATTATTCTTCTTCTTCTTCTTCTTCTTCAGCCTATCGTCACCCAATGCTGAGTGTAGGCCTCTTCCATTGCACTCCATTCTTTTCGGTCTTGGGCTTCCGATTATTAAATAATAAAATTATACTGCCATACAAAATTGATAAAAATATATTCATATTTCTTTTCACCACTGGAAGGCGCTACTACGAGTATTAGCGTGCTGTTATTATAAAGTGTTTAATTTAAAGCAATAAAAAAAATACCCGTGACGAAATTTTTTCAATATGGCGCAATTTATAAAATTCAATATTTCACGAATAAAGACGCATTTCACATTTTTATTGCTCAAAATAGCCTGAATAAACATTACGAAGTATGTAAAATCAAAACATGACTGTGCGAATTAAAAATTAATAAATTAGAAGGTTTGTTAATATGAACGCAATAGCGTCTAGAGTAACCCCCAGAACTTATTTCCGATCGGTAAATAATAAAAGTATTAATATTGCTACTTCCAACTAGATGGCGCACCTAAGTTCCTACATCGCGGTATGGTTATGTCTACAACACGCCTATAAATTCCCCAGGAATTTCCCCAACTAGTTTCTGAGAATAAAATGTCGTCATTTATAATAGTTTCTGAGCTCAGTGTTACACTAAGTTAAAAGCCACATCACTCACCGTAAAACTACGAATGAATGAATATTGCAATGGATATGGATGGTTCCATCCATCCAGGAAACCCTAAAGTTATTCCCATACATTGAGATGGTTGGTGTTTGTTCCATTCCTTATCCATGTATGGGAATATTGAGTCGTCGCATGCCATTAGGCGTGCTATTGTTGCATACGTGGTCGCATTGGGATGAGATGCAACTTTACACGTGTGATGACGAGCCTGGAGACACTTACATGCTGACCTATACTCGACGGCAATGGTGAAAACTACAACGTTAAGGCGAAGTTAAGGCGACCGTCGCTTTGTATCCGACTTAGAGGCACTTGCCGTCCAGACTTGTCCAATATTGCTACATCAAAGCCTTTGAGAAAACTAAGAGAGATAGGGAGTGGGCTTTAAGAAAATCCGTAGCTTATGTTCAAGAAATATCACCCGAGAAGAAAAAACGGAGGTCTACGTACAAAAAGAAGTGAGATCCCATCAAAAACATAAATGTACAAAAATCCAAGTCTCGCTTCCGCCGTAAAAAGTTGTGATATGACCATGTAAAGCCAAGTCAGTTATTTTACTTAGTATTAAGCACGTATTCGTTTCAGTTAGTGTGAAAACACCTGTTCAACAACTTTGTCATACATTGTTTCCTAATTAGTTACCTACCAACATTAGATGACTGTATCAATATCAAACATATTTATTTCTAAAATATAAATAGTGACTTGGCAACAGCACAAATCTGTGATAATTATAATTTGATAGATGAATGAATTATTATTAAAGTTATTGCCGTGCTATTGCCAAGTCACTATTTACATTTCAGAAATAAATATGTTTGATATTGATACAGTCACAAAATGTTGGTAGGTAACTAATTAGGAAACAATGTATGACAAAGTTGTTGAACAGGTGTTTTCACACTAACTGAAACGAATACGTGCTTCATACTAAGTAAAATAACTGACTTGGCTTTACATGGTCATATCACAACTTTTTACGGCGGAAGCGAGACTTGGATTTTTGTACATTTATGTTTTTGATGGGATTACAATGAAGAATACCATCAACTTTTGATTTCTACCTTACCATACACTCTATCAAAAATGGAATCTTTGGGTGAAAAAATTTTTTTGATACGTCTTATAGTTCCCGAGATATTTAATTTTAAACTAGCTGTGCGACGAGCGCGCGGTCGTCAGCTGCTGTGACGTCACTAAACAGCTGGCACCCGACACATACACCGTAACACTCATTCAAAGGGCTGTATCTTTGGAACCGTACTAGGTAGCCAGTTGAAATTTTCAGAGATTATGTTTTATTATGGTGGATTACCCAAGAAATAATAAAAATTAAAAAATATAAAAAAATAAGAGGGGTCCCCATACAAAAAACGTTGTTTTATACTTATTGCTCTATAGAAAAAACGCTAAGGCATACAAGCATCAAACTTGGTACGATTATAGGGCTTACTCCATAGTATAACAAAAAAATATAAAAAACGGTCAAGCGCGACTCGGACTCACGCGCCGAGGGTCCGTATAACCAGTTTTTTTTATTGTGTGACGGTACGGAACTCTCAGTGCGCGAGCTCTACTCGCACTTGGCCAGTTTTTTTGTGTGTTTAGTCAGTGTTACAGTAGTGTTTTAATATAATATTACTTATTTGTAACGTTAAAAATTCGCTAGGGACAGGTTTTAAAGCCGCAAGCTATTCCCTAGCACGGGTTAGTTAGTGCTATAAAAATTAAAATAAAAATTTCATTGTCATTGTCATTTTTCAAAGCCGTCATCCACATCTATAGCTAAGTAATAATATACGTTTTTATTTTTATAGCACTAACTAACCCGTGCTAGGGAATAGCTTGCGGCTTTAAAGCCTGTCCCTAGCGAATTTTTTACGTTATAAATAAGTAATAATATATTAAAACTACTATAACACTGACTGAACAGACAAAAAAACTAGCCAAGTGCGAGTAGAGCTCGCGCACTGAGAGTTCCGTACCGCCATACAATAAAAAAACTGGTTATACGGGCCCGCGGCGCGTGAGTCTGAGTCGCGCTTGACCGTTTTTTTATATTTTTTTGTTATACTATGGAGTAAGCCCTATAATCATACCAAGTTTGATGCTTGTATGCCTTACCGTTTTTTCTATAGAGCAATAAGTATAAAACAAGGTTTTTTGTATGGGGATCCCTCTTATTTTTTAATATTTTTTTATTTTTATTATTTCTTGGGTAATACACTATAATAAAACATAATCTCTGAAAATTTCAACTGGCTACCTAGTACGGTTCCAAAGATACAGCCCTTTGAATGAGTGTTACGGTGTATGTGTCGGGTGCCAGCTGTTTAGTGACGTCACGCGAGTTTGCCGCGCTCGCGCGAAAAACTCCAAAAGGACGGAAACTAAAACCGTCGTAACTTTAAAACTACTGGCTCGATTTGAATGAAACAAAAACGGGCGTATTTCTAAACATGTAGGCTACACGGTCATAAAGTTTCAAGTGATTTAACCGACCCACGGACATTCTTCATTTTCAGCACCGGTTTTAACCGATTACCTTTGAAAAAAAATGTTTTTTTAAAGGTTTTTTTAGGTTTTGCTTACTTTTTAAAAGAAAGAACAAAATTCGTTGATTTCCTCCGTTTTTACTTACCGGCTTCAATCTGACATCCAACTAAAACTTTTAGAACAGAAGAGACTTATAATGTGGACGGAAGTTTGTCAACTGCATTGTTCAACTGCTGCAAACGGTACGGTAATTCCCCGATCAAAGACAATATAAAACGGAACACAGTCATGGTACACACGACAGCACGTCAGAGTGTACACTTTTGTTGTAAAGTCGCCCGTAACGTAACCGAGTAGAGTGCTAGCGTGTAAAGATCGACGTGCGATCGTGTGTACATATTAAAAGTTTTATCAATAGGCTACGATCTGCTCGCTTAGCATGAGCCTGGGTTACGCAGTACATAAGGGTTATAAAACAATATGCCTCTCACTCTTTTGTTCGACGTAGAGCGGGATAGACTGAGTTATAAACGCATAGATACGCTCTAACCCAGCCTCATGCTAACCCAGCTGAAAGTAATCGGTTTTAATAAACAAAAACCGGTGTTTATCGGTTTTTACAAAAACCGTTTTTTTTTAGGTTTTTCTAAAACCGGTTTACATCACTTGTCCTTGAGTCCGGTGTCACAATCCAAAACAACACCCTGTTTTTGACAATGGTTTTGAAAATCTGTTTGAACATTTGCATCGACAAGTGACCGATTTTTCCCTTTAAACTTTTTCCCTTTTCCCTCATCTGCCTTAAGGGTCCGTATAAGGCTAACTAGCGCCACCAATGTTGAAAAAATCATATCTTCCTTTAGAAGAAGTTTCTGGAAAAATCCTAAGATGAGCCTATGCGCCATGCTTTTCTAGATTTTTAAGTGTAGATACCCTCTTCGAAATTTACTTTTAAGCTAAAAAATTTTCGATAACCGCCAAAAACGGCCGTTTTTGGCGGTTATCGAAAATTTTTTAGCTTAAGACTAGAAATTGAGTTAGGTACCCACACTTAAAAATCTAGAAAAGCATGGCGCATGAGCTCATCTTAGGATTTTGTCAGAAACTTCTTCTGAAGCGAGATATGATTTTTTCAACATTGGTGGCGCTAGTTAGCCTTATACGGACCCTTAAGGCCCATTAGTTGGCACAACTACTAGCGCCGCCAATGAAAAAGAAAACAATCTTCTTTTTGGATGCGTTTTTTGCTAAAAACTCTTCAGTAAATTCTCAACGCGAGGCTTAACTATTTTTAGGACCTGAGGTTCTAGGATCTAGAATCTAAACCTTAGGTCCTAAAAATAGTTAAGCCTCGCGTTGAGAATGTACTGAAGAGATTTTAGCAAAAAACGCATCCGAAAAGAAGATATGATATTTGTTTCATTGGCGGCGCTAGCTGTGCCTACTACTGGGCCTTAAGGCTGGAAGATAGTAGTGTGGCGGGAAATTCAAAATTTTCACAGTTTTTTACATTTTGTAGCTAAACTGAGCTATTTTTGTTCAGCGATTTTTCGTTCGCGAGAATAAAACCGTATTCTTTTCATTACTGTAAACAACAGAACAACAATAATTCAGCCGATTATGTGTTCTGGTCTACGAAGCAGTGGTAGTGCCCAAAAAACTTGTCGTAGACCAGAACACATAATCGGCTGAATTATTGTTGTTCTGTTGTTTACAATAATGAAAAGAATACCGTTTTATTCTCGCGAACGAAAAATCGCTGAACAAAAATAGTTCAGTTTAGCTACAAAATGTAAAAGTCTGTGAAAATTTTGAATTTTCCGCCACCTTGCTATCGTCTACCCTTAAATCCCCGCTGTGTGTCGTGAACTTGTGGCCAAGAGGCGCTCGACGGCCATTGTTCTAAACTTCCCTCGAGGTGGGACGAGTATCGAGGATTAATTTGTAAGCGATCGTGAACAAAGTGGACAGGACAATGGCGAGGTCATGTCGGCAGTATTGCACTATGTCACGCTTAGGCGGCGGCGGGTACGACGTCTGTTATTATTATAAGCGCTCACAGCCTAGTTATACTAGAAGTTTGGCAACGTCTGGCGCAATCAGTCCATGGATGGGCAATACTTAAGGCTCGGTATAAGGCTAACTTGCGCCACCAATGTTAAAAAAATCATATCTTCCTTTAGAAGAAGTTTCTGAAAAAATCCTAAGATGAGCCTATGCGCCATGCTTTTCTAGATTTTTAAGTGTAGATACCCTCTTCGAAATTGACTTTTAATCTAAAACATTTTCGATAACCGCCAAAAGCGGGCGTTTTTGGCGGTTATCGAAATTTTTTTAGCTTAAGACTAGAAATTGAGTTGGGTACCTACACTTAAAAATCTAGAAAAGCATGGCGCATGAGCTCATCTTAGGATTTTTTCAGAAACTTCTTCTGAAGGAAGATATGATTTTTTTAACATTGGTGGCGCTAGTTAGCCTTATACGGAGCCTTAAGACTAGAAATTGAGTTGGGTACACTTAAAAATCTAGAAAAGCATGGCGCATGAGCTCATCTTAGGATTTTGTCAGAAACTTCTTCTGAAAGGACATATGATTTTTTCAACATTGGTGGCGCTAGTTAGCCTTATACCGAGCCTTAATATCAGGGCGCTTTCGTGCTTCAGTGTGCTTATTCTGTAAAAAAAAAACGCACAGTTGTCCCCAAAACCGGTTTAATTGCGGGAAAATTGCTTTTATCGAAATAAACAATCTTTATTCCGACGAAGAAAATATTCGTATTATTTATTTAGTTAAAAAACAGATTTTTATTTATTTTTCCGCAAATAAACTGGTTTTGAGGACTAGCTACAGTGCGGTTTTTTTTTTCAGAATAAGCACTCTGAAGGCGCGTTAACAGGTTCCCTGTCCAATGAATCGCATGTGATACACGGAGAGATGGGTAGTGGGTTATAACCCAAACGACCCAGTTGGGTTAAAACCGGGTTATAACCCAAATCACCCAGTTATAACCCATTATCGTCTTTTTTGGTGGGCGATAACTAAATACACTCTGTTACAAGAGGTAAAACGTATAACGCTATCAAAAATCCAGTTCGGCGTGCATCGCCCGCCTATTCTATGGTTTGGAATTATACAGGGTGGCCCAAACATAGACGTCGAGCGAGAAAATCTAGATACCTGACAGCAAGGGCTACCCGAATCACCCCAATGTATGTTCAGCCATTTTTTAGGGTTCCGTACCTTAAAAGGGTAAAACGGAACTATTATAGGATCACTCGTGCGTCTGTCTGTCCGTCTGTCACAGCCAATTTGCTCCTTAACTACTGGACCGATTGAGTTGAAATTTGGTACACATGTGTAAGTCGGTGACCCAAACAAGGACGTGCAACGTAAATTAATAAATTTTAAACAAGGGGACCACTTTTGGGGGGTAAATTGGGAACTCACTAAAAAGTTTTATAAAATATATCGTGTGACATCAAATGAAAGGGCTCGTTTTAAGGATCTCAAATATATATTTTGTTATACTAGTAAAATGAACAGTTTTGAAGTTATTTAATACGCGAAAATTTAAAATTACCCCCCCTTATCTTCTAAAATTTTGAAAAAAAAACATGAAATAGGTATTTTTTCATAGATTACAGAAAAAACCTAAAAGAAGTTCATGGTGTACAAAATTACTAAGGAAAATATTAATTTTGTTCTAGTAGCATTAGTTCCTCAACTCAGTCAACAGATATCGCTCCACAGTCCTACATCGCGGATCGCGGTATGGTTCGGACTTTCGATTAATGTATCTTAGTAGAGTTTGTATGAAAATCTTCCTACGTTCGTTCGTTCGATCTTCCTCTTTGTACGGAAACCTCTCAATACGAGTTAAACTCTTACTTGTCTGGTTTTTTTTGTTAGGTTTTGTAAGGTTTTGTTGTTTAAACTGACGCGATTTTTGTACCATTCTGAGGACTAATGCTTTGCAGAAGTTTTTGAAGTCAATAAAAAGTCCTTTCGACCTCAACTTTTTTTTCCCATACAACTTCAGTGATGTTTTCTCGAAAATAACATTAATTGGGGCAGCCCTTGATGTCAGCTGTATAGATTTTCTCGCTTGACGTTTATGTTTGGGCCACCTTGTTTGTATAAAATTATAAACGCGCGCGCAGCGCGCCCAAATTTGAAACGATCTCATAGAAGCGCGCGGACATGCGGGCACGCGTAGTTTAAAAAACTTCTGACTTACAAATAAAAGTATGCCAATGAGTTCTCATCAACATTATATTTTAAAAGTACGTCTTGGTAATTTTGTGTGAAACGTATGTTTACTTAATATTTTCTTAGGTTTGCACGAGCACTATACATAATTTAAACACAGATTTTAACGGATTTAACACTCGTTTTATTAACTTTTTACATTTTCCTTTGCAAAGGTCTCGAAACGTTGGGAAAATGTAAAAAGTTAATAAAACGAGTGTTAAATCCGTTAAAATCTGTGTTTAAATTGCAAAGGTCTCGAAACGTCGGGAAAATGTAAAAAGTTAATAAAACGAGTGTTAAATCCGTTAAAATCTGTGTTTAAATTATGTATATATTATATGTTTACTTAGTTATTTGAGCATATATGATTTTTTTTGTATGAGAGCGAAAACATTTTATAACATTACTCTTTGCTTCAACTTGCTTCACTTTCTGGAGCGCAGCGCACTCAAATTTTCACTTTTTTAATACTTTTTTTACGATTTTTTACGATATTTTCGTAATGGACATTTTTCATGTAAGTAAGACGAACGACGCGGGCCGAAAAATCACAGATTTTTCCCTTATATTTCAGGAACACTTTAGACAGAATAAACACACACTCGTAATTTCACAAATGTTTCCCTTAAACAATATGGTAATTACGATTTCTCAGGAGAATTGACAAATGCGCGCGCAGCGCTCGAAAATTTGTCGATTTCAGACCAAATTGATCAAATAAGTTTGTATAACATAAAATCATTCAGTTTCCACAAATATTTATGTTTGCATTGCCAGACCCAATAATGGGAAAGCTGACTGAGGTCCCTAATGATTAGCCGGACAAGTAGCCCCGTAAGAGTGACATATTGCTTTTTAGTAAAAACACTTTTTATTTTTAACAAAGATATTTGAAGGTTTTGCATTCGTTGGTTTTTATGTTCGGTCTGAACCACCATAATATTGAAATCTGAAGTCATTAGTGAGAGCAGATGAGCGCGCAAAGTGAGCCCCGAAAATTCACTCTTTCGTAAGCAAATAAATGAAGGTTGGTAACTATTACAATTATAATAAAGCCTAACAATAGAATTTCGGGTGCTCATACTGTCAGTAACGTATGGGCACCCTCCATTTAAGTGGATGGACTTTAAGGGAGCCGCTCGTCTTGCTTTGCTCCGCGCCCGGCGGCGCACAGTAAAACGATCTCATAGAATCCCGCGGACACGCGAAGTTTAAAAAAACTTCTGAATTACAAATAAGAGTATGCCAATGAGTTCTAATGAACATTATATTTTAAAAGTACGTCTTGGTAATTTTGTGTGAAACTTATGTTTACTAAGTTATTTGAGCTTATGTGATGTTTTTGTATAGGAGCGTTGACATTTTATAACTACTCTTTGCTTCAACTTGCTTCACTTTCTGGGTTTAAAAATGGATATAGTATATTATTTACTACATATCACCCAAATATTCTACACACCGCAACGGACCGCATTTGGGAGTAATAACATATTTAGTGTTTTAATGTAACTTTTTTACATTAAAAAAATGTTTGTAAACTATTAAGTAACTTATTTCCCACCATATATTGTATGATTATGAAGATGACCTAACCTTTTAACCAGTTTGTGCTACGATTTTCATCAGATAGAAAAGCTGGTTGAAACTTAAATACGAATAATGTCAAGTTATAAAAAAAAAACTTCTGAATTCCAAACAAAAGTATGCCAATGAGTTCTAATCAACATTCTATTTGAAAAGTGTCTCTTGGTAATTTTGCGTCAAACTTATATTTACGAAGTTATTTGAGGTTACGTGATTTTTTGTATGGGTGTGAAAACATTTTATGACATTACTCTTATTCTTCACTTAGCTTCACTTTCTCGTTTTGAAAAACGGAGTAGGTATATTATTTACCATATTTCATCTAAACATACTACATGCCGCAAGTACCACATTTGAAAATAATTCAATATGTTATGTTATATTGTTGTTTTTTCGGGCGTTGAATCTCTTAAAACTGTAGTTTAATAAGTATAGTGCTCGTGAAAACTTAAAAAACATCAGAACTACATTATTGAACAACAATTGGTGAAAAATTTGTCAAGTAAAGTAAAAAAATAACAGTTTTTAAGGTAAAAACCACAATAAGACATAAACTATTTCATTATTTTTGAATGCGGTAATTTGCGGCATGTAGTATGTTTAGATGAAATGTGGTAAATAATATACCTACTCCGTTTTTCAAAACCAGAAGGTGAAGCTAAGTGAAGAATAAGAGTAATGTCATAAAATGTTTTCGCACCCATACAAAAAAGCACGTAACCTCAAATAACTTCGTAAATATAAGTTTGACGCAAAATTACCAAGAGATACTTTTCAAATAGAATGTTGATTAGGACTCATTGGCATACTTTTATTTGCAATTGAGACAGTTTGGATATTTTATTGTTGTTGTTTTATTTTTTAAATATCGTAGAACTTCCCGGAATACCTTCACAGTATCAGTTCTATTAATAAAGAACTGAACGGAAAAGAAAACCGAATAGTTTTATTAGTAGAACTGGACGAGTAGAACAGTCCAAACAGACTTTAGTTATCGCCCACCAAAATGGGTTTTAACCGGGCGATAATAGGTACCAAGTGGGTTATAACCCACCGATTGGGTTATAACCCGGGTCGTTACCCATCTCTGGGCATACACCCGACAGTTTTTGTACCAACACTGACAAGTTCGTGAATCAAATGCAAATCAAACAAAAGTAGTAGCTACTTTGCACGATTATTTTGTATGAGGACCTACAGAGTAGGTACATTGTTTCCTGACGAAAAATAAATGTGACCATCACACTCGTGGAACATATGCGTGTCACGTATTTTTTTACGTTTTTTCACGTCAAAAATACATCTGCGCGACCAAAATATACCATTTATCGTCTAAATACCTGAGACAAGCCAAATTGAGGAAAAAAGCGTTGGACATTTCGAAATTAAAAACATGTGTTGTATTGGGACAGGGAACCTGTTAAACCGTCGTTGATAACAATTCGCCTCCGGTGTCGCCTTGAATGGGTATTTAGCCCCCACAGGGGTACTCGTGTAGAGATTAAAGCTCTGTCTACATCCTGGGGTCTATTTCTCGGGAGTCTCTTATACGACACATCTCGAAGGCAAAATCTCTTGTCATTTCGATATCGTCTCGACTGCTCCCGACCACTGGAGTCCTGTCGAGCGAAAAAAGGCAAACATCTCGCAGAAATCTCGTGCCTTATGTCGAGGATGACTTCATGAGAATACTCTATCTACGTAATCAGATGAATTATACAGCGTCCAGTGGTACCTAGATGGGTGAAGAGACCACTCGGCGCCTAGCACCTATACCATCCTGACACCTTAGTCAGCCTAGCCCACAGGAAATACGAGTCAATACGTGTGGAGCCAACTCAGGCGCTGGTTTCCTCACAATGTTTTTCCATCACCGTTAGCGAGTGGTTTTGCTACTTCAAATTCATAAGTGTTCATAACTTTGAAAAGAAACAAAATGAGAATAGATGTGACATTTGCAGCAAAATGAGATTTTTCCTTCAAGAAGTGTCGAATGCGAGATTTCCGAGAATTATACCCCAGTGGTCTTTTAGAGTGCACGTATTGTGTGCGAATGTGTTGCAGTTTCTTTCTTCACTGGGTGACGACTTGAATGGGCATTTAGCCCCACAGAGGTGCTCGAGTAGATATTAAAGCTCTGTCTGCGATGGCCTACATCCTGTGGTCTTGATGTAGAGTTCATGCATTTTGTGCGGATGTGTTCAGTGCAGGATTAGCCCTATAGCAGGAGTAGCAAATGCTACGGGCCCCGCACATTTGGGGGCCCCGCGAGCTTTCGGACCGTAAAAAATATCAATTTAGATAGTTTTTTATTTTTTCGGGCGCGCTTCGCGCGCTGTTTTTATGTACAAACATCAAGGACCACTTTGCAGTGTCAGATATTCAGGCTGCGATGCTTCGATATGGCGTTTTCCAGCATAGCGTGCATTCGTTGTTTCATGATTCGTAATCACAAACTTTCATTACATTTTTAGTCACGGTAAATTTTAGTGTCGGCACCAAGTAGTGGACTCTTGTATTATTTCATAACATAAACCTAATAAAGCAAACCAAGGGCCCCTTGATAGAATTTGCTACAGGGCCCGCGCTGGTCAATTTAGATAGTTTTTATTTTTTCGGGCGCGCTTCGCGCGCTATTTTTATGTACAAGCTACAAGGACCACTTTGCAGTGTCAGATATTCAGGCTGCGATGCTTCGATATGGCGTTTTTCGGCATAGCGTTCGTTGTTTCATGATTCGTAAACACAAACTTTCGTTACATTTTTAGTCACTGTAAACTTTAGTTTCGGCACCAAGTAGCGGACTCTTGTATTATTTCATACCATAAACCTAGTAAAGCAAACCAAGGGCCCCTTGATAGAATTTTCTACAGGCCCCGCGCTGGCTTAATCCGGCACTGGATGTGTTCCAGTTTCTTTTCTTGCCTACTGAACTAAATCTACCTTTTATTGTGCACCGTAGGGTTTTAGGTACCTACGTAGGTACGTTTTTCCCACGATTGGAGTAACACAGATACCTACGTAGGTACATATGTTTCCTACGATAGGAATCATTTCAATTAACATTTCAAAAAACAAAGTCGTGTTAGTTACACCATTTATAACTCGGGAACGGGTGGACCGAATTTAATGATTTTTGATTTGTTGGATTTCTCTCCGCCCCGAATAGCAGAATAACCATTAAAACAACGGAAAAACTTACGAGAAAAAAATAAGTCTGCGCGGACGAAGTCACGGGCAAAAGCTAGTTTGTGATAAACTTTAGTTCCTTAGCGCGAGTCCGATTCGAGAATCATTAGATGATTTTTCGATTTAGTTGGAGGATTTATGTCGGAAAAAGTTTCGAAAGGTAGGTAGGGTAAAGGAACCAGTAGTCGGCCACTTAGTGAAATGTGCAACTTCAAAGTCCATTATTTCTGTTGTTAGAGGTTCTAGAAGGACGTAACCAATATTAATTGAAGCTCCGGTTACTTAGGTTTCAGTAAATAAAACGATTATTCTTCCAATTCATACAGCGATGGAGAAAATTAGCGTTAAACAAAAAAACACCCATTTCTCTAGTACTCGGCCGCCTATCACCTAAAGTCGGCCATGAGGTAGCCAGTGGTCGGCCGCACCATATAAGGTATGAAAAAGCAATTGCTTGTGGCCGACTTCTGGGTTGACAAAATTTCTTCGAAACTAAGTCCAAAAGTCGGCCACCTAATGGGCATTTTATTTGGTGGCCGAGTATTGGGTTTTTGCCAAAATAATATTCTCAATGCTTTGTGAACTCTATACAGAAGAAAAAGATAAGTGCAACCTGTCAATTTGGGCTGCTGACGTGAAATTTACAGAAATTCCATAAGTCGGCCGGGGGGCCGAGCACTGGCATTTGTATGAAATTACTGATCCCAATAGTCGGCCCCCTGGTTTTTTTAATTGATATCACAAATAAGGGTTTATTTAAGTTATCAAGAGGTCAACAATTGATTAAAGAATGAGAATAAAATAAAACATGGCATACCACAGTACAAAACACAGCGAAAATCTTAAAGATTTGAGACTCCCTTCAACTAGCAAAAAAAGATGGCAGACCGTGATTCTGAATCATAAGTTATTAAAACGTGTTTTTTTAATAAACACAAATAAGTATAAATATAACAAAATATTACAGGTATTGTTAATTTATCAATGAACCATAGAAAAATACAGATAAAGCTATATGTTAAAAACTACACTAGTTATTGAACTTTAAACCCGCAATGGCCGACTACTGGGGGGTGGCTGACTTTAGGCGCCTCTACCCTAAGTAGTTTTGTCTTTGCAAATACCTACGTACTTTTCATGCTATCAGTGATAGGGTCTGCGGACACATCGCTAATGCGTTTGCACAGCGATACCACTATCAGGCATGTAGGTACAGGCGGCCACAGTCTCAGATACCCCTTTTTGTTCGATTGGCGCCCTTATGCCGCGCGCGATAAGAGCTGCCATGGGGTATCTGAGATTGTGGCCGACCGTACCTACTTCACGTCTACGTCGATCGTGTAAACATTGTACCAGTATTTTCCTGTACATTGCGGCTTTTCGATCAATAATCCGTGGTTCGATGTCCAGCGGGTTAAGTCTGTAACTGTAACGCAATGGCGTGTCGAAAGGTTCCCAGTAGAAGGAGAAAACCGGGTTTTCCCCGTTTTTCTCCTAAACCAGTGAACCAATCCTCTAGAATTGGAATCAGAATATTCTTTGCTGTACTAGAAAAACATTAAAAGTACCTACAGACCGCATTAATGCATCGTATTTGAAGCCTAAGATTGGGAGCCTATCGAGGCACCATTGCGTTACAGACTCTGACCCTTATGACTTAGTTTCTGAGTTACGTCCAAGGTATACTTCATTAGGTACTTAACTGTCAAATAGTAGTATAATCCGTGCGGAATCAGAATGGGATAATACCTTTTGGAACTGAGAGTACTGAGACACTCGCGGTCCGCCTGTCAGCTGTATCGTCAGCATTTCGGCAAACTCTATTTGTCTATGGCAAACTCGCGCCGAAACTTGCTTGTGTTTTCTGTGCGCGTGGGTGTCTGCTCGAGTTTTATCACGTTTTATTCAATTAATGCAATAACATTTAATCATTTTAGACTACAACCATTAAACATTTTTGTGTATTTTCAATTTCATAACCCTATGATAGAACGTAGAACTAGCAAATTATTTACTGACGCTACTCGAGAACTTTTTTTTTTCAGTTCAGTTCCAAAAGGTATTATCCCATTCTGATCCCGCACGGATTATACACACGACAGCACGTAGACGCTAACACTTTCGTTGCAAAGTCACCCGTAACGTGTTTAGAGTGCACGCGTGTAAGCGTTTACGTGTGTCGAAGACATGTACATAGACTAGTGGTTCGCCCCGAACTGTGAACTCGCGATCTTATATCTCAGCAACCCCTCGACCGATTTGGCTCACGTTCGAAGTTAAAAATTATCTTTACCGACTTTTACTAAAGTTATCGTCGAACGAACATTCATTCATACATACAAACAATACATACATACATAAATACAAACGCCGGATTGTTCAAGTAGTCTCAGAGAACTTCTCTCGCTTCGCTTGCTCGTTCAACTGTGCTAAACTTGTTCCTAGTTACTCGGTCAGGGTTTGGGCTAACACATTTGCAAAGAGGCGTTGGCATGCTCCGCTTTGCACGGTTCGGTTCGGACCTTAAAGCTCTGTTGTAGTCAAATATCTAAACAAAGCTTCCGTACCAATGTGCCAATACAAGAGCTTTATTGTCTGTGTGTTTAGTAAGTGTCTGCGTGTGGTATATTGCGATACTAGGTATTAAGTAACTAAATGTAGAAGTTAGGTACGTACGCATCTAAACTCAGGTTTTTCCGAACTTACATTAAATTTTTCATACTGCACATTTAGTGTGCCATTGATGTCGGGATAGCCGACTACAGGGTGCACTCTAAGTCGATAGCGGAACTTTAAGTAGGCTGTCTACTGATCACTACCAACAACTTGTACTATGTGGCGAAAAAAATTTAGCGAAAAAAAAATCTGCTGTTTCATACATTTGGCGCAGTACTGAGTCGACCACCTGGTACAAGTTGTTTGTAGTGATTAGTAGACAGCCTACTTAAAGTTCCGCTATCGACTTAGAGTGCACCCTGTAGTTTCTGTTCTAACGAGTAACCTCAATCGTAGAGGGGCGAGGCAATTTATACAATACAAAAAAGGTTTTACAAAGTCTCTAAATGTTGATATCAAAGTTAAGTAGAGACCCTATAGAAACAAAACGCCTTGTAGGATTTAGCGGGTTTATTTTTCAGCAATTCCAGCCAGACATCACGAAATGTTTCGAAGATAAAAGAAATACGTGAGCATTAGCAAAACCTACGTAGTATTGGAAAATAATTTTCGTTTTTCTTATCGCCGCTTGGCCATAGAATAGACAATAGGCTAGACTGCCTTTACATTAAATTCCGTTCGCTTAGATAGTGTCGGTACACACGACGGCAATCTTGGTTCTTGGGATACCAACTATTTTTGAAATATCTGTGATGGGCGCAGACAAATTGATTTCAACACAATGATGGACATTAACTAGAGTTTGCTAACATGTTTTACAAAACCTTCGTCTTTTAATTTTTGGGTCATTCGAAGTTTCGTCTAGAGGCACCTCGCTATCCTCCCACTGACGAAAAAACGTTTTATCTTCACGCAGCGATCGACACTCAATACAAAATACTAAGTCAAAAGTCACAAGCACAACCTCTCAATACGACGACGCTCTTGACGAGCGGCGAGCCAAATTCACGGGCGTGTTTGCGCCGCGTCGGCTTCCTTTACTTTCTTTTGTGAAAAGCCGCCGCGCGCCAAGGCGGCAAATATCAAAGTGACACTATGATAGCGAACGGACTTTAACCAATGTGTGAGCAAGTCCACATCGGCCTGGGAGCTATTTCCAATCTTTTCAGTAAGAAAATAGCGTTAATTCTCACAGAGGGTTTTATTTTATGTAGTCTGTACTATTTAGTGTTCCTCTAAGGGGCAAAGGCCTCGTCTCTAATTTTCCACTCAATATAAGTAGGCAATTATAGTTTTATTCCCGAAACACATAAACTTCTAAATATGTCATTTCCAACAACTTTTGTTCCACAACTTTTCGAGTAGCTCGATACTTTTGAACATTCAGCGTGTACCAAAGGATAAGGTAAAGCCAGCGAAGGGTAAAGCATATTCATACCGAAGAGTTTCTAAACTCAATAACAAACAGACATAATAACTCAAGGAAACGCGCGCCCCAGAACGACATTATGCGTGATGGAATTACGCCTCACGCGATTAGTGCGCGGATGATTTTTCATTTCCCCTCCATTTCACTTGGGAAATGTGATTTTTGCCGTTACGTACACGTAAACGCATAATTGCTTTACGTTATGGTTACGTTTTTTATTCGACAATGATTTTTATCGAGCTCAAAAGTGCGATTTGATTTTACGTTACTGCCGCTTTTTTTTCCATGGCCTTCTACGACAATCTGGAGCTTAAGTCTGTAACGCAATGGCTGCTCTATGGCGTCCCAGTAGAAGGACATTTTCTCGTTTTTCTACTACTATCAGCGAACTAATCATCTTGAATTAGAATTAAAGTATTCTTTGCTGTACTACAAAAACATTCGAAGGACCGACATCATTAATAAATCGTAAATGAAGTCGTCAGTTGACCAAAAGTTGAAAGAAGAAGAAGTTGAAGTCCCAGTTTGGCACCATTGCGTTACAGACTCAGGCCAAGTTTAGTCCTTGTACTGAGAACCTACCGATACGCCATTGCGTTACTATAGATGTTTGGGTGCTATGAGTTTGGCCGTAAGCGCAGTTGGTCCATCTTACATAGGTAGAAGATATATCACAATAAACATCATCGAATTTACGAAAATCTTGCATGACAATGACCTAGGTAACAACGATAAAACTGACACATCGACGATCGACGCCATCAACATAATACAGTATGTCCACGGACTGCACCGCGCCACTTAATTCTGTGGTAAAGCATCATTAGTGGAACACGAATAGCATAAAATAAAAATTAAAAAAAATTAAAAAGCTCAGTATTCAAAATAAACATTGCAAATTTAATTCATAATGCATCAACCTGTGTATCGCTGACGCCAAAAGCGGCAACCACTTTCATCTACGCGATCTAATTTCGATAATTCGGTGCACTGGTTGCCGCTTTTGATGCATTATGAATTAAATTTGCTAATGTTTATTTTGAATACTGAGTTTTTTTATTATTTTTTTATTTTTATTTTATGCTATTCGTGTTCCACTAATGATGCTTTACCACAGAATTAAGTGGCGCGGTGCAGTCCGTGGACATACTGTATATTCACAACTTTGCATACAAAGGACCGGACAGATGCCCGCAATTAGCGGATACCTCCGCACTAATTAACGAGCAATATTTCTCGCTAATTGCGCAATGCCACATGGTGTTATCTAGCGAAATGACACTTTAGGTTTGTATAGCTTTAGACTCTATATAATATAGATAGAGTATACAATGCAGGGTGTTAAACGACCGCCAACAGATCCGAAAGGCACGCATACTACAGGGTGCACTCTAAGTCGATAGCGGAACTTTAAGTAGGCTGTCTACTGATCGCTACAAACAACTTGAACCAGGTGGCGAAAAAATTGGAGCGAAAAAAATATCAGCTGTTCCATACAAAAGGTCGACTCAGTACTGCGCCAAATGTATGAAACAGCTGATATTTTTTTCGCTACATTTTTATCGTCACCTGGTACAAGTTGTTTGTAGTGACCAGTAGACAGCCTACTTAAAGTTCCGGTATCAACTTAGAGTGCATCCTGTAGAACCATACTGCTACCTAACTTATCGCGGTATGGTTTGGACTTTCGACTAATGTATCTATGTAGACTTTGTATGACTAGTGTGACAAAACAGTGTAACCACGGGTCTGACAGGAAATATTCCTACTAAATTATACGGAAGCCTCTCAATGCGAGTTAAACTCGCACTTGTCCGGTTTTCTTGTGTATCCGATTACTCGAAGAAGCCTGGTTTTGGAGTTTTTTTTACCTCAGTGACATTCTATTGTATATGACTTCTGGATGAGGACACCTTGTAGTGATGTACCACCTATTTTACATACACATTGACTCGGTTCTCATGAACGCAATTAAGTAAGGTTTAACAAGACAATAATAGCAACTAGCTAAATACAACTTTACTCTGTTTCTACAGCTGTGAATCATGTTAGGATTGTTTTTTTTTATCGTCGTATTTGTTTGTTGGTTCACTAATATTATAAAGAGGAAAAGTTTGTAAGTATGTAGGTATGTATGTATATGTATGTATGTAGGGGGTAATCTCCAAAAGTAATCATCCGATTTAAAAAAAAATCTTTCACTAATGGGAAGCTACGTTATCGCTTAGTGCTAGGCTATTTTTTATTGTGATAACAGAAAAAAAACAAGTCTGCGCGGACGAAGTCGCGGGCAAAAGCTAGTTTTGAATAAAATGGTAACAAATGTGTACTATTTGTAGTATGCTCTGCCTCGGTTTCGCATGATTCAAAGTAGAGTCTAACTAGTTGAATGAATATCGAGAATCATTAAAAGGTAGAGTTCAGACAATCTGAAGTACGCCCCAGAAATGGGCCCTTGAAACAAAAAAAAAAAACTTAGTTAAGTAGGTACTTTACGGTTAGTGTGGAGGGGTTCCTTACGAGAAGAACGTAACTATATCTGGGGGGTTTTCCTTGACGCTATTGCGATCAAATTGAAAAAGATTTAGGATTAATTTCTCTTTGAATTCGCATAGTAATGCTTTGATTTTCGCGTTAGATTTCGACAAAGCTGGAATAGAATAAATTGAAGTATTCTTCAAGAGCTTTCATTGGACATGAAGTTTATTGAGGTCCGACAGTGTCAATGTCAGTGGGCCCAATATGTCCATCCCCAAAACACCATTTTCGCGCTCGATTTCGATTTAGCTGCCATAGAATAAATTGTAGTACTCTTCAAGAGCTTTCATTTAACATGAATTTAATTGAGGTCCGACAATGTCAACTGTCAGTGGGCCCAATATGCCCATCCCCAAAACACCACTTTCGCGCTAGATTTCGACTAAGCTGCCATAGAATAAATTGAAGTACTCTTCAAGAGCTTTCATTTGACATGAATTTTATTGAGGTCCGACAATCTTTATAAAATGGGACAAATATGCCCAAAACACAATTTTTGCGCTCGATTTTGACTAAGCTGCCATAGAATAAATTGAAGTACTCTTCAACAGCTTTCATTTGACATGAATTTTATTGAGGTCCGACAATCTTTATAAAATGGGACAAATGTGCCCAAAACACCACTTTCGCGCTCGATTTTGACTAAGCTGCTATAGAATAATTTGAAGTTCTCTTCAAGAGCTTTCATTTGACATGAAGTTTATTGAGGTTCGACAATGTAAAATTTTTCATCAAATTTCAACTGTCAGTGGGCCCAATATGCCCATGGCACCGAACTAAATCCCATAGAATCCGCATTACGTATAAAATCACAATAAAAACTTGTCCCCACAGAAACAAATGATATCAGCAATAGAACAATACGAAACATCATTTCGACCATACGTCTAATATTCGAATGTCAACCTTATTGCATTAGTGTACAGTTTTACTTTAATTGCATAGACTACAAGCAAATAAGCTCCCAAAGGCAGTTTGGACATCTGGGGTCTGGGGGCACGGCAGTGCCCCCGCCAGGTCGAGCGCGAAGCAAACACTGCCGTACCATCCTTTACTGGAACCATTTCGCCGCATTTTCAGGCCCCTATTTGAGAACCTCTGGATAAGACCAGAACGCAGTAATTTTCGTCATCTAGTAAGCTATAATCACATACCTAAAATCCAAAATTTCAAGTCTGTAGGTCATTTAGTTCCGAAGTTAAGCGAAAGCAAAGTTTCGCATTTATGACACACACTCACTCACTCACTCATGATCATCATAATAGAACTAGTACTTCCCATAAACTCAGAGAGCTGAAATTTGGTACAGAGTTAGGGTTTAATGGCCACATAAAGGAAAAACTATAAAAACTAGGATAATCGAAGATCTGGAGTACCTGGTGACCCTGATTAGAAAACACAAGAGCCCAACCAAACTATTATAGATCGACATATACCGCCCTTACAAAAAATATTCAACTTTGTGGGCCGCTTCATTTGATGTCAAAAATCGAAGGTCTGAAGTATCTGATGAAGAACCCTCAGCTGGTCTCAGCTGTATAAGAGATTATGGTAATGCCCCCTTCTACTATTGGTACATAAAAATATCGACTGTCATTGCAGAAATCCAGCGTAGTGGGACACATCTTCTAATTTAATCTAGCCTATAGCGTCCTACTGCTGGGCGAATACCTCCCCTTCTGCTTTTAATACGCATATAAATAAAATTAAAAGAAATCTCTGGATAAGACTAGACTGGCTTTTATACTTATACTTACAATTAAACAAGAAGAAATAGTCGAACGATTAACTTTATTCTACTCGAACATTACACAAATTAAAAAACTGTTTCCAATAAGAAAATCTAATGAAATAAATCAATATGCCCACGTTTCTACAAAAAGAAGTGAAATCCCACCAAAAACATTCTGTAAAAAACTAGCCAGGTCTCGATGGAGCTGCTTGTTTATCTCTAAAAAGTAATGAAATCTAGACAAAGTCGTGCCAAGTCTAAGGTCCCTTACTGCGATTTCTTTCGTATTACAGTTAATGTTGTGTAACTTGGCCGTTGAAGGGTATACAAGGGTACAAAACCAGGTGCTCCATGACACCATTGCACCAATCTGACGCCAGAACCGCTTGTGTACCCTTCAACGGCCAAGTCACACAACATTAACTGTAATACGAAAGAAATCGCAGTAAGGGACCTTAGACTTGGCACGACTTTGTCTAGATTTCATTACTTTTTAGAGATAAACAAGCAGCTCCATCGAGACCTGGCTAGTTTTTTACAGAATGTTTTTGGTGGGATCTATTTTTCCAGACACATTTCAGAGTTCTATGTTGTATCTAGTTTTATCCTTTTGATCGAAGGCCCATGGTCCTTTGAAGTTGAACGTGTTTCAGGAATAAAGTTATTTAAAAATAACTTGGTAGAGAGCGAATCACAATGCGGTTTCTAGTGTTGTAATGAAGTGCTGATTGATACTAAGTGAGGCCTTCATCAACATTGTTCTGTAATGATCCCGTTCTAGTTTCATAATTAAGGTTTCTACGGAGTTAGTAATTCAGTCTCTCCGTATTACCCAACTTCTTATTCATATCGGAATACTTACTGCCGGTTTCTGAATTGAGAAATTCGCTAAGCAAGTACTTATGTATCGTTCTGTCTCCGCAGATTTCTCACAAAAGAACGTGACAGAACGATACTTAAGTATTTACTTAGTAAAATTCTCAATTCAGAATCCGGGCCAATAGTCAACAGTTGGATAGGTATCCTACTCATAAACACTAACTTGGTTTAGTTGGCTCCGCTTGTTTTGGTATTGTCATTCCTGCTCTATCTATTCTGATAAAATGAGAAACACATCTTTTAATTTGGTTCGGAACGGGCCGAAAGTGTCGCTGACCGTACCAAAAGCGCTAGAAAACGTATCTCAATCATATGTCGTATGTTGTAGGTATACAGGGCAATTTTTAGCTTTTAACCTCAGACATACGTCAACTTCTAAATGCGATTTCCAACAACTTTTACTCTACGATTGTTCGAAAAGCTCGATATTTTTTATTTTATTAAAGTTTCTTAACCTTTTTAAGTGTGCATTTCTACCATTCCAGCGCGCTGCCTGCGCAGCGGGCTTTCGTGCCCCTCCACTCTCAACCACCTTTCTAGCCTCTCCTCCTATTTGCTACAATGACGTAAAAAAAATTAAAATAAAATGTTTTTTTTTTCTATGGAGAAAAAAAAAATTGCGCTCACCAAAGTCGTAGAACAAAAGTGGTTGGAAATCACATTTAGAAGTTGGGGTGTCTGAGGTTTTAAGCTATTTAAAAATTGCCCTTTAAATTGTATTATCTACCTCTACTTACCAATCTACGTTTTTTTTGTCCCAGAATCGAGGCGACGGCGAGGATACAAGGGATGCAGAGGATGAGGTCCGAGCTCCAGATGGCGAGAGGCTGCCTGGCGACGGGGCCAGCATATCAGCACCTGACGACCAGGTAACTTAATCTTTAATACAACGTGTTACAAAACATCCTAACTCTTTTTACAGGGTGTAACCTACTGGTCAACAGGATGTCAATTCTGTAGGAAAAAAGTTGAAAAAATCAAGTTTTATTTTATAACATCAAAACTGAAAAAAAATCATAACTTTTTTGTTTTTGGTATTGTATTGTGTGCGTGTAGGTGCATTTACATAACTTTGAGTTGTTAAAACATTGTGAAAGTCAATGAAAACAATATTTAAAAAATACTTTTCTCCCGCCACAGCGTTTACATTTTATTAATTTAAAAATCAGCGGAACGTCATAGAGAAAAAAAAAATATTTTGGTTGTGTTCCCTATCACCGGGTGCTATTACCCTGTAAAAAGAGTTAGCATCTTTTGTAACACCTTGTATAATATAATTAATTATATTATAAAACAAAGTCGTGTTAGTTACACCTTTTATAACTCGAGAACGGGTGGACCGATTTTTATGATTTATGATTTGTTGGATTTCTCTCCGCCCCGAATAGCATAATAGCCATTAAAACAACGGAAAAACTCACGAGAAAAAAAAAAAGTCTGCGCGGACGAAGTCGCGGGCACTTGGTAAAAGATAAAGGCCCGGTTTCTGAGTTGAGAAATTCACTAAGCAAATGGGTAAGTATCGTTCTGTCACGCTCTTTTGTGAGAAATCTGCTGAGACGGGACGATACTTACCCATTTGCTTATTGAATTTCTCAACTCAGAAACCGGGCCAAAAAGTATTTATTTAAAAACCACATAAATTATACAGTTACAGTTTCAGTTACAGTTTCAGTGATTGTAAATTATGGTTAGGGTGCAGCACAATAGTGATTATCGGTTGGTCTCCACGCTAGATTTACATCCGTGTTGTGGAGGCATAGATTGACAACATCTCCCGTCATGTTACACAAATGGTTCCTGTCAATATATATTTTTTTCTTTTTCGAATCTATGGGTTTGTATAACCCGTGTCATTAAAGAAAACATTTAGGACGGTGTTAAAAACCAAGTGTTGTCTCGCTTTGACTGTATTAATTACAGCGAGAGAGCGAGTGTTTTGAAGTTCATCCTAAATGTTTTCTTTAATGACACGGGTCATAGCGACCTATATGTTTAACTATTCATCACTCTTTTGTTTGACGTAGAGCGGGATAGACGGAGTTATAAACCCATAGATACACGTGCAGCTCTAACCCAGGTGCACGGTGCACGCACAGACACCAAAACAATAGTTATTTGTTATGCAAGAATGCAAAATTATTGTTTGCGGCGAGTGCTTGTATTGAGAACCGAGCTAGCGAAGGTTTCTAAAATTGAGCCACGAGCGTAGCGAGTGGTTCAAAAAAAGAAACCTGAGCGTAGCGAGGTATTCAGAAGCACGAAACGCAAATAATATTGCATTCGTGCGAAACACAAAACTTTTCATCTCACAGAAGCGAGGAAATGATTTTGTTAGCCAAGCGGGAAAAACTCTATAGACAACTACTTACAGGCAAAACAGGTGAGTCGAATCAGTTCCTTTTAAAAGCATATTTTACTGTAGTTATGGCTGCTGCACTAAAGTTTTCAGCTTCGGTGGTATTAAAACCATTCGTTTTATTAATAATTTACTGAAGTTTATTTATCCAGATACAAAAATAATGTAAATAATAGTTATTTGTAATGCAAGAATGCAAAATTATTGTTTGCGGCGAGTGCTTGTATTGAAAACCGAGCTAGCGAAGGTTTCTAAAATTGAGCCACGAGCGTAGCGAGTGGTTCAAAAAAAGAAACCTGAGCGTAGCGAGGTATTCAGAAGCACGAGACGCAAATAATATTGCATTCGTGCGAAACACAAAACTTTTCATCTCACAGAAGCGAGGAAATGACTTTGTTAGCCAAGCGGGAAAAACTCTATAGACAACTACTTACAGGCAAAACAGGTGAGTCAAATAAGTTCCTTTTAAAAGCATATGTTACTGTAGTTACGGCTGCCGCACTAAAGTTTTGAGCTTCGTTGGTATTAAAACCATTCGTTTTATTAATAATTTCCTGAAGTTTATTTATCCAGACACAAAAATAATGTAAATTAAAGAATGTTTTTTTTTCCGGGTGCATTCTGAACTTTAGCCATATAAATTAAAAATTTCTAGGAGATAAAAAATGAAATTAGTAATATCGTTTGAAAAAATGTATTTAACAAACCAAAACATAATTATCTATTTGATAAAACAGAAGCGAAGCATTTTTTTTATTTACTGGTATTATAAAATAAATATGTGTGCAAAATATTGAAAAGACTATAAGAAGAAACCGCGTTTCTGAATGTTCTATTCCGTGACTTTACCTTTTTAAAAGATGCTTATGCACCATTTACATTCACAGATTTGTATAGAGAATGGGCACGAACAATCGCTTTCGCTGAAATACGCGTGTAAACGAACTATGAATGAGGTTTTATTTTCCGTCGAGATCTGGCATCTACTTAAACGGCCAGTGTTTTTTTCTTTTTCAACACCATAGGGCGCGGAAAAGACTGTCCCGGCGTCGCGTTCAAATTTCGAAGCGCATAAAAATTCAGATAGTTTAAATCCGGCCTTTACACGATCGTAAGTTACTAGTAACAGCAAACTTTCCGAGCGTGGGAGATGAAAAAGAATGTTTTTTATTCCATATAAATAAAAAATTTGTAGGAGATAAAAAATGAAATTAGTTATATCGTTTGAAAAAATGTATTTAACAAACCAAAACATAATTATCTATTTGATAAAACAGAAGCGAAGCATTTTTTTTTATTTACTGGTACTAAAAATAAATATAGTGTACAAAATATTGAAAAAACCTGAAAGAAGAAACCGCGTTTCTGAATGTTCTATTCCGTGACTTTACCTTTTTAAAAGATGCTTATGCCCCATTTACATTCACAGTTTTGTATAGAGAATGGGCACGAACAATCACTTTTGCTGAAATACGCGTGTAAACGAACTATGAATGAGGATCTTTTTTCAGTCGGGATCTGGCATCTACTTAAACGGCCAGTGTTTTTTTCTTTTTCTACACCATAGGGCGCAGGAAAGACTTTCCCGGCGTCGCGTTCAAATTTCGAAGCGCACTAAAATGCAGATAGTTTAAATCCGGCCTTTACACGTTCGTAAGTTACTAGTAACAGCAAACTTTCCGAGCGTGGGAGATGAAAAGTACTTTTTTGATGAATTATTGCTGGGAAATGTACCTATGTAACGCAGAAAAATCATATAGCGCAAGCGTTAAACCTATTCTACTTTCGAGTAAAGAGGTGCCGATGTTTGAAATACATTGCGCGTTGCAATTTTAACGTCGTTTTTAATATTCTAAATTTGTATATGGCTTCTTGAGAATAAATGTTAGTTACTTGATATTATACACATATCTGCAAAAAAAACTGAAAAGTCCGACTTTGAACCTCATTATCTCGGAAACCGTTGATTTCCCAGGAATAGTTCCTTGGGCAAAAACGTTCGTTAAGACGAGGACAATATGTGGTTTCCTGCTTTGTTGGCGCGGTCTTTTAACACCCTGTATAGATTGTATTCAGCACATTGTCACTGGCTGTAATTACTGAGTTTATTCTAATAGGCATAGACTAACGACATGAATTAGTGTACGCATTTGGTGGGTTTAATGATGTTAACATCAGTCTGGGGCGTCGAGGTGGATTCAATAACACAAAGCTTGTAGGTAGGTATGTCTAGTCGGTATGCTGCTTGATTAAAAGGATAGCGATTCGATTCAATTTCACGATCCTGGCCTACTGACTGGGAACCTTTCAAGATTGACACGATAATGTTGCTTAGGTAGGTATGCAAGATGTAGGTATGCAGAACTAGAAACCCTCAACATCTGGCTAAACCGGGTCAGAGCTATGCCTAAGGCCTTGACATAGACATAGACATCATTTATTGATAATATTAATTACACATCAATTAAGTTGTTATCAGTTATTAAACATTGTTATTCATCTGATACTTACATAAAATGTGGATAATTATTTAATAATTAAGTTGTCACAGAAAATAATAATGAAACATATTAAAATATAAATAAGATTACAATAGATTTTTTTATTAAATTAACCACACGGAGCTAGTGCAGCGGCGAGACAATAAAATTATAGGTACTCGGCCGAAAGAGTTGGGTGAAAGGGGAGAGTAGGTGATCGAGACTTTGCAATGAGTCGTTTCCAAAGCAAGTTCATAGATGGCGTTTACAGGCGTGGCCATAGAAGAACCGGAATACGGCTGTCAAAATTAATCTGTGCTAAGCGAAATTTGACAGCCGCGTTCCGGTTCTTCTTCGGCCACCCCTGTAAACGCGATCTATGAACTGCTCTATGAACTTGCTTTGAAAACGAGTCATTGGCACGATAGTAAAAGATTGATGACTTTAAGACGAAATACGACGCACAACTAGCGCCGCCAATGAAAAGAAAACATAATTATCTTCTTTTTGGATGCGTTTTTAGCAAAAAACGGTCCTGCGATTTCTCAACGCAATGAGAATGCAATCGATTCACACCCACTCGTGAATCGATTGCATTCGTAGGTTCTAAGATCTGGAATCGAACTCTTAGGTCCTACGTTGAGAAATAACAGGAGCGTTTTTTGCTAAAATCGCATCCAAAAAGATGATATGATTTTTTTTTTCATTAGCGGCGCTAGTTGTGAGACCTATTGCGTCTTAACGACACAAGGCCTTTTGGTAACACCCTGTAGGTATAAGTAGAAATAGAAACAAAAATGAAGAATGTCCGTGGGTCTGTTAAATCACTTGAAACTTTATGAGCGTGTAGCCTAAACATTTAGAAATACACCTGTTTTTGTTTCATTCAAATCGAGCCAGTAGTTTTAAAGTTACGACGGTTTTAGTTTCCGTCCTTTTGGAGTTTTTCGCGCGAGCGCGGCAAACTCGCATGACGTCACAACTCTACACGCACCCGACACATACACCGTAACACTCATTCAAAGGGCTGTATCTTTGGAACCGTACTAGGTAGCCAGTTGAAATTTTCAGAGATTATGTTTTATTATGGTTGATTACCAAAGACATAATAAAAATTAAAAGATATTAATAAATAAGAGGGGTCCCCATACAAAAAACGTTGTTTTATACTTTTTGCTCTATAGAAAAAACGGTAAGACACACAAGCAACAAACTTGGTATGATTATAGGACTTACTCCATAGTATAACAAAAAAATATAAAAAACGGTCAAGCGCAACTCGGACTCACGCGCCGAGGGTCCGTATAACCAGTTTTATTTTATTGTATGGTGGTAGGGAACTCTCAGTGCGCGAGTTCGACTCGCACTTGGCCAGTTTTTTTGGTGTCACACAGTGTTACAGTAGTGTTTTAACGTTTATAATATTGCTTATTTATAACGTTAAAAATTCGCTAGGGACAGGTTTTAAAGTCGCAAGCTCTGTTTAAAATATTCCTTTGCACGGGTTTGTACTTAAAAAAATATATTCTTACTTAGCTATGGATGACGGCTTTGAAAAATGAAAAATGACCTGAACACACAAAAAAACTGGCCAAGGGCGAGTAGAACTCGCGCACTGAGAGTTCCCTACCGCCATACAATAGAATAAAACTGGTTATACGGACCCTCGGCGCGTGAGTCCGAGTCGCGCTTGACCATTTTTAGGGTTTCATACCCGAAGGGTTCCACACGGGACCCTATTTCTAAGACTCCGCTGTCCGTCTGTCTGTCCGTCTGTCTGTCCGTCTGTCACAGCTGTATCTCATGAACCGTGATAGTTAGACAGTTGAAATTTTCACAGATGATGTATTTCTATTGCCGCTATAAAAACAAATACTAAAAAACAGAATAAAATAAACATTTAAGGGGGCTCCCATACAATAAACGTGATTTTATTGTTGTTCTTACGGAACCCTTCGTGCGCGAGTCCGACTCGCACTTGGCCGGTTTTTATATTATTTTGTTATACTATGGAGTAAGCCCTATAATCATACAAAGTTTGTTACTTGTGTGTCTTACCGTTTTTTCTATAGAGCAAAAAGTATAAAACAACGTTTTTTGTATGGGGACCCCTCTTATTTATTAATATCTTTTAATTTTTATTATGTCTTTGGTAATCAACCATAATAAAACATAATCTCTGAAAATTTCAACTGGCTACCTAGTACGGTTCCAAAGATACAGCCCTTTGAATGAGTGTTACGGTGTATGTGTCGGGTGCGTGTGGAGTTGTGACGTCACAGCAGCTGACGACCGCGCGCCCTTCGCACAGCAAGTTTAAAATTAAATATCTCGAGAACTATAAGACGTATCAAAAAATTTTTTTCACCCAATGTTTCCATTTTTAATAGAGTGTATGGTAAGGTAAAAATCAAAAGTTGATGGTATTCTTCATTCTAACGTTTTCCGTTCTGTCCCTACAGAGGATAAGTGATGAAGATGAGTCAATCCACATCGGGACCCGATTGGACCCTTTCCGGGAAGAGGATGAGTCTGGTAAGTTTGTACTAGTTATTGTACGGGAAAATGTCTGCCATCTTAGCCCGACAGGGCACGCAATGGATAAGAAAGAATGCTTTCAACACTACAGGGTGCACTCTAAGTCGATAGCGGAACTTTAAGTAGGCTGTCTACTGATCAATAACAAACAACTTGTACTAGGTGGCGAAAAAACTAAAGCTAAAAAAATATCAGCTGTTCCATACAAAAGGTCGACTCAGTACTGCGCCAAATGTATAAAACAGCTATTATTTTTTTCGCTCCATTTTTTTCGCCACTTAGTAGGTATAAGTTGTTTATCAGTAGGCAGCCTACTTAAGTTCCGCTATCGACTTAGGCCCGGTTTCTGAGTTGAGAATTTTGCTAAGCAATTATTTAACTATCGTTCTGTCACGCTCTTTTGTGAGAAATCTGCAGAGACAGGACGATACTTACCCATTTGCTTAGCAAATTTCTCATTTCAGAAACCGGCAGTTAGACTGAACCCTGTAGAATAATACAAATTTAACAAACAAAAAAAAAACCGACTTCACTGGTGAAAAGATACAATGTTATTATGCTATTAATATTCAGCACTGATTCCGAGTGATTTGCTGCTCTCCATCTCCGAAGTTCTTTATCTTCAAATTTTTTTTATGGGACTACATAGGAAGTATACCCTTTCAAACTCGTGTAAGGTCCCAGTGTTCCTAATGCTTACATTAGGAACACTGTAGACCCAAGACCCAATTTATTGGGCACAGTGGAGTTAGCCCCTATCTACCTCTATTATTTATTAATTAGGATCCTGCGGACTCTACATATTTCCTAAACTACTTAGTGTAGAATGTTTTCAGGCCATTTCAGAGTACTTTATGGCCACTACGTTGATCCTAAGATGAGGTTCCCTGTGGGCCATTAAGTTCGCAGTTTAATATTATCTTAGAACATTTGTCACGAGTACCTACTTTGTTTTTAGCATACAACGTGGTACGGAAAAGACCGTTATAGTGGGATCACACAGTTATTATAACTACTTTGTAGTAGAGGCCTCTATTCATAAGGTTATTATAACTACTTTTAGTAGAGGTTATTATAATTACTTTGTAGTGGGGGTCTTTATTCTTGATTGAAGGGACCCAGCCAAAAATCTGTTGTTTGTCAAATGTTGGTCCCATATTAAGGGTCAGCAAAAGTAGCGTGGCGAAAAAGTCATTTTTTTTCCCGACAGTAAAGTAGTGTTATTTTCATACAACAGCACAACAATGCTGACTAAAGTTGTTTTTTTTTGCTCGAAATCCAAACCTAATTCTAGTAACTTTGAGCTAATATCATAATCAGCTGAATTATTGTTGTTAAATATAATGAATATAATACTGTTTTATTTAAAAAATATTTAGTAATGTTTGTGTGTTTCAGAGGCCACTGAAGGGATGCTGAAAACTGGCAGCTACTATAAAGGCATCTACTGGCCCTCTATTACTAATAGTTTTAAGGTAGGTGACAAAATCAAATAAGTTTTTCCTCTTTACCTCTACATATTCCTAAGATAGAGCATTGTCAAAATTAAATGTTTCTTCCTTAGGTTTAAAGTAGCGTCTTAGTTTAAACTGTTATTGTTATTACGGATCTAGAGTTAGGTCCTAGGACCTAGGTACTCTACTAAGGAAATTATTAAATATCAACGCCTTTCATATAGGTACCTAGTTTTACATCCAGCTAGAAGTTCCGTTAAACTAGGAAAACTTACTTATCCACTTACTTATTTCCATATTTTCTTAGATCGAAGGCTGAAGGCGCGTGAAAAATCTCCATATTTTTGCATAAACGGATTGAATGTGAAAATAATGATGATCGCCGCTGCACCATATGCTATCTATGCTGATGCCCCATTTGCCTAGAGACAGTCTAGCACGAACACGGGAAAACGCAACTATCACAATATTTACGACAACTCGAAGTGTTTTAGATACTCGAGAAACTAAGCACCTATATTATCATAATTATTTTACTACTTCATCGTGAAAAAGTATCAGCTGTTGCATTCATTAGTAGTAGGTAGTAGACATTGAAAGATGATATTTTTTTCGTGGTTTCAGGGTAGTTGGCCTTGGGTAAACAACCCTACAGAGTTATAAAAAAATGCAATGTGATTCAGTGCATGCCTAGATAGATACTTAACTGTTACTTAACCTACCTACTTTCTATCTATTCTATCTATCTACATATCACAAATCTAAGTATTTATTGACTTATTAAAATTTGTATACCATGAAACAAAACTTTGGCGTTTGTTCCGTCAGTCCTCGTTGCGATAGGTTCGTGATGGGCCCTCTTATCAATTTGTCATCTTTTCTTTTCAGGATGAAGGTTTAGAAAATTCGTACCAAAGGTACTCCCAAAGACAGCGGCAGAAATCGCTGATTATGGTCAACGTAGTCGACTTAGCTCTTAAGGTAAGATTTGTCACTTCTATTATTTCCTTATTTTTATATTTATAGTTATTAAAAATTCTAGCAATAACGTACTTATACTGTTTACCTAAATACTTATATGTATACTGTTTTTCATCTCTCTCGGCTCGAGAGAGTTTTGAAAATTTATCGCAATATATTTAATTGTTTTATTTATTTTGTAGATTATTGTTTCTTGTGAGATAGCAAGTACCTAGGTGAGGTCTAAGTAGTTGGATAAAAGTACAATAGACTTTTTTCTTATTATGTTTCAGATATGTTTATCAACTATTTACGCCCTAACGTTAAGAAACGGCGAAGGTGAGTTTCTCAAATTCTTGCGTTTCGTTTTCTTTTTTCCTCGTTGTACTAAAATATTTAGGTGATTGACACCCAAGAGAAATATTTACGTCACAACTTCCTGGCACATTCTACAATGATTGATGAGATATTATAGGTACAATTTCCAGATCTTAATGCGATGAGATAGATAACACAATTTCTCCTACGAGCTAGGTACTTAGGTACACTCGACTCTTCAAGTCGAGTTCGTAACCAGGATACAGCAGGACTTTGAGAATTTTGAGGATAACATAAAGTGACCGCTCAAACCGTGCCTAGGACATCTTTGAGATATGAAGTAGGTCAAAAAGAATAATATGTAGGCATAAGAGTAGGCAGAGAGGCTAACTGCCGATTACTGAATTGAGAAATTCGCTAAGATAGCACTTATACTTAACTTACGATCGAAGTACGAATTCGATCGTCTCGAAAGAACGTGACGGAACGATTACTTTTGAATTCTCAATCTCAACCGGGCCTAAGCCGTATTCTGTGGCCAGGCAGGGTGTCCTATTCAGCGCCATGTCCTATCGAGGATTTCTTGATCTAAACAGCCTAATACGTTCCCCGCAGAAGTGTCGCCATCGCAAATAGCGTGGACGGTGACATTTTCGTGCCTTAACCTGTCCATCTGCCTGCTGGGTCTGTGGCGGTGCTTCGCCAACAACTACCTGCACTGGGCGGCCGCCTGCACCTGGATACTGCTCATAGCACAGGGTGAGTCATTTAGTAGGTACAAACAATACGCGACACGAAAGATGAGAATTGACCGCACTCGTCCCGCCGCCGCCTCGATGACGCCCGGTCCCTTCCCGCGCTCAGACCTCATACCTTAACATGTCCATCTGCCTGCTGCGTCTCTGGCGGTGCTTCGCCAACACCTACCTGCACTGGGCGGCCGCCTGCACCTGGATACTGCTCATAGCACAGGGTGAGTCATTTAGTAAAGGCCTTCTCTCAGAGAGTGAGTTCGGGGCTTAATCACAACGCGTGCCCACTGCGGATAGCGATTTTCGTGTTGAAGATACATATTATGCCTTAAGACGCCGTACGTCTCACAACTAGCGCCGCCAATGGAAAAAAAAACATATTTTTATTTGGATGCGTTTTTAGCAAAAAACGCTCCTGCGATTTCTCAACGCGAGGCTTAACTGTTTTTAGGACCTAAGGTTTGGATTCCAGGATTGGATTTCCTACGAATGCGAGAATCGATTGCATTCTTAAGTTCTAGGATCTGGAATCCAAACCTTAGGTCCTAAAAATAGTTAAAAGC
The DNA here is from genome assembly GCA_949319315.1 of Zelleria hepariella. Taxonomy (NCBI): domain Eukaryota; kingdom Metazoa; phylum Arthropoda; class Insecta; order Lepidoptera; family Yponomeutidae; genus Zelleria; species Zelleria hepariella. Next base: position 3,502,838 of record OX439391.1, read on the forward strand.
CTCGCGTTGAGAAATCGCAGGAGCGTTTATTGCTAAAAACGCATCCAAAAAAAAGATATGATTTTCTTTTCATTGGCGGCGCTAGTTGTGAGACGTATTTCATCTTAAACGCTCACGATGTTTTCCTTCACGGTTCGCGAGTTTACTTACTACAAAATTTGTAGTCCCGGCCCCGGATCTAGGATTTATCCGAGGGAGGGAAAAATCTTGACATTGGCGCCCCTCCTCAGAATTTGAGACTAATCAATCAAAAAAGTTAAATTAACTTTTATTAAACCAACATGGCCGAAGAGTTCAACCGGTTAAATTAATTGTCCAACTACTTATTTGGGAAAAGGGAAAGTGATAGAAAAAAACTGAACTTCATTTCTTTGAATTTCGAGTACAAATTCACAAATGTAGGATCTTTGATGACTTTGAAAATAAACAAAGTCATCAAAGGTGAAGATACATCCCCGCACCGGGAATCGCACCTGGGTCTCTCGATTCCGAGTCCATTGTTCTACCACTAGACCACCAACGCTTTTGAGTCATTTAGTAATAGGTGCCTACTCGTATTGTGACAACAGAGCCTACAGAGCCTCATGTCTCTAACGCAGAAGAAAAACGTGGAGCACACGCTTCTGCGACGGGACAATGGGTTTCGAAAAACGACCGCGCAAAGCGGTAGAGTTAGATGGAAATATCTCAGAGGTAATTCTCTTCTGATAATTCGAAACCACACCGAAATGTGCGAAAAACTATCGATCAAACAAGTCAGTCACCCACCACCTGCATGCAGGAGAGTGACCTCACTAAATATCCACTGAGATAAAAGCTTATGAAACAAATGAACTCCTATAAATTTATCCCGAAGTTTACCCACATGAGCGTATTTTCAGATTTTTCAGCCACACGCGGCAAATGTCTGAAGCCTGAATGCAAAATGGGTTTTCATGCTAATTTGCATCCACAAGCAATATATTCAATGCATAGGCCGCGTTTTCACGGACTTAGATACTACTCTAGATCAAAAACGCCGTCAAAGTAAGCTAATCTGATTGGCCATTTTAGTATCGTGACGTAGTGCTGTGATGAAACCAACCAATCAGAAGCGTTAGTTTACTTGGACGACGCTCTTCGTCTTACCTAGGTAGGTACTGCCGACTTCTGAATTGAGAAATTCACTAAGCAAATACGTATACCTACTTACCTAAATATCGTTCTGTCTCTGCAGATTTCTCACAAAAGAACGTGACAGTCCCCGTAGCATGACTTTTATCGAGGCGGATTTATCCAACAAAATGGCGGTTTATCAGCATTTTTGACGTCTAAAGTGGGTTATAAATCGTCGATAGCGATATATAACCCACTATAAACGTCAAAAATGCTGATAAACCGCCATTTTGTTGGATAAATCCGCCTCGATAAAAGTCATGCTACGGGGACTGTCACGTTCTTTTGTGTTCGGGGGAATTAATAGCTAGGATTCCCCCGTGACTTTGTACCCGCGAACATTTCTCATACAAACTTGCGGACCGTCCCGTTTCTTCCACTTTTAGGGGATGATTTTCAGGCAAGCTTATCTCTTTCACCTACAGGGTGTTAAAAGACCGCCAACAGACCCGAAAGCCACGCATACTAGACACCAAAACAAAGTACTTTTTCGATAAATTATTGCTGGGAAATGATTTTGGTTTTTTAGGTTATAATTTTGAAAAATATTTTATCACGCGATGGACGTGTACCGCACAGAAGCCATATTGCGCAAGCGTATGTATAAGTTTATGTTACTTAAGCTTAAAGTGCCGATGTTTAGAATACATTGCGGGTTGCAATTTTAACGTCGTTTTTTCAAAGAAATATTCATAATTTTGATATGGCCTCTTGGGGAGGTATGTTAAGAACTAGGCACTGAATACATTTCTGCAAAAAAAAAAGTTTTGAAAAGTCCGACTTTGAACCTCATTATCTCGGAAACCGTTGATTTCCCAGGCATAGTTCCTTGGGCAAAAATTTTCCTTATGATGAGGACAATACGTGGTTTCCCGCTCTGTTGGCGGTCTTTTAACACCCAGTATACGTACTAAGAATTTATGAATAGGTTCCTTTTACCTTTCTACCTTCAGCGGTATCAGTGGGTTATGCATTTTGTGTTAGTGTCTCGTTAAAGTTTATCTTCAAAATGGAGAGTTACTGAGAGTGTATGTCGTGCGTGTGTTGGCCCGTAGTTCTTATTTATTGATGTTAACACTTGAGTTTCATTCTAGTTGGAATTGATCCGCGAATTTAGAAAAAACAAAAAGTGGTTAAAATGTAGTGGGAACATCAAAATTCCAATGAGCATTTCGTCTGCAAAGATGGAGGCATTGGGTGGTCTAGATTAGCGCAAACTAATGACACCCGGTGGCGCCCCCCGTCCAGTAGACGGAGACTAGTTGAAGAAATTCGCATCGACAGTTACTTGACTCTGTATGCGAGAGTTTGCGGGTTCAAGTCCTGTCCCGAGTGAATTTTTTCAACTTATTATAAATGTTTAAAATGATCCGCGCTTTGATTATTTCCTTGCAGTGATCAGTAGATATTTCTCCACTGCTTGCATTGGTTAACCCTTCCTAATATGTAGAACTGGCATAAAATGGCAGACCTACCTAATTGTCTTTTGTCCACGACTGTCGTAGCAATATCAAGAGCACCCCAGAGTACGGTGTTACTTTAAAAACAACACCTTGTATGTTCATCTCCAGGTCTGTCGGGGCAAGGCATCGGGCTGCAGGCGCCGGAGCACCAAGTGTGGTACATGCTGTTCATAGTGTTCGTATCGTATGCGCTGCTGCCGCTTTCCCTGGGGTGGTGCATCGTCATTGGCTGGCTGTCGTCTGTCTCACACGTGCTGGCCACGTCCGTCGACATCAAGGAGATTATGGACCGCCATCCCCAAGCGGTGAGTGAGAATCTATACTTATAATAAAACTCTAGCGAAGTCAATTCTGTACATAGAATATTTTTAGAAGAAAACTAGCAGGGGTTACTAAGTAAACTATACTGAATACAAAAATGCAAAAAAATCGGTCTATGTCTGTCTGTCTGTCTGTCTGTCTGTCTGTCTGTCTGTCTGTCTGTGTGTTACCTCATCACGCGAATACCGCTGAACAGTTTTCAGTCAAATTTAGGACCGTGATAAGTCCTGGTTCTGGGAACAATCTAGGCTATCCGATGTTCAGAATACATTGCGGGTTGCAATTTTAACTTCGTTTTTTGTAAGAAATATTCATAATTTTGATATAGCTTCTTTAGAAGATATGTTAATAACATGATACAGAAAACATTTCCGAAAAAAAATTGCATTTCCGGAAAAAAAAATCCGACTTGGAACCTCATTATCTCGGAAACCGTTGATTTCCTAGGCATAGTTCCTTGGGCAAAAATGATCGTTATGATGAGGACTATACAGGGTGTTAAAAGACCGCCAACAGACCTGAAAGCCACTAGAAACCAAAACAAAGTACTTTTTCGATAAATTATTGTTGGGAAATTATTTTGGTTTTTTAGGTTATAATTATGAAAAAAATTTATTACGCAATGGACGTGTAACGCACAGAAGTCATATTGCGCAAGCGTAGGTATCAGATTAAGTTACTTAAGCTTGAAGTGCCGATGTTTAGAATACATTGCGGGTTGCAACTTTAATGTCGTTTTTTGTAAGAAATATTCATAATTTTGATATGGCTTCTTGAAAAGGTGTGTTAAGAATCCCCTGAAGCTCTGCAGCCCTCTCGCTCGCACTTTTGAACATTTGAATTTATTGTAAGAGAACTTTGGACGATAAAATATAGTTGCAGATATAGATAATAAAGCTATCGACATGTAGACATACTTTAAATTTCACATTTATAGTTTAAAAAATAAATTACTGAACTACTACTTTTAACCGAAGTTCAGTGATATTTTTTTTTATTTGTAGGAATATGAAATCAAAAGTGTGTCCACATGTCAATAGCTTTATTATCTATGTCTGCAACTATATTTTATCGTCCAAAGTTGAATCATTCTCTTACAATCAATTAAAATGTTGAAAAGTGCGAGCGAGAGGGCTGCAGAGCTTCAGGGGATTCTGAAGAACTAGATACTGAATACATTTCTGCAAAAAAAAAGTTTTGAAAAATCCGACTTTGAACCTCATTATCTCGGAAACCGTTGATTTCCCAGGCATAGTTCCTTGGGCAAAAATGTTCCTTATGATGAGGAAAATACGTGGTTTCCCGCTTTGTTGGCGGTCTTTTAACACCCTGTATGTGGTCTCCCACTTTGTTGGCGGTCTTTTAACACCGCTCGGTATTCAATACAAGCACTCGCCGCAAACAATAACTTTGCATTCTTGCATAACAAATAACTATTTTTTACTGTTGAGCTGGATAGACAGAGTTATTAGCCGTATGCTTTGCTTGCTGGCTTAGCATGAGAATGAGTAAGACCTTATCTATGGGCTTATAACTTTATCTGTCCCACTCTACGTCGAGGGATATACATATTATAAACCCTTTTACTTCCTAATCAATTCTTATGCTAAGCTTCCTGGTATCTTATCACGGGCGATACCTTAATGTAAACAATACATATTTATTATTAAATTTATAAATGTATTGTTTAGATTAGGGTTTTTATTCTATTTTATTCTATTGCTTTCTTTTGAGCCCTGCTACCGCAAGTTAAGAAATAATAACTATTAAAATACCCCCGACATTTTAGCTTCGAATAAGCATATTTAATAAATTGCTGAACCAATTTTGACAAAACATAACTAAGAACATTCGCTAGAAAACCTGCTTTCAAATTAAAAAAAAAAACCTTAAGTTTCCAAATCGTTCACCCATTTAAGAGCTACGGTGCCACAGACAGACACACCCTCATAAACACTTATACAGATACACTCACAAAGCTGTCAAACTTATAACACCCCTCTTTTTTGGTCGGGGGTTAAAAAAAACCTTCCTTTTGAGTTTTCCTCCACAGTCGAATTTAAATTAAATGTCAAATGTGTAAAAACGCATACGAAGTCGCGGGCACAACTAGTACCCACTAAAGATGAAAAGAAAGAAACGCTGGGTAGGGTTTTCTTGTTGGTGTCTTTCCCTATCTGGGTGTATGTTTGTAGAAGCAACGTAGAGTCAGTGCCCGTCAATAAGGGATTTTCTGACAGCTCATAAGTTGTAGTTCCAAATTTGTAACTAGATGTCGCTCACGAGACATGTTCTTTTTTATGCCAGTTCGCGCTCGTTGGCCTTCGTACATATGTTACCGGCCAAACCCGATTTAAGGATAAACTAGTTTCGCCTAGGCCAAACCAGTTTATCCGAACGTCGTATGGATAAACCGGTATAGCCTAGGCCAAACTAGTTTATCCGAACGTCGTATGGATAAACCAGTTTAGCCTAGGCCAATCTAGTCTGGACTAGCAAGAATATATAAGCTTCAGGATAAACTAGTACGGCCTAGCCTGAGCTGATACTGACGAATGATTACGATTTACGAATGGTCCTTTAAACCGGACATACCGTAGACTTTTTGACTGTAGACTTTTTCAAATTCGGACAAACCCGCCGTAATTCGGTACGCAAAGTTTTTTGTTCGAAAGTCCGTTATTGGCTTAATCTTATCTTTAGACAATATTGAGATACTAATTTCAATATTTTTTATTTTGGTTCAGTAGTTTGGATTTTACAACGTTTCAAAGATACGGTTTTATGACCTTCACGCGACGGTCTGCATACAGTTGGCGGTCATAGGAACAAAACATTTTAGCGCATAAAAACAAAACTACTGGACCAAAATTAAAAATATTTAAATTAGTTTCTCAATATTGTCTAAAGATAAGATTAAGCCAATAACGGACTTTCGAACAAAAAACTTTGCGTACCCAATTATCTGAACGCATTTAGCGTTCAGATAATTACGGCGGGTTTGTTAATTTTAAGAAAAAGTACTAGGCTAGCATAAATAAGTAGAATCTGTATTACCCCTACTTAAATAGGATGCTCGTAGGGAGAAACCAGTTCAGTTTAGCCAAACTAGTCTAGTCTATTCTATTTGAGTAGGAGTAATACAGATTCTACTTATTTATGCTAGCCTAGTACTTTTTCTTAAAATTAACAAACCCAACGTAATTATCTGAACAGTAGGGGACACACTTAGAGGCCGAATTTGAAAAAGTCTACATTCAAAGGTCTACGGTATGTCCGGTTTAAAGGACCATTCGTAAACAAAAAGAGGTATGTAAGTGTGTCGCCAACCAAACCTACAGACCTAACCTTTGTTTAAAATCTTTTTCGACTGTCTTTCACACTTTAAGGAATACCCTGTATGTTTAACACACTGTATGTCGGTTTTTAGAACACGTATAGAAGTAAAAGGCTTGGTTCAGCGGATATTAAGGGGTTCGAAAATTTCATTATTTTTGCGCTAAACCTCTTAGTTTACGAGATATTGTAACATTCATACCTAATCATTCGTCAATATCAGCTCGGGCTAGGCCGTACTAGTTTATCCTGAAGCTTACATATTCTTGCTAGGCCAGACTAGATTGGCCTAGGCTAAACTGGTTTATCCATACGACGTTCGGATAAACTAGTTTGGCCTAGGCTATACCGGTTTATCCATACGACGTTCGGATAAACTAGTTTGGCCTAGGCGAAACTAGTTTATCCTTAAATCGGGTTTGGCCGGTAACATATACATCCAAACACATATAGGTATTAGTTGTGGAGCAAAATGAAGTGTTTCCGGATTTACTATTCACTCATACAAGAACATTAACAAAGTCGTGCACTTTTTCATGTACTGTGAAATGGAATGACTGGTACGACGATGAAAGATGAAGTCACAGAGCAATGAAGTCAAGAAGTATTTTCGCTGTAGTAAGCACTAATTTACTTTGTGATAGAAAACTTGTCGTATCAACGCCATCTGTCACAGCTTTTAGAACTATTTTTTAATTTTTTTTAGCTGTCAGAAAATCCCTTATTGCTAAAGAAATTCGGCACGCTGCTAAATAAAATCCAGTCGCACCTCAACTAAAGTGTGAGGTCCCAGGTTAGACGAAGACTTTAGGAATAGGTGGGTACAGTCAGCCACACGCTAGGATACCCCTTTTTGTTCAATTGGTGCCCTTATGCCGCGCGCGGTAAGAGCTACCATGGGGTATCCTGGACTCCAGAATACCAATACCAATACCTATATTGTGAAGAAAAAGCAGAAACACTATTAAACTCCGCACGTATTTAACTTCTCTGTCCTGTGGGCTATGCCGACTAATCAGAGAGGATAGTATAGTTGATTGAACGTTCGAGTGGTCACTATACCTGTGCTACTGAGGGCTAATTCTCGTGAATCTCGCATTCGACACATCTCGAAAGAACAATCTCATTTCATTTAGATCTTGACTGCTCCCGACCACTCGAAATCTCGTGCCTTATGTCGAGGAAGACTTCGTAAGAATAGGAGATGTGATGTGACACTTGCCGCAACATGAGATTTTTCCTCCGAGATGTGTCGTATGCGAGATTCCGAGAATCAGCCGGGACACTGTGTGGATAATCTAACATAGATGAAAAGCCCTATAAGAAAGTGGAAGAAAACCCCAAGACTTTTACAGGCCTATTCCTGTGGCATGCGGCTCCTCATCGGCAATATGCTGCTGTACAGCGCTGTGAACTTTGCCGGCATGTACGCCAAGTATCTGGCCGATTGGGGGCAGAGGAAGGCGTTCCTGGAGACGCACCGGTCGATGGCGACCAGGCAGAGGACAAAGCGGGAGAGCGACAGGCATTGGAAGCTGTTTCAATCAGGTAAGGAGACAATCAGTGTGCTTGCAGTAGGTACCCTTACAGGGGGGTTACCCTTGACACTATTGCGATCGAATTGAAAAAGTTAAAAAAATAATTTCTCTTTGAATTCGCATAGTAATGCTTTGTAATGTTTATTTTAAATACTTTGTAATGTTTATTCAAAGGTAAGGCTGTTTTATTCAATGTCGTGTGTAGGTACGTGCATTCGGTAAACACATTTCGGAGTGAGTGTAGAGTTGGATCAGTTTGTAAATCTGCATAACGAGTGTTGACTAAAATTAAACAGATGATAGGTATTAATGGGGATACGTACAGTGAATAAACAATACCTGTACCTAGGTCTTAAAGATCAAAGCCATAGCTTTGTTGGCGTTTGGCCATCGTCATTGCTAAACGCCAATAAATACGGGTAAATTGCGGTAAAGTAGGTATAAGGTAAATGTCCCCTGATTCGGTATGTTAAGGCTCTGGCAACTTTAAGGATTTTTATATTTTTTTCTAAATTAGGTATCACTTTGAAACCTTCGTTGTGATGAAAATTGGTCTTTTGCAAGTAATTTAAAGCATTAATCATAAAGTTTAAGTAAGTACTTATTTTAATATGAATTTTCTTACATACCTCTGATTTGAACCCTGTTTCGGTATAGTAATTTCGCTCTGCTCCCAAGTTCGTGAATTCCTGTCTCCTATTTCGTTATAGTTATTGATCTGTTTGTTTAGCAGTTGTTAGGTACCTAGCAGGAATAATAATGAATAAAAATATAAAAATAAGGAAGTAACTTTTTTAAATTAAACATTTAAATTTTTAAGCAATCATAAAAAAACTCAGAAATAAAAATGTCACTTTCTAAACTTACATAAATAAATCAACATTATCGATATACTTATACATTTTTCAAATGCCAATAAGGTAGGTATCTCCAAAGAATCGTCACCAATAAAAAAAACTGAAATTGAATGAAAATGTTTTTTTTTTTCATTGCTTATGGAAATGCTGATAATACAGCAAATTTTAAATTATAAAATATATGTTTTAATAATCACTAAAATTTAAAAAAAAATTTACAACAGAAATCTCGTTTTTATATTTTTTATGAATTAAATTCTCTTTTTAATTACTAAATTAACATAATACTTATGGAAAATTTTGTAATTATATTTATTATTTTAAAATAAAGTTGTTATTTATGTACTTAAATTTACTGTTTTTCTCAAACATACATAATTTTGATAATTGTTTATTTTTAGATAGCCACAGTTTAAAAAAATATATTATATGTTCTTTTCAGTACCTATTTTTTTCTAAGATATAATTATATGGTCCCGTTTGACACCCTTCGTGTTGGTACGGAACCTTAAAAGCAGAAATTTCATGCATTTTGGGTTTATAAATCCGGTTTTAGGTCGGGAACCTTGGCCTTAAAAAAATTTATCGCCTTCAGTAAAATTGGCCTTGTAAAATCCGAATTTAACTAATACTTATGCTTGATACTAATAGATTTAATTGTGGATAAGTTTTTAATAGGCCTGAAACTAATAATTTTCTTCTCATTTTCAATCCAATCTTAACTCAAAACTACATTAATTACTCACGAAATAGCGGACATTGTAAGAAAAACGGTGTTCCTTATTTCGTTATACTAGTTTTGAGATAACCCCTCACTTAATCTTGGAAATTCTGATTACATAATGTTAATAAGCTATTGAGTACCCTATGCTTACTGAATATAACCAAAACAAAAGGCAATTAATCGAAAAACGAGCAAAATTATGACGCTGATCGATTTGCGTAAATCGCTTAAAATTGCCAACTCGGGTCTCTTTCAAGCTCGTTTTGTAAGACTTGTGTTGACAAAATGGTATACCGAATCAGGCTCAAAAGTAACTTAGTACCTTGTCTGATGTTCAAACCACTTTTCAAATATGTTAACTAATATAGAAATAAGCAAACATTTAAAAAGTCTCTGAAATTCCCCTAGTTCGTAAGTGTAACGAAATAAGGGACAACGAAAAAATATGATGTCCGCTATTTCGTGAGTCAATAAATTGCGTTTTTAAGCAATTCTATGCTTACAAATAACTCTTAACGTATATCAAATGAATCGTTATGAATCACAGAATAGCGATGTCAAAAGTTTTATTCAAAAATACTTACCTTTGTCTTGCTACAAGCTTATGAGTGTCACCACCGATCCTTACGCTACCAAGAAGCGCGATGTATGGCGCGCACGTCTTGCACCGCTGTTTGTGCCTAACTGAGTGTTGTAAGCATCGTATCTTATACAGCTTAAGCATAAAAATAAGGTGTATTGGTTTTTTAGATAGGTAAAAGTATAGAGATTTTTTAGGAAACTATAATGCTATTAAACATTATATCAATTGCTTATTATTGCGCCGGAAACAAAAACTCACGAAATCGTGTACTATCACGAAATAACGTACGTTTACCTTAGGTGAGGCAGCGACAACTGACGGTTTTTCCATGATATTTTTGTTTAATTTTCACCCTTACGTTGCGCGCGATTAGAGATGCCTTTCTACTTCACATTATGGCGTACATGCTAGGAGCTTCAATTAAGAAAATAAATAATAATGGTCAACCATAAAGACTTTATGGCCGCTGAATTTAACTGAATGTTCCCGTTGATAGAAGCGAATCGATGCTTATGACATTTCCATAAAATCTGTTGTTTACACTTCCTCCCGTTTCGAAGATTTATGTTGGCATTACTCCAAATTCCCCTTTCGTTTTGTGACGGTACTTATACAAGACCTGCCAAACTTGGTGAAAAATATACTGCTATTAGTTTCAATTCAATTGTTATTATAGTCTGCTAAAGATACCGAACTTTCCCTGGTAAGTAAGATATCATGCTTCAGATTTGAGTAAAAATAAATCGTGGTAGGTAGTTTGAGAGAGGGTGGAAAGAGTTGTCCCATTTTCTGGCGAATAATGCTGCACTTACAGTCGACATCACATCAGACTATACAGTGTACTTAAGAGTATACTGTGAAAAAACCCCCACAGTTGCTAGTCCTCAAAACCTGTTTATTTTCATGTAAAAAATGTTGCCAAGACGAGACCTCGCACTGTCAAAAAGCTATCAGATCTCATGTAGAGCCAAGCTTCTAACTCTATCTATACGCCCTAACTTCACAAACTCTACACCTTAGTCAAAATATCTGGCTTGGCCGTTTCTAGCTAAAGAAGAAATTGCTAAAGAAAAAAAATGTGTTCAGTTATCATCATCATCATCATCAGCCTGTTAAGGGTGAACGATAGCAACGTGGCGGGAAATTCAAAAATGTCACAGTTTTTTACATTTTGTAGTTAAACTGAGCTACTTCTGTTCAGCGACTTTTCATTCGCGGCAATAAAACAGTATTCTTTTCATGATTTATTTAAGCATGAAGAGGCATTTACCTACTCAGCAGCAGTTGACTGCGTGGAGGGAAATTCAAAATTTTCACAGTTTTTTACATTTTGTAGCTAAACTGAGCTATTTTTGTTCAGCAATTTTTCGTTCGCGGCAATAACATAATATTCTTTTCATTATTGTAAACAACAGAACAACAATAATTCAGCCGATTATGTGTTCTGGTCTACGAAGCAGTGGCACTTCCCAAAAAACTTGTCGTAGACCAGAACACATAATCGGCTGAATTATTGTTGTTCTGTTGTTTACAATAATGAAAAGAATATTATGTTATTGCCGCGAACGAAAAATTGCTGAACAAAAATAGCTCAGTTTAGCTACAAAATGTAAAAAACTGTGAAAATTTTGAATTTCCCTCCACGCAGTCAACTGCTGCTGAGTAGGTAAATGCCTCTTCATGCTTACGCCACCCCTCACGATCCTCCGCCAGGCGCAACCACTGGGCTATGTCGTCTGGCTGTTCATTGTGTTCAATTATCTACAGTAATACCAGACTTCCTCGCCAAGGAGATCTACAACCACGTCTCCAAAGTACGCGGGGACTTCCAAGAGCAACAGTTCAATAACTTCTACATACAGAGGCATCAAGACGTCTCCATACTGTTTGCTGACATCAAAGGGTTTACAGGTGAGAGCTTGGAAGGTTCAGAACAGTCACTATTGTATCGAATATGTATCAAACAGAACGCCTCTATAATCTAAAAATTCCACTCAAACTACGAGCGTCAAAATACTCGAAAATAGCCCTTATTGAAATGAACAATCCTTTTTTTTACATTTGAAAACAGTTATTTTTACGTTGGATATTTTAGTTTTACGGTGGATTTTAGATAATTCAGGGGCTGGCCCCTGCCCTATGGCCTTTGCAATGAAGAGACCACTCGGCGCTGCAGTGCATGGGACATTGGAGTAGGCTTGCAAAGCACCTTTACCATCCTGACAGCTTAGTCGGCCTAGCCCACAGGAAAGACAAGTCAATTAGATGTTTTCCCTTACCGCTAGCGACTGGTTTTGCTACTTCAAATTTACAAAAGTATGTAACTTTGAGTCATAAGTGCATGCCTGCGCCGGGAATCGAACCTCGGTCTCTCGCTTCCGAGTCAATGCTCTACCTCTAGGCCACCACCGCTCTCGTACAGGCGGCCACAGTCTCAGATACCCCTTTTTGTTCGATTGGCGCCCTTACGCCGCGCGCGGTAAGAGCTGCCATGGGGTATCTGAGATTGTGGCCGACCGTACCTATCTACCTACTTACTACCTACAACTTGATTTTCTTCTTACAGAACTTTCAAGCAAATGCAGTGCTCAGGAGCTAGTCAAGCTTTTGAATGAGCTTTTTGCTCGCTTCGATAGACTAGCTTCGGTAAGTCTTTAACTTGTCTAGTGTGCTTTAGAAAAAACAAAAAGAAGTCTAACTCCGAACAGAAAAAAATATATATGTTCAAAAACGTCGTCCGTAGAGTTGTCCATGCTATGGCTAGCTTGTCCATCAAGGGCTGCAATGCTGACCGTGGTGTGGTGTGATGGCCTTGAGCTGCGATCTATCCATCAAAATCGCGCCAGAAATGCACCCATTACAGACTGCGGCAGTACCTAAGGTTTCTGCTGACAATGGCTAGACATTTAGCTTGATGATACATGCTGGCTAACTAGAACGTACAATATCCTTAACTGGTGGTGTTGAGTTTGGTAAACAAGGTGTTACAAAAGTACCTAACTCTTTTTACAGGGTAATAGCACCCGGTGATAGAGATCACAACCTAAATATTTTTTTTGCTCTATGACGTTCCGTTAATTTTTAAATTAATAAAATGTGAACGATGTGGCGGGAGAAAAGTTTTTTTTAAATATTGTTTTCATTGACTTTCACAATGTTTTAACAACTCAAAGCTATGTAAATGCACCTACACGCACAAACATATTTTTAAATTTAAGCTAATAACCAAAAGTTATGAAAAATTTTCAATTTTGAGGTTATAAAATAAAAATTGTTTTTTTCAACTTTTTTTTACAGAATTGACATCCTGTTGACCAGTAGGTTACACCCTGTAAAAAGAGTTAGGTACTTTTGTAACACCTTGTAAAATAACTAGTGGTTCGCCCGAACTGTGAACTCGCGACCCCATATAAACTTAACAACCCCATATCTCGGCAACCCCTCGACCGATTTGGCTCATGTTCGAACTTAAAAATTCTTTTAATTTAATTTACCCGCTTACCAAATTTCATAACGATCCGACCAAATTTACTCAAGTTATCGTCGAACGAACATTCAACATACAAACATACAAACATACATACAAACAAACATGCATACATACATACATACATACAAACGCCGGATTGTTCCAGTAGACTCGGAGAACTTCGCTCGCTCGTTCAATTACTCTTTTATTCGTCCACAGGAAAACTACTGCCTCCGCATCAAGCTCCTCGGTGACTGCTACTTCTGCGTGAGCGGTCTGCCCGAAGCTAGGAGCGATCATGCGCACTGCTGCGTCAATATGGGCCTGCACATGATCCGTGCCATACGAGACGTGCGGTACAACGCACAGGTCAGATTATGTTGGCCGGTTAACTTCTAGCCATCTGCCTCACAGTTACAGGTGGTTACAGATGACTCCCTAGTCAAGTAAAGGCGTTAAAATGAAAGGACATTACAAAATTCGCATGGATATCGATAGTTCTATTGGTCAGAGCGGTGACCTTGTCATCTGAGGGTTCAAGTCCTGTCCCGAGAGATTTTTACATCTTTGTATGTTTCCCTATAAATAATCCTATAAACCTAAGGTCTACGTAATGAGACTATTTATACAGCTTCCAGTGGCACCTTCACTCACACTGGATGGGTGAAGTGACCACTCGGACGCTGCAGTGCTATAGACTTGTTTAGATCGAATGTAAGCGGCGTAATATGTGTTAAACAACCTACATAATTATAGTACATGGTGTTAAAAAGACCGCCAACAAAGCGGGAAACCACGTATTTTCCTCATCATAATGAACATTTTTGCCCATCGAACTATGCCTGGGAAATCAATGGTTTCAAATGAGGTTTAAAGATGAATTAATTTTTTTTTTTGCTGAAATTTATGCAGTATCAATTACTTAACATATACCTTCTCAAGAAACCATATGAAAATTAAGAATATTTCTTACAAAAGACGACGTTCAAATTGCAACCCGCAATGTATTCTAAACATTGACACTTCAAACGTATTATGTTTATGCCAGGGGCATTCTGTAATACCCTGTATACTGACTGTCTGCCTTGTCAACCTCAACAGGTGGATCTAGACATGCGGATCGGCATCCACAGCGGGACTGTCCTCTGCGGGGTGCTCGGGCTACTCAAATGGCAGTTTGACATTTGGTCCGAGGACGTCGTACTGGCCAACCGGATGGAGAGCGGTGGTCTTCCAGGGTGAGTTAGCCACAGGTACACGGAAGGGTAGGAAGGTGGCAGAAGAAATAAAAGATAGTTTAAAAACGATGACACAACTACTTAGGTAGGTACTAAAAATTGGAAGGAAAAAAACTATATGCATGGCCTGAATGGTAACATCAGATACAAGCTACTCCTCCAGTATATCTACTGTTTTAAAGGTAGAAAGTTGGCGGGGATCAAAGGCGTATAGTTACGTCAGGAAAATAATTACCTACCTGGCACTGTTAATACAAATAGACGATATAAAAACCTTTCAAAGTAATGCATGGCAAAGCAAAGAGACAATAATCCAAGTTGAAATTTTCGAGTAAGTATCTCTCCTCCGATGATTCGTCATCTCAAACCAACCCTCTCTCTCCAGCCGCGTCCACATATCAGCCGCAACCCTGGACTGCCTGGGAGGGGCCTTCGAGGTGGAGCCAGGCGACGGCGGCACGAGAGACTCTTACCTGCGGGAGCAGAACATCACCACCTACCTGGTCCGGACCACGGAGCTACCGCGGCGGACGAGGCACCGGTCTAAGCCAACGTGAGTGTGAGGCATGGCAGCCAGCGTAGATGGCCTCATCTGCAGATCGCTCTTTTTTCCATGTGTTCCTAGTAAGGATTAAAAATTAGGAACATGTAAAACTGGGGATTCCTGCCACCAGACGCCAGCACCAACTGCTTCTGCGGCCAGACCCATAGCACCCAACACCTCCTACTGTGCCCAGACTATCCATTCACATGCACCACCGAAGACCTGCTGTAATCAACGCCCAGAGCTATAGCGGTCGTGAAGCACTGACTGCATGCCTTTTAATAATTTTGACACTCTCACACGAATAAGAAGTAGGTTACTACCAGGGCCCTTAGCCTGTAACACAATGGTACCAAAATGGGCTTCCGGTTGACGGTTTTAATTACGATTTATTGATGCTGTCGGTCCAGTGTCGGTCCTTTTAATGTTATTGTAGTACAGCAAAGAATATTATGAGACTAATTCTAGAGGATTAGTTTGCTGGTTGTAGGAGAACCACGAAAAAATCCCGGTTTTGTCCTTCTACCTAGGACGCCATTGATACGCCATTGTGTTACAGGCTAAGGCCCCAGGACTTACACAATAATCAACTTTTTTTTTACACACGTTGTCAAAGATCGCTGTGATGCATTTTGCTAGACGTGACGAAACCATTAACGGATATTGGCTATTGATTTTGTATGATGGTGCCTTAGAACACGGAATTGTTTACATCCTTCTTGGCCCTTTTCATTGTTGTTCTGGGATTACCTATTTTAATGTTATGTTCACAGCATAGTGCCAACACCTCAGCATGTGGTGGAGAGTACACCCAGAAGTAGCAGCATAGATGACGAGACAACGACTGACTGGACACCAGAAATACCGTTTCAAAATGTACGTACACAAAAAAATCTTGCCTCATCATTGTCATCAACCTAGGCCTAAAAAGGCCTTAAATGAAAACCCCCGCATCCAGAGATGGGCACAACCCGAATATGCACCCTAAATTGGATATGTAAGTGTTTACCCAAAAAAGAGGCCAGCTTTCTACTCAGCTTCCTACCCATTTTTGGGTGCATATTCGGGTATGTGCCCATCTCTGCTCGCGTCACCTCTTTCGCCCTGCTCATTTACATATAGACTCTCCGCTGAACGATGTTGTCCGACCATCGGGCTGCTGGTCGTCCCACCAACTCATGTTGCTTTGTAATTTTCAGTACTATGCAAGTGGAATGAGGGCCAACGGATTCCTTCGTCGTGTCAGAAAGCCAGCTGAAGATCCGGAGCAAGGGCAAGACTTCGATGAAGTTACACAGCTTCCTGAAGTAAGTAACAATGTCTAGTTTATGTACTAAAAAAAAAATAGAAGTTAAAAACTAAAACCCGACTACTAAAAGGCTTAAAACAAGACCTGCTTATCCATAAAATAGACTCATAGATAATTAATCGTAGTCAGAGGACACCACATTCGCATTTGATAAACCGATGGCCTCCGACTACGATTAATTATCTATGAGTCTATTTTATGGATAAGCAGGTCTTGTTTTAAGCCTTTTAGTAGTCGGGTTTTAGTTTTTAACTTCTATTTTTTTTGAGCTTTTTAGTAAGTCATTTGGACTATCACCCAGAATAGAACCAAGAAGGGCAAAAAAAAAACACATTTTGGATTTTTTTGTTCTATTTGTTATGTTGACGCTACATGTGTTATACATTTTTGAAAAGGTCTTTTAAAGCCCCTTTCATTTGATACCCATGACGATGGTATCCGATAATTTTTATTTTTAAGCCCACCACTTTAGGGCGCAGCACAGCCGCCATCTTGGTTTTTTTCAAAATTAAATTATCCTATGTTACCTGGGTGATTAAGACAAATCCAACGACACCTCATTTGTTGAAATCGGCCGAGTAGTTTAGGCTCTGCGAGGGAACAGATGAACACACAAACATACATACATACATACATACATACATACATACATACATACATACATACATACATACATACATACATACATACATACGCTGCTAAAATCATAACCCTCCTTTTTGCTTCGCGTAGTCGGGTAAAAATGGGCGGTTATACAGTAACTTTAGCTTGCAATTTATTAGAGTATCCAGCCGGTCAAAGATAACAGCAGTAGATTTGGATTTTATGTACCTACCTATCTATCTAAAATTTAGATTCTAAATTATTGGTCACATTTTCATACAATGTCTCTACATCAAGCTTTTTCACATTTTCATACAATGTCTCTACATCGAGATTGTCTTCGAGACAAAAGCCTAGTCTTAGTCCACCATTCTAAGGCGCCTGAAATTACCCCCTAAAGTACCTAGGTTATGGTTGTGTGTAGCTGTGGTTACCTTACCCCCAAATGGCAACGGCCAAGATCTTATTTTGCCCCGTTTGCTGCAATAACCGATCAATAAGTGGGTAATCGTATGAGGTAGTGGCAATCTCTGATTTCAGAGTTTTTAGGCCGCCCAAAGGACTTGACATGGCCTAACGATTGTTATTAATTAATCAACAACAACCGAGACCAACAGTTTAATGTGCCTTCCGAAGAATAGAATAAGAATTGATAGCGTTTATTTTACTGACCACAAATTACAACTTATAGAACTAATACATATAGGTACTTATAATTAGGCAGTTACTAACTTAAAAATACTATACAGATGGGACGACCTACACATACATACCTACCTAACCCATAGTACCCATACCTACCCAATTTCCACTGTGCGCAGTGGTCAGTAAAAAGGGCTCTGACTCAGCGTGTGCTATGAGACGGGTAGGTAGCTACCCGTGCTCATAGCGCTGGTATTCTGCCGGAAGCACGGAAGCGCTCAGATATTATAATCCCCAGGAAGAAGAAGACATAATCAACCATTCGATCGAGGTGAGCAGCAACCGCGAGATGCGCTCCCGCGAGATGGCGCCGTGGTCGCTGCGCTTCCGCCAGGGGGCGTTAGAGGAACGCTTCACCAGGTTGGAGGAGCGCACCTTCAAGTCCAACGTCATGTGCTGTCTGGTGCTCTGGCTCTGCATACTGGCTGTGCAGTACGCTATACACTACAAGTAAGTTTGAGTGACACGTGTTACTATTGGTGCTGGTTAAAAAAGGTGTTTAAATTAAATCGGGGTTCCAAAAGTGGGCACGATTGCTGAGTACCACTAGTACCTAAACTCTAATTTTTAAATCGAGTCCACGGAATGACAGTTGCTACAAAGGCTTTATCTGTCAGTAGCATACTAGCAACTGTCATTCCGTGGACTCGATTTAAAAATTAGAGTTTACGCAGGTTGCTACAGCGGCCAATCTTCAGGATTTGTAACTTCTGGTTGATGTTCGTCATTGATACTCCAAGTCCATTCGGTTTGAAAACTAAATTTTGGCATTAAATTGTGATCAAGATCTCTAGTGCTGTACCCATGTTAACTGTTGTTTTTTATTTCAATACAACAACCTAGAAGAGAAACTGCCTCAAATAATCGGATCACTTTTCACACGCTTGCAAAGACTGCAACTGCGCTCTTCCACAAGGAGCTACTATAAGAATAAGAAGGTATAAGAATACTGAACTCTCGAAAACACATCATCTGAAAATTTTTCTTTCAGCTGCCACCTGCTAGTACTCCTGCTGCTGGTGATGACGGTGCCGCTGCTGATCTCGTTCATCATCATCATGCTCGAGGAGTTCAACATCCGGCTGCCGAAGCTGCGGATGCTGTCCTCCTGGATCAGCGGCTCCAAGACCCGCAGGAACATTTACATCTGCGGGTTCATCACTACTATGTCTATTTCTAGGTGAGAATTTTATCCCACTTCTGATACCCTATAAGGTTGTGACATTCAGGATTGAACAAAAGGTCTGTCTGGGATATACTTGCCTCATTTTAGTGCAATCTGTCCACAACAAAAAGTGCCATACTTGACTGCTTACACCATCCGCAACGGCTTATGATGAAACCGCACCACACACATCTGTGAGTGTGCGTAAATGCAGCAGCAAATGGTCCTTTGCATAGATTCCAATTTGTAATTAAGAAATCACTGAAACAAAACTGGATCCACGTGCCCCCGACATGGTCATGGGTAGACCGAAGACTTCTAAAATCACCAATAACCTTTGCATTCTCCTCATTTCCAGCACAATAAAGCTCTACATCTGTCCAGACTCGTTCCCGGACATTTCAAGCAACACCACCACCGCCACCCAGATTAACAGAAACACTACTGAAAATGTCACGTACACTGCCGCTTTCATGGACACTTTACTGCGACTTACTGATAGAGAGGAGGCATTGAGGAGCGAATGCTACCGCCCAGAATATGTCGTCTTCACCTGGATAATATGCCTGGTGGCGTTGACGTCGATCCTCAAGTTGTACTACTTGATAAAGACGATGCTGGCGATTATCAACGTCTCGTACTATGCGGCGTTGCTTCTCTTGTATTATGATGTGTACTACTTCGATTGGCAGGGTGGGAATTCGTAAGTATTTCTTTCTTTTTGATAAATTTAGGTATCTACTTAGCATTTTCCAGTTGAGGGCATTTTCACGCCATCCCTGTATATCAGTTCTATAAATTCAACTGAAAAATCCTGCCTCCCAAAAATACGCCCCAAGATAAGTACGGTGCTATTCATTGCTTCCTTAGCCATGTGACTGAATTTAGGTCTCATGAACTCTAAAAATGCTCTGAAGACTTCAGAATTCAGTAGTTTCAAGTGGCCAAATTTGTCGATCCACGGGTACAATTTCCTTATCCACATCTACACCCGCCAAAAAGAAGGCCGCCAGAGTGTTTACATTAAGTCGCGGTCTGATCTTGATAAACTTTTTAGCAATGGCTCTTAAAGCAACAGAAATGTCAATAACGTACAAAAAAAATAAATCCCTGTCAATAGATTGCTGCTTTTCAGCCCAGGCCCAATGCCTCTGCATGCTTAGTTATATAGTTATTCTAGCTATTAAATCTAACCTAAACAACACAAAAACACACACACACACCACGAAACCCATTCATAACTATCACGTA
The DNA here is from genome assembly GCA_949319315.1 of Zelleria hepariella. Taxonomy (NCBI): domain Eukaryota; kingdom Metazoa; phylum Arthropoda; class Insecta; order Lepidoptera; family Yponomeutidae; genus Zelleria; species Zelleria hepariella. The sequence continues at coordinate 3,523,096 of OX439391.1, forward strand.
TCCCAGTATAAATCACCACGCACACACAGACGACACACTCATCTCTCTTTTAATATTCGTAAAATCTCTCAAAAAATTAAAAAACAGGCAAAAATACTCGCGCCAAAAATTAGTCACTCCAATGGTAGACAAAGCAGTCACGTACTCGTACACACAAACAAACACAACTATCTAAAAGCACTTAAATGGCTTTAACTGACCTCAACGAAGAAATAGATAAATCATTAAACGTGACATGCCTCTCGATTGATCGATTAGAAGAGTGCAAAGCTATCTTCTCACCTGAATTCAACCTTAAAGTCTTAACCCACAACATTCGAAGCATTCATAAGAACTTTGAGAACTTTCTAGTAGATCTAAAGCGCCTAAATATAATTTTCGACGTAATCGTTCTTACGGAATGCTGGTTGGACGACTCAAGAAGATTCGCAGAGCTGGACGGTTACACGTCATTTCACACAGAAAAAATCATTAATAAAGCTGGTGGTGTAGTAGTTTTTGTGAGAACTGTGCTCGGAGCAACGGCCTTTGAGCCGAGCTTCACTGACGCTAATTGCTTGGTGGTAGAAATTCCTAACGTGGCCACAGTCATCGCAATCTACCGGTCTCCCTCCATCTCAGACACGACGGGATTCATAGTATCGCTAAATGAAACACTGATCGCGCACAAAAAAAGTAAATGCCTTCTGTTTGCCGGTGACATAAATATAAACATCTTGCCGTCTGCCTCGGCTAGTGACAACAGCGAATACCTCTGCATAGCCGCCGAAAATGGTTTTCTTCCTGCTATCTCTATTCCAACGCGAGATTCCTCATGCCTCGACCACATATTCGTCAAACTAGGTCTCCAGTCGATCGGCGTGGTCTGCAAGGGTAACACCACAGATCATGATTTGGCCATGGCAGGCATCAGTACTGGTAAGATCAAAGGTCGAAACAGTAGCAAAACCACCCAAAAAATAGACTTCCATGGTATTGCTAATGAGCTGAAAGAACACGACTGGTCTCAAATAACAGATGAAACGAACCCCTCTAGAGCAGCCTCACAGTTTTGCTCAGTACTGGAAAACCTGACAGTGAAACACACAACAACAAGAAAAATACCTAGTTCCAAATACGTCATGAAAGCATGGATAACGCCAAGTGTTATGCGCTGTATGAGACACCGAGATGAGCTACACCTTAAACTTCGGAAAAAGAGCAAAGATCCAACCGCTAGACTTATCTACAACCGATACCGCAACTACTGCAACGAACTTCTTCATAAACTAAAAAGGGAGCACGAAGCTAAAGAGTTAATCAACAACAAAGACAACCCAAAAAAACTATGGACCATCATAAAAGACATTTGCCACCTCCCCAAAAAAACCTCCAACCAACCCACGGAACTACTAGCTACTGCCGAAAATGATGTCAAGTCTATCAACATATGTAATGATTACTTCGCTACGGTAGGTGAAAAGCTGGCCAAAAATATACTGTTAAATCTAAAGGAAAGCGAGACAAGTCTTGCATCGGCCAACATCAACGTATCTAACAACCCGTCGTCGCTATTCATGACCCCGGAGGACGTCACTGAGGTAGATAAACTTATCCGCAAACTTAAAAACGACTGCGCTCCAGGGCTTGATGGACTAAAGACCTGTCTCATAAAGCACATTAGAGAACATATAGTCACCCCACTAACACATATTTTTAACATAAGTATGATAAATGGGGAGTTCCCTGAATGTTGGAAAGTAGCTGTCGTTACGCCGATCTACAAGAACGGCCCCAGGGACTTACCCAGCAACTACAGGCCGATCTCGCTTCTCGGAGTTTTTTCAAAATTGCTGGAAAAGGTAATAAATAACCGCCTGGTCCACTTTATAACCAAACATAACATAATATCTGATCAACAGTTCGGTTTCAGGCGGGGTATATCTACCGAAGATGCCGTCTCCAAGCTGTCTAATTTTATTGCATCGTACCTGGATCAGAACCAAAGATGTGCCGGAGTCTTTCTTGACCTGGCCAAAGCCTTCGACACCGTCTCTATACCGATACTTTTAGCCAAATTAGAAAAGTATGGAATCAGAGGCATCGCCTTGGAATGGTTCCGCAGCTATCTGACAGGCAGAAGACAGTGTTCGAGGGTAGCCGGCGTAAAGAGCGAGTTGAAACCGGTCCAGTATGGAGTCCCACAGGGCAGTATCCTGGGCCCCACTTTATTTATCATATATATAAACGACCTAACTTCTATCTCACTTACTGGGGCAAAAGTTGTATGTTATGCTGACGACACGGCAATCTTGTTTCACGGATCTTCATGGAGCAGTGTTCACGCAAACGTTGAGCGGGGAATGGCTGAGGTCGCGGGTTGGCTGGATAGAAACCTTCTCACTTTGAACACACAAAAAACTAAATTCATGTGTTTTCATATCACCAAAGCCACAGAGCCCCTTGATTTTCCTCCAGTAAAGATCCACAAGTGCTCATGTCACACAGTTTCCACCAACACGCCGACCCTGAGCTGTAATTGTGAATGCATCAAGCGATCCCCCCAACTTAAATATCTGGGGATTACATTGGATGAAAAGCTCACCTTTAGCTGTCACATAACTGCACTTGCTGGTCGTGTCCGTAAGATATCTCACGTCATGAGACTCTTGAGAGTGTCTGCCGCCATAGACTTGCTGAAGGTAGTTTACTACGCCATGTGCCAATCAGTCATCAGATACTGCATCTCCGTCTGGGGGGGCTCCAAAAAGACAATCATGCTAACCATAGAGAGAGCACAGCGCTGCGTCCTAAAGACTATGTGCAAAAAAACTATGAGGTACTCCACCGATACATTATACGAAGACTGCCAGGTCCTGAGTGTGAGGCGTCTATTCATGCACACAGTATCCTCATCCACACATCGATTAATGCTATCATCGCCGGACTACGACGCTTTTCTAAGCCGCAGAGTATTCAGAATACCAGTGCCTTCTGTTGATACCAAATTTGCGAAACGCTTCCCGAGGTACCTTCACCCCTATATTTATAACAAGATGTGCAGCAGCTGCGACATAAAGTCATGCAGAACAAGCGTCGCAAGTCGTAATATAAAAAAATATCTTCTCACCATCGGCTACGACGAGACTGAGTCACTCCTACCTAAGAACACAAACACGTCGCGGCGTCGACGTGCGCGTCGCCGCGTGCGGCGTCGCCCACGATCTTCTGCCGTTCACGGAGTGGTGGCGCGTCCTTCGGGGCGGTGCTCACGTCGACGGTCCGGCTGGATGGTTCCGGCGCCTGGCAGGGCTCACCTCTAACTAACTACCCTACTACATACACACACACTCACACACTCTCGCACACACACACACACACACACACACACACACACACAAACACACCCTCACTCACATACACACACCCTAACAAACACACACACAACTTAAAATTAACAAAATATGTCGTAATAGCATTTTCAATTTCATTTTATTTTAATTTTATACAACGGCACGATAACTTTTAAGAAATAATCCATAGCGACCCGGGCCCCCACGACACAGGGTATCCTAGTGTGGGGACCGCTGGTAATTCTCACCTGTCATCAATTTCTTATTTATAAGTGTTATCTATAAGAACTTCAATGTACAGACCGTGTTCCTTTTTTTAAATAAACAATTTTTACTTTTTTTACTTTTTATCAATATAATGAAAACATCAAATTATCGCTGCAAAATGCATAACGCGGGATGAGAATGGGATGGAACCTTGTCAAAGTCAATCGAAAACATAGGTACTTAATTTTACTTTGACAAGGTTGCATTGACGCGAGTTTGCTTACCGCGCGCATCTCAGTTCCAGAAGGTCGCATCCCATTCTCATCCCACGCGCATTATACCTCATACATCCTACTTGTGGTAACCATTCCAAAGTATCTGAACCCATGCCTGCTTCCAGGGAGCTCCCGTTCTACGTGCAAATGCTGATCCTGATGATAGTGTTCCTCGTGATGGTAGTGTACCACGCGCGCCTGATCGAGGTGACGTCACGGCTCGACTTCCTGTGGAAGCTGCAGGCCCAGACTGATCTCCAGGAGATGCGTGATACCCAACGCACTAATAAGTGTCTGCTCAAACACATCCTGCCGGACCATGTCGTCGACCACTTCCTCTCCAACGAGCGGTGTCCTGATGTGAGTATACTCATCAGCCTCATAGCAACAGACGTTATCTGCTACTAGAAATCCGCTTTAGATCGTGATTGTAGCGTGTCTAGTCAGTAACCAGATGCCAGTTTGCTGTTAGCCATTTCTACAAAGTTGAAGGGAGCTGCATTGTATCAGGCTTATTCTGCTATGAAAGCGATCTGCTTGTATCTGCGTGAATTCAGTCACCTGGAGAGATTCCTATGCTGCGTCCGCCGGTAACCACGTAGTGAAAAGTTTTGTCCATTTCTGCAACATTGCCGATAAGTAGCCTAAGTTTTTAACCAGCTAGGACCTTGAAGTCTTTCAAGGTTCCCAACCCAAGAATGAGTAGTTTTGGAGAATCCATGCAATTTTTCCATACCTGAGATACATGCCTAGTAGGTAACAGAAACAGCAAGGTTTCCCAAACCCAACCACAGGCATCACTGCCACGCCCGCGTGAGATGATACCCTGGACCTTAGTTTCTTCCAAGAAAAGATCGATCTGAGGGCCTATTCTGGAAAAAAAATCCGCACAGATCCGGGTTTATGTACTCAAAAATTGCCTTTAAGTATGGAAATTTACAATCTTTTTCTAACGTTTAAAAACGGGATTATTTTTGGGATGCTGGCCTCCTCGTCGTATCCAACGACAGCGACCGTCACTGCTTCCTAGCGTGTGCTCTGATGTGGCTGGAGAGGCCGAACTTCGTTTTGAAAACCCGGTCAAATTCAACGCAGAAGAACTGTCAAAGCTCGGAGACGGTTCGATGGCTTCGTTCGCTTGGGCTTTGGGCTTCTATCCATTTTCTAGGCGATCTATTTTTCTTTCTAGATCCTTTACTATGGCGATAAGATCCGATATTTTATTTTCACATGGTAGTAGACACTTTTTTATAACACTTTCTAACACTTCGTGTGTAATTATCGACATATTGCCGCTTCACAATAATAAAATAGCAGGAGCTGCTAATGACCGACCTTTACCTCCGGAGGGGCGGAGGGGAAATCTATGTGTAAGTAAGTGTAGGGAGGTAGGTGTAGGAACACTGTAATTTACATAAAGCTCGTCGATATTCCTCAGGAGCTGTACTCGCAATGGAGGGACGAGGTGGGCGTGATGTTCGCCGGCATCCCCAACTTCCACGAGTTCTACAGCGAGCAGAAGGCGATCGACTGCATGCGGCTGCTCAACGAGATCATCTGTGAGTATGGACCTGCCCTTGTATTATCTAAAATATCCACCGTAAAAATAACGGTTTTTAAATGTCAAAAAATTTATTGTTCATTTCAATAAGGGCTATTTTCGTTTGTTTTGACGCTCGGAGATTGAGTGGAATTTTTACTTAATAGAGGCGCTGAACTTTTATATTGCGCTTCATGATGAAATAAACTGAGGGACTCTAGCCCCCGATAAATGGCCTTTTCTCGACCTACTTACTTGAATATATTGAAAAAAAAAAAAACTGACTCACCTCGAGAAATTCACATTCCGCTGTTGACTACAGGGTGCACTCTAAGTCGATAGCGAAACTTTAAGTAGGCTGTCTACTGATCAATACAAACATCTTGTACTAAAAAAATGGAGCGAAAAAAATATCAGCTGCTTCATATATTTGGCGCAGTACTGAGTCGACCTTTTGTATGGAACAGCTGATATTTTTTTCACTCCATTTTTTTCGCCACCTAGTACAAGAAGTTTGTATTGATCAGTAGACAGCCTACTTAAAGTTTCGCTATCGACTTAGAGTGCACCCTGTATTTTTCTCGAGCACCGTCGCGCCACCGTGAGAGGTGGCGCGAGGGGAAAAGGCCTACACCCAACAGTGGGCAGAGGTGGGCTGATGACGATGATGCCAAAATAAATAAATAAACTAGTGGTTCGCCCCGAACTGTGAACTCGCAACCCCATATAAACTTAACAACCCCATATCTCGGCAAACCCTCGACCAATTTGGCTCATGTTCGAACTTAAAAATTATTTTAATTTCGTTTACCCGCCTACCAAATTTCATAACGATCCGACCAAATTTACTCAAGTTATCGTCCAACGAACATTCATACATACAAACATACATACATACATACAAACGCCGGATTGTTCCAGTAGACTCGGAGAACTTCGCTCGCTTCGCTCGCTCGTTCAATAAATGCCTTCTATGGGGGCGGACTGGTGTGTCTCAGTTGTTCAATGCTACAGCCTGGGGTTGAAGGCTTGCACCTTCAAATCTAAGATATATTCACTCCGAGACTGATTGAGTAGCGAGCAAAGGAACTTATGATGACTTGCAGCATAACTTCTCTCATCAGCCCCTTGCGGCATGATGAATTTTAGGCACGACAAAATGAGCTCCCTCACTCTTTGGGTGATGACCTTAACATCCAACGCAAATGCACAGAAGAATCTCAGAGAATACCCTATATTATTTTCCCATCGGCCACTTTCGAAACCAGTCGACAAAATGAGCTCTCTCACACTTTGGGTGATGACCTTAACATGTAACGCAAATTCACAGAAGAGTCTCAGAGAAGACCCTGAGGCCCGGTTTCTGAGTTTAGAAATTCACTAAGCAAATGGGTAAGTATCGTCCTGTCTCAGCAGATTTCTCACAAAAGAGCGTGACAGAACGATACTTACCCATTTGCTTAGTGAATTTCTCAACTCAGAAACCGGGCCTAAGTATATTATTTTCCCTTCGGCCACTTTCGAAACAACAGTTTCGAAACCAGTTCTGGCAAAAACATATCTGACAACCAAATTCCCCCTTCCAGTTGACTTCGACAAGCTCCTAAGCCAGGCCCGTTTCAAGTGTATAGAGAAGATCAAAACGATAGGCGCCACCTACATGGCGGCCTCGGGCCTCAATCCGGACGACAAGGCGGGCTCGGACGACTGTGAGCACCTCTGTGCGTTGGTGGACTACGCGTTTGCACTGAAGGACGCGCTTGAGGATATCAACAAACACAGCTTTAACAAGTTCCGGCTGAGAGTGGGTGAGTGACTGTTCCCTCATTGTTAGTCCACTTAAAGATGGTGGCTGTAGGGTTTGATTACAGCATTATCTCTACAGCGTAGACAACCAGCTTCTTGACAAGTGGACCTACTTAGAAAACGTTAGATTTTTATACCATAGGCCCAGCCACTTACCAGCCAACCGCTTCATCAACGATCCCGTAAGCTAGCGGGCATGCTACGCTGTGGCTGCCATAAGAAATCAGCCACTAATCAGCTTCGCCATCAGTGAATCCAGCGAGTTGCCGAGTATCCTACGCTGCAGCTGCTGATTCATGTTCTTCATTCAAGAGCAGTATTTTGCAACCTCATAAAGCTTCAATTGCATAGAGATGATGAAAGCGATAGGCGCCAGAGCCTCAATCCGGACGACGAGGCGGGCTCGGACGACTGTGAGCACCTCTGTGCGTTGGTGGACTACGCGTTTGCACTGAAGGACGCGCTTGAGGACATCAACAAGCACAGCTTTCACAAGTTCCGGCTGAGAGTGGGTGAGTGACCGTTTTCCCATTGTTTGTCCACTTAAAGGTGGATGGCGGCTGTACATTAGGATTTTGTTTTCCATTTGACAACATTTTCTACAGCAAGCGTAGATAACGGCTGAGTCTACGGCTGTCATATTAAGGCTTCTCAGCTTCTGGACAAGTGGACCTAGGTACTTAGGATTCTACCACTTAGAAAACGTTAGATTTTTATACCAAAGGCTCAGCCACTTACCAGCCAACCGCTTCATCAACGATCCCGTAAGCTAGCGGGCATGCTACGCTGTGGCTGCCATAAGAAATCAGCCACTAATCAGCCACATGGCGGCCTCAGGCCTCAATCCGGACGACAAGGCGGGCTCGGACGACTGTGAGCACCTCTGTGCGTTGGTGGACTACGCGTTTGCACTGAAGGACGCGCTTGAGGATATCAACAAACACAGCTTTAACAAGTTCCGGCTGAGAGTGGGTGAGTGACTGTTCCCTCACTGTTAGTCCACTTAAAGATGGCGGCTGTAGGGTTTGATTACAGCATTATCTCTACAGCAAGCGTAGACAACAGCTGAGTCTACGGCTGTCAGATTAAGACTTCTCAGCTTCTGGACAAGTTGACCTACTTAGGATTGTACTACTTAGAAAGTTAGATTTTTATACCTCTCTGTGCATTGGTGGACTACGCGTTTGCACTGAAGGAGGCTCTTGAGGACATCAACAAAAAGCTGTGCGCTTGAACAAGTTCAGACTGAGAGTGGGTGAGTGACTGTTCCCTCACTGTTGGACAGATTTCTGGAGACTCTAGTGCTCATAGATAGAGCCTAGAGTTGGGCAGTCAAAGGAAGAAAAATATGGCAAGCCCTAGCCTTTACCCACAGACTACAAAATTTACAGACCCTAACATGCCACCCATAAACTCAGTTTTTCGTCTTCATTTTCATACAATTATCTGACAGCAGGGCGTAGAAAAATCCGAGTCCACTGTCATATTAAGGATTGGACTAATGGACGTAAGCTTTTGCTTTTAGGTATGCCACATTTTTATAGGTAATAGGTCAGCCATTTACCAGCACTTGGCTTCGTCATCAGTGAAGCCAGTGAGTTCGGCATACGAGAATCAACCACCAGTCACATTACAGGAATCAGCTGCGGCCCCCTGGTAGGTGGTGTGATCGGCGCCAGGAAGCCGGTGTATGACATCTGGGGCAACACGGTCAACGAGGCCTCGAGGATGGAGAGCACGGGGGCCATGGACCGGATACAAGTCACTAAGTACACCAAACAGGTGAGCTTATACGCATCAGCTGTGCTAAGATTGTCGGACTCTCACTCACTCAACTTTCTTACGATATCTCTGCAGAAAGCGTAGTACACGAAATAACAAGCAGCTTCCTAAGCATAAAGCGAATAAATATGACAGATAGGCAAAACGAGACTTAAGTAGTCCTTCTACGCTTAAGGTACATGGGTCTTAAAGGATGTCAACGACCACCACCTAAGTAAGGTTGACTCAACAAGAATGAACTTGATATAACGGTCGAGTTCTAAACTTAGTTGCAATGAACTGATGATCCTTTTGATTCGATACTAGACTGTCGATACATGTCCTGACCTCTTGCTTACCAGTACAAGCATTTTTCTGTGTGCCTTCTCCTTTGGCTCTCCTTCTTTCTCCTATGACTTTCCTATTTGAAGGCGGCTTTGTTGTATCTGGAATATCGAAGGACAAGATCTATCATTTATAGTCCGCGCGCGATGAGAATGGGATGTAACCTTGTCAAAGTCAATCAAAAACATACTTTATTTTACTTTGACAAGGTTGCATCGACGCGAGTTTGCTTACCGCGCGCGTCTCAGTTCCAAAAGGTCGCATCCCATTCTCATCTCGCGCGCATTATACTAATCCGCCTTCAAAGGATATTCTTAGGGTGGTATTCTAGAACGCTACTTAAACTCAGTCTAAACAGAGTTCAGACTGTCACTATAGCAGTGCATGTTTTGATATGAAGGGAGGGATATTCAAATCAAAACATGCACTGTTTTATCGACAGTCGACACTACTAAACTCTACTTAAACTGAGTTTAAACAGAGTTCAAGGAGCTTTCTAGTTTGAACTGAGTTTAAACAGAGTTTAAGTAGCGTTCTAGTTTGAACTGAGTTTAAGTAGCGTTCTAGAATACCACCCTTATTGTGCTATATCGCTCGCTCCGCCTTCCACAGCTGTTAGAGCGCCGCAACTACGCCCTGGAGGCGCGGGGCGCCGTCGAGGTCAAAGGCAAAGGGCGCATGGAGACGTGGTGGGTGGTGGGGCGCGGGACGGCGCACGGGCTGCGCGCCCCCGCCCCGGCGCCCCCGCCCACCAGTTCACTTGCTGCCCTGGTTTATACAATGTTACAGGCGAGGAAGAGAATCTACACACACCCGCTGGATGGGTCCGGTGAGTTGGGAAGGCAAGGATGTGCTCCAGATAAAAGTGTAGTCACAAATTAGTATCATTGTACTGTGTTTTATCTTGTGAATAAATATCTTACTTACTACTTACTTAAACTGGAAACCACAAAAACCGGCCAAGTGCAAATCGGACTCGCGCACGAAGGGTTCCGTGCCATTAAAAGGAAATAGGAACCCTATAAAAACGGCAAAAAAATCACAATTTGTTGTATTACTTAATCAGTTTTTTTAGTATTTGCTGTTATAACGGCAACAGAAATACATCTGCGAAAATTTCAACTGTCTATCAACTGTCTGTTCACGAGATACAGGGCCCTTAGCCTGTAACACAATGGTGCCAAAATGGGCTTCCGGTTGACGATTTTAATTACGATTTATTGATGCTGTCGGTCCAGTGTCGGTCCTTTTAATGTTATTGTAGTACAGCAAAGAATATTATGAGTCTAATCCTAGAGGATTAGTTCGCTGGTTGTAGGAGAACAACGAAAAAATCCCGGTTTTGTCCTTCTACCTAGGACGCCATTGAGACGCCATTGTGTTACAGGCTAAGGCCCCAGGCTGATGACAGACGGACAAACAGACGGACAGCGGAGTCGTAGTAAGGTAAACGTACGTTATTTCGTGATAGTACACGATTTCGTGAGTTTTTGTTTCCGGCGCAATAATAAGCAATTGATATAATGTTTAATAGCATTATAGTTTCCTAAAAAATCTCTATACTTTGACCTATCTAAAAAACCAACATACCTTATTTTTATGCTTATGCTGTGTAAGATACGATGCTTACAACACTCAGTTAGGCACAAAAAGCGGTGCGAGACGTGCGCGCCATACATCGCGCTTCTTGGTAGCGTAAGGATCGGTGGTGACACTCATAAGCTTGTAGCAAGACAAAGGTAACTATTTTTGAATAAAACTTTTGATATCGCTATTCTGTGATTCATAACGATTCATTTGATATACGTTAAGTGTTATTTGTAAGCATAGAATTGCTTAAAAACGCAATTTATTGACTCACGAAATAGCGGACATCATATTTTTTCCTTGTGCCTTATTTCGTTACACTTACGAACTAGGGGAATTTCAGAGACTTTTTAAATGTTTGTTTATTTCTATATTATTTAACATATTTGAAAAATAGTGTGAACATCAGACAACGTACTTATTTAAGTTACTTTTGAGCCTGATTCGGTATACCTTTTTGTCAACACAAGTCTTACAAAACGAGTTTGAAAGAGGCCGATTTGGCAATTTTAAACGATTTACGCAGATTGATCAGCGTCATAATTTTGCTCGTTTTTCGATTAATTGCCTTTTGTTTTGGTTATATTCAGTAAGCATAGGGTACTGAATAGTTTATTAACATTATGTAATAAGAATTTCCAAGATTAAGTGAGGGGTTATCTCAAAACTAGTATAACGAAATAAGGAACACCGTTTTTCTTACAATGTCCGCTATTTCGTGAGTAATTAATGTAGTTTTGAGTTAAGATTGGATCGGAAAATGAGAAGAAAATTATTAGTTTCAGGCCTATGAAAAACTTATACACAATTAAAACTATTAGTATCAAGCATAAGTATTAGTTAAATTCGGATTTTACAAGGCCAATTTTGCTGAAGGCGATACATTTTCTTAAGGCCTAGGATCCCGACCTAAAACCGGATTCATAAACCCAAAATGCATGAAATTTCTGCTTTTAAGGTTCCGTACCAACACGAAGGGTGTCAAACGGGATCATATAATGATATCTTGGAAGAAAAACTGAAAACAACATATATTTTTTTTTTATATCTGTGGTTATCTACATAAACAATTATAAAAATTATGTATGTTTGAGAAAAACAGTAAATTGAAGTACATAAATAACGACTTTATTTTTAAATAATAAATATAATAACAAAATTTTCCATACGTATTATATTAATTTAGTTATTAAAAAGAGAATTTAATTCATAAAAATATTAAAACAAGATTTCTGTTTGTAGAACTTTTTTTTTAAATTTTAGTGAGTATTAAAACATATATTTTATAATTTGCTGTATTATCAGCATTTCCATAAGCAATGAAAAAAAAAACATTTTCATTCAATTTCAGTTTTTTTTATTGGTGACGATTCTTTGGAGATACCTACCTTATTGGCATTTAAAAAATGTATAAGTATATCGATAATGTTGATTTTTTTATGTAAGTTGAGAAAGTGAAATTTTTATTTCTGAGTTTTTTTTAGGATTGCTTAAAAATTAAAATGTTTAATTTTAAAAAGTTACTTACTGATTTTTATGTTTTTATTCATTATTATTCCTGCTAGGTACCTAACAACTGTTAAACAAACAGATCAATAACTATAACGAAATAGGAGACAGGAATTCACGAACTTAGGAGCAGAGCGAAATTACTATACCGAAACAAGGTTCAAATCAGAGGTCTGTAAGAAAATTCATATTAAAATAAGTACTTGCTAAAACTATATGATTAATGCTTTAAATTACTTGCAAAAGACCAATCTTCATCACAACGAAGGTTTCAAAGTGATACCTAATTTAGAAAAAAATATAAAAATCCATAAAGTTGCCAGAGCCTTAACATACCGAATCAGGGGACATTTACCTTAATAGGGTCCTTTACGGTCCGTAACGGAACCCTAAAAATAATTTAGGACAAAAGGGACTTCTGTGACCCGTTTGTGCATCTTGAACAGATGAAGTGGGCTTGCCCAGTAAGTAATATCTCATCTCACTCATGGTCGATGGAAAGAAGGTTGAAATTAAGTTTGCTTATTATCGACCAATGCGGAATGGGTCATTTCAGTTACGGGGCACAAGCAACACTTTTAATTTTAAAATGTTTTTTTTGTGGTATCTAGGAAATTTTAGATATGACCAGCTACAGAAAAAAAAACATCTCGAATTCTTGTTGAGGTAGCGAGTACAAGTCTTGTCTCTAGCGATATTTTCAAACCCACTACATGTTGACAGAACTAACCTCTTCCTTCCCCCTTGCAGCCGCCGACGCCTCCACAGGGGTCCGCGTGCGGGGCGGCTCGGTGCGCGGGGGGCTCCCGGCGCGCTGCGACACGGCCCCGGCCGGGGCGCGGCGCCCCCAGCACGGCTCGCTGCGGCTGGCTGCCAGGCTACGGAGGACTAACACGCGACATCCACATCACAGGTACAGACACGCGACATCCACATCACAGGTACAGATACGCGACATCCACATCACAAGTACAGATACGCGATATCCACATCACAGGTACAGATACGCGACATCCACATCACAAGTACAGATACGCGACATCCACATCACAGGTACAGACACGCGACATCCACATCACAGGTACAGACACGCGACATCCACATCACAGGTACAGATACGCGACATCCACATCACAGGTGCAGACACGTGACATCCTCATCACAGGTACAGACACGTGACATCCACATCACAAGTACAGATACGCGACATCCACATTACAGGTACCTACAGATTTCTCTTTCTTCCCAATTTCTCTTTCTTTAGTGCCTCTCCACTCCATGAAACTTGGCCGTCAGGGGGAATCTCGCATTCGACACAAGCAAGACAAAGCTTCTGATTGGTCGGCCATTTTGTTTTATTTCCATCCAAGTAATTTTTGACGAGTAGAGCTTCGTCTTAGTTGACGTTTTTGTGCCCATAGACACCATATCAGGAGAATCGACCAATCAGAAGCCCCGGCTCACTCGGACGGTGCTCTTCACAGAGAGTACATTCTGCTCTTCGTTGTAGTGTAATTTGACTGTGAAAACGCGGCTTTACTAAGGATAATTCTGCCACCCAAAGTGTCCTCTATCTCAGATCTTAAGAGGGCGTTAGAGCACCATTTTCCCATACAAACGTAGTTCCGGTTTAATTTCTAAACTACCGGCTGGATTTTGCTGAAACTTGGTTTATATCAGTAGATGACCAATATGGAGGCTTGCAAATAGTTTTTATAATAAAAAAAATAGCCTGAAAGAAATTAGAGCGATGCGTTTTTCGCGCCGAAAAAGGCCACTGTCTATTAGAGTCTAACTACCTTGGGAACATCAATAATGTGTTGTACTTGTCAGAAAAAAAAAAGATTTTTGAAATACCTAATAAAATGTAGAAATGGCAGCTGAACTACGAAAAATTTTGGGAAAATAGATCTATTACATTACAACTACATCTAGATACTCGCGAAAGGATACGAACACACGTAGACTCATACAGCCGCATTGCCTCTCACTTTTCCCGCGCCCCGTCTCGCTCTCGGTGAAACAGCTATAGAAAACGAGAAGAGGTGGCGCTCCAAGCGTAAACATCAGTTGTTTTTCTGCTAGTGAATTTAATTAATATACAGTTATAAAAGTGAATACAGGGTCAATGGGTTGTGTATTTCGGATAAATGAGTGCAGAACTGTAAACACAAGTGTTATCTGATCCATCAAAGAGCTGGAAGTGATAGTTTTGTGGCACTAAGTGGGACCTGGCAAAAATCCGTTAGGTGATTCATTGGACTAACCGTGAGTAAACAGGAACATTCTCTGCCACTGACTTACCACCAAAACTTCACATAACTGACAATATTCGTGCTATTACATGCAATAAACAGTGTTTCTCGTCAATTCCGTAAATTATTAAGCATTTGAGGGCAGTCTTACATCAATCTCCGCGCCGTCTTTGTTTACCAACCCAACCTAACCGGCCGGCGGCGCTGTCAAAATCAGCTGCGTGCGAGACGGTTACCTACCTACTGTTTACGCGCTGTGCAAAAATGGACTGTTTCAAATGCAAGTCTAAAATAAAGCCAGAAGAATTGATGAAGTGCAATGGATGCTCAGTATTGTTGCATTACATATGTGCAGGGTTGGATTTAAACGCCTTTAAAAAAATCCTACCTATGAATAAACCTAAATGGAAATGTGAAAACTGTAAACCGGCAAAGGTCAGCCAGGTAGCCAGCCCAATGGTTTTAAATAGGGGAGAGGATGATCGAGAAGCTATGTCCTCGATAGTAAACATAGACACGGAGAGCATCATGAACCTCATCAACAAAAGGTTCAACTCGCTGAAGGACTCCATTGATGCCTTCAAGGCGGAGGTTAACGGAAAGCTTACCACTCTCACGAACACTGTAAGCTCTTTCGATCTGAGAATTTCAGTAATGGAGGCACGCCTTGACTCAGTCACCGATACATCCACGAAACTCGCAGCTGAAAATGAGTCGCTCTGCAAAACCATCGAACACCTGAAAGTGGAGTTGAACGGCCGCGACCAAGAATTCCTGGAGAACGACGTGGAAATCTCTGGAATACCTGAGATGAAGGAGGAGAGCATTGGCCACATTGTCCATCTAGTGGCAAACAAACTTGGCCTGGAGATTGTTGAGCAGGACATTGTGAATGCGACACGTGTGGGGCCCGTCCGGCCCGGTGGCTTGGTGGAGGGTGCGAGCGGCGACAGCGCGATGCGCCCGCGTCCCATCGCCGTGCGGCTGGCGCGCCGCGCGCTCAAAGACAAGTTCCTGAGTGCAGCACGCGTGCGCCGTGGCGCCACTACTGCGGACTGCGGCCTGCCTGGTCCTACTCGCCGTTTCTATGTAAACGAGCGACTTACAAAAGCAAATAGATGGCTGTTCAACAAAGCTCGGGAAGAGGGTAAGCGCCGTGGATGGCGCTTTATCTGGACGAGAGAGGGACGAGTCCTTGTACGCCGTGAACAAGGAAAGGCTAGCCACCGCATCAGATCTGAGGACGACCTAAGAAGTGTTTTTGGACCAGATAAAGTTGGCTCAGAAGTCTGTGCGGCCGAATGACATTATTATTAATAGGGAAGCGCTCTGTCTGATTTTTTTTTTCCTCTATTTACAACTTTGTCTACTGTACTTCACGAAGATAACTCTAATTCTAGGTAAAAAAGAGTGTAACTGTAACTTTCTAGACAGAATGCAATATCTTATTGACACAATGGAAACATTTTCACGTGTGGTGGGTCTTACACTTACATTCTCTGGAATAAGATCTTTTCTTTGTAGCGGTTTGAAAATTGTTGGATTTTTTGTGATTTTGCACAACGTACACATTCAACGGAAACAATAGGAGTAAACATTTGCGTCTTGGATTATTGAACGTTCGGTCGCTAAACACCGGACAGGACGAATTAATTAATACAATTACTAAACTCAGGTTAGATATTTTGGCTTTAAATGAAACATGGGTAAAGGAAGGTGCTGAACTAATTGCTCCCAAAGTTCCCGGCTACTCACTCAAGCTTCAAGCTAGGTCAGCCGGTCGTACGGGTGGTGGAGTAGGCTTCTATGTCCGAAGAGGTATACGTGCTAAGGTCACGGAGCATCCAAGCTCGGTGCTGGAGCAGATGTGGATGGAGCTTTCTGTTGCTGGGACCCAAGTTGCCATTGGTACCGCGTATAGACCAGAGGCAATCAGTCGAGGTGAGGCTATGGATGCGTTAGCAGAATCGGTATCCGCTTTTTCATATTGTAACCATATATTTTTGTTAGCGGACCTCAATACAGATCTTATGAAAGCGGAATCCTATGACGCAAGGGGACTTCTAAGTTTTTTACATCAACTTAACCTAAATCAGTGTATTAAAGAACCAACTAGAATCACAGATACCACCCGAACATTGATAGATCTCGTTATTACTGATACCCCGAGTAAAGTGAAGAATACAAATGTGTTGCATAACCGATCACTGAGTGATCATGGTATGGTCTGGGTCGATGTGGACATGAAAAAACCTAAATTAGTCACACACATATCGATATCTCGCCCTCTAAATCGAATAGATAAATCTAAGTTCGAACAAGATCTTTTGAATACTCCGTGGTATAGGATTCTTGAATTAAATAATGTTGATCTAATGATCGATCTTTTTAACGAATATATTATTCGCTTATTCGACACTCATGCTCCTACTAAAAAAACTAAGGTAGGATATAAACTAAAGCCTTGGATTACTGATACCGTTCGCTTCATGATGGACTTGCGAGATGAAGCCTTAGCCAAGGCTCAAAAGAGTAGGAAGGATAGTGATTTGGATTACTACAAAAACTTAAAAAATCTTGTAAACTTCACCATTAATAAAGAAAAAATTGCGTACTATAAATATTATGTAAATAACAATAAAAATAATTCGGGTAAAATGTGGAAACATTTTAAAGAGACTTCACCCTTCTATTCCCAACAGTCTGTTGATATTCCTGTTGAGCTAAATAATCCTGAAAAAATTAATCAGCACTTTTTAGATGTACCGGGTAACAGCAACGTCAATGTAGATTACATGAACAATTTTAAAAATTCTAGGTACAATGAGAGCTTTTTTACTCTTACTTGTGTAAGTCAATCCGACGTAGAGAAGATATTAGCTGGTATACAAACGAATGCTAAGGGCCATGATGGCATCAGCATAGACATGATTAAATGGACGTTGCCTTTTACATTACCAATTATTACTGCAATTGTGAATAAATCTATAGAAACACAAACATATCCTGCAAGTTATAAATTGGCAGTAGTGAAACCAATCCCTAAATCTTCTAATATTGCTAGCTATAAAGATTTGAGGCCGATTAGTGTTCTGCCAGTTATGTCTAAGGTGGTTGAAAAAGCTGTACAAATCCAAATTACTAGGCACCTTACTAACGAGAAAATAATTCCCAGTGTGCAGTCAGGCTTTAGGAGCGGTCATGGTACCGAGACAGCACTTGTAAAGGTAACGGATGACATCATTACTGCCTCCAATGCTAAGCTAGCAAGTATACTGGTTCTATTGGATTACTCGCGGGCTTTTGACTGCATCAATGGCGAGTTGCTGATCGCTAAACTTAAATACTATGGTTTTTCTAATAATACATGTAAGTGGTTCCGGTCCTTCTTATTAGGACGTAAGCAGTTTGTATCCACAGTTAACGAAAATGGAGAAATTATTACCTCAGATGTAGCGGAATTGGAAAGAGGAACTCCCCAAGGCTCAATTTTGAGTCCAATCCTTTTTACTATTTACACTGCAGATATGCCTGAGCTACTTGAGGGGTGCCGGTGTCACTTATATGCCGACGACACGCAAATGTACTACTCGTTCAGTCAGGAAGATACTTCTTTAGCGGTCATAAAAATAAATAACGATCTAAATAAAATATTTGTCTGGGCACAAGGTAATTGTTTGGTATTGAACCCACTCAAATCAAAATGTATGGTCATTGGTACGAGTAATCAAATAACATCTGTCATGGACCGGGACCCTGTCATAACCATCGATAGTAAAAAAATACCATTCGTGCATGAAGCTAGGAACCTTGGACTTATTTACGATGAACGGCTGGAGTTCCAATCACACGTACAGGAAAAGATCAGATACGCTTTCTTTAAGTTGAAGGTTTTGTACGGTATTCGAAATTACCTAAGCGTAGATGTGAGAGAAACTCTAGTCGAGCTCCTAATTCTATCACCTTTTAACTACTGCAGTGCTGTGTATGGTCCTAGAATATCACGGAAAACGGCGGAGGCAATCCAGAGAGTACAGAATGCGTGCGCGCGTTTCTGTTATAAAATCCCAAAGCGCACGCACGTCACCCCCTACCTCAATAAAAACAATAAATTGAAAATGGAAGCTAGAAGGGAGCTACATTTGGCTTGTCTCACGCACAAAGTAGTATGGAATAAGACCCCTGAATACCTCTACAAGAAACTTAAATTTAGACGAGATGCTCACTGTATACACACAAGATCGACAGATTTGAATATGTTATGTGTACCTAAACATAGCCTAGCAGGTTTTAGAGGATGCTTTACTTATAGAAGTGCAAAAATATGGAACGACCTACCTCCTCCAATAAGAGATAAATTAATTACAGTCCAAACGTTCAAACTAAAATACAAACAAAGATTACTTAAGTTACAAAAGGAGTTTGGAAACCTGCTGTGTGCTAAAAATACGGTCTTAATTCAAACGTGATCGATAACAAATTGTACTATTGTATTAGTGTATCGACAAAATGTGTCTACCTGCCTATATCATTGTTTTTTCGTGCAATGTTGTAACCGCCAATATTATTAATATATTATAATTTTTTTGTTGAATTGTCAATGTAATTGCTAATCTTATTTACTTAATTAATTGAACCATTGAAGAATCGTGAATGCGTCACCTGGGTTAATATCTGTTTGTAAAAATGTGTGTATGTACCTAGTTAATTAATATGTGTATCAATGAATCAGTGGCATGGGGCTAGCTGAAAATCAGCGCCGTCTGAAGACTATTTCAGACGGCATACAGCTGAGCTAGGTCCATTTTCGGGAAGATAATTTGTAAATATTTTTAATTTTAATCTTATTGTGCTTGTTTTTATTTTGTGATATTCCCGAAATAAATATTTTTTCAATTTCAATTCAATTTCAAAAACCGTGTTTCACGCGCTTGGCGGTCACTGCGTTCCCACGGTCCTGAAGGGGCCTCTTATGATCGACGCTCGACTGTATATAACTGTTTTCATAATGTTGATATTTTTGTCACGCAGCATATCATACGAGACGGAGCTCGGCATCCGTCCGCACGCGAGCAGCCTGGTGGTGCGGCGCCCCGACGTGGCGCCCCCTCCGCTCAGCAGCGTCTCGGCGCCCCACACACCAACTACTCCCCATTCTCCCCTTCCCATCACCTCCATCTACGACTCACACACGCAGCCAAAACTCGGCCTGGGCGCTAGGTAGCTATTTTAACTCTTTATTCTACTCTATGCTCGAACTTATACGATATTGTAAGATGTTGTGTGTTTATTTTATTCTACTGTTTTAAAATCGTATTCGGTGATTTTATACCCGACTGTCGAAAGGAGGGTTACGTTTTTAAATACCACAGTTTGTGTTAAATACTCAATCATGTAAGCTTGCACTCGAACATAAGTTGGCTCCTTATAGACTTTTGATCACTACACGAAAGAGGATTGAATGGCATTATAAAAAAAAAAAAATTTTTTCATAGAAAATGTATTGGAAAAGTTTTTGTAAATTTCTGACATTTCTAGTACTCAAACCTTAGTTGGCTCGTTAGAGTCTTTTGATCTCTACATGAAAGAGGATCGATTGGCATAAAAAAAATGTTTTGATAAGTTAGCATTTTTTTCGCTGACCGTACATTTTTTCCAAAATCTGTGAATGCAGTTCATAATATCTCAAAAAGGTATCGAAGGTCTCGTAAGAACGTTTTCCTGTAACTATAACGGTTAAGGTACCTGCCCGTACTGCCCCGTCCCAAAAATCCACCCTGTATACTTATACCGCATTTGCAATAAATGGTTTTCACTTTCACTTTCAGGCTTAAAGCCGCCAGCTTCTCCTACAAAACCAGGCCCCAAAGAGACAGGTCTCCGAAAATCAAGGAGGATAAAGAGGGTTCCAGGACGTCGGTGGCCAATGGCGCCCCGAGGTCCTTCCGGTTCCGCTCCGTGACGACGGCGTCTTTCTTCAGAAGCAGAAACAAGGCGAAACGGGAGGAGAGCGACAAACGGGAGAGGGAGAATGGGGAGAGTACTACCACTAAGATGTAAGGGAAAATATTTCACTATCCCAACCATAGGAATCGGTAAATTACCAAAGGGAATAAGTCAATCAACTTTAAATGGCTAGATTTTATTCTGAATGGCACCTAACAAGCTCTTAACTTGAATATTAGAAGAGCTTGACTTTAGTAAATAACAGATTCACTGTTACAAAAAATATTAATGTCTGTGATCCCAACCTAAAAGAGCTGTGTGATTATTCTGTGTGATTATGCAAAAAACAATCCTCAAAACTGGTCGATTTGCGGGAAAATTGCTCTTATCGATTTTTTTTTTTTCGAGAAATAATACGTATAGGTATTTTTTGTATTTTCTAAAGCACTAACCCGTGCTATACTTTATAAAGATTTTTATAAGGTTAAAAAAATCGCTCGGGACAGGATTTGAACCCGCAACCTCTTGCATTCCGTGCAGGCGCTCTACCAATTGCGAATTTTCCAACCTCATTGAAACTCGTCTTACGGACGATGGGCGCCATCTAGTGTAATAGTTTGCACTTATCTACACTACCCAATGCGTTCATCATTACAGACGTAATGCTCATTGGAATTTATTTTGATTTTGCCACTGCGTTTTTAACTACTTTTTGTATTTTCTAAAGCACTGACCCGTGCGAGGTTGCGGGTTCCAATCCTGTCCCGAGCGATTTTTTTAACCGAAGAGGTATTACTCGTATTTGTTGAAAATTTTGGGATATTTATATTTTCACGCAAATAAACCGGTTTTCAGGACTAGCAACTGTGCGGATTCTTTTTACAGAGTAAGCACACAGTATGGCTTATTAGTCACACCTGCAAGCTTAGCATAAGGCCGGGTTAGAGCGTATCTATGGGTTTATAACTCTGTCCATGCCGCTTTACGTCAAACAAAAGAGTGAGATACATATAGTTTTAAACCCATAGATACGCTCTAACCCGGCCTTACGCTACGCTTGCTGCACGAACTGATCCACATCGCGAGTTATAGAGCGCAATGGAGAACTCTACTCTCCGCCACCTTCAATGATGGTCACGATCCTCAGCATTGAGGGAACGACTGAATGGATGGACGGCTTAGTCAGTTTATAGAGTTGTATCGCAGATTTTTATCGGTAGCTCGATAAACTGACATTTTGGCGTCGACTTAAGTCTTTCTTTAGCGTGTGACGAGATAGCGCCAGTTCCGTACTTTTTTTTGTCATTTCGGTACTGAATTATCTAACCTAAGGCCTTTGCATCTACGTAATGAGATGATTTATACAGCGTACAGTGGCACCTTCACTCACACTAGATGCGTGAAGAGACCACTCGGCGCTGCATTGCCTGGGACATTATTTTAGATGAGTAGGCTTGCCCAGCACCTATACCATCCTGACAGTGACAGCTTAGTCGGCCTAGCTAGCCCATAGGAAAGACATGGCAATACGTGTGGGGCCAATTAAGCCGCGGATTTCCTTACGATGTTTTCCTTCACAGTTAGAGTGATCTAAAACAATAATATCAGGTGTGTCCTAGGCTTCAGTGCCTATGTATTTGACTTATGTGTATGAATGCTGCATCAAATTAAATAGGTTAATTGATTTATTAGGTTGACCGGTTGATGATCCATCATGCTAGAAGTGCTGGTCAGGACCTAACTAAAATATTTTACTACATTTTAATCTTTATATTTTACTATCTTTAATAACCCTCACCAACAAGACAGTGTCGACAAAATCCTATAATTTTTTTAATCCAGAACTTGGCCGCGCAGTTGAACCGTTAACAAAAATTATGCCTGGTGATGTTACAAGTTAAAAATCCTGTTAAAAGTTGCAGCATTATTACGAATACTAATCATATAAAAATATTTACGCGTATGTCGATGTCGCAAGTACTGTTTAATATTTTTAGCCATATTTTTACGTGTAAGTAATAATTTTGCTAGTCATAAATGTATTTTTATATTTTTAAATTTCGTTGTAATTTAACAAGGGGTAAAAAGCGCTACATTATTTATGTCTTCCGACTTTAACTTCAATCTTACATAAATAGATTATTTAATTAATTATTTAAATAGTCCTCGCTGTACCTGAGAAGCATAAAACTGAAAGTTACAAAAGTCGATTTTTCAGGAGAGCACATGTTGTTTGGAAATTTGGCTGGAGCTTCCATATAAATACCGTGTAATACCGTGTTTAAGAAAATCCAGTTAGGAGCAGAATTTTGTAGATACAGTAATATGGTTCGATAGAGCTTGAAAAATAGTGTATGTCTGCATTATTAACTCAAAAACGCAAAAAGTGGAGTTACAGTTTTATGCTTCTCAGATTGTTCTCATCTGCCCCTCTACCCTTGACGATTTTTTCCAATACGGTCGCAATATGGCGCAATTTACAAAAATTAATATTTTTTCAAAATAAGACGCATTTTTTGTATTTCTCGAATAAAACCGCCTTACCTTTGAATAAACATTACAAAGTATTTAAAATCAAAGCATTACGATGCGAATTCAAAGAGAAATTAATTTTAAAACTTTTTCAATTTGATCGCAATAGCGTCAAGGGTAACCCCCCTGGTTTATCATTACTTTTACGGGTTTTATACATAAGTAGTTCAAATGTGTAAACTAACCTATGCCTTTCAAGTTATGTGTAAATATCTTTTAACTTCTAACGCCAAAGATAGTGATCTCAAAAGTGCATTTTTCTAATATTATATTTAATGTAAAAAATATTATTTAAGATTTTTACTAACGTTTAAAATGTATAATTATAGGTTGTAAGTGGCCGTCTATAAAATATCACTTACGTGAAAATATATACCCATTCTAAATGTTACCTTACCAAAGGAAGCCAAATAAATTAAATTATTTTATATTTAAAAAAAACAACATCCAGTATACAATAAAATATTGTTTATTGATTTATAGTTTTAGTGATTTTTATTAAATAAATTATTTCTACATACATACTTAAAATATTACACTCTGTTTTATTGCTTCAAATCGATAAAATAATATTCGGTATAACTACATTAGCTTTGGAATTTCATTTCACGTCTACGACATAATGCATCTTTAAAATAGCAAGGAAAGCTTTACAATTTTAATATATCCTCGCCAATTCGATTTAGGTAGCTTTAACTTGCGGGAACATTAACATAATATTTAATGCATTAATGAATTTTTGTCTACGGATACGCAAGTTAAGTGTGAAGAATAACTAACGACTACAATACACGTAAATGGCTAAGTCTTTTCGATATTAGGCACACACAATATCTGGAATATTCCTCAGATCAACTTACTCTATTGTACATTATTAAATTTCTTAGTCCTCAAATAGACCTTGTTTCAAGCATAGTAAGGACTACTTAGATTAGTTTACTATCACATGCGATGCGGCCAACTAAGTTTATTGTTTTGAGATATCGCACTTTTAAGACACACTCCATACACCAATAACAGATCAGTTTGTAAACAGTGTGTTAAAAGACCGCCAACAAAGCGGGAAACCACGTATTGTCCTCATCATAACGAACATTTTGCCCAAGGAACTATGCCTGGGATATCAATGGTTTACGAGATAAAAAGGTTCTAAGTCGGACTTTTTTTTTTTTTTACAGAAATTTATTCAGTATCAAGTACTTAACATTTATTCATAAGTAGCAATATCCAAATGTTGAATTCAAAACGACGTTAAAATTGCAATTTTTCTGAACAGCGGCACCTCAAGCGTAAGTAGCATACACTTTTGCCAACACTTGCGCAATATTACTTCTTTGCATTACACGTCCATTGTGTGATATAATATTTTTCAAAATTATAACCTAAAAGACCAAAATCATTTCCCGGCAATAATTTATCGAAAAAGTACTTTGTTTTGGTGTCTAGTATGCGTGCCTTTCGGGTGTGTCAGCGGTCTTTTAACACCCTGTAGAATTGAGTGAGTTTTGTAATCGATTTCAGTTATCAATACTGGCAATGAAGGCCTAAAAGGCCTTTGTATCTACTACTGAGATGATTTATACAGCGTTCAGTGGTACCTTCACTCACGCTAGATGGGTGAAGAGACCTATCGGCACTGCAGTGCCTGGAATACTGGCAATACATAGTCGAGTTAAAGTTTAGGAATGAAATTATAATTTAATTTGACCAATATTGTTATCTTTATGTTATGTTATAGGATATTTTTTTCACAGGTAACGAAGAACTTAGCGTATACTTAAAAAATAATCTGGGTGAATATTTCCTAAAAGAACCCAAGAGAGGCTGCATAAAGTTTATAAATCAACACCGAATAAATGTATAAAATAATATTTACTTTGTCAAAATTTAGATTTGATTAAATAACAAAGAAAGAGGTCTCATGATTGCGACATAGTTACGATTTACAGTCTTCATTACAACCACGTCAATGTATACGAATATAAATTAAAAAAAAAAACTTTATACCTAACATTAATAAGGCGTAGTCGGTTCATAAAATAGGCAAGACACATTTAATATATTGCTTTCTTTTTTTATCAAAATGATTTATATTAATCTACTTACATGATTACGAAAATATACTTCTTAAAATATATGTAAAAATATCGCGAGATTTTACTTGCTTTCATAAGGCAAAGATTTTTATTATGGCACCAAATATTACTTAGGTACGTTTGGTCGTAATGTTGATTCTATTCGTTGCTACCTAATAATTAATTACCTTATTAACTATGGTACTTATCTTCGTTTTAATTCTTATAGTGATGATGAACCATTGCTGCTTGGAGAGCTTCCGTCCACCTGGAGATAATAATATACAATTAGTATATCTCGACCACACTTTAAATTTAAAAAAAATCCATAATATAGTACAATCCAATTAATGTGATATATATTTTTTTTTATTTTGCTTCAATGCAGAATGTTCAATCATTAAAAATAAAAATAATAATAAAAATAATGTAATTCGGTAATTCGAGTAGGGTAATAAAATGTGAGCGCTGTGGCGAGAGAAAAGTATTTTTTAAATATTGTTTTCGTCGACTTTCAGAATGTTTTAACAACTCAAAGCTATCCAAATGCACCTACACACATAAACATATTTTTAAACAAAAACAAAAAAGTTATGAAAAAAAATCAGTTTTGAGGTTGTAAAAAATATATTTTTTTCAACTTTCTTTTACAGAATGAGCCGTTTTCAGCACAAATTCACAAAGCATTTCTAAGCGAAATTTGACATCATATTCCGTTTCTCCTATGGCCACGCCTGTAAAAGTTTTGCGTAACGATCTATGAGATGCTTTGTGAATTTGTGCTGAAAATGGCTCATTGACATTATGTTGACCAGTAGGTTACAGGTTACAAGAGTTACGATGTTTTGTAACACGTTGTACGGTCGGCCACAGTCACAGATTCTCCATGGCAACTCTTACCGCGCGCGGCATAAGGGCGCCAATCGAACAAAAAGGGTTATCCTAGCGTGTGGCCGACTGTACCTATAAGTGGGATTCACATGACTGCCCTCGCAATAAACATAACTTTCTATTACAAAAAATGGACTCTATAAACACAGGACATAAAGCTCAAAGCTCCTCACCTATCATACGTGTATTGGCTGTCCGCTCTGAAGAAATAGACGTGGTTCTTGAACTGCAGCTTGAAGACAAATTCCTTGTGGATCGCGTCGCTCTCGCTCGGCGGGCCCACCGTGTAGCTGCGTGGGAGAGAGACGGCGAATATGTTAGACAATATGGCCGAGTTTAGTGGGCTAGTTTTCCAATTGTCTATTTTTTTAATTTATCGCGATCCCTTTCAATGGTATGAGGGGGTAATTGTCTAACTTTTGAATCTGTCGCGAGCCCTTTCAATAGTATCAGGAGGTAATTGTCTAACTTTTGAATCTATCGCGATCCGTTTCAATGGTATCAGGGGGGTAATTGTCTAACTTTTGAATCTATCGCGATCCTTTTCAATGGTATCAGGGGGGTAATTGTCTAACTTTTGAATCTATCGCGATCCCTTTCAATAGTATCAGGGGGTAATTGTCTAACTTTTGAATCTGTCGCGAGCCCTTTCAATGGTATCAGGGGGTTATTGTCTAACTTTTGAATCTATCGCGATCCCTTTCAATGGTATCAGGGGGTAATTGTCTAACTTTTGAATCTATCGCGATCCCTTTCAATGGTATCGGGGGGTAATTGTCTAACTTTTGAATCTATCGCGATCCCTATTTCAATGGTATCAGGGGGGGTAATTGTCTAACTTTTGAATCTATCGATCGTGAGAGCTCTTGGACTTACCCTGTGAGAGCTCTTAGCCTTACCCTGTGAGAGCTCTTGGACTTACCCTAGTAGAGGCAAGGACGCTAGCGGCGCCTCGTCTTGCCAGCTCTTGTAGAAGAATAGCGAGAACATTGCGAACACAACCCACAACTTCTGCCAGCCATGAGAGTTCTTGAACTTGCGTAGAAGGTAGCCGGATAGCTGCGTCTGTGAAATACATTGACAATTTTAACACATAACTCGTGTCCCAATACATTGTCATTTTTAACACATAACATGATACCTAGCGCGAACTTCAGGTGGAAAATTAGAGGGAAGTGGCGCAGGACAGAGCGAGATGAGGTCTTTTCGGGTTTCTGAGCCGAAGGGAAAGGTAAGAGTGAGGCTCTTGTTTTGCCAGTACAAGGAGTGGGGAAAATGGTTAACAAATTATTATGTCATGGAAAATATAACTGTACAATTGTACATAATGCCGCCGTATCGTGATGGTAGCAGATTGCACATCAAAAACGGTAAGTCATAAAACTCTACGCGTAGCAAACGCAAAATAATTATAGGAGGCTACTTCTTACTAGGTTCTTGTGATGTTTTTCTGTTATCCTACAAGCCGGAATTAAAGACGAATTTGGACAGCTATTTCACATTTTTATGCATGAAATCAAGTTGAACTCTATAAATATGTATAACGTACACATTAAAAAAAAACTGTCAAAATTTCCCCTCTATATCCTGCTTAGAGTATAGTTAGAGCGTGGATTCGGGACGCGTCGAAACTTAATCTACGAGGCTCTTGTTACATAAGTTGGTGTAACATCGAGCTATACATTTGGTCCTCCATTTGTCCCAGACAGGCTAAGAAGTTACTCGTGAATGGACCTACCTGCATGGCCAAGTGTAGATGTTCCCTCGACAGCGAGGTGGCGCGGTGCCAGCAGACTTGCGCGAGCGCACCGCCGCCCGCGGCGCACATACTGTTGCTCGACGAAGACGTTGACACTGTGAAGGAAAGACAGAATCCGTAAGTCGAGTCGGTTGGCACCTTTAGGCGCCGCCGGCTTAGCAGCAAGCGGTCTGACTTTCTACGTTCCACGTTTACTCTAAGCGTCTGCTTTTTGCCTAATATATCTACACATTCATAGAACTGTCACACCGCCAATACCAAATTAATTCAAGTGGACGTAAAACTGCAAACTCTGAACGCAGGAGATGCGTACAAATGCAAACTTTGAAGAATAAGAAACGTTCAATAAATAAAAAGTATCGAGCTATTCGAAAATTCGTAGAACAAAAGTTGTTAGAAATCACATTTAGAGCTAGTGAAGCTGGAGAAAAAAAAGTTGCTAGATACTTAGTATTAGATAGTAATAAGTATCTGATTTATATACTTTTTTTTACTTTAGATAATACTTTGACGTTCAATGTAAATAATTTATTTATGGCATATTGAATAAAAAACTTTGATTCTGATGCTGAAGTTGACGTGTTTCAGGAATAACGCTATTAAAAATTGCTTTGTAGTGTTGTCTCTTGCAATGCTGATTGTTATAATGTTTATTTTATTTTAATTTTTTGACGAAGCTTTTGTGAACATTATGCTGATATACCTAGAGCTGTATAGACAGCGGTGTATAAGCGGCTTTATTAAAACTCTGATTTAGCTCTCTATCTATTTATTGTGCAATACTTACCAACATCCTGTTCGTAGGGCGTGAGCTGAGTGTCCAACTCGCTGGGACAGTCTTGCATTTCGACCGCGCGACCGAGCGCCAGCCGCCATTCGAGGTATTCGTGCTCGTTGCTCGCGCTCACTACTAGCGCGAATTCGCCGCCTGTGAAGTCGACAATCGTTTAGGATTAAAGAAATAGGAAGGAAAAGCAATGGTGATTGAGTATTGCAGGTATAACAAGACAATCGTGACCAAATATTGGTAACCTCTACTAACTGCAGACGACATTTTTTTCACCTGGGTCGTCTTCAGGCTCAAACCTAGGCACAACTAGCCGCCAATGGAAAAATTAAACATCTTCTTTTTGGATGCCTTTTTCTAAAAACGAATCGTCAAATGATAATCCCTATGCTAGGCTTAACTATTTTTAGGACCTAAGGTTTAGATTCCAACGTAGAACACCTACGAATAACACTAAAGGCACAGTTAAATTGTTTCAAATACGCAGTAATGCAAACAGTGTATAAATTAATACTTTCTAGACTACCTGTATGTAAAGCCTATAATATTATTGTTTTAATTTTGCTTATATTTTCGTGCTGTAAGTATTAAAAGGTGTTCCAGCCTCACAATATGTTCCCTAACCTACTGTGCTATGTTTACGACTATGTCGTAAGCAGATGATTGTAAATAACTTTATGTCAATAAACGAACATTTAAAACAAACAAACAAACCTACGAATAAAACCCGCCGCCGCCAATAGTGGGGTTTATTCTTAGGTTCTAGGATCTAGAATCTAAACCTTAGGTCCTAAAAATTGTTACGCGTAAGGCCTTTGCATCTACGAAGTGAGATGATTTATACAGCGTCCAGTGGCACCTTCACTCACACTACAGGGTGCACTCTAAGTCGATAGCGTAACTTTAAGTGGGCTATCTACTGATCAATACAAACAACTTGTACTAGGTGGCGACAAAAATGGAGCGAAAAAAATATCAGCTGTTTCATACATTTGGTGCAGTACTGAGTCGACCTTTTGTATGGAACAGCTGATATTTTTTTCACTCCATTTTTTTCGCCACCTAGTACGAGTTGTTTATATTGATCAGTAGATAGCCTACTTTAAGTTTCGCTATCGACTTAGAGTGCACCCTGTAGATGGGAGAAGAATCTCGGCGCTGCAGTGCCTGCAGTTAATTCTAGGGATTATCATTTAATGTTGACGTTTGAGTTTAATTTTTAGCAAAAAAGGCATCCAAAAAGAAGTTTTTTTTTTCCATTGGCGGCGTTTGTTGTGCCTAAGCGTTATAGGTGGTATACAACATAGTATAGTGTATTTCTCAGCCTGGCGGAAAAGCGATCATTAACCTTTGAGCGGATCACAGAAATAAACAAAAATTTTTATGCCAAGGTTTTTTGAAATTTTGAATGAGCCGAACAAGCGCCGCCGACCGAATGCATCCTTCCTCGCACGCACCTCGCTCGTCCGTAGCACGTTGAAACAGATTTTTTATCTCTGACGGACCGGAGCTCTCACCCCACCCCGTACCTAAAAACACGCTTCGATATCCAAACGATACAGAAATGTAAGGAGAGTGACGGAGTGCGACATGAATCGTTATATTTTTACGGTAACATAGTACTTCGTGATCGCTTTTCCTAGCGGCTTAGAAATACACTATAGCAGTGACTCACCGTCGGTTAAGGTAAAGGAGTGTGGCAGCTCACAAGGCTCCAGTTTCAACTCGTGAAGAGGCACGGCGGAGTGAGCCCGGAACAATGCACCGCCAGCCGCTTTCGAAGCGCAAACCAGCACATCGCTAAACTGCAAGGAAAAGTATTTGTAATACACTGTGCTATTTTAATTATTTTTAAGCCGAAGGTATTTTGCTACACTGATTCTGAGCCAAATTCCAAAATTTTACTCCAATATAAGCGAAAAAAAAAACACTTCAAAATACAAATGTCTATCGACACCATTTGTATGGAGAAGTAGGTTTTTTTTCGCGCGTTTTGGAATGAAATTTTGTAATTTGGCTCAGAATCACCAGTGCAACAAAATACCTTCCGCTTTAAAACCACTAAAATAGCACGGTGTATAAACTTTTTATAATTTGTGATATTCACACATAATATTTTCATAATTTCGCAGTCGAAACGTCGGGATAATAAAGGACATTCATTCATCTACTAAAGTAACCGCGATTCCACCTGTTTCGAACCAAAATTAAAAGTATTTGTGTTTCAATATCTGACTCTTTCGTGAATTATTATTGATACTGGTAAAGTAATAACATACGGATAAACGTGACTATAGTCATCTCGCATATTTTTGCTACGCACAACGAAGCACTTTGAGAATTAATGTTGTGTAAAGGTAAGATGAAATTGATCAAGAAGTACACTAATACTGTTTGATAAACACACTAGTTCCATAAAATTAATATAATCATAAATAAATATGTAAAGTTCATAAAAAATATTAAATATTATGCTAAAGGTGGTTGTTATATCGGCACTTACCAAAAACAGCATCCGCTGTTGAATGCCTTTCGTCGAATGTTTGTACACACAGCCTAGTCTGATGAATTCTCTATCAGCTACTAATATCTTGTCATAACCTGCAAAGAAAATACAAACGCAATAAATATAGGAATAGAATAGTATAAATAGAGTATTAGAAATACTGTGGAGATGTTGGAAGTACGTTTCATCGTTTCTGTCTATTATTATGTTAGTGTTTTATTTATTTTATTCTTTTTATTTAACAGAATCTACAGCACAAGTTAAGTATTTAGGTTAATTTACAATTTTGTTCATATTATGTTTTATTTTTAATTTTTAATGTAAATGTAAATCTCGTCTACAATGGCCTATCTGGGCTGAAATAAATGTTTTTTTTAAATAAATTTCATGTACAATTTAACATACAAATAAAAAATCGGCAAGGGGCAAGGAGTGTTTCTAGAGTTTAGAAATCTCAAGGAAGCGAGACAGACCTCAATGTATGATGATATCGACATTTACATGCTTGTTTCGTCTTCCAAAAAATGTGTCTAATAATAACATTGTAACACTCACCTATAATGTCCCGCTGTAGCTGACACAGAGTAGTGTGGTTCTCAGCATGACGCAGCTGCTCTGTGGCCGCCGCCACAAGACGTGACGTCACGTCGTGCAGTTTGCGCGCGAACACGCTTGCGTCGGGGTCTTGAGATAGCTCTGTGGACGTGCGAAGTAAGTGAGGAAGATGAAGAGATTAGTAGGCACGATTCTGACCAGAGATTCAAGACTATTGCGTTTTTGTCACAACAAATGAAATGATCGGTTTTATAAAAAAAGGCTGTTTCTTCTTCGTAAATATACCGGTGACAAGTAGTCTTACTTCCAAGTAAGTAGTCTGTAGCAGAAGCAGCGGTAAATCCTTCCTTCTTTTTGAAAGACTCGAACCAAACAGCGTTTACACTATCATTGCTCACGCACGACCAATAAAACATGTTTCCTGTATGCCTGAGGAGAGAGTGGCGAAGCGCATCTTCTTCTCTGAACTACAGGACGGTAAGCGAAAGCAAGGCGGCCAGCTCCTCATATACAAGTATGTTCAGAAGAGACACATGAATAGGTGCAACATTGAGCCCTCTCAGTGGGATCTCCTCCTCTCAAAGGCCGAATACGGCTAGGAGGATATTTAGACCTTCTGATCAGGGCCTTTAGCCTGTAACGCAATGGCAGGTCAATGGCATCCCGGCAGAAGGACAAAACCGGGCTCTCCTCGTTTTTCTCCTACAACCAGAGAACTAATCCTCTAGAATTAGAATCAAAATATTCTTTGCTGTACTACAAAAACATTAAAAGGACAGACAGCGTTAGCAAATCGTAATTGAAGTCGTCACCTGACAGCCCATTTTGGCACCATTGTGTTACAGGCTAAGGGCCCAGGAAGGATAGGATATATTACCAGTGGCAAGTCGTCGGTAGTGATAGGGCGCATGGAGCGGCCGCAGCAAGAGGCAAGCCAGCGGTAGAGGCGAGGCACCGTCGAAGGCGGCGCACGCCTCGCCCGCCGCCGCCAGTTCGCCTCGCCGCGCGCTCTCTAACCGCGCGACCAGCGCGCCCGCGCGACTTATGTACGATAAGTAGGCCTGTGAAAATCCATAAAGATAAGATAAGATAATAATAAATATTTCTTAAATAAAAGAAAAAAATATACATAAAAGACCTTATAGTATACTAAGGTAGAGAGAGATACTCTGCTCCCTAAAAAGGTAAAAACCTGTAAGATGTAGCCTGTACAATTGTACATGTCCCACTAGCTGGGCAAAGGCCTTCTCTCAGAGAGAGAGTTCGAGCTTAATCACCACGCGTGCTCAATGCGGGTTGGCGATTTTTGCGTTGAGGGTATAATGCCTCATACGCTCAGGTTTCCTCACGATGTTTTCCTTCACCGTCAGCGAGTGGTATTGCTACTACAAATTCACAAATGTACGTAACTTTGAAATTAAAAACCTGTAGGATAGGATATCCCTATGACTTTTACAGTAACAAGGTGTTTATGAAACTTTAGATCTTGGGTAACAGTTTCTAAGCAAAAATTTAATCAATAAAGGAAAGCATAGTCTCATAAACATAAAATAACGGTCGACATGAAGACCAAAACTCGACGATATTGTAAAGAAAACGGGAAGACAATAATATATAAGCGTAGCTGACCGAGAGGGTCTGTGTGAAAAGGGAGAGGCTTATACCGAGCAGTAAGCTTTATTAATTACTCATAGATAGACATAACTTTAGTCGTTTCGAGAGTCTGACGATTTGATAAATGGACGTTCTTCTATATAGACAATCTGATAGTTGCCAATTTTGGCATTCTACGAGTTAGACATTTCGCGCTGTTAGACGTTTTGCTACTTAGACCTTTTGATTGGGAGGCTGTCAAGCGGTAAGCTTACCTCACAAGTGTTAGAAAGATATTCGTAGAGTATTTCCGCTATCCTCTTGTACTCGGGTTCCTCCGTTTCTGTAACAAAAAGTTAACCATTTATTATTGACAGCTAACCAACAAGGTAGACAAATAATAATAGGGACTGTGTACTTTTTTTTTTGTTTCTTTAAAAAGGAAGGATACAAAATGTTTAGCTAGCTAGAGTGTAAAATGTGATTGGATAAATTTGCGTTCCCGCAAAAGATTACCGCGAGGGTTGTAAGGTGCCACGACAACGCTTTATTTATTTAGTTAGACAGTTAAAGAGTCGTCCAAAAAAAAAACTAAGGCATTTGCATCTACGTAATAGATGATTTATACAGCGTCCAGTGGCACCTTCACCTAGATGGGTGAAGAGACCACTCGGCGCTGCAGTGCCTGGGACATTGTTTAAGAGTCGTCCAGAGTGCATATTAACGCGCTCTTAAGGGTCGACGATAGCAACGTGGCGGGAAATTCAAAATTTTCACAGTTTTTTACATTTTGTAGTTATACTGAGCTATTTTTGTTCAGCGATTTTTCGTTCGCGGCAATAACAAAGTATTCTTTTCATTATTGTAAACAACAGAACAACAATAATTCAGCCGATTATGTGTTCTGGTCTACGACAAGTTTTTTGGGCAATACCACACAACACATAATCGGCTGAATTATTGTTGTTCTGTTGTTTACAATAATGAAAAGAATACTTTGTTATTTCCGCGAACGAAAAATCGCTGAACAAAAATAGCTCAGTTTAGCTACAAAATGTAAAAAACTGAAAATTTTGAATTTCCCGCCACGCTGATATCATCTCACCTTAAGCTTGAAAAAATCGTAGTGTCCTAGGGGATGGTCATCAGACAAGTTTGATAAGTTAAACTAGGACATACCTTCTTGTCGAGCGGCCAGGCACTGCTCGAGCCGCGCCAGGAACGCGCCTTGCGCGAGCGCAAGCGGCTCTAAAGCCAGGCAGGGTCGGCCCAGCGCCTCCACCACCTCGGCACCGCACTTCACCAGCGCCGAAACGCTCACTGACCACGTCTGAAACAGAAGAGAGAGGAGGCTATGAAAAACACTGTGGCAAGGAGGTTTTTCATGAAAAAAATTGGTTGTTTGTAAAGTAGGTTTACGATCGAGATGTTTACGTGATAACGTCTTATTGAAAACTTAACCGCACGAGAAAATCTCCATTCGTTTGTATGCCGCTAGAGTGAGAGAGACGGAAGATCGGTCCACTCACTCGAACGCTATGCCAGCCTCCGCTCGTGAGGATTCCGCGTGACAAGTTTCACGGAATGACTGGCAGCGCTCGAGATGAGACGGGAGATCGGTCCGTCTCTCTCTCGTTATACCTGCGATCGCGCTCGTGAGGTTTTGGTGTGACACAAGTTTCTGAACATGTCACCCGACTAAAACAATTTTAAAGACGTTATCACGTCAAAAAAAAGGTGAAAATGGCAGAATAGTCTTCGAACTGAAACAGGGCCCTGAGTCTGTAACGCAATGGTGCCAAAATGGGCTCCCAGTTGACGGCTTCAGTTGCGATGTATTAATGCTATCGGTTAATGTTTTTGTAGTACAGCAAAGAATATTCTAATGCTAAAGGATTAGTTCGCAGGTTGTAGGAGGAAAACGAGGAAACTCCGGTTTTATCCTTCTACTGGGTCGCCATCGATACGCCAATGCGTTACAGACTTAAGGCTCGGTATAAGGCTAACTAGCGCCACCAATGTTAAAAAAATCATATGTCCCTTCAGAAGAAGTTTCTGACAAAATCCTAAGATGAGCTCATGCGCCATGCTTTTCTAGATTTTTAAGTGTACGTACCCAACTCAATTTCTAGTCTTAAGTTAAAAATTTTTCGATAACCGCCAAAAACGGCCGCTTTTGGCGGTTATCGAAAATTTTTTAGCTTAAAAGTAAATTTCGAAGAGGGTATCTATCTGCACTTAAAAATCTAGAAAAGCATGGCGCATAGGCTCATCTTAGGATTTTTTCAGAAACTTCTTCTAAAGGAAGATATGTTTTTTTTTACATTGGTGGCGCTAGTTAGCCTTATACCGAGCCTTAAGCCCCAGCTATTTCTCGATTTTCACACTGCATTATAACGCCAATAGAAACGCATAGCAGAGTCCTTCTTCTGTCGTGTCAAATGCGTCACACTTCGCGCTTCAAATAGTCAAGATTTCAATAGAAAATGTGTATTTTTGTAGGACGCAACCACTACTGGCGCGCAGTGAGAGGTAAGCAGCGGCGGCGGGAGCCCCGTCTCTCCTTCATCAATAAGATCTCCGAATGAGAACCGAAACTAGTCGTCTATTCCGACGTGATACTAAGCTCCGTCTCTCCTTCATCAAAAAGATCTCCATATGAGAACCGAAACTAGTCGTCTATTCCGACGTGATACTAAGCTCCGTTTCTCCTTCATCAATAAGATCCCCGAATGAGAACCGAAACTAGTCAGCTATTTCGACGTGATACTACGCTCCGTCTCTCCTTCATCAATAAGGTCCCCGAATGAGAACCGAAACTAGTCGGCTATTCCGACGTGATACTTAGCTCCGTCTCTCCTTCATCAGTAAGGTCTCCGAATGAGAACCGAAACTAGTCGGCTATTCCGACGTGATACTTATTTCTAAAGCTTGTGAGACCTCTACTTACCACGGTAACAAGTTGTAGATCTCGCTTGTGCGTCCGCTCGTTCATGAGCAGTTGTTTGGCGATGCAGTGGGCGAGCTCGCCACGCTTGCGTCCCTTGAATGTGTCGGCTCGCTTCGATGAGATGCTGGACGGAATAGAACAGGTAATGTAAGAATGAGGCTGGCTTAGCACTATAGTGGGTTAGACTGTAATACATAAGGGGTTTATGAACAGACTCTTTCGATCTACTTAGTGGGATAGATAGAGTTATAAACACACAGATATAGTAGTCTAATTATTATGCTAAGCCCTAATAAAGTCAAGGAAAATCCGCCAAAGGCAAAGTCACTTTACCTGTGTGTTTATTCTGTAAAGAACATCCCGGAAAATATAAATAAAGAAAATTGTTTTCGACAAATAACGCGTATTGTTTATCGTTCAATAGGATTGTTTATTTCGATAAGAGCAATTTTGAGTACAAAACAGTGCCGATTTTTTAACAGAATAAGCACACTGGTAGTAAGTATAATGCGCCAATGCTATCGGACAGCACTATCTCGATATTTATCCAGTGGAGTAACATTCAACTCGTTTAAAAATATACAAATTACTTGGATAATTAAAAAGATGGCGGTGCCAGTCCCGGCGGCGGCACGACACCGCGGTTTTTCACCCCGCCGTCGACAAGCTAGCGCCGCCATCTTGCCATCTCATGTATTAAGCCGCGTTTTTACAGTCTTATAACACTACAGGGTGCAATCTAAGTCGATAGCGGAACTTTAAGTAGGCTGTCTACTGATCAAAACAAACCAGTTTTCCTAGGTGGCTAAAAAAATGGAACGAAAAAAATATCAGCTGTTCCATACAAAAGGTCGACTCAGTACTGCGCCAAATGTATAAAACAGCTGATATTTTTTTCGCTCAATTTTTTTCGCCACCTAGTACATGTGGTTTGTATTGATCAGTAGACAGCCTCCGTAAAGTTCCGCTATCGACTTAGAGTGCACCCTGTAGAACAAAAAAAATAAGCCATCCAAGAAAATAGACGCTTCTGATTGGTCGATTCCATCCGAGCTTTTAAATTTTAGCGAGATTGTCTCTGGCTCGGATGGAATCGACCAATCAGAAGCGTCTGTTTTCTTGGATGGCTCTTTTGCTTTTAGTGTTATAAGACTGAAAACGCGGCTTGAGGTGTTGTCATACCGTCAGGATTGGAGTAAACCATAACAAAAGTAAGGTGTTACCTATTGTTGTTGGTCTGTGTCCGACTCAAGGTATCGTACGCGTCGCTCTCTCCGCCACTCAGCACGTCTATACTATGCGTTGACTCTGATACTAGGTTTCCTGCAACAATAAACCAAACAAAGTGAGCTAATACAAAGATTAATATTATCTCTACATAGTATAAAACAAAGACACTCTCCGGGTCTTTCTTTCCGTCTGTCTGTATACACGAGGCGACGGATTTTGATGCGGTTTTGCCATCGGTTAGATCACATTTAGAAGTTGAAGTGTTTCAGGAATAAAACTATTAAAACATTACCCTATCCATAAAATACAACCTAATTATCATATTTTTATGAAATGCACACGTCCGAACAATGGGAGCGCTTTTAGGTGGCGGGAGAAGTCCTAGAAAAAATGGCAGCGATCGCAGTCAACATTATTTTGTATTTTTGTTTAAATGTGAGGACAAAAACCCCTGTTTAAAAAAAACACAACGATAGGAAATACAATTTTAATTGTGGCTTTTTCTTCTGATTCTTAAAGTGGGGGGAATGAGTTATGGAATCTGTGCTCTAAAGTCATCTCCATAACTCACCTATACGGACGCGAGGCTTAGACTAATAAAGAGGATCTCAGGAAAACTATAGAAGAATTCGAGACGGATGCTAAAAATTTGTTGGACTCAAATAGTTACGAACAAGAAAGTCCTACCTAAGACGTGTCAACAAGAAGCGAGAGCTCCATCAAAAGATGGAACACCATCAAAAGGAGAAAGGGACATGTGTTCAGACACGAGAGATTCAGCCTACTGCAACTTATAATGATGGGAAAAGTCGCTGGCAAGAGACGCGTCGGCCGAAGGAGAAAATCCTGGCTAAGAAACCTACGGGAGTGGACTGGGATCGCGAGTGCTGCCCAACTATTTCGCCTCGCGAGAGACAAAGAGGGATATGCAGAGCTGACCGCCAATCTTCACTGAGTCGGAGAGGCACCTGTAGCGACCCCTGTCGGGCGCACAGGAAACTGCTACA
Organism: Zelleria hepariella; assembly: GCA_949319315.1. Classification (NCBI taxonomy): domain Eukaryota; kingdom Metazoa; phylum Arthropoda; class Insecta; order Lepidoptera; family Yponomeutidae; genus Zelleria; species Zelleria hepariella. Next base: position 3,561,544 of record OX439391.1, read on the forward strand.
TACTCTAGCTGTCAATCGCTACTCGCTACAATCCTGCATCGCGCCAGCAAAATATCTTTCGTAGCTGAGTATACAACGTGTTACAAAACATCCTAACTCTTTTTACAGGGAGTAACCTACTGGTCAACAGGATGTCAATTCAGTAAAAAACAGTTGAAAAAAACAACTTTTATTTTATAACCTCAAAATTTTAAAAAAAATCATAACTTTTTTGTTTTTGGTATTAGCTCAAATTTCAAAATATGTTTTTGGGTGTAGGTGCATTTGCAAAGCTTTGAGTTGTTAAAACATTGTGAAAGTCAATGAAAACAATGTTTAAAAATACTTTTCTCCCGCCACATCTTTCACATTTTATTAATTTAAAAATTAACGGAACGTCATAGTGCAAAAAAAAAATTTAGGTTGTGATCCTTATCACCGGGTGCTATTACCCTGTAAAAAGAGTTAGTTACTTTTGTAACACGTTGTATAAATAATTAAAAAGTAATTGATCTTACGGGCCTTAGAAGAAGTAGAAGAACTCACCATTCCCATTGATAGCGGTCCCGTCGACGGAGTCACGCGCGTGCCCGTTGTGGTGTAAGGGCGTCGACGCACTGAGCGGCATCGGGCGCGACTCCGCTCGCGGCGAGAGAAGCAAACTCGCCGAGGACACAGTGTGCTCGTCCTCCGGTGACGTCACATCGCCATCTGTACGGGTGGAGAGAAGCTTTAGTACGTTCAGTTGACAGGTGTGATTTCACCGCTAACAAATCGTCGCGCATTTTTACGCGAGGACTCTAATGCCAGTTTTCACCAACCATTCCTAATTTTAAAAGACCTTTTAACGAAAATTATCTGCACCTCTGCAAGTCTACTTGTCATGGATTTCATGGTCATGGACTCACTGTTCCTCTTGTGAGTTGAGTTCGTATGGTTCTTCATCAACAACGCTTGTGAGTTGAGTTCGTATGGTCCTTCATCCCTGACCACAGACTTGCAGAGGTGCAGATAATTTACTTTAAAAGGTCTTTTACAATTAGGGGTGGTTGGTGAAAACGGGCATAAGTACACCAATAGGTCAAATAGGAAACACGCCAATGGGAAGTAGGCACACGTACGGACGGCCACAATCTCAGATACCCCATGACAGCTCTTACCGCGCGCGGCATAAAGGCGCCAATCGAACAAAAAGGGGTATCTGAGACTGTGGCCGACTGTACATACCTACATATTGTGTTTCTTGTCGCACGCACGTTTGCAGTGAAAATTAAAAAAAAAAACATTACAACGAACGTTACGAATTTAAAAGGGTATTTAAAAAAATAGGCCCATAACTACTAGGACAGATGGTTTATACAGCGTTCAGTGGCATCTCCACTCACACTTGATGGGTGAAGCGACCACTCGCACGCCCCATTGACATGTTTGTTTATAAGAAGCCATAGAAAAAGTAAAACATCATGATTACGTCATGCAATGCCAACATAATATACAACGTAGGCGTCTAAAATAATAATAACACACGTTTTATGTAATGTAAAATTACGTTGCAAATAAATTAAAATACTTCTTTTTTTGTAACGACAACAATTACTGTAAAATAAACGTTCTACCATGCTTAGTTCGTAGCTTTTTAAACTCACTTTTTCCTCCCTGTTAGCTATATTCTAAGGTAAAAACAAAATCAACCAAAACAAAAATATCAGTAATTAAACTACACTTGGATTGGATCCTACACTCGTTTTATTTGGTTTTAAAAAAAGGTTTAGTTGCCAATAAAAGTGTAGTTTAATCATTCATATAAAATAGTCATCGATAGTATTTTTACTCGTTTTATTTTTATTTATTTATCTTTAACTAGCCTCACTGGAGCCCGGGGGGTGAAGTGACGCGCGGGGGGTACGGGCGGGGGGGCTTAACGCACACTAACATCCACATACAAATTCAAAAAGGATTCGCCATCAGTTTTTCGCACTCGGTTTGAGGCTGACATTCATAAACTGTTCAGCCCTCTAACAACCAAAGTTAGAACCTATCGCATGACGTTTTTAGGCACGTATTTTTTTTTATACTCAAGAAGTCTTTTTCCACAAGTGTATCACGACCCCCTGGATTCAAGATTCAAGATTCAAGATTCAAATGTTTTTATTCAATATGCCATAAATGGGGGGTCGTCAAGCTACTTTAGTGGGGGTCGCGAAGCTTCTTTAGGAGGATTTTTGAGGATTGCGGATAACCAACACCTTTAGACCATAAATAAGGTCTAAAGGTGTGCTTAACTGACCAAACCCTGGTATGGAGTCGCAAAAAGGTTTTCCGCTGTTAGGCGGTCGCGACATGAATAAGGTTGAAAAAAAAAATGTTCTAGAATAAACTTTAGTGATGGAGAGACTTGCGACATGCACCGTCTATAACGTTGTGGCTCTGAAGAGTTGTGTATTGAGTTAAACATTCATCAGAGTTTCGCACTGATTTGGAACAGGCGGGAAACCAGCGCCTCTACTCTCTAAAAAATCCACTCAACCGTTGAGAGACAAAACACTCGAAAATAGCCCTTACTGATTTCAGTAAGGGTTTTGAAAACTTTTTTTTTTACATTTAAAAACTGTTATTTGACTGTGGATATTTTAGAGAATACAGGGGCTGAATGGTGACTCAAAATCGTGTTGAATGCGTTTCTGTATCGAAGTTTATGAATGTCACCCTAAACCAAATATACACTAGCTTACTGTAGATAAGAAACAGTTTTGTCCTTGATGGTTTTTTTACTACGCTTTCTAAATGACTTATCTGAAGCCATCTTTCACGAATAATCTACGACGAATTAGCGTCACATTAATAGATTGTTTTGGTATTGTAGTTGTTGAAAATTGGTTGGCAATTGGCATGACCAGTTACTACACTTTCGTATCCACAGGAAGCTAGTGTAAACACACCCTAACGTAAAAATAATTAATTACAATAATTTATTAATAATGACATCCTCATTATTACAGTCTATTCGGATTGTAAACGTTTAATCGAAAAAGTCGAAATTACTTACTTTACTAGACATGTTATTTTTTTGTTGTTTAATGTTAAGTTTCTTTTTATTGCACTAACTAGTTAGAGGTCGAAACCACTTTTAAAATTAGCCTAAAATTGCTTCGTGCCTAGACGACGATTAAGTTTTTATTTAATTTTTATTTCTTTCACATTAATTGAACACTTAACAGCCAGTGGTTGCTTTGGTACTGAAGAGGTTTAAAGTTTTTTTTTGTTTGTCACATCCTGTGGAGTTGTTTGGCAACAAAAAAAAAACGTAAGATGTGATAGACCGAAAGTAAAGAAAATTCTTCAGAATTAGTTGATTGATAGTAATATTGTGTAGCATTAAACATACCTGTATATTTGTGTATCTAAACTTAGCACCACTGGACTGCTACAGTTTCTGACAATAGTTAACAAGAATTAAACAATCATTATTTATTGAAACACAATAAATAGTAATTATAACAGTCAACACAAAATACCAAACAACAAGATTTTTTAAATGTGTTGTAGGAAGAAATAACCTTCCATTTCTCTTTTCAATCTTATGCAATGTGAGCGGGATAGCACGATGTTAAGCATAAAATCTATATTGTTTCCCTTGGCTAACAATAAATAATTTATCTACTTTTATCTTGGACCACGTCCGTTAACTACAAAGTTGTTTTAATTAATTTTCGATTATTTTAAGCCAATTATTTTCCAAACAATCGATGTAACGCAAGATTATAACTTTATAACTTAACGAGTAACTTTAACCAAATAATTTTATAAAATATATTTTAAATAGATTTAATCAGGATATAAAACAAGTGTATCTAGAGGCCTGGTATATTTGACACATTTTATAAGATTTTCGATGAATCGCATATTTTACTATACATAATCATGGATACTCGTACTATACGACTATTCACACATATTTCGATCACACCTCCTATATAATATCTACCTATAATTCAACGATTAAATATTATTAGATTCAGAAAACCCTTCAGTAATATACTATGTATGTAAGAAACAGTTCAAAATAATTATTAAATACTATTAGTAAGTATGTAGTATAATAAAAAGTAGGAATAATAAAAATGGAGATAAATTGAGCAGCTTTGGCACGTTTGCGCATCGCGGTTTGATTTACTATTTGATTTTGGTTGACAATAATGATTTGCTATAAATTATTAATTCTGCAAGAGATCTGTAATGTCTTGCGCAAACCCGCAAACAAAAGTAAATCACAGCCTTTATACAATTTACTAATTTAAATAAAAATATTTAGTAAAGGTCCAAAGTATATGTATAAATCGCAAATATATCCTCCTGAATGTTTGGCCATAAACGAGATAAATATGCTCTAAAATACCCTTATATTTCTTTGGCAACCTGTTTTACAATGTTAAAACATGCAATATACCCGAGGAAAATTTATTTTGACGCTCGCTTGGGAATATAGTAGATTCGTTTAGTAATTTATCGGTACACATAAAATTCTACGCTTAAATTACAACCGACTAGAACGAATAACCATATTGGGCTCGACAGCGCGATAAAAAAATGTCTATCCCTCTCTAGGTAATTCGATAGAGCGAGAGAGTGCATCTATCGGGCTCGATCAGATCTTGGTATCACGGGGGCAGCACATCTGCACGTATACCATGAAGGAATATATCGAAATCGATAGATCGCGATACGGTATTTGTTGGGAATGGAGCGTGAAATATAACGGAACGTTAAATAAATACTCGTGTGTGTGTGGGTGCGTGGCGCTGTGTGTGTGCATGCGACGCCCGCGCTCCAAGCGGACCGCGGGCGAAGTTTTTCCTTTTTATTATCAAAATCGTCTTTTCATTCATTTTCCCTGCCTACCACCGATCGCAACCCGCCCCAATCGTTTACAGTATTCTTTCAATACGCTAGATAAACCGTTCATCCACATATTAGATTATTACAGAACTTTAAAGTCAAGTTTTACATAAAAATCTTGTATACTTAGCGAGGGATAGATAGACGTGTTTCGAAGTGTCAAAGCTTTACATGGTCCATCATGCTAGACGAACAGTCGACCATTCTATTCCTACTATTAGAACAGTGGACTGGACTCGAAAAAATCCACTTATGTTCGATTTTCATCCTTATCGCGCTAACCTGTAACGACGGGTACCCACTTGTGTGGTCCACTCCACTGTGCTAGTAGATGATATCCTAGTACGAACGTATGGTCACCTTTAAGGGTAAAAAAAGTAGCGTGGCAGATTTTCAGTTTTTCCAATTCTGTAGCTAAAGTGAGATATTTTTGTGCAGCGATTTTTGTTTTACGATCATAAAATAGCTCATTATTCTAAACTACAGAACCACAATAATTAAGCTGATTTATTTTTCTGCTCGACAAACCAGTGGCACGGCCCAAATATCTCATAATCATCTGAATTATTGTTTTTTTTTAATAATTAAAACAATAATATTTTATTGTCGTAAAACAAAAATAGTTGAACAAATAATTAAAACAATAATATTTTAATGTCGTAAAACAAAAATCGTTGAACAAAAATTGCTTAGTTGAAAAATGGTGCATTTCACGCCGCGCTACTTTGATTGACCCCCTTTGATTGAGTCTCCATAATTAGCTGTAATCTAAAGCCACTGCCATACCGAAGTGCGACAATGTTTGTCCTGAACTTGGCCCACCAGAATCACTGGCGCTGACAAATCACCAGGATCACTGGCGCTGACAAATCAACCGTAAGCCTTGGCCTGTCTCGATTTAATCGGGTTGAATATAATTAAAAATCAGAGTAAAAATTTCAGCATTTTCACATGTCACATCGCGCAACGTTTAATTAAGGCCCAAACCTAGGCACCATCTTCTTTTTGTATGTGTTTTTTGCTAAAAACGAAACGTCAAATGATAGTCCCTTGGCTTAACTATTTTTAGGACCTGAAGTTTAGATTCCAGATCCTAGAACGTAAGAAAAAAACCGCCACTTTTGGCGGCGGCGGGTTTTATTCGTATGTGTTCTACGTTGGAATCTAAACCTAAGGTCCTAAACATTGTTAAGCCTAGGGAATATCATTTGACGTTTAATTTTTAGCAAAAAACGCATCCAAAAAGAAGTTATCATTTTATTTCCATTGGCGGCGCTAGCTGTGCCTAGGCTTGGGCCTTAAGTGAGATTCGAGCCAAATTCAAGACGAATTTGTGCAGGATTTCGGTTCAGCCGCGGCTTAATGGTCGCAGTGTTAGTAAGCTAAAATTGTTAACATTATAACAGTCATTGGGTGGGTAAAGTGCACTACGGTCTCGCGGACGCTAGGGGAGATACACGTTAACACTGGCGAGCAAATTAGAAACCATGAGGAAGGTATTTGGGGCTTAATTGTCTAAATTTTTTTATCTATCGCGATACCTTTCAATTTGACGTTTGAAGGGTGCTGACGAACTTCACACTGCATTTATTTTGACACAAACCGTCATTGAAAGCGATTGAGATAGGGATAGGGATTTAGACTCTGTTTTGAAGGATATTGAGTGAATAAAATAGCAAAATCGTTCACTCAATATCATTCAATTAGTGCCTTACAATTGTTTTGACTCACTCGTTCTGTAAGCGATTGCGATTTAAAACTAAGAAAACTCCATTTTAAAGTCGCAATCACGATCATGATCCCGATAGATTCAAGTTAGACAATTAAGCCTCTGGGCACTCTGCCATAGTAGCTTGTACCGGCCAAACAGAGAGCGATTTAAACAAGATGGCGGCTCACTTAACCAATCAGAGCCCTTAATGTTGGTACTAGGTAATCTGGCGCCCATGTCTTTGCGTTGCTAACCACATTAATAGTTGCACAACATCGCCAATAGATGGCGTCCGCCCTGCCTGACGCAGATGTAACGTTTTTTTTGCTCGCCAGAGCGCCATATTATAATTATTTTACTACACAGAGTACTTTTTAAGAGACAATTTGTATATTTAAATTCCTAGTATCGAATAAAGTACCAATGTAACAATTAAATTGCTTAATTAATTACCTTTCGCTATAATAATTCAATTAGAATTCGAGAAACGCAGAGCGAACGACTGAATGACACGAACACCCACATCATCCCTCCGAAGGTTAAATATAACCGAAGTAAACCTATAGTAAATACGCTTTTTGCTGAAGATGCGTTTTTTGAGAAGCCAGTTAGAGCCAACGCAAAGAAACAAGTCAACGTAGAAGTACCTAAATGTCAAGGTAAAGGTATTTTCGGTGCCGCAGATATGTAAGTACGAGATCTCAACAGTAAAATGAATAAACGGAGATACGACAACAATGGAACCGTGGGACCGTTCTTATTTTAAGTCACATAGGAGTCGTTTCCTAACCCTACTCGTAAAGGATTGACATTATAACGTTTTCTGTAGCGTCAGCCTATATTCTCACCAAAGTTAAAAAAAACACGGACTAGAATAACATGAGAACTCCGCGTCGCATGCAGCGAATGAACTACGCCTAACTTTAATTTAATTTAGGTAATTTAACACGAAACACAAACATGAGTAAATGACACGCTCTCGCACACAAAGTTCTTTTATACCTGCTAATATATTGTAACTTGTTGTGTATTTTAACAGCTGTGCGCATCATCGCATCTTACTTTTGCTTTAGGCAAATCCTACCTTCCTTATTTTTCTAGTCCATTTCTTTTGCGCTGACGTCACTCCCGAGACCCTATCTACTCGTTCTCATCGTCAGAGCAAAGCGGTGGCGGCAGAGTCGAGACGTCGAACTTTTGTTCAGGACTGTCCGACGACGCTTGCGAGTCCACGTAGTGACTCGAATAGAATCTCTCGACGTTGTTTAGACTGAATCTCTCGTCGAGGTTTCTAGAATAACGCTCTGGTACCGACACCTCCCTATCGTCCAACTCGCGCTCGTATTGCGGGAAGCACTCTTGAGTTTGGAACATGGCTACGTCCTCATAGTGTTCCGGGAACGGGCTGCTTCTGTACTCTTCTTCGTATTCGTCTTTATCGCGGGGCAAGTCTGTGTCGGAGTAGACTACGGACTCGCCGCGTTCGAAAAGGTAGCTGCTCGATTTGGGTATCTTTGGTGACCGCTTTATAGTGTCAACTGGATAGGCGTAGTCGTCCGAGTCATCGCGATCGCTTTGGTCATCGTAGAACGGACCGCGCGACGGTTCGCCTAGCGATTTCTGGCTAGACGACTTCTTCTTGAGGGACGACTGGCGACTGCTCTTGTTTGAGTAGGAAGCTCTTGGAGGACTGTCTTCGGAGACATACTGTGGCTCTTGAGTATCGAGGTATGGATGACGTAAGCGCCCTAAGCGATCAAAGCGAGGGAAACCCATCTCGTCCTCATCGGCGGAAGAGCCGAAACCTTGGAATTGCACCGGCGTAATACTAATCGGAAACTGCTGAGCTTCGTACGTTTGACTTTTGTACTTGGCGTATTCGTTTTGCTCTTCGTCTTCCGAATAGCTTACTTCCTGTGCGTCGTATTGCTTAGAGTCTTTTGATACTTCGGAAGAACCGGATTCTACTTCCGGGACGTAACTATCGGAGCATTCGGAGCTCTCCATCCTTCGTAAGGAGTCCTCTACGCCTAAGTACATATTCGCTTGAGGCTTATCGCTTTCCGAAGACTGACTTTTAGAGGCGTCTTCTTCTAAAACGTCTTGGATTCTGTCCTGCCGCTTCCTAGCGCTGCTAGCTTGTTTTTTGCGTCTGAACGTGCGCATACGTTCCCTAGGGTCCCTACAGACGTCTAGAGAGCTATCTGTATCGTTTCCACTTGGCGGACTCTTCATGGAAACGTTGCGGACCAATAATGACTTTTTCACGGGAACCTTCAGAGGCTGTATGGGTGGAGACTCAGAGCTGAGACTGCTAGAGTAATACGGAGAGCACCGAGAAAGAGGCGTCTTCCCAGAACGTTCCAACGATCTCTTTTCGGTGAGCTCTCGGTGTACGGAGGGTATCTCTGGCACAGCAATGATCGGCAAGTCAGATGAGGCTAAGTAATGCTCGTGGAACGACCAGCTTTTTGGTTTGTTGCGATATTGCTGAGAGGTCTTGTATTCTTTGATCTGGTTTTTGGACAGAGTTTTGTCGTCGTAGCTAGCGTGTTTGGCGAGAGGTTTATAGTCTGAGCGAATGAACTGGCTATCCTCCTGGAGTATTTTGGAGAACTCTTGACTTTGGTAGCGTTCGCTGTGCTTTTCCTCCTGGCTATACAACTGCGATGGCATATCGATATCCAACTCAGGTTGTGCGACCAAATACGGTTGGAATCCGCTATCTTCACTTTGACAACGCACTTGAGGTTTCAACCCATATCTGCTGCCCTGTTCTTCGTAGCTTATACTTTTAAGCGGTATCTTTTGGTACCTTTCATGAGTAGCATCTTGAGGCTGGAAACCTTTCATTCGATCGAACCTAAAAACCCCTTCGCCGTGCTTTTGGAGACTGCTCCAGGAACTTGAGCTAGATTTGTCTGACTTATCACTGTAACTTATAGAAGACGACTTATCATTTTTGCCCGTGTAACTTGCCGTGAGTCTCAAAACAGGTTCTTTGGAATTTTGTTCTTTGGTTGGTGAAGCGACTTTGGTAGTTACCGGTTCGGATGCAGGTGCGTCTTCTAAAGGCGGTGCTTCGTCTATTATAATCGTATGCTCGGACTTGGTATCATCAGTAGCTTCGTGTTCGTCTTTTGATGTCGGTACGAGAGTATGGTTAGTGCTGGCCGACCAATCGGATAAGGACTGCGCTAGTGTCAACGTACTGTCGCTTTTGGTACCTGAAGAACTGTCAATGCCTTTTCTGGAGACTGTAGTTTCGGAACTGCAAAGTTTGTCATACTTTATGTTCTCGTTACTTTTGTCCAAGCTGCTGCTTTTGGAGCTGGGGTCCGCTTGGGAACCCAACTTCGGTTTGTGGTCAGACTTTTTACCCTTACTGGCTTGTGACGACGAGTGTACTTTCGCCGTCATGTTTTCCGACTTATCACTTTTGGTCGCTGATATACTTTCTGATGCTGACAGATTTGCGTATTGTCTCACAGTGTTAGTCCCAGTGGACCACTCAGAGATGCTTAAACAGACTGAAGTGTCTTCAGAGTGAGAGCTGTGCGTGCATTTCTTTTGAGGCAAACCTACTTTGACAGTACCATCTAAGTCTGTACCGAACGAACTTGTCTCTTCCTCCGAGTGACTGCTGTGACTGCACTTTTTACACGTGCCTGCACTGCCTGTACTGAGTTTCGTGACAGCTCTGACTGTATCGTCAGCATTAGTCTGAGAGAGTAAATCATCAATAGAGGTGTCAGAGTTATTAGAACCACAAGATCGACGCACCCTATCAAACTCTGGTGAGAGAGATTTACTGTCAGCGCCAAACACATCGTCGCTAAACAAATGATCATCGTCAAACACCGGACTGTGATTCAATGGCGATTTGGTCGGCTGGTTAATGATAACCTTCTCTTCTAAATTGCTCTTTGTGGCGAACGACTTATGCTCGCTTCTAGAACAGCACGAGCCGATCTCGCCCATTAGAGCTTTACTTATAGTACCACTGAGGCACGACTGGTCATAGTTGGGAACTACGCCTTTGTTGAGACATGTAGACTCGTCGTGTTTATCGAGCGGTTCCACCATATACTTGGATTGCTCGTAAGGGATAACTTTTGGAGTTCTATGAGCGGTATCACTATAATCATACTTTTCGGACTTGGAATCTGGTACGTCTTTTTCCAATTCATCGTCGTTGTTTAAAGTATCGCTGTCATCGTCTGAGCCTTGAAGTCCTTTGGAGCTCTCCGATTTAATGGTCACCTTCGTTGCTGTCTCCGGTTCATTGCTCATGTAATAGATGTGCACCTTTTCTACTATAGGCATTTCGAGAAGGCTGGAGGGGGGTGAGGGCCACTGTTCAAATTCACTGGATTTGCGTCGCAATTCCGGCCTTTCTGGTTTGCTTTGTGGCGGTAACTCTGGCAATGGCCAATCTTCAGACTCTTGGCTATCACTTGGGGACGATTGCTTGGCCGGTTTGGATTTGCCTTTGCTTTTCTTGGACTTTTTCGGCCTTTCCAAAGTTTCATCTATTATTTTGTTCACCTTGTCGACGTCCTTTTTGCATTCAGAGTACATTTCGCTTATTCTTGTCTGATCTATAGGTATGTCTGGCATTTCAGCTGAAGTTCTTCGGTCTGCGTCAGAGATATACGCAACATTGGCATTGCTAGGAGGGTCAGAGCTCAGACTGGCTTGGTGGTCGCTGGAATTCAGCGATTCTTCATTAATGCTCTCAGAGCGAGAGCACGCTTTGGTAGAATCCTCATCGGCAGACGTTTTCTCAGAGGCCGTACTGCGTTCTGAGATCCTCGAAAGTGTACGGGCGAAATTCTGCCCGTACCCTATCACTACATCAGTCGACGCAGCAGAAGACGTAGTAGCCGGATATATAAAATTGACTGGGAAGTCGTTAAGATCGTCAGTGAAATCAGCTTCGGTGGAATCTTTGGAAGTTGTAGCCGAGAGAGGTGGATGTTTTGAGAACGTCTGGAAGTCATCCATGATTTTAAATTCATAGGCTTCTTTGTTGAGAGCATCGTAGCCATCGTGGTCTTGCGGTATCCAGGCCTCTTCTATGCTTGTGCTGTTCTCACTTCCCGAAGCCCCGAAAAAGGGTCTCCAAGTAGGTTTTAGTTCTTCACCGCGTCTGTACGCTTCGCCTAAAGAACCAGATGTCGATTCCGTAGTTTCAAAGGACCCTCTAGACTCCACACTAAGAGATCCTTTCGAATCTATACTGGACTTAGAAGAGCTTTTCTGTTCGTCCAGTCTGCCTTTCTTCCTTGAGGAAGAATCCTCAACACTCAATGAGCCTTTCGAAGGCGTTGTGGTCGTGGTTGTCTCAACGCTGGATTTAGAAGAGCTGGATTTTGCATCTTTCAGCGCTCGCTTTCTCATTATAGTGTTACTCCCTTCGAACGCGGTTGTTATCACGTTACCGTCATCGTCAAAGTCAACCGTGGTATTCTGGTCTTCTTGCGAAATTGTGATGGCAATTTTAGTTTTCTTTACGGTGTGATTGGGTATGTCTTTGGAAGCAGCCGACTGGCTTGACTCAGATTCTTCTACACATTTCCCCATCTTATCTAGACCTATTTTTTTGGCACCTGGTTTTGACGCCAGTTGTTCTACTGTCTTCTCGCCACTTTCCGAACCGGTGCTTGAATCAGAATCGGTTGGTCCTTTGAGGGAATCTACAGGTCCTTGCTTCTCTAAAGTAGGCGTTGGTGATTTCCTAGTGCCAAATTTAGATGGGCTTCTAGGACTTTCTATACGATCAGGAATGGGTGAAGGCGATTTGGAGTTTGACTTTGACTGGTCACTTGATAATGTCTGTTGGGAAACTAAATGTTCTTCGCCGTACTCCATGGCTTGTTTCAACTCTTCCAGACATGCCCTATCTTTCTTGTTCAGTTTTTCAATATCCTGAGATATGCCTAAAGGTCTAGCAATGGAACAGCTGACGCTGGATTCGTCATCGATCGAACTTCCCTTTATGTTAGCACTGGATGGGCTAACATCTTTCTCTATACTGGTCCAGGAAGTGGATTCTGAACTTCTCGAACGTTCTGCACTTAGTTTTAAGAGTTCACTGCGTTTTGATTTAGCTGATAGTAAGGCTCGTTGGTCTGCCTTATCTGTAGGTGAGACGTTGGTGCTGCCAGAGCTTCCGTTCGGATCACCTTCAGATTTAGTTGATTTCGAAGTGCTAGAGTCTATAAATGGTATGTTCTCAATAGTAGGACTGTTTTCCTGAGGTGGCGTGACAATGATTTTGTTCTTCTTCCATTTTAGAGTCATATCAGACCTTGATATATCGCGGGTTTTAGAGTCGCGCTCCGTGTCCGTTTCCGACAGCAATTGCATTTGAGATTCGTGACTTAAAAACTCGACTAAGCTTGCAGACGACTCGTCAAAAGTACTTTGAGGGTCTAGGCCTTTTCTGCCTTTGGACTTTTTGCCCGGATCAGAAAGAGTAGAACCGGTATACTCGTCATAATCAATAGTGACCCAAGAAGCTGTATCTTCGCTCACGCCGCGAGGTAGCTTAGTTTTCTTGTCTTTCTTAGATTGATCTTGGTCTGAAGAGTCGTCTATGTAAGGCATGGTTATACCCAGCATGTTACTTTCGTCTGATACTTTTAGGTCACTGACTTCGGTAATAGATTCCTCTTCACTGGTTAATCGACTTATACCAGGTTTATGTTGGTCAACAGTTAACAAAGAATGGACGTCTTGATTGCTCTTACTTATGATCAATTCCGATTGCTTTTGCTTATTGAAAATATCCATTTTACGACGTTCTATTATGACCGTTTGCGTATCATTCTCTATCACAGTGTGTTGAGAACTGGTCATCAATTCTATTGAAGAATCATCTTCAGTTTTGTCTCTGTAACTGTGTGAAGGTGAGACATCTTGAGAAACTGTACCGAATGGTACGGGTGGTGGCGGTTCTAACGGTTCTTCTTCTTCGACAGTAGGATGGACATCGACCTTAACCACTTCTTGTTTAAAATGTTTCTCGCTAACATCAGGAGAATCATCTGTCTGTGGGGTGACGTAATTTCTATCCAAGCTCTTAGATTTCGTTTTAGCGTCCAGGTGAACGTCGGCTTTACGATCCAGGCTTTTAGATTTCATTGCTGCATTAGCTTTTTGGTAAACAACTTTGCCTTCAATCTGTTGCTTCATTTCTTGTTTCTTAGATAATGTTTTCGGTGATTTTTGTAACGCTTCAATATCATCGTACTTTTCTTCCATAGACTGGGCCGGCTTATCGTCCAGACTTCTGTTTTGTTTGTTCCCTTTGCCGGTACTTTTTTGATCCTCAAAACTCCTACTGACTTTGCTTGTGAGTTTGTTATCTAGCTTCTTCGGTGACTTAGCAATGAAGACATGGTCTTCAACTTTGCTGTTGATCTTTGTATCGATTATTATCTTATCTCCTTCAGTCTTGACAACTATTTTGTCTTCAGGCGGTGGGAATGGCGGCAAAGTATCTTTTACTGGGCTTACAAGTGTCTTGGTTTGCTTCAAAGCAGCTTCGAATAACATTTGCTGTTTCTCCTTGCGTTTAGCGATCTCTGTGTCACTCTCCTCCGTCGATTTAGTCCTCTCTTTACTACCACCGCGTTTTATCTCCATCTTTTCTATAGATTTAGATTTTTCTTTAAGCGGTTTCTTGGCCGTTTGCTCAAGCTCTTGACTCTTAGCCCGAGCCATATCAAGAGGGGGAACTGTTAGGAAATCTGGTCTCTCTTTCAGAGAAGATGGTAAGGATTTTTGCGTTTGTAACGCCTTGGTTCTAGTTGCGTTAGTGTCTAAAGAACCTCCTTTATTTAATTTTCCGCCAGTCTTCTTGTCATCAGGCTTAGGTTTCAGTGTGAGCTTCTTCTTTTCCTTCCTTTTAATTCTCTCAATATCTGGAACGATTTGGTCTTCACTCAGATCTGATAGCTTCCTGATACTTCCTCTAGGAGAGTTCAAAGACGACGTAGGTGATCGAGATGGCGATTTAGAAAGCGGCGAGCGAGATAAAGGCGATCTATTCAAGGGAGACCGCGAAGGAGACTTAGAGAGCGACTTCAGCTTGGTCAAATCATACCTACGCTTGAACGATCGCGGACGACGTTGCTCAACTAAACCCTCTAGAAGTTGCATCTCTTCATTATCTATTACACTTGATTTATTTTCTTTAGGAGACTTTGTTGGCTCCTCTTCCAATTCTTCAATCTCTTCAATAGTATCGGTTTGCTTTGCTATAGTTTTAGCAGCCTTTTCGTCAACTAGAGGTTTTTCCTCTAAAACCACTCCTTCCTCATTTACGTCGCCTACTGTATCGTCCTTGGAAGAAAATGCATTCATCGGTGGTAGTCTATGGAGTTGTATGACTGGTGTATCGAGACTTTTGGCTCTGCGGCTAGCTGTAGGCGAGTCTAGGGTCGCCTTTTGTCTTTGTAGGGCGAAGACCGAGCCTTCAGAAAGGTTCAAGCGCGCGTGAGCAAAGAGGATCGGTGTGCCGCCAGCTTTGCGACAGACTGGTGATATCAATTGATCTCTTAGGCTTTTCTTTACGTCCAATGTCTCTTTGGAGACTTCTTTCGATGTCTCGGTTTTGTCAATGGACGGAGCGCTTGTCACTTTCTGTATCTCCATGTCAACGAGGTTTTCGTCGTCGGACCTGATGAATTCTAAACTTTCCAGAATAGGCGAAGGTATGTTGTCATTGTACTCCCAAGGAGAACTCTCTTTGCTACCCTGTTTTATAGGTTCTGGCACTTTTATGACAACATCGTCTTCGGAACTCGGAATGGATATGGAACGTTCTGAGATGCGACGTAATTCGGTTGAGTTTCCGTTCACGTTCTCGAGTACCTGTGGATTGTACTTGGCTTCCAATTCGACTAGTTTTCTACACTGGGGCGGGGAGCCCTCTATTTCTGTAGAACTCATGGTTTGGCCTCTGTGCCAAGCTCCAGAAGTGATTTTGTCATACTCCATTTGTAAGATAGGTTCAAGTTCTTTCCTGGATTGTGGTGGCGAGAACTCCAACTTCGGAGCAGCCTCAGTAGTTCCGAATACATCATCCGAATCTACGCTTTCGTCGTCAGAAGAGAAAGACGTAATTCGGATCTTACTGTTCTTTCCTTTGATTTTGGGTCCGGTGCTCTTTTTGCCGGAGCCGCGGCCTTTAGTACTTCTTTTTGGAGGCAACTTGTCTGATTTCGACTTTATATCGGCGCGTAGTTTTTCCGCCGCAGTCATGGGTAGCATCTCTTTGCCGATAGGTGGCGCTGGAAGGTTTCGGCCGTTGATGGTGAATTTAATTTCGTGAGGGTATTTCGGTTCTTGACGGGGGCTGTCCGTTTTTGAGCTAGTGGCTGAATCGCTTTCAATCTGGCTCAGTTTTGAGTTCAAGGTCTCTAACAAATGTGGGTCAAGGTTTTTAGTTATGTCTCGTTTAGGGCTAGGAATGTGTTGCATCTGCCCTGTTTTGTCGACTTCGAGAGTGACAGGATCTATTTTTGACAAGTCAACGTTTTGCGTGAACAAGAAATCTCTATTCTCGCTAACGTCTAAGAACTTTGAACCATGTTCCACTTGTATGCTCGACCTTGGCGATTTAGGTGATTTGGGAGACTTGGGTGATTTTGGCGATTTGGGAGATTTTGGTGATTTGGGAGACTTTGGTGATTTTGGTGACTTTGGCGACCGAGGGGATTTAGGGTGATCGTGATATTTGCACCTGGGATGTGCGCTAACAATATGGCGTCCGTTTTGTGGCGGCAACATTATAATATCAGGGGGCTGCCTCTTGTCATCCATGGGAGACGGCGCGGTGCCATTCATTACATGTCTTTTATGTAGAACGTATGGTATATCGTAGCCATCGTCCACTGGCTTCTTAGTATCCTTGAAACCAGCTTTGAAAGCGTCGAACTCTTTGAAATAGTTCTTTGGGAGATCAAATTGTGGACGCTGTGCCATGTTCTCCATCATATGCCGAGAAGGCAGCTCAAAGTGCGACCGCTTGGTCGCTATAGGCGGAGCACTGGGTATCTGCCTAAAGATGTAATCCTCGTCGCTAGATTCAGCTGGTGTTAAATCTATAGATTTCTGATGCATTAAGACGTGCCTTCTAGAGTTGACACTGCTGAAGCGCGGCCTATTGGCCAGGCTGTTGGGATCACTCTTAGTTCTTTCCACGGTAGGATGAGTGTAAGGAACAGCCGCTTCTGCAAGTCTACTGCTGGAACTCGTCTCAAGTATAAGCTTGGGATTGTATTCATCAAAGTGTGTCTTAGCCATGAGTTCTTCTTTTAGGCTTTCCTTTCTCACGTGAGCATACACTTTGCCGCGCATGTTTTTGTCAAATTCAGACTGTAGAATCGAGTTCCCAGGCGACAGTGCAGCCGCTTTCTTGCTTTTAGCGTACTCTATGCTGTCCATTGCCGGCAAAATACGCACGTTTACGTCAGACTCGTTTGAAGACTCTTTGATAAGATGCGATGCATTCGAATCTTTGCTCAGGGAACTAGTCAGCGACTCAATTTTTTCCTTGTCAAAACTGAACACAGTGTCCGAAGATCTGCGACGTTGGTAACTATTCATTTTGGCCGCTCTGTTACTTTCTATCTCAGTATCTAGCCCAGCTATCTTCTCTGGCCATATATGGGTGCCATGAGTAGCCTGCTCATGCATCATATCTTCTTCCTCCGTGGATAGTCCTTCCTCGTCGGATTTCTTTTGCGGACTGTTATCAAAGTACTGTCCATATTGGTCCAGCTCCATGTTTTGTAGGCTGGCCGTGTGCATTGGACTGGTGTCTTTGTTATGCTTGTTGTTGCTAGGGAAGGTGGAATACGGTGTCGGTATATGATAGTAGTTCGATGAAGCAGCCAAGTTGGCTATCAGGTCCTCGTGTGACTTGTCAAAGACTGTCTTCTCTCGGTACTCGGGTTTTTCCATCCCGACGAATGACGATTGCGTATCGAAGAAGTCTTTGCCGGAATCTGGGCTCGAAGACGCTGACACGGGCTCAAACGGATCGATGTATGCGTTTTGAATGCTAGTGTTACTGCGCCTTCGAGCCGTCATCTCGTCAGGCTCGTACAGGTTCTTTTTGCAGTCGTAATAGTCAGATTTAGAGTCTTGGCTCGACGTTCTGGAGCCAGAACGGTCTGAGCTCTTACTCTTTATAGTTTCACGAGATTTCTTGCTATCAGTGTGATAGACGCTATCGCGAGACTTTTTGCTGGATTCAGCGCTACTTTTAGAGATTTTGGAATCGTAAATATCGCTCTTGGACTCTTGGCTTGAGGTCCTAGAGCCAAGAGCTCTTTTGATCTCCTTATAGAAGTTTCCATCAGACCTAACAGATAGTTTCTCGCGAGGCAACACTCGCGGGTCGTCCATAAGGAACGGATCGAGAGGAATGTCATTGTCACTCTTGTATTTAACACCCACGATGTTCAAGTTAGGTTCCGGCTCGCCTTCGGAGAGACGATCGGAGAGCGACTGATCGTCGTCCGAAGGCAAATCGTTGCCTGAGTCAAGGGAACAAGAGCGAGTGTTGATCAACGCGCGCGGGCGTATTTTGGCGTACCGCGGAGTCTCATCGTACTCGTCGTCAGATCGTTCAATGACCTCGTAACTATCGTGAGAAATGTCATCCTGAGAGCCGGAACGGACGAACGTGGGCAAGTCTAGTCTAGGCTCGGTGACGGCGCCCGGGAAACTAGACGAATACGTGCGGCCTATTAGCTCCCTCTGCGCGTCTAAAGAGCTCTGGTTACCCAAGACGAAGGCTAGCGTCCTCGCGTCGTCGTACCTAGTCACCGGCGAATCGATACAGCGATCCGGGTAGTAGCTATCGAGGTCGGCAAACATGCTACGGGTGTCGCGCGACTTCGCCCTGCGTTTCGCGCCGCCCGCCTCGTCAAAGCTGAAATCTTTCAAGTTGCGACAGCTGGCGCTGCGTCGCCAGATCAGCTTAACATTGGGCCTATCCTCCTCTTCCTCAATGAGGTGTGAGCCGCCGGAGCGGCTGGAGCGGGTGGAGGGGCAGGTAGAGTAGATGTTAGACTGCGAGAACTCGTACTCTAGGCGCTCGCTCGACTTCTTAAAGCTGGAAGACTGCTTGGTGAGGACAAAGTCCGGGTAGGCGCTAGGTGGGGGCGACGCGGCGGCACGCGTGCGGCGCGTGTGTGTCTGACCTGGGGGGGTATGCGCCGGGGCAGGAGACGGCGGAGTAGGAGCGCGAGCGATGTCCCGGGCACCGGCCGGGCTCCATATACTCTCCGGAGAATGCTGCAATAGGAAGTTTTGTTTGTTAGGTAATCGTATGAGTTAGTGGCCACCCCTGTGGCGGATCCAGTATTTTTATTTTTGAGGGGCTTTGGTTTTATCAAGATAAAGCAAACACATTTTGGTATACTTTTGGTACTCTTTGTGCCCGCCCCGGCGGCATTCTGGGATTGAGTTCTGCCTTCTGGGACCCTAACATTTCTCATGGAAGGACGCTTTTAGCCACCCCTGGTGTCAGAGTTTTTAGGCCACCCAAAGGGCCACTGACATTGCTTAAAACCGGAACCAACGGTTTAACGTGCCTTCCGTAGCACGGAACATTATTGCCACTAGCGGTCACCCATCCATGGACTGACCGCGCCCAATGTTACCTAACTTTGCCAATCGATTAAGAATTACTAGTCCAACTATGTTTTAAATCGCTTGGCGTCATCATTCAAATCGTTAAATTATGTTGATTATGTGAAATTTGAAGTGACACATTTTCAAAATAATCAAAATTATTTGTTAAGAGGAAATGCAGGTAGCCGCTGCTCCATACAAAAAGGGAGACCTGTTTCCTCCCTGGATAATTATTTTAGAAAAAATATGTTTATGCCATTCAATCTATATGTACCTCTGCCGTGTCCCCATGTTTTCCTTTTTTTCTTTTTTAACTATTAAAATAAATATCCAGGGAGGAAACAGGTCTCCCTTTTTGTATTTTTTGTATGGAGCAGCGGCTACCCGCGTTTCGTCCTAATAGTTGGTACAACACAAGTGGGTATGAAACATGTTTAAATTCATTAGTTCTTCACATTTTGCCTTCATATCTTTATTTAGTCTGCAAAATGATATGGCAGTGGGAAATGGCGCGTATGCAAATGGGAATAGAGTTGACTCACCAATGGTGTCGTCGTCCGATGAGGCAGAGGCGAATCCTCCATAGGGTGATGATTGACCTCGGCATGGGTCACTACTTCGGGACCCAACTGCTGCGGAAACCGACAAACATATTGTCAGCCCTCTCACACTTGTGGCTGTTTTCAATTAACGAACTATCCACTGATAATCTTAGATTTCAACAAAACTCCCTGACTGTCAGAGGCAATTGCACTGTTTAAGAGGCCCCTTCAGGACCGTGGGAACTCAGTGACTGCCAAGCGCGTGAAACACTGTTTTCTATAGCTGTTTCACCCAGAGCGAGACGGGGCGCGGGAAAAGTGGGAGGCAATGCGCCTGTATGAGTCTACGTGTGTTCGTGTCCTTTCGCGAGTATCTAGTTGTAGTTGTAATGTAATAGATCTATTTTCCGAAAATTTTTCGTAGTTCAGCTGCCATTTCTATATTTTATTAGGTATTTCAAAAATAATATTTTTTCTGAAAAGTGCAACACATTGTTGATGTTCCCAAGGTTGTTAGACTCCAATAGACAGTGTAATAATGTAAGTAAATAACAGCTGAAAGTACCCCATTTTTCGGCGCGAAAAACGCATCGCTCTAATTTCTTTCAGGCTATTTTTTTATTATAAAAACTATTTGCAAACCTCCATATTGGTCATCTACTGATATAAACCAAGTTTCAGCAAAATCCAGCCTGTAGTTTAGAAATTAAACCGGAACTACGTTTGTATGGGAAAATGGTGCTCTAACGCCCTCTTAATGAACAGCAACTAAGCGCCGGGTCTCGCTTTAAAAACGTTTGGGTTTTAATTTTCGCATCGACAGTTACTTGACTCGGTGCGCCTGCACGGTATCCAAGAGGTTGCGGGTTCAAGTCCTGTCCCGAGTGAATTTTTTCAACTTATTATAAATGTTTTAATTTTAAATTTTGTTTATTCAGGAAACCAACCAGCTATTTACAGTTATGATTAACTTGACTAGTATTTAGATAATTTATGAGCGAATTAAAGGTTTCCACTTAAGATACGGTTTGATGTGTGAGATGCGAAATCTCAGGCGTTTAATCGCTGATCCCAAAATGGCGTTTCTAAACCGAATGCAAAACTCCGCGGCCAATTCTGAGACATACTTTAAAAATTAAAAAAAGGTAAGGATGTGAAACTTGTGAGTACGCGAGAAAAAGTTACAGTGATTTAAGTTTACAACTTATACGGAAGCCCACTATGTCACAAAAATCAGATGTATTTTTTTCTGGTTGAGTCCTGGAAAGGCTATCTGGGAAAGTTCGTTGATTGAAAACGCCTTTTAATATATGACACATAAATTCAGTTAGTATTACATAAATATTAGGTCCAAGGCTGATCTACCATTCTCTGGATAGTGTATGCAACAGATAATTTATAACGAAAACTGCACCATTTTATATTACTTATTCAGAAATATAATTATCAGACATATGGACTTGACTTGACTTGGCGTGGTGATTAAGCTCGAACTCTCTCTCTGAGAGAAGGCCTTTGCCCAGCTAGTGGGACATGTACAATTGTACAGGCTACATCTTACTTACTTTTTTTACATATGGACTTATTCAGAGATTGAAACACCAGCCCTTCAAAATAACACAAAAGTTACCATACAGTGCCCTGTGCCATAGAAATATCAAGAGAGAAAACTGATGTGCTGACACAATGAATGGTGGTGCATTATTATAAACGTGTGGAGCCAACTGAGCCGCGGGTTTCCTCACGATGTTTTCCTTCACCGTTAGCGAGTGGTATTGCTACTACAAATTCACAAATGTACGTAACTTTGAAATTAAACAAAGTCATAGATACATGCCCGCACTGGGAATCGAACCGGGTACCTCTCACTTCAGAGTCCACTGTTCTACCCACTAGACCACCACCGCCTCTAAGCTAAGCTAAGCCTAAGCTAAGCTAGTCGACTAAGCTGTCAGGATGGTATAGGTGCTGGGCAAGCCTACTCCATCTAAAACAATGTCCCAGGCACTGCAGCGCCGAGTGGTCTCTTCACCTATCTAGTGTGAGTGAAGGTGCCACTGGACGCTGTATAAATCATCTCATTACGTAGATGCAAAGGCCTTAGTTTTTATTATAAACGCCTTGATATTTAGTTGCTTTTACAGCCAAAGGTCAAGAATCATGTAAAGCTGTAAAACCACCAAAATATCACGTCACACAATTCAGAATTTCGATGGGAATGACCGATTGATCACATAAAAATTGTCGAGTGATTGAGTTAAAAAAGATGGATCAGCCCCCTTAGCACACTGGCCTTTTGTCTACTCTCAACTGTCACCTTAGCCACTGTTAACTGTCACCTCAGTAGTGTTAAGTGGCTAAGGTGACAGTTGAGAGTAGGCAACAGGTCGGCGTGCTAAGGGGGCTGGACGGGTTAGGAATATGACGAGCCAATTGGATGCCCTTACGTATTCGTTGTAGTACAGTTTTGTCAGCTGAAAGAAGGAAAACTTAGGCTGTAGCTAGCAATCTATGGAAAGACCTATGAGAATATCATATATTTGGGAACCATTACGGTCAAAACCATAGAAGATTTAGTTTTAAAGGTCGAAAGTGAGTACTTCATTTAATTTGAAGTAAAAAGTGTATTAATATTTTATTCCTTCAGTAAAGTCACAAGACAATAAGAGTTGTAAAACAGTTGAAAGAAAGATATGGCTTGTTTTTGCATGGTTGACGAGAGAGCGCTAGGAACATACTCCATGGTAGTGAGGCTGCTTGTTCAGTTACAGCGAGCAATGGTAGGAGCAAGGTACATACCCGGTCCCTCACTTGGGCACAGGCGGTAGCTGGTACCCTCGGGCGAGCAATGGTAGCAGCAAGGTACATACCCGGTCCCTCACTTGGGCACAGGCGGTAGCTGGTACCCTCGGGCGAGCAATGGTAGCAGCAAGGTACATACCCGGTCCCTCACTTGGGCACAGGCGGTAGCTGGTACCCTCGGGCGAGCAATGGTAGTAGCAAGGTACATACCCGGTCCCTCACTTGGGCACAGGCGGTAGTTGTTACCCTCGGGCGAGCGAGGGGCGGTCGTGCCCCGGGCTCCCCCGGCGAGCAATGGTAGGAGCAACGTACATACCCGGTCCCTCACTTGGGCACATGCGGTAGGTGGTACCCTCGAGCGAGCGAGGGGCGGTCGTGCCCCGGGCTCCCCCGGCGAGCAATAGTAGGAGCAAGGTACATACCCGGTGCCACACTTGGGCACAGGCGGTGGCTGGTATCCTCGGGCGAGCAAGGGTGGTCGTGCCCCCGGCGCCTCCAGCGAGCAATGGTAGCAGCAAGGTACATACCCGGTCCCTCACTTGGGCACAGGCGGAAGTTGGTACCCTCGGGCGAGCGAGGGGCGGTCGTGCCCCGGGCTCCCCCGGCGAGCAATGGTAGTAGCAAGGTACATACCCGGTCCCTCACTTGGGCACAGGCGGTAGCTGGTACCCTCGGGCGAGCGAGGGGCGGTCGTGCCCCGGGCTCCCCCGGCGAGCAATGGTAGTAGCAAGGTACATACCCGGTCCCTCACTTGGGCACAGGCGGTAGCTGGTAGCCTCGGGCGAGCGAGGGGCGGTCGTGCCCCGGGCTCCCCCCCGCGTTGTGCCGCCGCGCGAGCTTCCTCCGCGCTGTATCCCCTCATCATCAGAGAAGCCTCCAGGTAGTGAGGCTGCTTGTCCCACTCCAACGAAATCGCTACGGGGACAGGAAGAAGGTGATTCATTGAAGTGTTTACAATTTTTTTTTCTAAAGCACAAACAATATGTTATACTTATACGTTATACTTTATTGCACACAAAAACATAACATGTTAAAAAGGTCAATATTCTTGTAGTCATACTTTAGCTAGAGAAACAATGAAAAGCTGTCTGTAACTACGGGATCAGGCAGGCACAGACGCTAGCCAGTTGATTTGGCCGCTATGAACAACTATAAAGTTTAAAAATGAGCGTGATTTTACCTGCGTCAGAACTACGTGGAAGTGCGGAGACGCGAGAGTTGATCGACGGAGTAGCAACGTGAGGAGCGCAGCTAATGGGCGTGCCAAGACCCTTATCACATTCAGAACAAGGTACAATACCGTCTAAGCCAGGCGGCAGCAGCGGATGCGCTGAGACGCTCGAGTTGATCGACGGAGTAGCAACGTTGACTTCGGAAGACCGAAGCGGGCGGGCGCACAATGGTCCTCACTCTTATTACAAACCGTCAGAGCCGGGCGGCAGCGGCAGCAGCGGATGCGCTGAGACGCTCGGGTTGATCGACGGAGTAGCAACGTTGACTCGGGAGGATCTCAGTGAGCGGGCGCACAATGATCCTAAATCTTATTACATACCGTCAGAGCCAGGCGGCAGCGGCAGCAGCGGATGCGCTGAGACGCTGGAGTTGATCGACGGAGTAGCAACGTTGACTCGGGAAGACCGCAGCGAGCGGGACGCGCGGAAGGACGCCGACCTGCCGACAAGCGGGCAGAGGATGGTGACAACACGTCGGGGTTAGCTTCTGGTTTTAGTTTATCTTACACACGTGTGGGGTAAGGCCGAGAGTTGCGTGATAGTCGGGCGGGAATTATGGCTCATACTTCTCGCGTTTACGATTTCGCATAGTACTGCATATTTTGTATGCAGTACTCCCAAATTTATAATGAGCATACAGATAGCGAGATTTGTACGTGAGTTACGCCCACTCATGTACAAATCTTAGCTATCTATAAGCGCATTATTAATTTAGTACTGTACAAAAAACGCCCGTGCTGTGGGCATGACAGAAAGTGTGTGAAGCCTCGGAATTTCTAATTGCAAAAGAAGACCAATAATTTTCACTAAACTGAAGACATTTTAAAAACTGTTTCATTTACTATTAATAATGTCGGAATAGCGGACTAAGATAGTAAGTGAAATCGCTGAATCAAAATAAATCTCTTCGATTTAGTAAAAAATATTAGTCATCTTTGCAATTAGAAATTCTCAGGCTTTAAAGGAACTTTCTGTCGTGCCCACAACACGAAGGGCGTTTTTCGTACGCGTTCGGTACGCATGTTTTGCCGTTTTCTGCGCGAGAGTCAACTCTATGCCCTAAACTTCACTCTTGCGCAGAAAAAGCCAGAACGTGTGTCGAGAGCGCGTAAAATGAATGGCCTTGCTTCACTTCCCTATCTCACTTCTGCTTATTGATATAGTGAGACGGTGTGAAAGGGAAGACCTTTAAGAAGTTAATTCGCGCGAAACAAAGCGTTTAGTTTACTGTATTTGCTTGGTTACATAAGCTTAGCCATATTTGGATGCACATCAGTCCGCCATTCCCATCACGTAACTCCGTATCAAGGGACTTAATTCCTGACTTTCCTTAACCTAAATGATATTAGAACTTATGCGAAACTTTCCTTAACTTTCGAGGACTAACCAATGCCCAAAGCACAACAATAAAGTTGCAAAACTTGGCTTCAGCAGCAAGTTTAAAATGCACAATGTCGTGCCTTATTGTTGTGCTGTTATGGACCTTGTGCTCTTATGAATACGACCCGTATTTCCTAAACAATTCGACCACACCATCCTCCGACCGTTTGTCTCTTTTCGTCCGCTAAATACTCTCAATATACTTTGAATAGCAAAATTTTGAAGGTTCTTTTCGGAAAAAAGCGACAGATTCAATATTTCCAACAGCGCATGCTCGATAATTCTATTCTTATAAACCACTTTATGATAATCTTTTTAAAGCTGTAAGAAATTTACTTTATTGCCATAGACGTAAAGTTCAATTTAGTAAGATTTCCTCTAAAGGGTTTTAAGTAATCAAATATGAACTACATTTATAAAGCAGGAAAGCACATTTCAAAATGTTTCAGCTTAAAATCATCATTAAGTGGACTTGGTTCGATATAAGGCCATCAAAATCAAACTATCAAAGCTCTTCTCTCTATTTTAAAACAATTTATACGATTTATATCTGATTTAAAGTCACAACATGCATTTGTCGAGTTTATTATTTATCTGTGTTTATTTAAGGATTGTTTTTGATTAATTTCTTTACAAAATCGCCCACAACATAAAACCAAAAGCTATTTATCACCCCAGACCATACTGAGGACTTACCTCGTACATGAACAGTCAAATATTGACCTTATAGGATAGGTAACAAAAACCTGTCTTAGTTAGACCGAAACATTGTAGTAATCATGGCGGGAATTCTTTAATAAAAACTCTGGCATCCGTACTTGCCAAATTACTCGTAACTTTCTATACGATCGCCATACAATTTTATGTATTTGGAACGGAAAGAGACCAAACCACCAACATAAACGCAGACTTATTTCAATTTGTAGACGAAACTCCACTGGGGTTTTGTTTAACAGACTTGGACGAAGCAAATTATGATTGCTTTGCCATGCTAATTAAGAGTGCACTCTGTAGGGTTTGATATGTGAAAATTTTCGATTTGTTTAGTGTATTTGATACAGGTCTCGATTTTGTGCATTTTTCTTGGCGCGCGGGCTATTTACTATGCACGGCGCCTTAATTATAATCATAGCCGTCTGAGGTCGATACATTGTGCGCTTTCTCACTCTATGCGTCTAGTCGAAGGACTATATCGAACTTTACACGCATTATACTGACGTACGTCTCTCTCTTGGTCATTCAACAGACAGAGAGAGCGTGGGGACACCTATTATTTTCTCATTAGGTTTGTCTTATAGTGGCCCTCTACCGACAACATAGGGGCCTTAGCCTGTAACGCAATGGAGCCAAAATGTGCTCCCAGTTGACGGCTTCAATTACGATTTATTAAGGCCATCGGTCCTTTCAATGTGTTTGTACTCATAGTACAGCAAAGAATATTCTGATTCTAATTGTAGAGTTGTAGTCTTGTAGATGAAAAACTAGGAAACCCCGGTTTTTTCTTCTATTGGGACGCCATCGACACGACTTTGCGTTACAGTCTAAGGCCCCAGGTCACAAAAGAGGCACGCTGCTTCCGAAAAGGACAACTCCTAAATTTTCTAATGAGATTTATTATGATGGCACCCTCACCGACAGCTATGGTCATAAAGAAGGCACACTATATCCAACACACGATCGAAACCGAGTGCCAGAAGTAAAAGGTCAGTGGAGTCTCGCCTATTGATAAAATAAGGCTTATTACTTAGACGCGACAGCTAAAAGCGTTGTAAAGAGCAGTCTACGATAACTAACCTAAAATTATCACAAGAAATACATCTAAAAGCTATGCCTCTAAAAGCTAGTTTCCAATACATGCAACAGTTTCGCTCTACGTTTCGCTAGACGACGCCAAATCTGTTTTGGGGAGTTATTATAGTGAGCGGCAGTATTCCAACCCAGCTCCGTGAATACCGTCTTTATATCGATAGTCTTATAATCGAAAACTGTACAACAAAAAATTCAGGAGATAGCAAACAAACAAGTTGAAACGTAACCATAAATTTCCTGATCTTTCACTGTGCAGTTATAGACTTTAAGACATTGGATATAAAGGTTTTTGGAGTCCCATTTCAGTCCGCTCACTATAACAAGTCCCTCAATAGAGTAGCTAAGCTACGAGTAAAACTGTACCTTTGGAACGTCTGCCGCTTGACGTAGTTATCTCGGACGTATTCGACTATCTGCTTCTGGGTCCGGCCGCTATATCTGTAATGTGGATGAATAACGGTACCATTATTTAATTGAAATTAAGACCCCGCTAAAGACTTAATTCATCATTTTCAGCCCACATTTGCCTTTTCCCCTTCACGCCACCCTTCTCGGTATTTCACTGCTCGCATCCGCAGGCCCTCTGTCAACTTAGAGATGTCATCTCTAAGGGTGGTATTCTACAGGGTGCACTCTAAGTCGATAGCGAAACTTTAAGTAGGATGTCTACTGATCAATACAAACAACTTGTATTAGGTGGCGACAAAAATGGAGTGAAAAAAATATCAGCTGTTCCATACAAAAGGTCGCCTCAGTACTGCGCCAAATGTATGAAACAGCTGATATTTTATTCGCTCCATTTTTGTCGCCACCTAGTACAAGTTGTTTGTATTGATCAGTAGATTGCCTACTTAAAGTTCCGCTATTGACTTAGAGTGCACCCTGTAGAACGCTAGTTAAACTCAGTTCAAACTAGAACGCTCCTTGATCTAACTCTCTCTCTCTGAGATAAGGCCTTTGCCCAGCTAGTGGGACTACACTTTTAAAAGCCACATCTTACTTTATTTTATTTGTCTTTAAGTTTCCCTAGCACGGGTTAGAGCTTAAAACAAAGTTATGAAGTGTAATCGATCGCAAAACGATTACCATTCAGCCAATCACAGAGGGCGGCCAACCGTACCGTCCAGTTCCCTCCGTTGGGATAGCGTTCAATCGACTGTGACCTTTCACCGGTGACATTTAAAATCAATATTGCTTGCGTACTAGGTGCTTCGCACTCCAATAGTTCCATAGAAGGGGGAGATAACCATCATGACGTCATTTGGATTCTTTACGTTTTTATTTTGTTTACTTATTTTTAAAAAACGGAGGTCTTTGCATCTACGCATTTAGACGATTTATACAGCGTCCAGTGGCATCTTCACTCACACTAGATGGGAGAAATGACCACTCGACGCAGCAGTGTCCCAGGGAAATTGTTAAGAAAAAATAATAAGCTGCTCCATACAAGTAGGTATCGTGCAGTACGGGTATCGAATTTTAGTATGGAACAGCTGATATTTTTTTCGAGAATTCGCACTTGGTTCCATAGTTAAAGTTGCTTGTATTAGTGAGTTATTCAATGACACAGGACCTTTCATCCTGAAATTTAAGTGTTTTTAGAGCGGAAGGGGGTTCAGCATAATCAGTACAAGATAAAGATAACATAAGATAAATCATTATTTATTGCCAAAACAAAAAAAAAACATCACATACAAAAACATTCAACATTAGCGGGTTAAGTTTAGAATTATATCTAACAATTTTGGCAAATGGGAAGAGCTCAGCTTTGTGCTGGTTACCATGAATGGTTCCCAGCGCTGGTTTTCAGCAATCCCCAGCTCTTGAGATGTTATTGCGAGCGTAAGTCTGGGCAGGTACACACACAATTGAAAAAAAAAAAAAAAAAAAAAAAAAACAGAAAGTTAATAGTTAAAAAAGTAAAGAAAAAAGAAGCCAAACAATCACTCTCCTTTTTCATTGTATGATGTATGCAACAATACCCCTTTGTGAGTTTACCTGAACGAAGACCCCCGCGACATAACGCGCGTTTTATGTCGTGGCAGGCGCGGCACGGTGGAGCAGCGGAAGAAGCCGTGGTTCTCGACGCACTTCTTCCAAAAGTTCTTGCACTCGTTCCGGCCGTCGAAGAAGAACTCGACCGTGTTTTGGAACGCACTCTGTACAGAAACAAATAAGTTGCGTAAAGTTTGGTAAAGCAGAGAGATTGAAACAAATCAGTTGGATGAAGTTTGGGCGTGATCAGAATAAGAATGAATGAGAATGACTAGATAATGGCATTGATTGGGACTTTAGAATGGAATTGTCTAAGTTTAAAATCACAATCTCTAACAGAACGAATGAGTCAAAACGCCATACAAATTGAATGATATTGAGTGAACGATTTTGCTATTTTCTTTACTCAATATCCTTCAAAATCGAGTCGCAATCCCTATCTCAATCGCTTTCAATGACAGTTTGTGTCAAATAAATGCAGTGTGAAGGTCATCAGCACCCTTCAAACGTAAAATTGAAAGGGATCGCGATAGATTTAAAAGTTAAGCCCCAGGCGCCCTAGGCCGACAAAAAGGGTTCACGAGCTACGGTGCCACAGACAGACACAAATAGCGGTCAAACTTATAACACCCCTCTTTTTATGTCGGGGGTTAAACATAGGAAAAAGATGAAGACGCGCTATCGAGCGAGAAATACTCACATATCCCTCCGGGTGCAACTTGATGAGGAACTTTTTCCTCTTGAAGGATATCTTCCGTATCTTGGCCCAGCTGAAGGTGTTGATCCTGGTATAGTTCTGGAAGACCACGATGCCCATATGGGCGACGGCGAGGTTTAGCGCCGTGTTTTCGCTGTCCTTAGCCGGGTGAATCTTGACGCCTGGCGGGGGAAAGAGGTTTTAGTTTTGGTGGGAATAGGGTTCATTGTATTTTGTGGATACAAGGTATTGTTTTGTTAAGTAAAACCCGGGGGTGATTATTTACACGATTCTGAAGCCAAAAAATGTATCTAAAAAAATCTGTGAAAAATACCCAAAAATCATTCAATTGTGGCCTCCCTTACTAACGCTTGCGGCCGCACTCGCAATATCGGGCGCCACATCACGCGCGCACTTGAGAAGGCCGGGGGAGTCCGCACGTCGCGGTGATAACAGAACAAGGTAATTTGTGAATAAAAAAAAATTAAAAAAAAAAATTTTTGTTTCAAGCTTTACTAAAAGTTTCTTTCCTGAGTTGGGTGTCACTAACCGAAACAACACGCATCTTCATTACGGAGCGTAAAAGCCAGCAATCACTTTATTTTTATTAATTTGCTGAGAAACGTTCCGTTTTTGCTACTCAGATTTAAAAAAATAGGACTAATCAAATCAAATAAGTAGGTACACTTACCATAAAGTTCACATCTCCTCGCCGTTTCGAGTAGATTCAAATCCGCTTCTGCAGGACTTTGTCCGCTGAAAACAAAATAAAGGCGCGTTAGGACGCACTACTGAAAGCGTTAACCCCTCACGCTGAGCGACTATTAACAAAAATTTGGGGATTTGGATGGTATTTGACCATGGATGCGGATGGCGAGGGACCGTGAGAGGTGGCGCGAGGGGAAAAAGGCCTATACCCAACAGTGGGCAGAAGTGGGCTGATGATAGTGATGAAGATTAACGAAAAATCAAACTGAGTGTGAGTATACAAATTGTGTATGTCGTTAGCGAATAGACCGACAGTCCATTTGCTTCGCTTTGCCTACCACGTCTCTGACCCCCCTATTCTTATTCTTCTTTTGATCCACATTAGATGTAAAGAACTAATTCAACTCACATGTGTTTCTTGTGGTTCTCCATGATCCGCCGCTCAGACTCCGAGTCCTGTCCGGGAAAGAACTTGTAGCCGCTCAGGTACGTGTGGTCCGGATAGTCCTCCGGGACGAAGTCGCCGCACTCCGCTGTAGCAAAATGTATGATCTATTAGTAAGTAAATATGATTACAGGATGCACTCTAACTTGACCCATCCATTCAGTCGTAGGTTAGGTTATCGTATGAGGTAGTGGCCACTAGACATGCGCGAAACAGTGCACTTCGAAGTCATGATATATTTCATGACATTTCATACCGCGTGATATTACCTTATATCATGGCACCAAACATGACACATGACATCATGGTATTTCTTCATTGCAGACATGAAATATGACATCATGGTATTTCTTCATTGCAGACATGAAACATGACATCATGGTATTTCTTCATTGCAGACATGAAATATGACATCATGGTATTTCTTCATTGCAGACATGAAACATGACATCATGGTATTTCTTCATTGCAGACATGAAATATGACATCATGGTATTTCTTCATTGCAGACATGAAACATGACATCATGGTATTTCAGCACACTTTCATTGCAGTACGTACAGTGTGCTGAAATGCCATGTGTCATGTTTCATGTCATCTAGTGTAATGAAATGCTATGTGCCATGCTTTATTCTCTCGTGTAATGTGTAATATTTCATGACACCGTTGTGTAATATGTCTTTTGTAATATTACAAGCTTTACCTACACATGTCTAGTGGCCACCCCTGGTGTCAGAGTTTTAGGCCGCCCAAAGGGCCTCTGACATGGCTTAACGATTGTTATTAATCAACAACAACCGGTACCAACGGCTTAACGTACCTTCCGTACCTTTTTGTACCTTAAGGTTGTCTGGAAGAAATCGCTTTTAGCCATAAGACCGCCATTTGTACTTTTATTCTACAACTCTTGAACTAATATGTAAAATGATTTCTTTTGTACAATAAAGAGTTACTTACTTCCGAAGCACGGAAGCGCTCAGATATTATTGCCACTAGCGGTCACCCATCCACGGACTGACCGCGCCCGATGTTGCTTAACTTCGCCAATCGATTAAGAATGGCTAGTCGAACTAGGCTGTGATCGTTCCCTCAATGCTGAGGATCGTGACCATCATTGAAGGTGGCGGAGAGTAGAGTTCTCCATTGCGCTCTATCACTCGCGATGTGGATCAGTCGGTGCAGGTGCTTTTGCGTGGCTTTGGTCACAATATCCGCCCATTTAGCGCAAGGGTGCTCAACCTCAGGCCCGCGCAAGTAAGTTTTGAAATTCGCACCATTTCGCATGCCCTGAGAGTAACTGCAATAGGTATGGTCAGTGACCCATCGTGAACATCTGAATCCATAGTTTGGCCCGACTGTTAAAAAGGTTGAGAAGCCTTGGTCTGGTGGTCTGCCTCGAGCTCTCTTGCGCTCCTCCTTTCCCGTCATAATTTGCTATCAGGTCCTCTACGGCTATGTGTCCGAAGAACGTCGTTGACATCTAATTTGATAGCGGAACTAAACTAAAACTAAAGTGAAAGACAAGAAAGCTTGCTTAAAATTCCGCCATTGCACCAGGTAGATTGCATAGATATAGCGAGTTGTTCAAATTGTATGTACGACGAGTGTACCGAGTTTTATGGCGACTAAATCCACCATATAGTTTTTTTATGACGGCATAAATCCATTGCAAATCGCCGCGGCGCTTTCATTTGAAGCTTCACCAATGCGCAGTGTTGCTTGATGCGCAGAGTTAGTGTTTATACTTCTCTTGCATTCGGTAAAAATATATCCTCGATCTGCCGACCATTCGGTGTATTTTTTTATAAAACTCTCCCGTTGTTAAAAGTACATGTTAAAAGTTCCAGACATAACTTATTCTCCTTGCGCTGCACTGTAGCAGTACTGCCCCAGTTCCCTGTTTACTTGCGTCTGTGTGGAAGTCGAATGGCTCCCGTCACGATCCCACCCTGTAAAATTGTATTATTTTCGTCACCTTGCACGATGTAGCTGGCCATAAGCGCTGCTGTATTCTCGTTACACTGGATACAGCCCTGCGCTAGGTCTCGCTTCACTTGCAGGCAGAACAGGTATCGTGTGAACTGAA
Organism: Zelleria hepariella; assembly: GCA_949319315.1. NCBI lineage: Eukaryota > Metazoa > Arthropoda > Insecta > Lepidoptera > Yponomeutidae > Zelleria > Zelleria hepariella. The sequence goes on from OX439391.1 coordinate 3,594,483, forward strand.
ACATGCAAATTAAATGTCTTTAATTGTTTGTGGCTGTATAGTGTATTCATTCTAGATTTCAATGTATGGGCAAAACGGCAAAATTTATAATTTAAATTTATTGCTGCTATGTTATACCTATATACGAGTACATTATAATACACAACTCTCCCACCCCCCCCGCACGCCGCTTTACCCCTCCCCCCCTTGAAAAGTGTCCCGTTTTACAGATTTTCTCAATTTTTAGGAAAACTATACAAGCTAGGACAAAATGGTTAAAGACTGAATTATTTGTCAATAAATGACCAACAAATAAATACCACATTCATTTTGATACGATTTATAGTTTCCAAGCTATGGTGCATCAAAGATTACAAAAATGTGCGCTTGGCAGAAATCAAACATTTTAACACACAAGAAACCATAAATATTTATTATTTTTACAAGAAATCCTGTCCGAAGATTTTCTTGCGTGATTTAATTGTAATAAGCAACTCATTACGAGTATATAAGCCAAATTTCAGCGCCCTAGTTTAATTAATTAATAAGTTATCGTCCTGAAAATAGGTAAATCCGGAAGTTACCTGCAATTGTGGAGCAAATTGACGATTTTGCCGTTATAAAGTTCCTTATCAATGAGGAATAAGCTCCGAAAATCTAAATTTAAAAGGTGGGAGCCATTTATGGGGATCATTGCCCTTCCAAAACATTGATTTATCAGTGGCACGGACTTTTAAAATAAGGGAGAGAGTCGATTGAAGATGGCCCCGCCCGAGACACCTTTTTGACTCTACCACATCGAATACATCGAAAAAATCGATAAAGTTGTATTGGAAGACGCCCGGTTGAAAAACAAACCTCTATCTGCATTAATTGGAGTATCAGAAACCATAATTTTGAGGATACTTAGTGAACATCTTGGTATAAAAAAGTCACTGTAACATTGGCGCCGAGAATGCTCACGCCCCACTTCAACACTTTTTGGAGGTCTATGGTGGAGAACCAAAAGGCTTTTTGGCACTAATAGTGACTGAAAGTGAAAATTTGAATCATCATTATGAATCCGAGTCCAAACAAGAGTCGATACGCTGGCATATAAAGGGTACAACCCCCCCTTACAAGTTTAAGGTGTCAGAATCAACTGGCAAGATGATGGCGACGATTTTTCGGGTCACTGAAGAAATTTTGTTAATAGACTACAAATAAAAGGTGTCAATATAACCGGAGAATATTACGTTTCACTATTGGAAAAAATAAAGGAAGCCATCAAAGAAACTAGAAGAGAAAAATGGTTTCAGGGTGTTGTCTTTTTGCAAGAGAATTAGCCCGTTTACAAGTGTTACACTGCGATGGCTGCCTTACACAGATGTGGGTTTGAGACACTAGTTTATTCTCTCTACAGCCTAGACCTGACCCCTAGCAATTTTTATTTGTTTCCGTAAATAAAAAAATACCTTCGAGGAAGAAAATTTTCCGACGATAGAAAAAAGAAGTCAAAGATGCCATTTTGACCCATTGTAAGGGCAAGGAAGAATTTTTTTTTTTCAGCGTATAGATAAGCTTATTTTAAGATTTAAAAAGTGTATTGAGCTTCAGAAGGACTATGTTGAAAAGGAAAAATAAAATATTTTTTTTATCCCACTTACAACCGCGAACCGCGAACTTAATTCCGCGAACTTTTGGACCTCTCGTATATTCTCGCCTTGTATTGTATGGGGCAAACCAAATAGTATAAACGAGTTACGAATTTACGATACGTCTACTTCAACAAATACGTTGGCCACAAAGTCACCAGCTCCACAGTTGATACTGAAAATAGTAGGTATCATGCAGCTGCAAAAAAGCCTGCGGAAAAAGATGTCGATGTGTCAATGCTGGATTGGTTGTTCCATCATGTGCAAGTATTGCCAAGATAATGATGACGATACTGATTCTTTTAGATATTAAGAACTGTACATAAACGCATTTCTTGTAAAAATAATAAATATTTATTATTTCTTGTCTATTAAATGTTTTATTTCTGCCAAGCGCACATTTTTGTAATCTTTGATGCACCATAGCTTGGAAACTATAAATCGTATCAAAATAAATGTTAGTACTTATTTGTTGGTAATTTATTGATAAATAATTCAGTCTTTGACCATTTTGTCCTAGCTTGTATATTTTTCCTGAAAATTGCCAAAATCTGTAAAACGGGACACTTTTCAAGGGGGGGAGGGGGTAAGCGGCATGCGGAGGGGGTGGGAGAGTTGTGTATTTTAATGTACTCGTATATAGGTATAACATAGCAGCAATAAATTTTAATTATAAATTTTGCCGCTAAAAAATTTAGAATGAATATACTAGTACAAGTTACTATAAATGTATCCGCATTTAGAAAAGGAAGTCGCGCTTTCGAATCTCCCGACTTAATTTATTAATTTAAATAGTAAAACAGCATAAAATAAAACAAATTAGTAGCGTAAACAAATTACAGTGTGATTAACTTCATTAAAAACCTGTGAAAACATGTCTAACTGTGGAATCTGTGCCAAGAGTGTCACCAGAAAACTGGGCACTCAATGTCGTGATTGTGAACGGTGGCTACATTACCTATGTGCAAAAACCACGGAACAGGAGGTACTAATGGCTAAAACCAAAAGTACCACCTGGCGCTGCAACAAATGCACTGCTACGCCCTCTCAACCGGCCAGGACGCTGCAACTGATAGACAACGCCGCCGCAGCGAGAGCTACGAGTGCCCCGGCATCTCCAAGTGCGTTCAGCATCCCAGTCGACGTGTCTAACACCCTCTCCAAACTACAGAAGGATGTCGCCAGCATCATCTCTACGCTCGCAGCAGTTCAATTGCAACAAAAAGAAATCCTTGACAGTCATAAGGACATCAAATCACAACTGCAACAAAACACTGAGCGTATTGCCGAGTGCGAGGTAAAGCTTCTCAAGATAGCACCCTGTCTGGAACAAGTGGAGCAGCTAAAAGCAGAAGTTTGTCACTTACAGTCCCTGCATGATGAATACGATCAGGATAAACTAAAGAACTGTGTCGAAATCAAGGGTATGCCATTGGTGAGCCAAGAAGAGCTAAACAACGTATGCATGAAGCTCGCTCGCTCTGTCGACTTCTTTACCGCACAAAATCAAATAATTGAAGTGTCCCAAATGCGTAAAGGCGTCAAAAAGGGAAACATCCATATTAAATTTGACTGCAATAAGACGAAGCAAGACTTTCTCAAGGAAACTAGGAAGAATAAAAATCTCTGCGTGAAAGACGCCCTTCCGGATCATTCAGACAATAACACCCGCCTGTTCGTCAACGAGCTTCTAACAGGCAAACGAAAGAAACTTCTATTTCTTGCCAAAAGTTTCGCAAAAACAAACGGCATTAACTTTGTCTGGTCTAAGAATGGACAAATTCTGATGAGAAAGGACGAGCAGTGTAAATACTTTATAATTAAACATGAGCAGGATTTAGATAAGTTTTTTCTACAATGAGCCTTTTGTCTACTTACATGCAAATGCAACGCCCGATTCCTCCAGTTCCAGTGGTAATAATAATCAACAATCAACAACACAATACACTCAACAAAAATTACATTACACAATACATTTTCAACCTACACTTACACATACACAAGCACTTTTTCAGAGAGTTCACAAAATTACTAGGATTTTCCAGAAACAACCTTTAAAAATTTCAATGTCAAGTCGAGGTATTAGCAGCAAACTACAACTGTTCGCGAAGCCGCCATCCAGCCTACTGACCTTGATATTCGGCCGTCCCTGTGTTATACTTTTCAGCAATAAACCTACTAGTAGTCGCAAAACAACAAAACCAGTTTTTAAATACATATCGACGCATCATAACTGCAATGCGACCGCTGAGCGAGCGGGGTCCCCCACTAAACCTTGTCAACACCAATTCTACCTACATTTTTCGGGTTTCCATTGTGCAATGGAAACCCATTTCACTTATTTTTTGGATCGATGGTACTTTTGGACGTAGACGATATTGACAAGGATAGTGAGGGCCTCTCCATTGCACAGCAATTGATATGTTCAGAGCCGGAGATGTGTATTAAACACTTGAAAACTAGTAATAATCATAGCATATTATGCCTAAATATTAGAAGTATAACGAAAAACTTTGATCAGCTTGAAGTCCTACTAAAAAGGTTTAAAACAAAGTTTGAATTCATTATTCTCACTGAGTGCTGGTTAAAAGACTTCACCCCTTCCATACCAAACTACTCATTCTGCCAGTCAGAAAATCGCATAAACAAAGCCTCGGGCGTTATAGCATACATTCACGACTCAGTAAAATCAAATTATACAGTATGTACCAAAAACCTGCAAATAGATGATGCAAATGCTATCGAACTGAAGATTGGACCTGACTTAATAATTCTATGTATTTACCGCTCACCCTCGGTAAAGGACACAACCGTATTTAACAGTTCACTCCATACATACTTAGATACTATTAGGCTATACAAAAATATAATTTTGTGCGGAGATGTGAATATAAATATAGGCAAAAACTCCGATGATGACAGACAGTTTGAATACTTAGGCTGTTTAGCGTCCTACAAAATGCTACCAGTCATTAGCGAAAACACAAGAGAAAACGCCTTATTGGACCATGGCATAATAAAAACAAGAAAAAAAGTTGTCAGTATAGTTTGTCATACATCAATAACGGACCACTCACCAATTATCATCTTGCTGGAACGCGATAAAATCAAACGGCAACGGAAAAAAACAGCTATTGAAAGATATGATATTGACTACAATGCCGTTATACAGGATCTGATAGAAATTGATTGGAGCACACTCTTTCTTGACCTGGATGTTAATAGTACAAGCGAACTGTTTTTAAAAATATTAACCGACTGTATCGAAAAGCACTGCACTATAACTAAGGTCAAACCTCGCAACAAAAAATGTTGGATTACGCCAGCACTGATAAAATGTTTCAAGATCCGAGATGTATTGCACAAAAAATCCCGTAAAGCTCCTTTAGATACTACACTACAAGATAAGTATAAAATGTATAGGAATATTTGTACACGCGCTACCAGAACTGCGAAAACTCTTTATATTAACTCGGAAATTGCAGAAAACCGTAGAAATACTCGAAAGCTCTGGCAAATAATTAAGGAAGCTGCCGCATTTCCGTCCACGAGGTCTAATTCTGCTGATATGCTAATAGACAAACGTGATCCAAAGATGTCCCTAAACAAAGTGAATGCATATTTTTCAAATATTGGTAAATCTCTAGCTGACAACCATCTTAGTGCTCTCAATTTAGCCGAATCTGATCTGATTAAAAAATGTCGAACCACGGGCAGCGCCCAAGTTAACAGCTTTATGTTTTCTCCCACTGATGAAGCTGAAGTAGCTATAACAATAAACTCCCTGAAGGACAGTGCCGCCACAGGCTGGGGCGGTATAAGTGCAAAATTCATTAAAATGGTTGGACCTTTCCTTCTGGCTCCTATCACACATCTCATTAATCTATCCTTCGCTTCCGGTACTTATCCAAATTCTTTTAAAAGAGCAGTAGTTATTCCTATACACAAGACTGGAGATATGGAGACGGTGTCTAACTATAGGCCAATTTCACTTCTACCAGCAATGTCCAAAATTATTGAGAAGATTGCAAAAAGTAGACTATACAACTATCTTGAAGTCAATAATCTAATATCTGGGAACCAATACGGCTTTAGGTCAGGTAAGTCTACATCAGATGCAGTTGGTCGGCTGGTAGATAATATCGTATCCCATTTGGACAAAGGCTTCCACTGCATAGGAGTGTTCCTAGATCTAGCAAAGGCATTTGACACTGTCTCCATACCCCTGCTTCTTTGCAAGCTGGAAAACATAGGTATAAGGGGTATTGCACACTCTTGGTTACACAGCTACCTCTATGACAGGAGCCAGCAAGTCAGGATACAATCTGCTGGCCTAAGTGAGCGTAAGGAGGTTAGTTACGGCGTTCCGCAGGGAAGTGTGCTAGGTCCACTTCTGTTCCTCGTCTACATTAACAGCCTCTGCGACCAGCAACTCGCCAACTGTTTGACTATCTCTTATGCCGATGATACCGTCCTACTGTTTTCAGGCGAAACCTGGGATGACGCTTTTTCGACTGCAAATGAGGGACTCAAAATTGTGAAAGATTGGCTTGAGAACAATCTTTTGACACTTAATGTAGGCAAGACTAAGTATATGTGCTTTCATATATCAGACCACTCTAAAGAGCCATCGCTAAATTTAACATTCCACAAATGCCAGAGTTCAGGTTCGTGTGGATGTCCGAAACTCGAAAAAGTGGATGTCATTAGATACTTAGGAGTACTTGTCGACAGCAAGCTAAACTGGACTGACCACTGTCTGTACATCTCCAGTCGCCTACGCAGACTAATTTTCATCTTTGGCAGACTCAAATGCATAAATGACGAGTCCATAAAACGCAACATTTATTACGCATTTGCGGAATCGATTATATCGTATTGCATTTCGTCATGGGGAGGGGCAGCGAAGACCCACCTACTGATGGTTGAACGTGCACAAAGGGCTGCTCTAAAAGTCCTCTATAAAAGAGACTTTCGTTATCCTACCGACCAACTGTTCACAGAAATAGGTGTCCTCTCTGTGCGGAAGCTGTACATTGCAGATATCCTGAAACAATTTGTGCCAACCACCCGCGACGGCCCTATTGCAACTCGCTATAGACACTTAGGAACAGGAATCAAAACGACAACAACTTTTGCACACAGGTTTCGCACTTTCCTTGCACCTTACTTATTCAAAACAATAAAAAAAGACTCTTCATACTCAGAAACCAGCAACAAAAGCAGAGACGCGATCCGAGAATGGCTTAAGGGCAACACATACGATCAAATCGAAAACCTTCTCATTGTTAAATCCTAGTCGACCTATAAAATACTCTTTGTACTCTCTACACACATACACACTCCACACACACACACACCCTCACACACACACACACACACACACCCTCACACACACACACACACCCTCACACACCCTCTCACACACATACCCTTTTATATTATCACCACTGTGCCTTTATTGCATGGTACCTAATTTTATCGGCTTATTTCAATTTCAGCTGTACTTAGCATTAAGTCTAAATTTAAAATTTAATTTAAAATTTATATACTAACTTTTTTTGGTTTGTTGGTTTAGATTCATCATAAATCAAATATTTTCTTTTAACTGTAATTCTAAATGATGGAACGCACGTCCTTCTGATTGACTGTCACTCTGCGATACGGCCATATGGCCAGTGTAGGTGATAGTTGCCAACTCACCGAAATATTTTTATATTTGTCAACCATTATTATTATCCAATAAAGATATTTTGTATTTGTATAATGGAGTGGTGAATTGAATGTTTACAAATTCTTGGTGAATCCTTGAAGTTTACAAGTGTACCTACTAAAATAGGGCAGAGAATCCTTGTGGTGGCAATTATGAGCTTACTTTATTTAGAAAACACCAGAACTCGATGAAAAGCACTATTGCGATGGAGTAACCAAGACAATTTTTCAATGTATTACTCGTAGAGTGTACTTCCAGTGTTTCGGCCAAATATGGTGGTACAATAGAAACCCATCCTCGCTGAACGCTAATGCTGATCCTGTTGATGATGACGATTATTTAAAGGCCTAAGTTTAGACGTCCGAGAGCTGCTAGGGGAGCACAACCTCACGAACACGACACAAGTTTTATGCCACTATCGGGTAGCGGCATCTCGCTTTACGCATTGAAATAAAGCAAGATGGGGCTAGCCGATTGTAGGGTAAAACTTTTATCGTGACGTTGTCCTCCACTAGCTGGTCGGGGCCGGACGACATCGTTGTGTTGGCTATGGAGAGTCGAGAGGTGGCGCGAGGGAAAAAGGCCTATACCCAATAGTGGGCAGAGGAGGCTGATGATGAGGATGAAGTTTAGACAAAAAAGTTACCTCTTCCTCCAGCCGCGCCGGATCGGGCGTGTAGAACTTGACGCAGAAGCGCAGCGTCGGCTCCAGCATGGACAGTCCCACCTGGCGGCAAAGCGCCTTTTCGACGTCCAGCCAGTACTGCGGGGCAAACGGTTTTATATAGCCTAACCGGCTAAGGTAACTTTAAGGTTAGCCGGTTAGGATAACTTTTAAGGTAATTGTAGCGAGCGGACTGTAAAGCGGAGAATGTACAAGATTTTACAATGTAGAGTGTACAAGATTTTACAATGTGGACTCCACATGAGTAGTGTAAATCTTACTCTGTTTTCGAGACAAATTGCTCTTCTTTCACCAATTTTTATCATCTATCGGTTTTGCAATAAAGACGTAACAACAAGCCGACAACATGTGAATATTATAAATTAGATAGGGATAACAGCCACTCAGCTCTTGTGCAATGTGACCTAATTTAAAACCTGGGGCGGGCTGTAGTAATTACTAGGTTAGTGGGTTGGCCGGTGCAACGACATTCGCTGGAAAGGGCACACAACATCTATTTGGCTAAGCTTTGTTGCCGTCAGCGGAATTCTAAGAATGTTTAATCTGCCGAAATACGTGATCGATGTAAACGATGCCGGAGCGCTCTAGTTACATTTAACCCCAAAAATCGTAAATACTGCACATTTTGAGGCTTCTGAGTGAAGACCGAGACTAGTCTGCAATATCGACCATGAATAAATTCGACCATAAAAATCCGCTTATTCAATATTTTGAGAATTTGACGTTTTATGAATTCCATATTTTGCTAATTCAGGCCCGCAACGAGTGACAGACAGCGGCGGCGCGAGCTCAGTATCTCCTCCACGATATAGAAAGACTTCCGGATGAGGTCGAAACCGTCAAATCAATATCAATACAATCTTGCAAATTAGATAAGTTGTAATTTGCAAGATGTATAAGCTGCACCGGGGCGGTAAATGGTGTTGGCTGCGAATTATTTTCTTTCTTTTGATTGTTGGCCGCGTCTAGTGGCTAGTCTAAGCGACTAGCGGTCGCCGCTGAAGGCCCAGGTTGCGTCCTATTAATCAACGGGCTTTATAATTAAAGAGGTAAACTCACCCACCCTCGTGGCGTGGTGCACTTTACAGTGGCAACTAAACATCCACTCCTAGTCAAAATGTTAAGAGGAAAACTCACCCTTGTGGCGTTGACGTCGACATACTCGAGTCTGAAGTAGTCCGCTTAAAGCAGGTGCAAGCTGACGGCACACTGGCTTGAAGAGCACTTTGCTTTAAGGCAGTAGGGTTCACTTTACGGTGGCAACTATACATCCACTCCCAGTCAGAAGGTTAAGAGGTAAACTCACCCTCGTGGCGTTGACGTCCACATACTCCAGTCCAAAGTAGTCCGCCTCTAGCAGGTGCAGTTGGCGGCACACTTGTTCGAAAAGTACTCTGTCTTAAGGCAGCAGGGTTCACTTTACGGTGGCAACTATACATCCACTCCCAGTCAGAAGGTTAAGAGGTAAACTCACCCTCGTGGCGTTGACGTCCACATACTCCAGTCCAAAGTAGTCCGCCTCGAGCAGGTGCAGTTGGCGGCACACTTGTTCGAAAAGCACTTTGCCGAGCGCCTTGGACTGTTGGCAAAGGAAAGTTGAGGATTAGTACAGGGTTGTTGATTTTCTATATTCTATAGGTTGAGATGAGAGTTGTGAAAGGTGAAGGTCAGTATAAGTCGAAACGCTCACAGCCTAGTTGGACTGAAAAGGTGCACTTTTATTAAGCTATTGCACTGATTTCGAGTGATTTGCTGCTGTCCGTAGAGTTCCGTTCTACATCTCCGAAGTTCTACATCAGATCTTCACCATTTTTTTAGGGACAGCGTGGAAAGTATAAACTTTTAAACAAAAACTGAATCATCAAAATCGGTTCATGTAGAAAAAAGTTCTGAGGTAAAAAACATAAAAACTCCTCCTTTTTTAAGTCGGTAAAAACCTTCGATCAAGGATAAAACTAGATACAACATAGAACTCTGAAATGTGTCTGGAAAAATAGATGCCCAAACTACCTTTGGGAGCTTATTTGCTCGTAGTCTATGCAATTAAAGTAAAACTGTACACTAATGCAATAAGGTTGACATTCGAATATTAGACGTATGGTCGAAATGATGTTTAGTATTGTTCTATTGCTAATATCATGTGGGGACAAGTTTTCGTTGTGATTTTATACGTAATGCGGATTCTATGGGATTTAGTTCGGTGGTAAAAACATAAAGAAGACAAGATTCCGATCCGACGATCCGATTGCAAGTAGAGAAGTAGTGGGCGCTATAACTAGTGGCCAAATACCCAACAGTAGACTTTATTTTTAGACTAAAACTGAATATATGGAATCGTATAAACTACACAAACACTATAAAGCCAATAATGTAAACATTTATGCGCTTACGCTCGGTGCATGGTTTACTTGTAAACATTCCTATATTCATAAGCCCTTGCATTGCAGACGCGTTGGGTTGGTCTTGCGTACAGTCGACTTTAGACGGCCGCACCCTACTCGATTACGTTACGGGCGATTTTACAACCCAAACTACAGTCTGAATTGCTGTCGACTGTACTGGCACGAGTTATGAGCGCTCGACGAAACTGGTGGGGTTTCAGCGTAGGTGTGTACAATCGCGCGCAAAATGTCTAATATCCACGCGGGATCTAAGACTGACGCTGAGCTGAACTATAGTTGAGTGAGATACTATAAAAATCGGAGAAACTGACTAAACTTAACGATTGAAAGTATTCTTTGCGGATTTTGCACTTGATATATTTTAAATGGTTTTCAATACAATTATTCGGACATTATGATAAAACGGGTGTACAATCAATGAAGAATAATTTCAATCTAATATGTATTGTTCTCAATAACTTTTTTGAATCTTTCTGAACTGTCTTTTTAAAACATTTTGTTTCGGCATTCTTTCTGCGAGGAAATAAAAAAACTATGTGTGCGACTGTACCCCGAGGCTAGAGCGACTGATCTACCAATCACGCGCCCGCGCTCGCCGGCGATCGCGCCTCTCCGTCGCCCCCCGCGTACCCCGCCAAACAGACCCAAAAAATGAGTTCTGCGCATTCAAGGTCAGCGCTCATAACTCGTGACGCTACCTGTACATCGCAATCACACCTCTCTACATATTCACGTGATCACGTCGTGAAGCCACTTGAATGGGCGCGAACATGACTTTGAACGGGTTTCGCGTTCACGGGAGTCGCGCCGCATAGGACAAGGTCGACCGCAGGGTAAAAGTTCACAGCGTGAATGTGTAAAGGCTGTGACGTTTTATTCGCGAGCTTTCAGCTGAGTGTTACAATACGTGCCACGAAAGAAGATACTTGACTGCACCTCCCTGAAGCCCGGTCCTGGGGGAAAATTCTCGGGAATCTCGTATTCGACACATCTCGAAGGAAAAATATGATGTCATTTCGATATCGACTGCTCCCGACCACTCGAGTCATGTCGAGCGAAAAGGGCAAACATCTCGCAGAAATCTCGTACTTCGTGAGAATAGGAGATGTGACATTTGCAGCAAAATGAGATTATTTCTCAGAGATGTGTCGAAAGCCCCCTGTCCCGCTTTACTAAAGACTCGAGACAATGGGCATCGTCAAATCCTATTTTTTATTCTATAAATCGAAAATATAGACAAATATAAGAAACTAATTTGAATATTATATGTAAATATTTTTTTATTATTTATATTTTAATAAGTTTTGTGGTCGACGTTTGACAATGTCAGTGTCAAGTCAACAAGAAGTTTATTTTCTCAGTTATTTGACACTTTTGACAGTTGTTGTTGACGAATGTATTTTTTTAAATATTTGTAGGCAATGGAACTACCGCATTAGAGGCTATGATGACGTCATCGAAAGAAAAATGAAGTAAACATTTTTGGCGATAAATATTAATAATCCGTTTTAATTTTACTTATTTAAACCCCTAATAGTAATTAGTATCCCTATTCCTCGAAATGGTTTTCAATTTACGACAATCGATGCCTCACTGATCAATCCGCATTGTCACGTGACGTCACAAGTCTCTTCATTCGTGACACGCATTGCAGTCGAGGCAAACAAACACACAATTAATAAAATCAGAATGTGAAATCCTCTGCGCTACAATGCAATAATGGAATCCAGTGATGTAAAATCTACACTTAAAATGTAACTAATAGCGTGATATAACACTACTCAACTCAGCTAATAAATGATACAGTTTCCGCGCGACTCACATGCCGTAACATGTAACAAGTTACACTCCGATAATTTATTCCCGGGCTCGACATAACAATACGTACAATGTCCATTACATACGGTTGAAAATCCTGTAAATATATTTTTAAAAAAATGATTGATTGTGTGTTTGTTTGTGACTGATTGTGTGTGTTGTATTTATGCTGAAACGGCTGGACGGATTTGGATGGAACATTGCCAATCTTTGTATGGAAGTCAAACCAAACGTTGTACCAAATAAAGATTTTTCTATTTTATTCTTCTATATCTTCATTCTAGGCAGCACTTGCTCCAAACCTGGCAATGCCCTTTGAATGGAGATTGCTTAGATAACTAAATAATACATATCTAAGCAATCTCCATTCAAAGGACATTGCCAAGTTTGGAGCGAATAATTGGATGCCTAACTAAATAATACATAGGCATCCAATTATTAGCTTTTTCCCGCTACGCACGCACATGCAAAAATGTAAGCAACTTTTTATCTAAATCTGCGCGGACCAACTCTCGGCCAAAAGCTAGTTGAACATAAATCACATCTGATCTGCCATTGTCACTGCGACGCTGCTATTAAGATAACAATTAACGCGTCGAGCGGCAAATTAGTGACAGTCGAAAAGAAAATTGGTAAAGTAAACATTGATGAAATCCCTAACTAATTACAATTTCAAGCCGCGTATTCCTTTAACTTGAATGCAACATACGTCAAAACTTATCTAATCTGCATTTGAATCAAACCTAGGTATACAAGATGTCCCAAAAATGTGTCAAGCAGAGGTCCAGAGATAGAGGACCTTAGGGATACCCGAATCACCCCCATTATATGTAATAAGTTGGTTGGAGCCTCGCCGTTGTGGTAGATTCTGTTTTTTTTTTTCTTTCCACATTGCACATTTTACACCGGTTTTCTAATTGAGGAGCAAAATTGACAATACACGACAGCATTGTGTAAACAAATCTTTAACTTATGTTTTACAGCAAAAAAAATACATAAGCAAGTCACGTACAACTCAAGAGTCATTTAGCATTATGCCAACGGTTTTCCTTCCGCGTTGTTTTTTGTTATCCTTTTTGTGAAGCCATAGCTAAACTCCATAAGTTCATAGAGTGCTGCGGCGAGAAAGACGCCAAATCTTTTTTTTTAGGCGAAACATTTCTAATTCCTTATTAAAACGTGGGGTTTACCCAATTTCATCACGATCATTTCAGCAGTTTAAAAGTGAAAAGGGCACAAAGAGATAAATACAAAACTGTTTTATAATGATTCATTATCATGGATAGTCTATACAAACATCGTATTCTTCTTCTTCGTCTTAGCATGCCCCTGCAGCCATCATCATATTCCTTCCTATCTATCTCTTTTCCTTTCCATTCATTACCTGGTGTTTCTAACCCACGGCTTATTTATTCTATCAACACGGATGATATCAATAAACTAAAGTAGACATGCGCGAAACAGTGCACTTCGAAGTCATGACATATTTCATGACATTTCATACGGCGTGATATTACCTTATATCATGGCACTAAACATGACACATAACAATTCAATTCAGCACACGTCATGAAATGAAACATAACAAGTCATGAAACATGACATGCCATGAAACATGACACGTCATGAAATGAAACATGACATGTCATGAAACATGACACGTCATGAAACGTGACACGTCATATTCCAGCACACTTTCATTGCAGTACAGTTATTCATTTCAATACACCAGATGACATGAAACATGACATCGTGGTATTTCTTCATTGCAGACTTGAAACATGACATCATGGTATTTGTTCATTGCAGACATGAAACATGACATCATGGTGTTTCAGCACACTTTCATTGCAGTACGTACAGTGTGCTGAAATGCCATGTGTCATGTTTCATGTCATCTAGTGTAATGAAATGCTATGTGCCATGCTTTATTCTCTCGTGTAATGGGTAATATTTCATGACACCGTTTTGTAATATGTCTTTTGTAATATTACTAGCATAACCTACACATGTCTAAACTAAAGCATTGAGATACATAGTTACCTCCAGACATGGCCATGGCCGAATCCCCAGTTTGGTTCCCCCAGCGCGATGCATAGTTAAAGAGAATTAGACAGACGTATGGATACAATAGGCTATTTTATGACCCTGGCCGTCTGGGACGAGTTCGCCTCTATTATTTAGGTCGTGGAGCTAATATGCAGCTACTGGGAAAGTTAAAGGTGATGTGCAAGTCAAATCAATGGAAGATACAGATACCTACACCTGGGGCCTGAGTCTGTAACGCAGTGGTGCCAAAATGGGCTCCCAGTTGACGGCTTCGATTACTATTTAATAATTGTGTCGATCGTTTAATGTTTTTGTAGTACAGCAAATAATATTCTGATTCCAATTTTAGAGGATTAATTCGCTGGTTGTAGAAGAAAAACGAGGAAACTCTGGTTTTGTGCTTCTACTGGGACGCCATCGTCACGAAATATCGTTACAGACCTGTATGTTACCTGTATGTTTGATTTTCGCGCTTATGCTGCGCGTGGTAAGAGCTACCACGAGGTCTGAGCTTACATTTTTTGAGGCGTAGGTTTTTCGATGTTAGTATTGCGCGCCCTGTAATATTGTCATTGATTGAGAGGACAATGACACTGTAATATCATTGATCGACTCATCATCATCACCAGCCTGTTGACATCGACTGTTGAGTGAAGGCCTCTTCATGCTCACGCCACCGCTCACAATCCTGCGCCAGATGCCACCACTGCTTTCCGGCTACTTGGAATATGTCATCATTGGTCGACACCGAACTAAACTGGTTGACTACTCCAATGCACCGAACTAAATCCCATGGAATCCGCATTAAGACGACGTACGTCTCACAACTAGCGCCGCCAATGGAAAAAAAATCATATCTTTTTTTTGGATGCGTTTTTAGCAAAAAACGCTCCTGCTATTATTTCTCAACGCGAGGCTTAACTATTTTTAAGACCTAAGGTTTGGATTCCAGGATTAGATTTCCTACGAATGCAATCGATTCTCGCCAAAAATGGCCACTTTTGGCGAGAATCGATTGCATTCTTAAGTTCTAGGATCTGAAATCCAAACCTTAGGTCCTAAAAATAGTTAAGCCTCGTGTTGAGAAATCGCAGGAGCGTTTTTTGCTAAAAACGCATCCAAAAAAAGATATGATTTTTTTTCCATTAGCGGCGCTAGTTGTGAGACGTACGTCGTCTTAACTATAAAATCACAATAAAAACTTGTCCCCACAGAAATAAATGATATCAGCAATAGAACAATACGAAACATCATTTCGACCATACGTCTAATATTCGAATGTCAACCTTATTGCATTAGTGTACACTGTACAGTTTTACTTTAATTGCATAGACTACGAGCAAATAAGCTCCCAAAGGTAGTTTGGACATCTATTTTTCCAGACACATTTCAGAGTTCTATGTTGTATCTAGTTTTATCCTTGATCGAAGCTCCAATGTAATGAAAAAAGGCTTTTTCGTTAAAATTTCTTCACAGCGAAAAACATCACACAGATTTAAGGCCCAGAAGCAGGCAAAATTCTTACTATCCCCATTTCTGCGCTACTGCAGCCAATACATCCAGCTGTCTAGACCGGACACATTTAGTAATAGATGTGTCGAGCGCAAATCCAGCGCTGCAGTCGTTCTGACAGCTATTCGCTTTTAGCCCCAAAGGTTTATTTGCAGCTGTGAAATGTAGCAGCGAGATGTGGACGAGGTCGGCATCATCCCTCTTTGCTGTTATGTATGACATTGTAGTTCATTCGCTCGTGTTTTGACTTGAACCCTTGACCTCTAATACCGTGAGCTTACGTACGTTTCCCTAGTACAAGTTATTGCTTATGAAAACACAAACTGAGGATTGCAACAGTGAAACAGGAAGCAAACAGTCTCGGAATGAGCGTATCCGAGCTAGAGTTGAAGGCGCAAAAATCGGCTTGAATGGAAAACTGTTTTGAGAGCCCTACCCAAGTAACATTTCATTTGGGCCTAGGTTGTAAAAATTGCCTTTAGGTTTTAGAAGGGTTGTACAAAGGTGAATGATTTGCTAGTTGGTTAAATTTAGTATTTGAGAATGATTACTAAGTCCTAAAACTAATAGTTTATTGTTAAAACCTTGAAGTTGCTGACAAGAGTTAACGTTAACGTTATTATGACTTGTGTTTCAAGAGCTTACAGCCTCAGGATCTTATAGTTGTCGTAAGCTACTGATAAGGTTCTGGAAAGGCTGTCATTTAACTTATGTGTGATCTAAAGGTTAAATTTTTAACCTTGATATTACCATAAGGTTTTGAAAAGTTGAAATTGCTTATAAGTAGTTTCTAAAACCTACCTACAACTTTGAGGTTAGATCAGAGTTGTCTAGGCAAACAAATTAGGACTGTGTGGTGAAAAACAAAACCAATAAGCTGTTGTTTTGCGCTGAAGGCATGATTCAATTCCTACAGGAATATTTTAAAGCTTGAGAGGCATCCTCAAAACGTGACAGTTGTCTCCGCGACTTCAAAGAATAGGTATACATTGTAAGCATTACGCGTCTTGAAAAATGAACCGACACAGGGTGATACAAAAAAAGGAGTGGAAATTTTAAGCGTAAAGTGTGTAAAAATGTCATGAATGATTAATACAACGGTAAGTTTTATTATTTTTACTAGTTGTGCCCGCGACTTCGTATGCGTTTTTACACATTTGACGTTTAATTTAAATTCGACTGTGGAGGAAAACTCAAAAGCAAGGTTTTTTTTAACCCCCAACCAAAAAAGAGGGGTGTTATAAGTTTGACAGCTTTGTGAGTGTGTTTGTATAGGTATGTGTTTATGAGGGTGTATCTGGCTGTGGCACCGTAGCTCTTAAATGGGTGAATCATTTGGAAGCTTTAGGTTTTTTTTAAATTTGTAATCAGGTTTTCTAGCGAATGTTCTTAGTTATGTTTTGTCAAAATTGGTTCAGCTATTTATTAAATATGCTTATTTGAAGCTAAAATGTCGGGGGTTTTTTAATTTAATAGTTATTATTTCTTAAATTGCGGTAGCAGGGCTCAAAAGAAAGCAATAGAATAAAATATAATAAAAACCCTAATCTAAACAATACATTTATAAATTTAATAATAAATATGCATTGTTTACATTAAGGTATCGCCCGTGATAAGATACCAGGAAGCTTAGCATGAGAATTGCTTACGAAGTAAAGGGGTTTATATGTATCTACCTCGACGTAGAGTGGGATAGAAAAGTTATAAGCCCATAGATAAGGTCTTACTCATTCTCATGCTAAGCCAGCAAGCAAAGCATACGGCTTATAACTCTATCTATCCCGCTCAATGGTAAACAAAGTTATTTGTTATGCAAGAATGCAAAATTATTGTTTGCGGCGAGTGCTTGTATTGAATACCGAGCGGTGTTAAAGACCGCCAACAAAGTGGGAGACCACATATAGTCCTCATCATAACGAACATTTTTTCCCAAGGAACTATGCCTAGGAAATCAACGGTTTCCGAGATAATGAGGTTCCAAGTCGGAATTTTTTTTTTCCTTTTTTTTTTCAGAAATGTGTTCAATATCACGTTATTAACATATCTTCTCAAGAAGCTATATCAAAATTATGAATATTTTTTACAAAAAACGAAGTTAAAACTGCAACCCGCAATGTATTCTGAACATCGGATAGCCTAGATTGTGCCCAGAACCAGGATTTATCACGGTCTTAAATTTGACTGAAAACTATTCAGCGGTATTCGCGTGATGAGGTAACACACAGACAGACAGACAGACAGACAGACAGACAGACAGACAGACAGACATACATAGACCGATTTTTTTGCATTTTTGTATTCAGTATAGTTTACTTAGTAACCCCTGCTAGTTTTTTTCTAAAAATACTCAATGTACAGAATTGACTTCGCTAGAGTTTTATTATAAGTATAGATTATTTACTAGTTGTAAACTTCTGTTCTCTGTAAACTTCGTATCAGTTCCATTTCGCTATTTATTTTTTTGTAATTTTCAGCTGTTCCTTTAAATCGATGAAGCCATTTTTTTTCATTTGGTGACACTAATGGAAAGCTGGGTATTCAAGATAATAAGTACACATTAAATTAATATGTATTTTTTTAAATGAAATAGATGTTTTGGTGAAGGTTTTTTTGGAAAGTATTAAAACATTTTTCACACAAAAAAAAATACAAATACCAATTTTTGCAGAATGTATGTGTAATAATGGAGGATACGACAACAAATAATAATGAAAAATAAGGGAGGACCATATGCCACAAACATGTTTTTATACTTTTAGAATACCACCCTTAGGCCCGGTTTCTGAATTGAGAATTTCACTAACCAAATGCTTAAGTATCGTTCTGTCACTGCAGATGTCACACAAGAGAATGTGACAGAACGATACTTAAGCATTTGGTTAGTGAAATTCTCAATTCAGAAACCGGGCCTTAGGGTGGTATTCATGAACGATACTTAAACTGAGATCCAAATTGAACTCAGTTTAAACTTAGTTTAAAGTGAGCTCAATTTTGAACTTACTTTAAACTGAGTTCAAAATTGATCTATGTTTAAACTTAGTTTAGTGAGATCAATTTTGAACTTACTTTAAACTGAGTTCTAAATTGATATTATTATTATTCGAATCGAATCGAATGTAATCGAATCGAATCGAATGTAATGGAATCGAATCGAATGTAATCGAATCGAATCGAATCGAATCGAAACGGATAGAATCGAATCGAATCAGATTTTGCTAGATTCATACTGATTCAAGTATCAAAATTTTAACTGCTCATATCTCCGAAACGGCTAATGCTAGAGCCATGTTTATGGTACTCTAAAAAAAGGACTTGACGAGCTTTATCTGATAAAAGCAACAAAAATAATAAAAAGTTATTAAAAATTTATAAAAAATAAGTATCAAAACTTTAACTGCCTATAACTCCTAAACGGCTAATGCTAGACCCATGTTTATGGTACTCTGAAAAAAGGGCATGACGAGCTCTACCTGATAAAAGAAAATTATAAAAATAAAAAAGAAGTATCAAAACTTTAACTACCCATATCTCCTAAACGGCTAATGCTAGACCCATTTTTATGGTACTCAAAAAAAGGGTTCGACGAGCTCTACCTGATGAAAGCAACAAAAATAATAAAATGTTATTAACTAGTGGTTCGCCCCGAACTTTGAACTCGCGACCCCATATCTCAGCAACCCCTCGACCGATTTGGCTCATGTTTGAACTTAAAAATTATTTTTACCTTATTTACCTGCCCACCTGACGATCCGACTAAATTTACTCAAGTTATCGTCGAACGAACATTCATACATACATACATACATCGATTGAATTGGATTTGATTTGATATTGATTTAATTCGATTCTATGCGACTCGAATCGAATCGAATCAATTTAAATTAAATTACTAATTTGGGTCTAGCATTGGCCGTTTAGGAGATACTAGTGGTTCGCCCCGAACTTTGAACTCGCGACCCTCTATCTCATAACCCCTCGACCGATTGGCCTCATTTACCCGCCTACTAAATTTCATGACGATCCGACTACATTTACTCAAGTTATCGTCGAACGAACATTCATACATACATACATACAAACGCCGGATTGTTCCAGTAGACTCGGAGAACTTCGCTCGCTCGTTCAAATATGGTCAGTTAAAGTTTTGATACTTCTTTTTTATTGAACGAGCGAGCGAAGCGAGCGAAGTTCTCCGAGTCTACTGGAACAATCCGGCGTTTGCATGTTTGTATGTATGTATGTATGTTTGTATGTATGTTCGTTCGACGATAACTTGAGTAAATTCGGTCGGATCATTATGAAATTTGGTAGGCGGGTAAATGAAATTAAAAGAATTTTTAAGTTCGAACATGAGCCAAATCGGTCGAGGGGTTGCCGAGGGTTGTTAAGTTTATATGGGGTCGCGAGTTCACAGTTCGGGGCGAACTACTAGTTATTTTTGTTTCTTTCATCAGATAAAGCTCGTCGAGCCCCTTTTTTAGAGTACTATGAACATGGGTCTAGCGTTAGCCGTTTAGGAGATATGGGCAGTTAAAGTTTTGATACATCTTTTTATTATTTTTGTTGCGTTCATCAGGTAGAGCTCGTTGAACCCTTTTTTTGAGTACCATAAACATGGGTCTAGCATTAGCCGTTTAGGAGATATAGGCAGTTAAAGTTTTGATACTTGAATCAGTACACACGACAGCACGTCGACCCTTACACGCTAGCACTTTGCTCGGTTACGTTACGGGCGATTTTACAACAACGGACGTGTTGTCGTGTGTACCATGAATCTAGCAATAGCCGATTCGATTCGATTCGTTTCGATTCGATTCGATTCGATTCGTTTTGTTTCGTTTCGTTTCTTTTCGATTCGATTCGATTCGATTTGATTCGATTCGATTCGAATAATAATAATATCAATTTTGAACTCAGTAATACCAGTTGGTTAAAGTAACTTCAAAATATATCTCACTAAACTAAATATAAACAGAGATCAATTTTGAACTCAGTTTAAAGTTAGTTCAAAATTGATCTCACTTTATACTAAGTTTAAACAGAGTTCAATTTTGATCTCAGTTCATGACCACCCTTAGAGCAGCCTGTAGCTGTTTGTTGAACGAAGGTCAAACGCATGTCCCCCTACAACCAAAACTTAAAAGCAACAAATTTAGCTCAGTGGTTGTTTTCGCAACTGGTAAGTCTTGGACAACTCCTGGTAATAACCTTGAAGCGTTGAAAACAGCCTTGTCGTTTGAGGTAGCTCCGCGAGATTACCTTCAGCTCTTATTTTGGAAAACCTTAAGAGCTCTAAGCTGTTACAGTTCTGAAAAGGAAAAACATAATACTTTCAAGTAATTTCCTAACGTCAGCCATATTTAATATTAAAAAATGAAAAAAAAAACGAAACAAAACCAATATTTTAATTAAATAAAGCGTAATCAAATACCATGTGCTACACGATTTATAATATATATTTTTCATATGAATAGTAGTTTGATTTCTGATGTGACTTACCACCGATCACCAATTAATTTTATTTTATTTTATTAAAAAATATCCGAAATGTTTAACTTATGAAAGGCCCGTCTTGTATACAGCACTATTATCGTAAAGTTTCACGATGAAGTGCCAATCGCACTATATTTTGATTATTTCCTGACTTTACCAAGCTACTTATTATTTTTATAAATACTTTGCTTATCTAGCCATTTTGAAAGATGGCCGAACGAAAAAGGAATGACGCCATTGTAAATAAGTATTTGAATCTGTGTAAAAAATCTTAAACAGAAGCTATTTAAAACTTGTAAGTCCTGGAAAGGTATTTATTCATATCCATCAAAAAGGTTCTAAGTTGTCATAGAGTTACATCCAAGACTAATTTAGAACTTATAAGTTGTCTTGCAAGGTTATAATAACGTTAAATTAAGGTTGTGAAGGTTATATTTAGGTTCTATGCAAGTATTGGAAAGGTTCTGGATTTGAGCTATAGGTTGTGCTGTAGCTCTCAGAAAGGTTCTAAAACCGGGGCCCTTTTGGCACTCAGAAGGTAATTACAAGGTTAATATAACTTTATTGAGAGTTATAAGACTTACGAGCAGATTTCCATACAAAGGTTCTAGAACCTGTTCAAAACCTTTCTACAACCTAAAATGTTACTTGGGTATGTCCCTGATTAGGGATAGCAGAAACTAATGAAGTAGAGGTTCTTATTTGTTTTTTTTTTATGTCTTCTAGAGAAACATACCTATGAAGAGCCAGCGTTTGCGGGTTCAAAATTCTGTCTCCAGAGAAAGTTTGTTTGCATCTTTGTACTTTTAAAATTCTAATCACAAATGCAGCGTCAACTTTCATTCAACATTAGCTATTAATAAAGTTTCATATAGTTGGCGTTGTTTTAAAGGAAACTTCAGCAATATTTCTCCCTTGAACAAGTTTTGGGTAAAGTGTACTAAAAGCCCTGCGTCGAGGACTCGAGGCATGTCCCTTTCTAATGTATAAGTTTGGTAAATTAATTATGAGAGCTTTGAGGTGCTTGAGACGGTGGCATGAAATGCTGAGCAGGTTTCTAAATAATGGCAAATGCTGAGGAGGGTTTGGAATACATGATTATTTCAGAGCAGTTTCACACGTCTTTAATATTAAATGCCTGTATAACATCCTGCAAGACTCAGGTTTCCACATTGAATCTACTGCTGACCTGCATGAAAAACCTATCAAGCCTTGGCAGTTCGATAACCTGTCTCTTACGCTCAAGATGAGTGAGGGGGTTGGGCCAAATCTCACTCAATCTCACGTAGGAGAAAGAAACAGTCTGTAGAAAATTGGGATAACTTAAGTAAAAATATGTTACCCCACTAAAATAGAGTAGGCGACATCTCGGACAAAATATTTTCGGACACTTTGTCCGAAATGTCGCTTTATTATTTTAATATTTTTGAGGCGACATCTCGGACACTAACAAATAAAGCTGTTTTGTACAGTCGGATAAAAAACTTTCTACGATCTTATTTATGAGGAGAATCTGCCCCCGCGTCTCATGTCACTGCGCAGGTAACAAAGGCTCAGCACAGCCAATAAGTGCCACTATCAAGACGTAGCGTAGGGTAGCGTTAAATCAAATAATTTTTGATGAAAAAGTACTAGGCTTACATAAGGTGGTAGGAGGATCACCATCTCAGTTCTCACATCATTACGCGGGGTTAGTTAGGAACAAAATTATGTGAGAACTGAGGTGATGATCCTCCTAGCACCTTATGTAAGCCTAGTACTTTTTCGTCAAAAATGAGCCGAACGCGATCTGACTGCTTAAATTCAGGCTTTAACTGGTAAGAAAAACGGCTCATTTATGTTGCTTTAGCTATCCTAAAATATGCAGATGTGGTAACGCTCTTTCTCTGTGTATTATATTTAAATACTTTAGTATCTGACTGTACGATACAGGTTCAATATTTTGAGAGTGTCCGAGATGTCGCCTCAAAAATATTAAAAATACAAAGCGACATTTCGGACAAAGTGTCCGAAAATATTTTGTCCGAGATGTCGCCTACTCCTAAAATATGGCTAAATCCAATCCAAACTAATAATAATTATCGTGGCTATGCGAACGCCTCAAAGCAGCACAGTAGCCCTTCGATTGTTATTGTTTAACTGCTACCGGCCAGGCAAACGCGTGACATTTTGAACAATCTTACATGAGATTAGAGGGGTGAGGGAGGGGGTCGAGTAAAATCTCATGACATCTCACACAGGAGAGGGGTTGAAACATGGCCAAAATCATTAATAGACGTTCGTTCCCTAATCTCCTATCGAGCTCAAGGATAATGCTAGACATGCTGCAATTTGCAATCAGTTTCTTTCACAATATTAAACCAAACCCAATAGCGATAAAACCGAAAGTAATACAAGCATAGAATGCTTAAAGCATATACCACTTAATCCTCAACAAATATCAGTGGCCAATAATAAACGTTCCGTTGGAGCTTGAACAACAAGGACAAACATAATCGGAGGATCAATTGATGAGTCGTATCAAGGCGAGGGGTTTACCGGCCACCTCGGATGGAATATAAATACTAGCGAAAGGCTTTTGGTTCAGTCGTCTGGAAATGCTCGAGGTTGCCCGGGAAAGACAGGTTGCAGAAATCCCACTATCCCACTAATCCCACTAATATCTTACTAATATTATATTCGCGAAAGTTTGTAAGCATGGATGGATGGATGTTTGTTACTCTTTCACGCTGAAACGGCTGGACGGATTTGGCTGAAATTTGGAATGGAGATAGCTTAGATTCCTGAATAACACATAGGGAACATATTATCACGATTTTACACTTTATGACCAAAATATAGGGGTTAAAGTTTAACAAAGGAAAATTGTTTCTTTTCTATTGTTTTCCATGGCTTTCCCAACAAGACCCCGTTATAAGATCACAGTGCATTTGGAGAAAATAGACCCTGTGAGGAGTGTGAGAACTAAGAGTAGACGTTCGCCGCGCATTGTGCTCGCACTGACAACGATCCACACTCTCGACAATATCCAATTGTATTCAGAGCAGAGAGCCAACATTGCATTTAGCGTCGGCCGCCTTGCACCGTCTCTAATCCCCCCTAAGTGGCATTAGACGGCCAGCTGTACGTCTTCCAATCTGTGTGGACAATAACTGTAGCCTGCCAATGTAAGTTGATAGTCAGACTGTCTGCATTTTATAGTTATGCTATACGATTGCCGCATGGGTCCAGATTCCAGATAGGTGGGCGAAGGTCTGATAGACACCGGCGCCGCGGCAGACCGAGACGGAGATGGCGAGACGACCTCACAACCTTTTTGCCGGTGTGGCAAGAGGCGGTCGAGGATAGGGGGGAGTGGAGGAAAAAAGGGGAGGCCTTTTTCCAGCAGTGGAACTGGAGAATGTATGGTTCAGACGCGACGTTCAGACGTTCACATTACCCTCAACGCGAAAATGGACAATCCGCAGTTGGCACGAGTGGTGATTATGCCCGAACCTTACATCACATCGAGCAGGGCAGCGCATCTAGATAAAAAGGGATGACACGACACCGGCACCCTGTAGGTAAAATTGATTCACATGATAGTGTCAGTAAGGCCATTTCGCGTGGCATTGACTTTCGGAAAACAAGGTGTAACAAAATCTATTTTTACATTATTTACATTACATTTTAACGCGTAAGAAACGCAACAGTACAAATCCGCAACCTTATATCTCCGAAGTACGAAAAATACTAGGTATGAGGTAGGGATTGTACCTTTTTTACAAAGATCTTGTATGTCTTTAAGTTTTTTGGCATCTATTTTTAAGCTATACTTATAAAGATTAGCTACTTCTTCATTTTTTTGAGTTGATTTGAGGCGAATACATAGTCGTTCAAATTCAATACATAGTCACTAGGACACTAAATTCCAAAGTGGCTTATCTGCTTTAGACATTGTGATTTAAAGACATAGATTGCAATCAAAAATTGAACTCAAACCGATAAGAGAATGAAAACTTTGCAGAATTAGACAATTCTAACTTCAGCACAGAATTATTGAAGCTAAAGAAGCAAAATAAACTTATAGAAAAGTTCACGCCTTGTACTCGTAATTAGTGTACAAACGACGGTGACTTGTAATACTGTAAGATGTTCTAAGAAAGACTGTTTGTATAGTCAACGTTGCAATTTTTCCTTGGAGCTATTTGTTATCGTGTCGTGTGGTGTTAATGACTTCCGGAACTCGACTCTTCACGGCTATCATGAAGGGACATATATCGATAGCGGACGATTATTTCACTTGTTGATGTACTTAGGCCCGTATGATCAATCACAGTTTAAACACAGACCATAGCTTAAACCTCAAATTTTGTATGAAAATTAATCGACAGATAGGGTTTAAACTAGCCTTTTTGCTTTAAGGGTAGACGATAGCAAGGTGGCGGGAAATTCAAAATTTTCACAGACTTTTACATTTTGTAGCTAAACTGAACAATTTTTGTTCAGCGATTTTTCGTTCGCGAGAATAAAACCGTATTCTTTTCATTATTGTAAACAACAGAACAACAATAATTCAGCCGATTATGTGTTCTGGTCTACGGAGCAGTGGTACTGCCCAAAAAACTTGTCGTAGACCAGAACACATAATCGGCTGAATTATTGTTGTTCTGTTGTTTACAATAATGAAAAGAATACGGTTTTATTCTCGCGAACGAAAAATCGCTGAACAAAAATAGCTCAGTTTAGCTACAAAATGTAAAAAGCTGTGAAAATTTTTAATTTCCCGCCACACTACTATCTTCCAGCCTTAAACTGTGATTGATCTTACGGGCCTTAGAGCAACTTAGACCGAGCGGTGTATCGAATTGAAAAAGCTGCTTTTATGTTTTGTGCAAGGAAATGCCAACCTCAACCTGCCCCCATAATACGGGTCATTCCACGCATGCCCGAAAACAATTTCAGTCGAATCCTAAATGCCAGTTTCTCAAGTATAGATTTTTTCGGCGTCGACGACTGGTCGAAATAAAAATGCAACGAAGTTCTGTACTGTCGAAAGAAAATCATGTGAATTATGCATTTGTCGAAATTCTATTTTTGAGTCGACTGAAGACGGTGAACGAATTTCTTCTGCTCGCTGACTGAAGCTTTTCTCTAGCGAGCATGCTAAGGGCGCGTTTATTCGACACGAATTGCTACCCGCGCGGTCGCCTCACGAAAATGTTTGTCTCATTTGTGTGTGCTCTTAAGGTACCATTAAAACAATATTGAACCAATATTCATTCGATAGATTACTATTCCGTCATCGACTATCCAGTAATGTTAGCAAATAATTAATAACGATCAAGCCATCATTAGCCAGCCCCAGAGAGCAATGTTTACCGTTCACGTAACGACCCGAAATAAAGGACAATGGAGACTCTGGGTCTCGCCTTTTGGTGGCACTTTTGGCAGTCTCGTAGGGAAGGGAAAGGGAGGTCTCTAGAGTCTAGAAGTTTTTAGCCGAAAAATAAATATCAATAGAAGTACAGTCACTTCTCTTCACACATTTTGGAGTAAAATTTTGGAATTTGGCTCAGAATCACCAGTGCAACAAAATACCTTCGGCTTTAGAACCACTAAAATAGCACGGTGTATAAGGCTGCTGAGCTCGATATTGTATTTTAGTAAATTTGTGAAAAAAAAGGACCATACAAATGTCCGTAGTTGATACGAACTCTCAAATTTATCAATAAGTAACAGAAAAATTACAAATTTTAAATACCTCCGAGATTTTAGCTTCAAATTAGCATATCTCATAAACAGCAGAACCGATTTCGATAAAACGTAATTATCTAAGAACACTCGCTAGACGTACAGAAAACGAAGCTGTCCTTCTAGTTCTATTTAGCTCAAGTTCGTAATGCAGTGTCATCAAGTGGACAAGCGCGATTTATTTCAGGCCATTAAGTCTTGGTCTTTTACTGGGCGTTAATGTGATGAAGATTTTTATTCGGAGCGTGTTTTGGAGGCAATTTTGCAACTCCTGAATGAAGCTTTAAGAACACGTTTATTGTACCAAGAAAGGCGTATTGAATTGTTGTTTATTCTGGAGCAGGAGTTGAACCCTACCTGTGTTATCGCTTTTCCGATTACGCTATCCAGCAGGTAAAACTCTATGTGATCATTCTAACACTACTGGATGATTTTTGGTTGCTAAAATCGGGAAATGATTGACCAACGAAGGGAAATATTTTATTCTAAGGGGAATTTCCAAGTTTTAGACCAAGAGTTGCTTAGCCGAGCTAAGATACCAGGTTGTAGACTACACTTTTGAATAAATTTTTGTCTTAATTTTCATACAATATCTCTACAACAAGCGCAGCCAAAAGTCGACTCTACGGCTGCTGTGATATGCCCTCTAAATCACCAGTCTACTATTTCCCACCTTATGCAAAAAAAAAACACCAGTACAACACATTAATAAATCATTTATACAGCGTTTTAAATGGCAACCTTTACCCTTTATTATGATGGAGACAACTTTATAAATACTTTGATGTTGGCTTAAGGGTAGACGATAGCAACGTGGCGGGAAATTCAAAATTTTCACAGTTATTTACATTTTGTAGCTAAACTGAGCTATTTTTGTTCAGCGATTTTTCGTTCGCGGAAATAACAAAGTATTCTTTTAACTATTGTAAACAATAGAACAACAATAATTCAGCCGATTATGTGTTCTGGTCTACGACAAGTTTTTTGGGCAGTGCCACTGCTTCGTAGACCAGAACACATAATCGGCTGAATTATTGTTGTTCTGTTGTTTACAATAATGAAAAGAATACTTTGTTATTTCCGCGAACGAAAAATCGCTAAACAAAAATAGCTCAGTTTAGCTACAAAATGGAAAAATCTGTGAAAATTTTGAATTTTCCGCCACGTTGCTATCATCCCACCTTAAGGCGGAAACTTTTCGCCACTTTCAGGAGTCGCCTGTCACGTGACGGACGAGATAAGCCTGCTGAATACCAATTTCCACGTCACGTCAGTCACATAGATGCCGTGTGACCCCATTAAGATTGCCTTGTGATATGAGATGAGAGATGTGTCAATCAGCTCTGAAGTCATGTTAAAAATCTTCGCGGATACAGGGCCTCAATAATAAAGGCCTTTGCATCTACGTAACGAGATGATTTATACAGCGTCCAGTGGCACCTTCACTCACACTAGATGGGTGAAGAGACCACTCGGCGCTGCAGTGCCTGGGACATTGTTATAGATGGAGTAGGCTTGCCCAGCACCTATACCATCTTGACAGCTTAGTCAAGCAAAACCACTCGCTAATGGTGAAGGAAAAACATCGTGAGGAAACCCACGGCTTAGTTGGCTCTATTGACCTGTCTTTCCTGTGGGCTAGTCCGACTAAGCTGTAAAGACAGCGCCTCCAGTCTGTCTGTACCGAATTCGTGTTTCGATGGATTCGGAATTGTAAGTGAAATACCAGTTTTGTCCTGCGCCTCTATTATGTAAAAAATCCACTCAACCTCCGAGCGTCAAAACACTCGAAAATAGCCCTTATTGAAATGAACAATCTATTTTTTGACATTTTAAAACCATTATTTTTACGGTGGATATTTTAGATAATACAGGGGCAGGACTGATCGCAAAATACTGTCTTTAAAAGTACGGTTCAATTTCATACATTTTTCCAGGGCAGTGATATGCGAGAGATGCAAGACTTTAGCGGCCCGCTGATATTCAAAATATGTTATTGGTTCTTGTGACTAAGACCATCCAGGAACTTATCAACACTTCGGATGACATAATCAGACTGTATTGCGTAGTCCAAAGGCAGCATTTTACGAGTGTTCCGGACTTTATCACCATTCAATCAGCCCCTCTACCCTTGACGCATTTTTCCAATACGGCCGCAATATGGCGCAATTTACAAAATTTTATATTTTACTAATTTAGACGCATTTTGTGTTTTTATTGAATAAAAAAGCCTAAAAAAGCCATTTGAATAAACATTACAAAGTATTAAAAATCAAAGCATTACTATGCGAATTCAAAGAAATTATAACGAGGGGGTGATGTGTGTGCCTTGGGCGCCAGTGCAATACAGGAGATGAGTGCCCCACGTTGGATGTCCAGTGTAAGAAGGGAAACTCCAGGTGATGCACAGAGGTTAACTTTTATTCGTACAGATGAATACGGTAGGTGACGTGACTGGGGGCGGCTCCACAGGTTGGAGACGATGGGGAAACTCCACATGGATGACCACGGCAGGAGTGTGAGGATGGGCGGCTCCACGTGGATAGCCACGGCAGGAGCCAGGAGTTGGAGACCACACGCGGGTAGCCGCGGCAGTGGTCTGATGAAGGGCGGACTCCACGTGGATGGCCACGGCAGGAGCCCAGGGAGTGAGGATAGGTAGGTAGGAGAGGTGTACCTTTCGCGGATCGCCGCGGTGGAATGAATTTCAGAGCTCGAGATCTTGCTTATAAAGGCCGTCGGCTGTGGTGGTGTGCGTGAGGGTCCGCGTCTAGACACGCTGCTGCTAGTGTGCTCGCCATGAATGCGTTCCAGTTTAAGATGTTGGTTTCTTTGACCGTGTTCCGTGTAATTTTAAAACTTTTCCAATTTGATCGCAATAGCGTCAAGGGTAACCCCCCAGTGGGCGCGTGGAATCGGTCGGTGATCTCATGTACGCCTTCTCATTCATTTGTTGCTCTATTGTGGGCTCTACAAATTACTTTATCTATCTCAATTTTTAAACAAACAAGATTACAGAGAGGCATGCTGGACTTTAGGTTCACAGAAACTTTATCGTAACTTTCAGACGCTGGCTTTATTGTGGTGATTTACTTTGCGTCCTGCGTACTGAGGATGAAGCTGAGTTAGCTAGTACATCAGAGTTCGTTCGACTTTTAGTTCGTGAGTGTCCTCTGGTCGTTCTCTGTCCATTGGCATATTTTTGTCCAGTCGAGATTCGAGAACCTTTTTCCATCAGATAGGTTGGACAATATTAGGATGTTTTTCAAGGTTATTTGGATTTTTTCGTAGCCTCGGTAATAGTGCCCTGCTGCTGGGCAAAGGCCTCCCCCACTTCAGTCCAGACTTTTCGGTCCTGGGCCACCTCATACCGCTCTGGCATGTATACGTATTTGTAAATTCATTGCATATAAACTACAATACATAGAAAGTACGATACAAATTAGGTGCGTGGCTGTGTTAGCTGTACAGCAACCAAACGAGATAAGACAATACGGTATGTTCACCAAAAGGGGGCAAATCTCTACAAATACTATGGGTGTCACTCTTAGGGGTCAAAAGCCATAGAAAGGGGGCAAGAACCGAACAGATCCCTATGACTTGTGATATTGCAAGTAAAGAAAAGAATAAAAGCTGCACCCAGCAGAATTTCAGACCGTTAAGAAAACGCTTGGCGGTGTATTGAACCCGATTGCACGACCCGAATAGTAACGAGGCAACGCAAAGTACACACGACAGCACGTCAGACTGTTCACTTTTGTTGTAAAGTCGCCCGTAACGTAAGCGAATAGAGTGCTAGCGTGTAAGGGTCGACGTGCTGTCGTGTGTACACTAGGGTGCAATGGTATCGCCCACCCCCTCTCTGTAGGTGGAAGGAAGCTCCAGGTAAACGCGTTTATAAATACAAAATGTACAGTGCTTACGAAAGTAAAAAAATAAACTAGTGGTTCGCCCCAAACTACGAACTCGCGACCCCATATCTCAGCAACCCCTCGACCGATTTGGCTCATCTTCGAACTTAAAAATTCTCTTGGCCTGATTTACCCGCCTACCAAATTTCATAACGATCCGACTAAGTTTACTCAAGTTATCGTCGAACGAACATTCATACATACAAACATACATACATACATACATACATACAAACGCCGGATTGTTCCAGTAGACTCGGAGAACTTCGCTCGCTTCGCTCGCTCGTTCAATAACATAAGTTTACATGAATAAATACACTCGGGTGCAATGGTATCGCCCACCCCTTCTCCGTGTAATATCGGTGCAAACTCTGTTTACGCGAAAAAGAGTAAAATTTTGAAATAACTGGAGATTTGAAGATTCTCCGTTTATAAATACAAAATATACAATGCTTGCTTACAAAAGTAAATAAAATGGTTTCTATCAATAAAATATCAGGAGCTTTATTGAACGAGCGAGCGAAGCGAGCGAAGTTCTCCGAGTCTACTTGAACAATCCGGCGTTTGTATGTATGTATGTTCGTTCGACGATAACTTGAGTAAATTTAGTCGGATCGTCATGAAATTTGGTAGGTGGGTAAATGAGGCAAAGACAATTTTTAAGTTCGAACATGAGCCAAATCGGTCGAAGGGTTGCTGAGATATGGGGCCGCGAGTTCGAAGTTCGGGGTTTATGAAAGAAAGACGGTGTCCCCGCCGCTTCCATTTGTCTCTCACTTCTAGCAAGCAAAATGCAAACGCTGTGGTTCCTTGCTAATACCTTCCTCTGCTTTGGAGACCCTTTCTTTATGCCCTCGAAAAGATACTGCTGTCTGAACCAACCTAAGGAACGACTAGTAGGTACCTACGCTCTATGGTTTTCTTTCTACCTTTTACAATTAAAGTTTAACAAACCACTTCTCTACATCAGGGGGCAAATTTTTGGGAATCTCGCATTCGACACATCTAGTAGAAGGAAAAATCGAATTTTGCTGCAAATTTCACATCTCCTATTCTCACGAAGTCATCCTCGACATAAGGCACGAGATTTCTGCGAGATGTTAGCCTTTTTCGCTCGACATGACTCGAGTGGTCGGGACTTCGGGAGCAGTCGAGATCGAAATGACATTCCTTCGAGATGTGTCGAATGCGAGATTCCCGAGAATTTGCCCCCTGGGACACATAATTTGCGGATGTATAGCTGCATTCCAGCGCCGACCATCCATCCAACGATGATATAACGTACAACTGCTGATTGCGAAAGTACCACAGATCACAGATGGATGCACGCACTCATTCAGTTTTCACAAAGCCATTCGTACTCGTAGTTGACAAAGCCGTGGCGTTTCCTGGCGCAAATTGACGGTGCTCGGACCAATTAGGTCTGCGATAGCTAATCTAAACCAGCAGTGGATTGGGTACACTCTGCAAATCCTCTCCAATGCTTAGGGGGCGTGTATTAATTACCTTTTTTACGATTTTTTTTACCTCGACCTTGACCTCAACCCCTCCCCCCTTATCTTATCTTATAAGTATGGGGCCAGGCTGAGAGCCCAGGACACTTCGACCCAGTGGGATCTTTTGTGCCACCCCCGTCCTTATTCCTGCTCAGGACGTGCAAAGACCGAGGTCATAAGCTTTAGAACCTCACCGAGGTTAAGGAACTTATATTCTTCCGGTCTAGGATATGCTACCCCGAGAAGACTTATGCGTTTACTTGCTAGAGCATCGCAGTCACACAGAACGTGTTCCATGGACTCTGGCGCCTCTTTACAGGCCCTGCAGTGGGAGTCATTAGACAGCCCCATATTGAGTAGGTGTTTGTTGGTGCCAAAGTGGCCTGTAAAGGCTCCAACAATTAGTCGGACCTTACACCTACAATATCTACAGATTTTGGATACCCAACCCCAACCCTCCTCCCTTAATCTCACATGAGATTTTTGACATCTTCGAGGGTTTGGGTGGTCGGTGGTGACTAAACAATCGAGGGGCTACCTGTGCTACTTTGAGGTGCTTGCAAAGCCTTGATAAATATTATTATTTCGTTAATTTAACTTTTTACAGACTGTTTCATGCTGAAAAATATTACGTGAGTTTTTCCGAGGCCCCCCACTCCCCCACGTGAGATTGGGTGAGATTTGGCTCCATCATGCACTGACAATGAATTGCAAGTGTCACTTTCGGAAGACATTCTTTAGTCTTTTGAACCACAGTCGCAGCGACGCCCTAAAATATGCTGGGGAGCATTCCAGCAGTTTCTTATTGCCGAAAACAGACGGGTTCAGCTCGAAACACAAATGCAGCGACGCAAGCCGTCTCAAGTAGTGTTGCCAGGTAAGCAGTGGTGCCAAAATGCTGATAAATTAAGGGTAGACGATAGCAAGTAAACCCAAAAAACTTGTCGTAGACCAGAACACATAATCGACTGAATTATTATTGTTCTGTTGTTTACAATAATGAAAAGAATACGGTTTTATTCTCGCGAACGAAAAATCGCTAAACAAAAATAGCTCAATTTAGCTACAAAATGTAAAAAACTGT
Source organism: Zelleria hepariella (assembly GCA_949319315.1). Taxonomy (NCBI): domain Eukaryota; kingdom Metazoa; phylum Arthropoda; class Insecta; order Lepidoptera; family Yponomeutidae; genus Zelleria; species Zelleria hepariella. Next base: position 3,627,992 of record OX439391.1, read on the forward strand.
GAAAATTTTGAATTTCCCGCCACACTACTATCTTCCAGCCTTAAGGAGTTCTTTCTTGCATTAAAATTATGATTAAATTACACTTTTACCGTATTTAACATTACCAACGTACATTTTCGTACAATTTAAATAAATATAGCAATTTATCGTTGGTAAAAAAACAAGTATTAAGGTCACTGCTTCCGTCCCGGTAGATTCAGCGCGATACCCCCCCAAAAGCATCAGAGACCCTCTATAAAAATAAATGTTGTATATTTTGTAATCTTGAAAACCTACGCTCATTGGGTTCAACCAAAATCCTGGATCCTCCACTGATTAAAGCCATAGATAACTAGATAGATAACTTTATATTGAGCAATTGGCATAACTTCTTATCGATTAGTGAACGGAAATTATCCAGAGTGCACCGAAATTCGAGACGGGCGGTGGATAATGACACATCTGGCAACACTGAATCCAAGTTAGACTATAAGCTATGCTAGCTACGTCCTGTGCCGTTAGATATTAGCTTATCTCGGCTTGCTGCAGCCCTGTGAATCGTTCATTCAAATGAACGAGCGGTAGTGAAGCCCGATTCCATCGCAATGAGAGAGAGTCAGAGAAAGAGAGAGCGAGAGAGAACACTTGAGTGAAGTTGAGTGTTGCACGTCAGTGTTGCCACCTTAGTGGAATCACCACTAGGTTGGTGGTTTGGACCCCCTGTCTCGTAGGCAAAGAAATCAATGTTACCTACAATCAATGTGGCTGGTGAAATTTAGAAGGATTTATATTATTTTAGCAATGTTTTTATTCATCTCAAGTGGGGACAAAAGTAATCTAGAAATCCTTTTGCTACCACAAAAGCAATTTAAGGAAGTGCTAAAGTAATATTTGATCAAAAAACCGCATTTGAATGCAAAATAGGTACTCATATTAAAAGAAATGGTTTGGTGCAAAAAAAAAAGAGTTCTGGAGGTTTAGGGGGTTGCATGGTCGTGGAAAAAAATAGTTGGCAACACCGCGCAGCTATCAAAGGAAAATATACTTTTATTAGAAATAGAACTATATTTTGCGATTTCGCGGCCGTAAAGTGTTTATACTTATTTGGGAATGATTACCGTGTACGCTAATAGTTAAAAGTTGAAATGAACGTATCCAGCAATTCCTTGATTGAGAAAAATACCCGACTTCAACCGAAAGCATGTTTGCTTTCGAAAGACTACATTCTTCTTGTCTGATGATATTTTCTTCACCCACACCATCTGCTATGTATTCATATCGTAAGTACCTAACATAATTAACACTATACACTATCTAATACAACTCGAGTGTATCAGTATTCATTTAGAGGTTATGTTTATGCCAACTTGACCCACCATCCGAAGGTTGTTATAAAAGATGCATCTTTTCTGCGTTCGATGATACGAACGTGACTTTCTATTGCCAATGTGGCAGTAACAGCATTTATATACCAGTAATTAAATACTTTTGTTTCAGCTTCCAACTTTACAAGAATCGTCATATACCAATACCTAAGCGATACAGTTCCGAGAAGATTCTAGTCAAGGAACAAAAAATGATAATTCATCTCGTCAGGATAAACAAGGTATTTATAACTATTGAATATTAATTCAAACAAATCAAGCTATACTATAGAAGCTCCCTGTTAGCATGCGTGGAACGTTCATTAGTCAGCGCACCGAACAATGCTACATACTTGTATCACAAATAGTTATTGACTAGCATAGAGAATAGGTAGACAGGCGCAATAAAGGTTGTGATTTAGACACAAGTTGAGTGTCTTTGTTGAGATAAATTCTGCAATCGGCTTCTCAAGCCATTAGCAGATTTGTTCATTAGTGTAATGTGTGAGGCACGGTCTACCATTAAAGATGCCTCTTCTTTATTTATGTATGGGTTATGTTTGTTAAAAGTTTGTTTGTTATCATCTTTTATTAAAAGTATTTTTAATTTCGCATTTACAGCCACCAAGTGGAGAGACATGCGCCTTCGTCGGACGCACACTGTCGCCCTGCGCGGCGCTTGAGGGCTGCCTAGCTTCGATAGGACCCCAAGAGGACGATTTACTCCATGGCCATGAAACGAAGCAACGGAAACAAGCGACCGATAATTTTCATGATTAGCTTTAGAAGAAGCATACATTGAAATGTATTAATGTATTAATAGAAATATGCTGCATATTCATGAAACCAGAACCAGATTCTTCTTCCATAGGCTAGTGAAGTGAAGACCAAAAAAATTTGGTACGTTTCAAGATCAGTGAATAAAACTTCTTAAATGACATATATTTTTCTTCAATTAAAGCCTAAGAAATAAAATATAAATAAAACTACCAAGGGTAGTATTTTATCGACATTTTTTTAACCCCATCCCTAGTACATCGATAAAAACTATCGACTTTTGGTCATATAGGCAGCGTGATGGAATCGGCTGTCAAGCGCGACTAACTTCCGGGGGTTAATATGACGGGAGTCGCATCTGTTCTTTTTTGTAATCTGTGGCTTGCTGGCTTCTAGCCAAAATCGTGTAGCTAAGGACAGAAAAACAGATTGACGCACCGTGTGGTCTTTATGCCCTTTGGATTAGAAATTGGAATTGGGGAAGAGTTTACTGTTAAGCAGATGGAAGGTATAAAACCTGGTGAAGTCGTGACTGTTGAAGGAAATCTTGGATAAATTCAACAAGATCTTTCGACAATTGTATTTTCAACATCTTTAGAATTGGGATGCGAAAATGGGCCCCTTCTCTGTAAGGATGTCGTTTTGTGATAGGTTTAGTGGTTAGGACAAACCGGTTTTTCACGGTAAACCTATTAAAACATGACCGAGTTACAAGACATCGCTACTTGGTACTGAGGCTCTACCATGAGTTACGTCCGATAGACCCACGGCACTGGCAAAGCAAGTTTCACTATGGAAAAAGTTTTGCCAGTGCCGTAGGTCTGCCGGACGTAACTCGTGGTAAAGCCTCAGACCAGACGCAAAATTTTCCGAATTTTTGCCGTCAGTTCATGTAGTTAGGATCCCTCAGTTCTAGCACGTCAGGCCAACTGTACTTGATCAGAGCGTCCGCTAGAGATAGGGAATTCGGTACTCCAGTCACATCTCAATTGGCTACTTTATTAGAGTTTCTTAGACGACGTCCAATGAACTAAACGCGCTAGATTCATACATAGCTCATACATACAGTTTAGTTACATGGAGTGAGAAACCAGAACAGGGACATCGTGAGGAAACCGGCACCTATGGCAGCGTATTTTCTGCTGATTAGGCCGAAAGAAAAGCAAAGGAGCCAAAAAAGCAAAAAAAAAAAACCTTGTCCCATGTGAGTGTAAATTGTGTAAATATGAAAATGTCTCGGAGGGAGCAAGATGAGCACGTAATGCCATCTTCTGGCTTGGCCTGCACGTCTCGTGATCTACTTACTCTCAGAGAGTGCACTATCTCAAGCTCGAAAATCGTATTTCATGATGGACTGCATTATTTTAATGTAGCTGTTTCAAATCGAATTCTGGGGCGCAATTCGGATGGCAAAGTTTTTTGTTCGAAAGTCCGTTATTGGCTTAATCTTATCTTTAGACAATATTGAGAAACTAATTTAAATATTTTTTATTTTGGTTCAGTAGTTTTGTTTTTATGCGCTAAAATGTTTTGTTCCTATGACCGCCAACAGTATGCAGACCGTCGCGTGAAGGTCATAAAACCGTATCTTTGAAACGTTGTAAAATTCAAACTACTGGACCAAAATAAAAAATATTTAAATTAGTTTCTCAATATCGTCTAAAGATAAGATTAAGCCAATAACGGACTTTCGAACAAAAAACTTTGCCTTCCGAATTGTCTATTAAGAATTGAATTTTCCAAGTTTTAAATCACAATCGCTAACAGAACGGATGAGTCAAAAGTTCAAAACCCCATACAAATTGAATGATATTGAGTGAACGATTTTGCTATTTTCTTCACCCAGTATCCTTCAAAATCCAGTCGCAATTTATATCCCTATCACAACACAATCGCTTTCAACGACGTTTGTGTCAAATAAATGCAGTATGAAGTTCGTCAGCACCCTTCAATCGTCAATTTGAAAAGAATCGCGATAGATTAAAAAGTTAGACAATTAGACCTCTTTTTGTATTTTCTAAAGCACTAACCCGTGCTAGAGAACTTTATAAAGATTTTTATAAGGTTAGAAAATTCGCTCGGGATAGGATTTGAACCCGCAACCTTCTTGCATTCCGTGCTGTCTTTGCAAATTTTCTAATCTCATTGAAACTCGTCTTACGGACGATGGGGCGCCATCTAGTGTAATAGTTTGCACTTATCTACACCGTAAGACGAGTTTCAATGAGATTAGAAAATTCGCAAACACAGCACGGAATGCAAGAAGGTTGCGGGTTCAAATCCTATCCCGAGCGAATTTTTTAAACTTATAAAAATCTTTATAATTAGACCTCTGTTTCTAACTATGTAGACTGTAGAGCCATTGAGTAGCATGAGAGAAGCTAGAGGTAGGCAGATATGGCCGCAATATCAACTACGATAAACTTTTGAGAATAGGACCCGAATACCCCGGACTCCGTCGCGGGAATGTTGGGAATCCGCGTCGGCAAAACAAACGTACATAATGGGATGCGAAACTGTTGCGAATATTGTTACAGTCAGATTCCAAAATGCCGCCCGAATAGTCATCAAATTCACATTGAGAAGGATACTGAAGAAATAATACTATAACCCGTTTCATTAAAGAAAACATTTAGGGCGGAGTTAGACCTAGCGTTGTCTCGCTTTGACTGTATTAATTAGAGCGAGAGGGGGAGTGTTTTGAAGTCCATCCTAAATGTTTTCTTTAATGACACGGGTTATACGCGCGAAACCGTGAGCAGACACGCATTGCTGTGAATTATTCTCATGCATGTAGTGTAGTGTATTGTGTCTGATAATATGATAACGGCTAGAGTTCACTTGTATTTAGAGTGGCATCTCGCTTTAATATAATTGATAATTTAATAGGTATTCAAATTATTTTTTATAAACATTTTCTACATAATCCGTGCAATTTTAGTGGTTTTAAAGCCGAAGGTATTTTGTTGCACTGGTGATTCTGAGCCAAATTACAAAATTTCATTCAAATCGCGCGAAAAAAAATTTACTTCTCCATACAGATGGTGTCGATTGGCGATAGCCGTTTGTATTGGGAAGTGTTTTTTTTTCGCTCGTTTTGAAGTAAAATTTTGGAATTTGGCTCAGAATCACGAGTGCAACTAAATACCTTCGGCTTTAAAACCACAAAAATTCCACGATGTATAATAAAGCAATGGAATTAAGCTATAAAGGAAGCTTTACATGTGATATGTTTATCGAAGTTTCACTTTTAACTTTATATTATTTTATATTAAGTAGCCTCCATGACCAATTTCTGACACACACACACCAAACCACTTCTAATCCCAATCATTATGGAAATTAAAAAAAAAAAACAGTGTTAGAGGGTTGAATTCAATCAAATGCATGTTACTTAGCTACTTACCCGTTTAAAAAAAGGCGTAAAATTAATAAAGGTTAACTTTTAAAAAGCCTCAATTTTCTACATAGCCCTCACCTCGTCTCAGTTTTCGACGACACAGTTTATAGATAAAGAGCTTAGAGATAAAAATAAACACAGTCTCGACCTAATTTTTTTACCCTTTGTCGTCTAGAATAGGTATGCTTTGATCCTCTTTTTATCCTTGCCTTATTTATATATTCGGCGAGCTATTTCTAGATTGCAGCATGAGATAAAAATGTAGGTTAATGTACAAACAACCGAGATAGCCACTTTGTCCTGGCAAAGAAAATAGAACATGGCTTAGGGCTTCAAGTGTGTAAGGCGTTGTTTTTGGACACAAATTGTGATAAAAAGACATTTTCATTATCGAAAATTGGAGGCTTTTCGTTGGTAGAGAGAAATTAAAGTGTAATGTATGTATGTATGTAATGTCGTTGGTGGAGGGGATGGAAAGTGCTACTTTGTAAGTTGCACGCAATGAAAACCGATGTAAAAACTTCATATCACGCGAATTGCAAAACCTTAAAAACAAAAAATATCTTCCCTATGTGTGACCCTAAAGTTAAAGGGCGGAACAGCAAAAACGCGACTGTGTAATAGAGCATCAGAAAGCCCCAAACTGAGTCAATATCGCGAACATCTTGCCGCCCTTCTTACGGGTGGCGGGAGGGGTGCGTGCGCCCCCTGCGCCCCTGAGTGCATACCTGTATCTGGAACATGGAGACGCTGGCGTCCAATATCTGGACCCGCACGGCGAGCCTGTTGCCGCCCTTCTTAGGGGTGGTAAGGGTGGTCCGAGCGCCCCCTGCTCCCCTGAGTGCATACCTGTATCTGGAACATGGAGATGCTGTCGTCCAACATCTGGACCCGCACGGCGAGCATCTTGCCGCCCTTCTTAGGGGTGGCGGGGGGGGTGCGTGCGCCCCCTGCGCCCGCTCCGTCCACCCCCGCTGGCGTGCTCGCCGAATGGTGCATCCGGCCTGCGAAGGGAATTGGGGTTAGATAATAATGGCTATGTGAAAAGTATCGTCGATCTACAAAAATCTTATGATTAGACTGGTAAAAAATGCATACCAGATGACTTATAAGTCACTAAAAAGCTAGCAAGTTTCATTGGTAATTTAATCACCAGCGGGTCTATTCTCAAAAAAAATCCACTCAACCTTCGAGCGTCAAAACACTGGAAATTGGCCCTTATTGAAATATAATAAAACGGACTCCCTGAGAGAAGGCCTTTGCCCAGCTAGTGGGACATATACATTGTGTACAGGCTACCTAAATCTTACTTCTTCTTCTAAATCGTGACCATATACAATGGTTCTCAACTAAGAGAACATCTAGATCTAGAGGACATCTAGAACATTTAGATAGAGAACATGCAGACCATCTAGATCTTACATGTTACCATTTCCCGTTTTTGGAAATGACAAACGCGTGACACGTGTCTTGTACCGCGTATAGGTCCATTAGTCTAATAACTAGTGGTTCGCTCCGAACTACGAACTCGCGACCCCATATCTCAGCAACCCCTCGACCAATTTGGCTCATGTACGAACTTAAACATTATCTTTGCCTCATTTACCCGCCTACCAAATTTCATGACGATCCGACAAAATTTACTCAAGTTATTGTCGAACGAATATTCATACATACATACAAACATACATACATCTAACGCCGGATTGTTCAAGTAAACTCTAATTTTTAATTCGAGTCCACGGAATGACAGTTGCTAGTATGCCACTGACAGATAAAGCCTTTGTAGCAACTGTCATTCCGTGGACTCGATTTAAAAATTCGGAAGGCAAAGTTTTTTGTTCGAAAGTCCGTTATTGGCTTAATCTTATCTTTTGACAATATTGAGAAACTAATTTACGTTTTTGTATTTTTTTGTATTAAGGTTATTTTCTACTTGTCTATTAATTGTATTCTGTGTATTGGCAATTTAATAAATCTATTATCTATCTATCTATCTATCTATCTAATTTAAATATTTTTTATTTTGGTCCAGTAGTTTTGTTTTTATGCGCTAAAATGTTTTGTTCCTATGACCGCCAACAGTATGCAGACCGTCGCGTGACTTTGAAACGTTGTAAAATCTAAACTACTGAACCAAAATAAAAAATATTGAAATTAGTTTCTCAATATTGTCTAAAGATAAGATTAAGCCAATAACGGACTTTCGAACAAAAAACTTTGCCTTCCGAATAATTCGGACTAATTCGTCTCGTCGTAGACTCGTCTAATAATTAGACTAACCTGGTAATGTGTGGTATCCGACGGTGGACAGGTGTCCGGTGGAGTTGCAGCTTCCGGGCGGTAGGTCAGAGTCCATCATATCAGCTGGCCCAGTGTCTCCTTTCTCGCCGGCCCACTCGGACCCATAGTACTGGGCGGTGCACTACTGGGCATTGGGTTGGGCGCCGCTGGTTGGTCGGTGGTTATAGCTAGGACAAGAGAGACAGGAGTTCATTAAGAGTTCCCTGACCAAGCGGGTAAGTTTCTCAACTGTGTGCCTGAACCTAATATTGTAAACTGTGGGCTCTGGTCCATTAATAAATATACTATACTATACTAACTCGGCGATTGCCAAGCGTGTGAAACAGTGTTTTCTATAGCTATTTCACCCAGATCGAGACGGGGCGCGGGAAAAGTGAGAGGCAATGCGGCTGTATGAGTCTACGTGTGTGCATCTCCTTTCGCGAGTATGTAGTTGTAATGTAATTGATCTATTTTCCCAAATGTTTTCGTAGTTCAGCAGCAATTTCTACATTTTATTAGCAATTTAAAAAAACTTTTTTTTTTTCTGACAAGTACAATACATTATTGAGGTTTGCAAGGTAGTTAGACCTCAATAGACAGTGTAATAATGGAAGTAAATAGCAGCTGAAAGTAACCCATTTATCGGCGTGAAAAACGTTAAAATACACATCGCTCTAATTTCATTCAGGCATTTTTTTTTATTATAAAAACTATTTGCGAACCTCCATATTGGTCATCTACTGATATAAACCAAGTTTCAGCAAAATCCAGCCTGTAGTTTAGAAATTAAACCTGAACTACGTTTGTATGGGGAAATGGTGCTCTAAAGCCCTCTTAATAGCGTAAATGCAGGTCACGTATCCTAAACCCTTAGCATGAAGGAATATCGAGCTCGATAGCGCGCGATACAGAGATATTTCTCACTCTTTCGCTCTATCTAGAGCGGGTTGGACCAGCGTTTCCCAGTTTGTGGGTCGCGACCCGGTATCGAGCCATTAAAATAAAATACCTAGTCGCAGAATTCCAGTCTTGTTTTAAAATAATAATATCGATCGTCAAATCGAAAGTTCCGCCGCGCTTACTGACAAGACGCATAAAATTATTACCAAGTTACACTGAAATCGATGGGTAAATTCGGTAAATTTTCATATGTGTTATTTACATAAGATATCATCATGGTATTTTCCGTTCTCTATCAATGTATGATGTAACCCCCTTGTGATTTAAAACTGTTGAGTGGATCACGACGAGGCAGTATGAAAATTACCGGGCCATGGCAGAACAAAGTTTGGGAAACACTGCGTTAGACAATGGTTTATCGAGGCTGCCTAAGCTCGATTTCCAGATGTTTTTGTTTTTCTTCGATAGAAAGTGGTATTGCTAATTAGGTACCAAAAACACAAATGCACCTACATTACGTAACCATATAAGAAATTCAACTTATAACTAAAAAGTTAAGTAATATCAGCGAGATAAGTTAACCAAATTATTTATCATACGAATGTTATACCATGCATGTCCAAAGCCAGCAAGAAACGTAAATGTCTGTCAGATTATTCAAGTAAGCAGCCAGACTATCTTTTGGGAATTCCAGGGAATAAAATTGCATTATAAAGTAAGATTTATTAAATATTTCTTTGTACAGTGAATGAACTTTCAGCGCGGCGCATCGACTGTAAGGGCCGTCTTACACCGGCTCGATTCTTCGCTAGGAAGGTAATCATTTAATAAATGATGTACCTAGTGACCCACCCCAGGTGTCAGTTTTTCGGCCACCCAAAGGGCCTCTGACATGGCTTAAGATGAAATATGTCTCACAACGAGCGCCGCCGTTGAAAAAAAAATCATATCTTTTTTTGGAGGCGTTTTTAGCAAAAAATGCTCCTGCGATTGTTCAACGCGAGGCTTAACTATTTTTAGGACCTAAGGTTTGGATTCCAGATCCTAGAACTTAAGAATGCAATCGATTCTCGCCAAAAGTGGCCATTCAGAATCGATTGCATTCGTAGGATCCTGGAATCCAAACCTTAGGTCCGCGTTGAGAAATCGCAGGAGCGTTTTTTGCTAAAAACGCATCAAAAAAAGATATGATTTTTTTTTCATTGGCGGCGCTAGTTGTGAGACGTACTGTGTCTTAACGATTGTTATTAATCAACAACAACCGCGACCAACGGTTTTAACGTACCTTCCGAAGCCTTGAGGGGCTCATTATTGGCACTAGCGGTCACCCATCCAAAGACTGACCGCGGCCGATTTTGCGCTAATCGCTTCTGTCTAGGCTACGGGGAAGTCGCAAAATATGGCGTGTTTTGGGGATCTTGATGATGTGTAAATATGAGGGGGCAATGGATGGTGTTGGAGATGAAGCAAGAGTTATGTCAAGATGGTGGCAAGTGGCAATCTATAGACTTTACCCTTTTCCTCTACGACACAGGCGTGAATTTATGTAGTATATCTACAGGGTGCACTCTAAGTCGATAGCGGAACTTTAAGTAGGCTGTCTACTGATCAATACAAACAACTTGTACTAGGTGGCGACAAAAATGGAGTGAAAAAAATATCAGCTGTTTCATACATTTGGCGCAGTACTGAGTCGACCTTTTGTAAGGAACATCTGATATTTTTGTCACTCCATTTTTTTCGCCACCTAGTACAAGTTGTTTGTATTGATCAATAGATAGCCCACTTAAAGTTCCGCTATCGACTTAGAGTGCACCCTGTAGTACAACACGCGGCGTACCGTGGCGTTTCAATACTATCTTGGGCCTCAAGTATTGTCTCTAATGCAATCGTGTTTCGATAGGTTCAGCGTTGTGGGAGAAAGCCCCGTATTGTCCTAACAACTAACTGTGAAACCAACACAAAACTACTATTTTGTTGATGCAATCCCAGTCGCACCTCGAGATAGTAAACTCTGCCCTAAGGTTTGATGACACCCTAAGATGCCGCTTTGTTTAATTCTCGCATCTATGCCGCGAGCGATAAGAACTTCCGTGGGGTATGCAGCACTATCTTATCGAATTCGAGGCCGAGTCTGAGATGACCGAGACACTTCGACCCATCTTTGACGGTCCTATCACTATCGCTCCTTAAGAGTCCCCTTCAGGACCGTGGGAACTCGGCGATGGCCAAGCGCGTGAAACACTGTTTTTTATAGCTGTTTTACCCAGAGCGAGACGGGGCGCGGGAAAAGTGAGAGGCAATGCGCCTGTATGAGTCTACGTGTGTTCGTGTCCTTTCGCGAGTATGTAGTTGTAATGTTACAGATCTATTCTCCCAAATTTTTTCGTAGTTCCGCTGCCATTTCTACATTTTATTAGCTAATTCAAAAATCTTTTTTTTTTTCTGTCAAGTACAATACATTATTGATGTTCCCAAGGTAATTAGACTCCAATAGGCACTGTAATAATGTAAGTAAATAACAGCTGAAAGTAACCCCTTTTTCGGCGCGAAAAATGCATCGCTCTAATTTCTTTCAGGCTATTTTTTTTTATAATAAAAACTATTTGCAAACCTCCGTATGCCAATATCTACTGATATATGTATAAACCAAGTTTCAGCAAAATCCAGCCTGTAATTTAGAAATTAAACCGGAACTACGTTTGTACGGGAAAATGGTGCTCTAACGGACTCATCTGGCCTAGAATATCCGAAAAGACTGAATTTACTAGCAAGACGGTTTCTTCATCGATTCCTCATGGCTAAGGAGTGTGACCATGTCGTACTTCCATTGGGAATGGTTTTCCGTCATATGAACTGCATTTATCGCATCTGACAGTCTGGCTGGTGCTCTTTCCCTGGCGCGTTTGCCATTCACCTGGGCAGATAGTGTGGATCGGGCGCTATCACACAAAAATGTATGTGAGGCAGGCGCTTGTTGTACTCGTATTGCATATATAGATATAGGCAGGATAGCATTATGATAGCATCATCGTCGTTTAAGAGTTATCCCCTTTTCGGTGCAGCATTCTCCATTAACTTCGTTCACAGGCCAGTTCCTTCGCAGCCTGCGGGGGTAGCATGACTTTTATCGAGGCGGATTTATCCAACAAAAGGGCGGTTTATCAGCATTTTTGACGTTTATAGTGGGTTATATATCGCTATCGACGATTTATAACCCACTTTAGACGTCAAAAATGCTGATAAACCGCCATTTTGTTGGATAAATCCGCCTCGATAAAAGTCATGCTACGGGGACTGGTACGTCACGACAATACCCCTTCGCTTTAATTTGGTCAATATAGCTTCGATTCCTCCATAAATCACGATATTTATTGTCGTCACCTCGTGTTTCAGACAACGACCACTTCTTTTGGCGGTGGTTTTACGCATTACAGCCAATATCATTGATTCTGAGGTGAGGATATCATGGTGACGTGGAAATTAAGTAACTCTTTATTGTACAAAAGAAATCATTTACCTACTAGATTACCTACTGCAGATAGAATATAAGAAGAGTAATTAATGTAATAATGCCAACTTTCTCAGACTTTACTGCAGGAAATTGCTAATTACACTATGCTACACCATTATTAGTTCCTTAATTGAAGGTTGCTGTGAATAATTATAATGGAAACATAGACTTCTATGAATGGAAAGGACAGAATGATATTTCTTAGAATTTTTATTCCTCTGCTAGTGCTCCAAGCATGGAGGACCATATCAAGCTCAATAGGCATGCAATAAAGTCTTATCTTGCACTCAGATGATCTACCTTGAGTGATATAAACAGTTTGGTGATAGGATTCAACAAATCCTTGGGTAAATTGTTTTTAGATATGTTATGGAGTCTTATTATTATTTTATGTGTGTGTTGTGGTGTTTTAATAAATGTATTTCATTTTTCTATTCATTATCCCTAATACTCAAATTGTAGAAGTGCTGGGGAAATTGTCCTTGCTAGTACAATAGCATACACTAAATGGTTTCTAGACCTTAGATTGAGCAATCATCAATCAACTATTTCAATTTGATTAAATTGATTTGCAAATGACTAACTGAAATCGTACCGATGGCAGATGGACAAAGTCCATTGCGGTATGGCAACCCCGAGAGGGGAAGAGATCGGTTGGCAGACCAACAGCCAGATGGCCCGACGACATGCCCCAAGTAGCTGGAAAACAGTGGTTGCGTCTGGCACAGGATCGTGAGGTGGCGTGAGCTCATGCTGAGGCCTTTACTCAGCACTGGGTGTTAACAGGCTGCTGATGATGATTAACTGAAATCGAGTTTCGAAGCGGTGGAGATGGGCAGGGCACCAGGTGAGGCGAGAGGATGGCATGTGGACCAGGGTAGTGACGGAGTAAGAACAGGACGACCAGTAGACAGACCAGCAACCCGGAGAACAGACAACATCTCTAAGACAACAGAGGGTCCGTGGATGCATGCAGCTAGAGACCGAGGAGGATGGCGGAAAGGGGAAAAGGCCTATAAAACCCAGCAGTGGGAAAATGTGGGCTGTAAATTATGAACTGAAATCAAACTTATCTGTCTACAATGAAGTGAGAGTCAATAAAATCTAACATTATTATTATTATTACAAAACAGCAATGTGATAGAAAAATACCGCTGTTGCATGACTCAATGTTTCACTGAGCACATAATGATTGCTCATTCGAGCTTATATTCATTAGACTGTCTGGTTTTATTATCAGATCGGTTACAGATAACTTGTTTGGGCATTTTCACAGCAGTTTAGTAAATGGAGTGTGAATTTTTAATTACTTAACTAGTGTCACTCAGACGCTGTAGTCTAGCATGGGACATAATAAAGAAGGCTTATTCAGTGCCTTTGCCTATACCATCCTGCATTGCCTACCAGCAAAACGGGGGCCAAATACATATTTTGTGCCTCTGCTGTTCCCACAACTAACTATTTCACAATTCCCTATGTCTCATCTATAATAAGTTTCTAATTTAAGTAACATACTATTTATATGTAGACAGACTTGGCATGGCATGATTGGCTTGAGCATGGTAGGTACTCCAGAGGGTGCAGGTTCAAGCAACATTTTAATGATTTTTTAAACCTCTCCATATATTGTTTATTGTACGTTTCTGGACCATGCCATGGCAATTCTAATTTAGCTGCCTTTTAGGTGATGGCATTATGTTGGCTTACAAACCTCTAGACAACTTTATAAGTTTGTGACTATGCTGGCAGACTCTTCTAACATTTGATCACACTAGAAAACATGTTAGAGTCCAATTAGTAGCCAGGACTTTTCAGGAACCATTAACTTACATTGTTATCCCGGAAAAAACCTTCAATTCACATCACTCAGCCTTTCCCACGGCAATTAGTTGCACAGTAAACAAGCCCAACAGCTTTAGCACCTCTTTACACCGTAACACACGCGAATTAAGCATGCAAAGTCACTAAATCGAGTTAAATGCACACGAGATGCATTGCCGGCGGCGCCCCAGTTTTATTACACGACATAAATAGTTAGCTGCGATGCAATAACCAGAAAATAGGTCAACCGAGGTGTGCCCCGGCCGCTCGCGCCAATAACGGCAGACACACTGCCTCCGCCGGCGACCGCGCAAGGAATCTAATAAGGCTTGAAAATTCCATTACAGCCATCCAACTTCCACAGGTACCAAGGGGATACGATCTGGCGAATAATTTAAGCCTGGCTGCCGTGTGGGGTGCATAGCATACAAGTAAACATTTATGACTTTACTACGAACGTATCTTGCCTTACCTTCTGACCCTCAGTTAGGAATGAGAGGGCTGCGCAGGGCAAAGCCTCCTCCGGGATCCGTCAACGGTACGCAGTCATTGATCTAATCACTTATGTCCTAAACTCACTGCGTTCACACGTTTGTACACTTCACTAGCACGATTACAGGGCCCTTAGCCTGTAACGCAATGGCGGGTCAATGGCGTTCCGGCAGAAGGACAAAACCGGGCTCTCCTCGTTTTTCTCCTACAACCAGAGAACTAATCCTCTAGAATTAGAATCAAAATATTCTTTGCTGTACTACAAAAACACTAAAAGGACAGACAGCGTTAGCAAATCGTAATTGAAGTCGTCACCTGACAGCCCATTTTGGCACCATTGTCTTACAGGCTAAGGGCCCAGTCTTCAAAACAAGCTCTGAGTTGCAAAGTCATTCATTGGCGTGGTTTTACGTAAAAATAACTCGCACAAAAATTGGATTACACACCCTCCGCCATATTTATTTACCTAATCAGTGTTGCCAACTTTCAGACATAAAATAAATAGCGGATTAGGGTTGGGAAACGCACGAGAACACAGTCGGGATATCGACTGAGTCGGTTTTTAAAAAAGTGGTAAGAAAACAAACTACAATCTATCATGTCTATGACTCAAAATTGACGTTTAAACGTCAAAATTACTCTGTGAAGTTGATTGGAAATGAGCATGTGCATGTGTTGAATGAAAACAACGAAGACACGCGTGAAAACGTGAATTTATTTATTCTAAAAACTGTTAAAATAAGTAGAAAGAAATGGAGGAAAGCACGCCAACAGTTAGTTTAATATCCTGCATGCACTTTGTGAAACGTGGCGTAGCAAAAGCCGTTCCAGAGAAGGTACAAAAGTTTAGTAGTAACAAAGTTATGTTATTTTATCAATTTTGAAATTATAATTTTACATTCTTTCAGATTGAATTAACAGAAAAAGAACTCGAGAACATCATTAAACAAACAGCCAATGAACTAAGGTAATTAGGAAACCAAAAAAAAAAACCATTTTACCGGGATATTGGGGGATGGTTAAAACGGGTTAGCAAAACCTATGTTTTGCTAAATTAAAATTACTTCCAGGATAACGGAGCAAGGAGAGGATCAGAGTGATGAAGATGGAGAGGAAGGTCCTGCGGCCGCTGCAGATCCCCCAGCTAACCCAGATGACGAGTTTGACTTTGAAAACTATGATGCGGATGACACTGGTGAGTTACATTACATGCCCTATTTATGTCTCTTTTTAATGCCCAATACAAAAAGAGGGGTGTTATAAGTTTGACCGCTATGTGTGTGTGTGTCTGTCTGTCTGTAACTCTGAAATCGGTGAACCGTAACTGGATAACGTTTTTTAAAATTGAAAGCAGGTTTTCTAGCTAGTGTTCTTATAATGTTTTATCAAAATCGGTTCTGCCGTTTATTTATAAATGGCTAAAATGTGGGGGGGGGGTATTTTAAACTTTTAATTTAGTAGTTATACTTATTGTTTTTGGAATTTGCTACTTTAGTGCCTAGTGTTTAGAGGTACCTACAAAGATTCATGAAAACCTTGTAAATTTGCAACATACCTATCGGAGATAAATCATACCAATCGGTGTTGCTGGATAACTTGGATTCAGAAACAGGTTATCTTTGTTATGGTTACTTGGTTCTGCTTTTCTTTTTATTTTAGAAACATCCATTTAAAGTTTTTTGCTGAGTCCAGTATTGACCCTGATACTTTTGTAGTACACACAACAGCACGTCAGAATGTACACTTTTGTTGTAAAGTCGCCCGTAACGTGTTTACGTTACGGAAGTAGACTGCTAGCGTGTAAGGGTCGATGTGCTGTCGTGTGTATACAAATAGTCGCAATATTTCTGAAATTGAGTCCATGTAAACTTGTGTGAAGAGAAGAAGAGCTGACGGCCAAACTCCATTAGTGGAGAGGCACGCCAAGAAGAAGAAGAAGAAACTTGTGTGACAAACTTTATTTTTGTTTGTTGCGACTGTCTAATTTGAGACTCACTCAACATTTTTTCAGCAAATCCAATCGGCCTGGGATCAGTAGCTACACTACCAAATTTGGGAGACCTCGGCGAGAATGTCATCATTAGGGTGAGATTGGAGTTCTTGATTTTGGATTATGTCCCAACCTTTGACCTAACTGAACAATAACAGGTTGTAAGTTCCTATACAATACAGCCTCAAAACTCATTGAGGTTATCATCTTCAGCATTTGTTTGTCAACTGGGTGATCATATAATATTCAATATTCTAAGATTACATTCGATTGGAATATTTTTTATTGTATTATATAAACATAATTAAACAAACAACAGGAAAAACATATTTTTTTCTTATGTTTTTCCGTGTAATCGTTTTTATTATGTTTTCCAACCAAATATTTTGACGAAGCTTTGTGTGAATTTTAGAATTTTAATATTGCATGTAATAATGTTTTGACAAACAGTTATGAAGGTACAGTCGGCCCCACGCTAAGATACCCCTTTTTGTTCGATTGGCGCCTTTATGCGGCGCGCGGTAAGAGCTGCCATGGGGTATCTGTGATTGTGGCCAACTGTACAACTTTAGTTGTAAATTTTTGTATTTATTTTTTCATTTTATTTTTGCCTTTATGTCTCATATTCACCGGAATGCTGGCTTATTGCGGTTTGCCTTGCAGACTGAAGGGGCAGACAGTGACGAAGAGGATGACATCATCAAGCCCGATGACAATCTTCTGTTAGTTGGACACGTCGAGAGTGATGCCAGTGTCCTAGAGGTCTATGGTAAGAGTTCAACGGATTTGCTCTCGACACTTTTTGAAAAAATCTAAAAGCCCCTTCAAATATTCAAATATAATAACATTTAAGGAACTTCATCAACAATAAAATGCTTTGTCAAAACAAACTTCTTCTAAAATCTAACACTTCAGGATTTTACAAATAATTAATAATGTTGAAGCAATTAACATTAAAAAAGTACTTTGTCGTCACAAATCATGCCCAGATTTTCATACAAAATATTGTTTTTAAAAGAACTTATTTGACTAACCTATTATCATCTCTATTAGTAAGAAAATTGTTAATCTTATGTCAAGAAATAAAAAGGCTTATATTAATTAATTTATTAATTATCATCCCTAGTAGGGTGATGAATGAAATGACTGACCATACTTTAATTTCAGTATTCAACAAGGAAGAGGGCTCGTTCTACGTACACCACGACATCCTGCTGCCCTGGTTCCCGCTGTGCATAGAGTGGCTGAGCCATGACCCTTCGGACCCTAAACCTGGTGAGGACCGTAGCATTATTTTGAAGTGGTTTTTTTAGTTATTGTGGGACATTAAAATAGTCCCGCCTGCTGAGATTGTCATACAGTAGGTTGTTTTATGTGTTTTTAGGAGAAATATTGACTATGTTTAAACAATTTTTTTGTTCCCTGTAACATTTTGACCCAATAAGCCGTTTTCAGCAAAGCATTTCATAGATGGCGCCTACAGGCGTGGCCATAGAAGTACCGGAACACGGCTGTCAAACTTAATCTATGCTAAGCGAAATTTGACAGCCGTATTCCGGCTCTTCTATCGCCACGCCGGTAAACGCCATGTATGAACTGTTTTTAATTTGTTCTTTAAAAACGGCCCATTGTTTTCTGGTGCAAGCTTAGTTTGCAATCACAATATTGCTGATGTTTTTCAGCTATGGTACTGAAATACTTTTATCCAATCTATGGTAAAAGCAATACTTCTATCCTTCTACTATTATAAACGCGAAAGTTTGTAAGTATGGATGGATGGATGGATGGGTGTTTGTTACTCTTTCACGTTAAAACGGCTTGACGGATTTGGATGAAATTTGGAATGGAGATAGCTTAGACATTAGAATAACACATAGGCTACATATTATCACGCTTTTACACTTAGGGGTAATGTAAACCACATAATGTCTTTTTTCTATAGTTCACGCGGACGAAGTTATTAAGACAAAAGCTATTGATTTTTTGGCTTTTACTTTGTGACATGTTTATTTTATTTAAATTTTTGACGAAGCTTTTGTGAATTGTATTATGATTTATTGTATTTTTTGACATTTTGTTTGCATGAAATAATAGTTAATTATCTTATGTGACAAACTAACGCATGCTTAATTAAAACAACAAACTAGTACATAAAGTAACACTTGAACTATTATGTTAAATAATCGTAGTCAGTTCCCATAAAATAAAACATTATTACAAAAATATGTATACAAAATGTTAGAAAAATAAATTGTTAGTGTTTCTCTGAGTATCTCCATACTTTTCTTCCAGGCAACCTGTGCGCCCTGGGCGGCATGGACCCGGTGATCCAGGTGTGGGACCTGGACATCGAGAACTGTCTAGAGCCCGCGTTCAAGCTCGGCAGCAAGCCCAGCAAGAAAAAGAAGACCAAGCGCGTCGGCCACAAGGACGCGGTGCTCGACCTCTCCTGGAACACGAACTTTACGTGAGTCATTTAGGCCCCGTTTCTGGATTGAGGTACTACTTGCGCCGCCAACAATGGGAATAAAATCATATCTTCTATTTGGATGCGTTTTTTGCTAAAAACGAAACGTCAGGTCCTCAACGCGAGGCTTAACTACTTTTAGGACATGAGGTTTAGATTCCAGATCCTTCCAGATCCGAATAAAATATTTAATCGCAAAAGTGGCCACTTTTGACGATAAAAGATTTTATTCGTAGGTTCGTTTTTAGCAAACAACGCATTGACAAAGAAGATATGTTTTTTTTTTCATTGGCGGCGCTAGTTGTGCCTAGGTTTGGGCCTTAATGACACGGCTTATACAGGTAGCGTCACGAGTTATGAGCGCTCGACGAAACTGGTGGGGATTTCTGCGCAAGTGTGTACAATCGCGCGCAAAATGTCTAATATATCCACGCGGGATCTAAGACTGACGCTGAGCTGAACTATAGGTTGAGTGAGATACTATAAAAATCGGAGAAACTGACTAGACTTAACGATTGAAAGTATTCTTTGCGTATTTTGCACTCGTTATATTTTAAATGGTTTTCTATACAATTATTCGGACATTATGATAAAACGGGCGTACAATCAATGAAAAATAATCTCAATCTAATATGTATTGTTCTCAATAACTTTTTTCAATCTTTCTGAACTGTCTTTTTAAAACATTTTGTTTCGGCATTCTTTCTGCGAGGAAATAAAAAAACGTTGTGTGCGACTGTACCCCGAGGCTAGAGCGACTGATCTACCAATCACGCGCCCGCGCTCGCCGGCGACGTCTCGTCTCGTACCCCGCCGAACAGACCCAAAAAATGAGTTCTGCGCATTCAAGGTCAGCGCTCATAACTCGTGACGCTAACTGTACGTATACTTACTTCCAGGCACGTACTGGCGAGTGGATCAGCAGACAAAACAGTTTTGCTGTGGGACATGGATCAGGGATCGCCTCACACGAAACTAACATACTTTGACGATAAAGTAAGTACGCCTTTAATTTGACATAAAAACTGAGAAAGGAATAGATTATTTTTTATGAATTCAAGACTTGACAACACTCATTTATTGACATTCATAAACGTTTTAAAGATAATTTCGCTGAAAAAAAAAATAGGCGGCGCACGGTTTTTCAGTGAAAATATCTTGCAAGCTGTAATGGATAACAACGTGAAAAATGCTGTGTTACATAGCTCTCACCTAATTCTAGTGTTCGATATGTGTATTTTTTCGATTAGTTTAGTGTATCTGATACAGGAATCAATGTTGTGCATTTTTCTTGAGGGAAATTAAAAAAATCGGTTTTTTTTATTTTGACGCTAAACTGAGCTATTTTTGTTCAGCGATTTTTCGTACGCGGCAATAGTATTCTTTTCATTATTAACAACAGAACAACAATAATTCAGCCGATTATGTGTTCTGGTCGTTCTGGTCAACTTGTTGATGACCAGAACACATAATCGGCTGAATTATTATACAAAAATAGCTCAGTTAAATATACAAAGAGCTTCAAAATAAAAAATAAACTGAAAATTTTGAATTTTCCGCCATTTTACTATCGTCCAACCTTAACCTGTCTTGTCCTCAGGTGCAGAGTCTGTCCTTCCACCCGCTCGAGGCTCAGACGCTGCTGAGCGGCGCGTGCGACGGTCAAGCACGAGTCACGGACTGCCGCACACCCGATGCGCACCGAGCCTGGTCGCTGGGCCCCGAGATAGAGCGCGTCGTCTGGGACACGCAGAACCCCTTCTGCTTCGCTGTGAGTCACTGATACAACCTTCATCATCACCATCAGTTCAACATTATAATCAGTGCGGGATCAGAATGGGATAATACCTTTTGGAACTGAGAAGCTCGCGGTCCTGTAGCGTCAGCATTTCGGCAAACTCTAGTTGTCTATGGCAAACTCGCGTCGAAACTTGCTTGTGTTTTCTGTGCGCGTGGGTGTCTGCTCGAGTTTTATCACGTTTTATTTAATTAATGCAATAAAATTGAATCCTTTTAGATTACAAACATTAAACATTTATGTGTATTTCCAATTTCATAACCCTATGATAGATAGATAGATAGATAGAATACACTTTATTGTACATCAAGAAAATCAGGTATTTACATAGAATTTTCTTACAACTACTTAATGGATATACAATGGGCGGCCTTATTGCTAAAAGCAATTTCTTCCAGACAACCTTTGGATGGAGATCGGGATATAATAAAATAGACGGAAGGTAAGTGTAAGTACATGGAACATAGGAACATACATAATTAAGTATAGTAGCAAAATAAATAGATGTGATAATCATTACATAGTTAAACATTACCCATTTAATAATACTATAAACCTACATACTATATGAGTACATAAACTAATAGACGTAAATAACCATATGTAAAGATATATTAATACATGTAGTTATCATAAGCATACACATACACACATACAAAATAATATATACAAAATATATACAATGCAACAACAGTAGAAATGTACCTATGTATTACAATTTACTGGCAAGGTAGTGACTCTTTACCAATCCCTTGAAAATAGGTAAGGATTTAGCTTTTCTAACCTCCACAGGCAGAGCATTCCACAGTCGTACTGCCTGCACTGTGAAGGAAGCACCGTAAAGTTGAGTAGTATAGGATGGGGTACTGAGGACAAGGGTGTGTGATGAACGGAGATTAAGGCGGTGGGTGGAATGGAGAAACTGAAAGCGTTCTTTTAGGTAGGATGGGGTAGCTGGATTGAACAGAATGCTATAGAGAAGAGAAAGAATATGAGCATTCCGGCGGAGTCGAATAGGGAGCCACTTGAGTTTATTGCGATATTCGGAAATATGGTCATATTTGCGAAGGCCAAATATGAACCGAATGCTGAAGTTTTGGAGACGCTCAAGCTTCGTTAGTTGCTCTTCAGTAAGGTCGAGATAGCAGGTGTCAGCATAGTCGAGAATTGGTAAGAGGAGTGATTGTGCTAGTGCAACCTTAGTAGCAGTGGGAAGAAAGTTGCGAAGTCGCCTTAAGGAGCCAGCTGATGCAAACATCTTTCGGCTTACCATATCCAATTGTGGTTTCCATGATAAGGTGCTGTCAATCAGAATGCCCAGATTTTTGACAACCGAGCTGTATGGTATGGGTATACCGTTGAAAATCACCGGAGGGAGAGAACATAAATCAAGTCTGGACACAAAATACTGGCTGCCAACGACAATTACCTGTGTCTTGTTGGGATTCACCTTCAGGCCATAAGACTCACTCCAGTCAAGAATACGCGCTAAGTCCATGTTGGTTGTATCAATGGCTGTATTGAGGTTGTCGAGAGATGCCTGTGTATATATTTGTAGATCGTCTGCATAAAGGTGGTAGGAAGAAGAGAGCTGATAAGAGATACTATTAATGAAAATGGCAAAAAGAAGCGGAGAGAGCACACCACCTTGCGGGACACCGGCAGTTAATCCATCCCAACTAGAAAAGTTATCCTCAATACGAATACGTTGCCGGCGCCCGTGTAGATAACTACGAAACCAGTCAATCACCGTTGGAGATATGTTAAGAGAACGAAGTAAAGCTAGCAAAATATCGAAGTCAACTGCGTTAAAAGCGTTGCTGAAGTCGAGTAGTGACAGAACCGTTAGTTGACCGTTCTCCATACCTAAACGCATGTCGTCGGTGATTTTAACTAGGGCCGTAACAGTGCTATGGGCAGGACGGAAACCGGACTGGAAAGGATTAAGAAGATTGTTTTTGGTGAGAAAAATGCTTAATTGGGCGTGGACTAAACGTTCAAGTACTTTGGAGAGGAATGGCAGGATAGATATTGGACGATATTCAGAGAATGATTTGGGATTGGGTTTTTTCGGAAGAGGAGTGACCTGGGCTTCCTTCCATACCGTCGGGAATGACCCAGAGGATATGGATTTGTTAAGGATTTTGGTGATGACGGGGGTGATGATATCAAGGATAGGTAATAACATGTTACGGCTGATAGTATCACTACCGACTGCATTTGAGGTAATGGAGATGATATTCTTCTTAACATCACAATCGATGAATTGACTAAGACTAAAAGCAGAGAAGTCAGGAGTTGGAAGTGAGGAAAGATAATTGAGAGTCGCAGCTTTCTTAGTACCGTCGAAGGTAGACGCAGAGGAAAAATGTTGATTCAGTAGATCAAGGTTTAAATCTTTTGGAATGGATTCTTGTCGAGATTTTCCAACTCCTAGTGATCGAAGAAATTTCCAGACCTTGGCTGGATCCCCGTTCTCAACGGATTCATGAATGTGGCGTCTTTGTGCATCCCTACACACCTTGTTGCAGCGATTTCGAACGGTTGTATATTTTTCTTTGTTGGCATCGGTCGGGGAAGATTTGTATTTCGACTTGGCTAGGGATTTTTTTGACAGTAGGGTTTTAATGTCGTCGGTGAGCCATGGTGTCGGAAGATGCCTCATTTTAACTGCTCGGATTGGAGCATGGACATCATACAGTCGAGTGAGGAGACTGTTGAAAATATCAACCTGTTCATCGACTGTCTCCGCAGCCGTAGCTGAGGACCAGTCGATGCACGAGGCATCATCTCGGAGTTTGCTGTGATCCATGCTACTAAAGTTACGCTGCATGAGGATTCTCGGCTTAGCTTTTGGAGGGCGGATTTTATAAGACAAGAATATTAAATCATGATAAGAAAAGGAGGCGGCGGAACTTTGGCCATGATGAGCAACATGAACGGAGGAAGACACTGCTATGAGATCTAGAAGAGACGGAATACAATTTGGAAAATGGTGTGTGGAACTAAGTGGGAGAATGTGCATGTTGCTTGCGCGGAATACTGAGTTTAGGGATTTTGAGCGAGAGTCATTCTTGAGAAGACAAGTGTTGAAGTCACCCATGATAATTGAATGACTGTAGGAGGGAGTGAGGTCTTCCAAGAGATTCTCAAATGATGAAAAGAAGTTAAGTGATCGGTTAGGGCTGTAGTAGACACCAAGTAGGACTTTGGTATGAGAAAGGAGAAGTTCAAGAAAGAGGTGTTCACCTGCATTGGCGGGAGGGGGCTGCGCTGACATGCTGATAATGGAGTAGGGGATATGGGCACGTAGGTATATTGCAACCCCACCGTGACCCTGTGGACGGTCATTCCTAATTAGTGTGAAACCTGGGAGGGAGTAAGATGTAGAGGGGAGACACGGTTTCAGCCAGGTTTCTGAGACGAGGATAGCGTGAATATTTTTACAATCAAGAGATGCCAGCATGTCAGGAAAATGTGCCGGAATGCTTTGGGCATTTATGTGAACAACATTAAAGTTTTTTGCAAATGGAGAGAAGTTGGAGTCTAGTGTGTCAGCTAGTGAGGGTATACTATGAAAACTATCGCTTCTGTTCAAACCATCGGAGGAAGTAGAAAGAGATTGGTAGAGGTCACTTTCATCACTATTATCGGTCTGTTGCATTATAAAATAAAATATAGGTTGTATAAAATAAAATATATAAATACGATAGATATAATAATATAAAACAAATAAATATGGGTTTAACTGCAATGATGCAGTGAACGTCCACCCGCCAGCAGTATGGAGAAAAACTTTTCACTGGGCGTTCATTTGCGTGAATCGGAACGCACCCAGTGACGTTTGACACTTCATCGAGAGAAAAAAAAAGTAAAAAGTCAATCGAACATGCAACAGAGAAAATAGAGAAATAAAAATTAACGTAAACAAACCAAAGAATTTTCGCAAACGACGTGACGGTGGAAATGGAAAACTAAAAACTAACTACACAACTAGGTCTTTCTACCAGGCCGCACGGAGCGTTCCGTTGCCGGCTTTTGTGGCTTGTGAGAGCTGGCACCGACAGACACCTTCGCGGCTGGCTTGTCAGCTGGAGCGGCGACGACGGCGGCCGGTGTATCCGGGATACCGTTCAGCTCGCTTGCTGTGGTGACGCGATGCCGGGTCCCGTCTGGCGTGGTCACAAACACGCAGCCGTCTCTCGTCCAGCACTGCGAAACTCCAAAGCGCTGCCGGGCTGCCATAAAGGCATCATGCCTCCTCTTCGTTAAAAACTCTGACAGAGTCACGCCTGTGCCCTTGAGCTGCGACTTTGAGAACCACAGCTTGTCGCGGGTGGCAAGGTCCCTGAATTTGACCAATATTGGCCTGGCCCGGCTGCTGGTGGAGCGCCCCATTCGATGACACCGACTGATGCCGCTGACATTGAAGCCGGGGACACCCAGTTTGTCCACTAACACACCCGCAACAACACCAGCCGTGTCCTCTTGCTTGTCTTCCGCCACGCCGTGCACTAGAAGAATCTTCCGCCGGCCCCGCATCTCCAGTTGATCCGTCTCTCGTGACAGTAGCTCGACTTGTTGTTGGAGACTCTGCAAGGCTGTCATAATAAAAACCTTGAAGACATCAAAGTCACTTGCAAGACTCGATGATGTGGGTGTCGCCGTGGTGGACTTCTTCAGCTCCTCCTCAAAAAGTGCCATGCGCGATGTGAACACAGACATCGTGCTGGCAAGGGTGTCCTTGATGGAGTCCATGGTGGTGTTGTGAAGTGTAGTTTTTCTCCTAAGTTGTCAGCTGAGATAATAATATGTGGCAGGTAGCAGCTCACTGTGAGTAATTTACAACATGTAAATATTGGATTACTTTATTTTTATTATATTTAATTAAAATTTTTGGTGGAGGTCAAAATTTTTAGGTGCTCCTTTTTTCACACCTACCGCCCAAAAAAAAAAAAAAAAAAAAAAAAAAAAAAAAAAAAAAAAAATGATAGAACGTAGAACTATGATAGAACGTAGAACTAAATTTTTTTTACTGACGCTACTCGAGAACTGTCATTTTTGTTTCAGTTCCAAAAGGTATTATCCCATTCTGATTCCGCACGGATTATACCATGAAGCGCCTCACAGCCTAGTTAGACTAGCCATTCTTAAGAGGGCGTTAGAGCACCATTTCCCCATACAAACGTAGTTCAGGTTTAATTTCTAAACTACAGGCTGGATTTTGCTGAAACTTGGTTTATATCAGTAGATGACCAATACGGAGGTTTGCAAATAGTTTTTGTAATAAAAAATATAGCCTGAAAGAAATTAGAGCGATGCGTTTTTCGCGCCGAAGAAGGGGTTACTTTCAGCTTTATTGACTTACATTATTACTATTTATTACACTGACTATTGGAGTCTAACTCCCTTGGGAACATTAATAATGTATTAAACATGTCGGTTTTTTTTTTTTAAATAGCTAACAAAATGTGGAAATGGCAGCTGAACTACGAAACAATTTGAGAAAATAAATCTATTACATTACAACTACAACTACATACTCGCGAATGAACACGAAAACACGTGGTGCCTCTCACTTTTCCCACGCCCCTTCTCGCTCCGGGTGAAACAGCTATAGAAAACAGTGTTTCACGCGCTTGGCCATCGCCGAGTTTCCACGCTTGTACAAGAAACTCTTAATAATATCTTCAGAAAAAACGAAATTTGACAGCCGTGAAAACGGCTCATTGATTGGCAAAGTTAAGCAACATCGGGCGCGGTTAGTCCATGGATGGGTGACCGCTAGTCTTCGATCACGGATAAAACTAGATACAACATAGAACGCTGAAATGTTTCTGGAAAAATAGATGCCTAAATTGCCTTTGGGAGCTTATTTGCTCGTAGTCCATGCAATTAAAGTAAAACTGTACACTAATGCAATAAGGTTGACATTCGAATATTAGACATATGGTCGAAATGATGTTTCGTATTGTTCTATTGCTGATATCTTTTGTTTCTGTGGGGTCAAGTTTTTATTGTGATTTTATACGTAATGCGGATTCTATGGGATTTAGTTCGGTGCCGCTAGTGGAAATAATATCTGAGCGCTTCCGGGCTTCGGAAGGCACGTTAAACCGTTGGTCCCGGTTGTTATTAATTAATAACAATCGTTAAGGCGCTGGGCATAGTGAATAGCCCGCGCGCAGAGAAAAATGCACAAAATCGATTCCTGTATCAAATACACTAAACAAATAGAAAATGTCCACATATCAAACACTAGAATTAGGTGAGACCTATCTAACACAACCAGTTTCGTGTTGACATTCATAAACGTTTTGAAGTTATTTTGCTTGAAAAAAAGTAGGCGGCGCACTTTTTTTCAGCGAAAATATCTTGCAATCTGTTATAGACATCAACATGAAACTGGCTGTTTTAGATAGGTCTCACCTAATTCTAGTGTTTGATATGTGAATATTTTCGATTGATACAGTAATCAGATTCGTGCATTTTACTTTGCGCGCGGGCTAATTCACTATGCACCGCGCTTTAAATAATTATTTCAAAATGGCGCTCGAAGACATAACCTCACTCATGGCTGGATCAATTATTTTCAGATGAGCAACAACGAAGGCAAAGTGGCGTACGTCGACTGCAGGCAGACCGAACCTGTGTGGACCCTGCAAGCGCATGAGAAGGAAGTCACAGGTGAACTTATACCAATGCAATGTCACCCTTATTCCAACCTTAGTTTGTTCCGTACAACTCCAACAACCCGATAAAAAGTTTATTGCATGGTTGAAAAGAGCTAACTGACCCTTATACCTAGTTGATTGTTTACGAAGGGAGTAAAAAACTGTTTTTAAGGCGAGTGTTTTTTTTATCCAGTGCGAAGCGAAGGATTATAGAGTGACGGGCTCTGCTAAATTAAAAATTCAAAATACCCCCGACATTTTAGCTTAAAATTTTAGCTAAACCGATTTTGATAAAACATATTTAATTACACTCGCTAGAAAACCTGCTAACTGCTTTCTAAGAAAATGAAAAAAAAAATAGGAGTTTAAGAGCTACCATGCCACAGACAGACACATACACAATACACATAGCAGTGAAACTCATCCCTCTTTTTAGTCAGGGGTAAACAATCTACTATGAAACCTCTGATGTTTGAATCAGAATCAGAATCAAATCAGAATCAATTTGTTTTATTCAATATTCCATAAATAAATTATTTACATTGAACGTCAAAATATTATCTATTATCTATAACAAAATATTAAAGTAAAAAAAAGGTATATAAATCAGATACTTATTACTATCTAATACTAAGTATCTAGCTACTTTTTTTTCTCCAGCTTCACTAGCTCTGATCGTTCGTTGATGACCAATTGACCATTGTTGTTTTCAGGTCTAATACTGAGCGAGTCTGTTCCTGGCCTTATGATAACCGTCGGGACTGATGGGAAACTAAAAACCTGGGACACAACAAGGTAAGAAAATCTACTACGTGTAAAAGCAGAAACATTCTCATTCTTAAATCGCTAGTGTGATGATAAGCCTCTACGATAAACCTGGGGCCTGAGTCTGTAACGCAATGGTGTCAGAAAAAAAAAAAAAAAATATTTTTTTCAATTTCAGAATGGGCTCCCAGTTGACGTAAAGCCGTCAAATTACGTTGTATTAATGCTGTCGGTCCTTTTAATTTCTTTGTAGTATAGCAAAGACTATTCGGATTCTAACTCTAGAGGATTAGTTCTCTGGTTGTAGGAGAAAAACGAGGAAACCCCGGTTTTCTCCTTCTACTGGAAAGCCATCGACACGCCATTGCGTTACAGACTTTAGCCCCTGATGTTGCGGTTAAGTCCTGCCTGGCTCATGCGAATATGTTTAATCCCTCAATACATCGTTGAATAACTAATTTTATCTGCACTCATGTCGTAAGATTCGAATTATGATCTTAAAAGTTGACACACATAAGACTGAGTATTATTTCACCACCGAATATTTCACAGACAAATCTAAAAATAAAATAATATATATAACCCGTGCCATTAAAGAAACGATATATAAATGGCGGACACTCTCGCGCCCTCACGCTTTAATCATATCTCCGTCTATACTCACACGTAACGTTAGCAAAGTCATTTTAGGCAGTCCTGATTAGTCACCTACACTTGGCTAATAAAACACGCCAAAATACGTTCGCCTCTTATTGATTTTTTTAATGTTTGTAGAGTTATTTCAATATTGTAGTTTACGTTAAGTGTTGTTATTTGTTGAGGTTTGTATTATTTACCACGTTTTAATATTTTTGATCTTATTTTCATAAAGATTGTTGTTTAATCACAAACCCAACGTAGAACAATTACCTAAACAATAAAGAAAACATCGCAAAACAATATTTCCTAACCAAAAATGTAAGAAAGTTTTAGGTATGAACCGAAATCGTATTTTCGTAACCTCTTTTTCAGACCTTACCATAGGTACCCGCCGCCATTTTCATATCGTTTCTCTATTGGCACGGCTTATAGGTATTACGATACAAGTTTTGTATGAGAATGTTTGCCAACCTGTATCGTAAAATAACTTTTTTTGTTATTACGATACACTTCCGGTGTAAATTTTCCTTGCTGATATACTTCCGATTAAAATTCTCCTTGCAGTAAACTATTCTGTGAATCGAGCACTGGCTGTGCGTAAGTAGGACTTCTTTGCCTCTAATCAGCGAATCTTCCGCTCGCTGCCTCTAATACGAAATGGAACAAATAAAAAAAAAAGCGTCCGCTTTCTTTTTCTTTTTTTTTGTGACATTTGTGTTTACTTTGGATTTGTTTTGCCGCCATTATTAGTTTACTTTTTTTTTCTGTGCGGTTCCGTGTCAAAGTTGAAAATGATAAATGAGTGAAGATAAAGGAGTGTATGCAAATGCAACTGCATATAAGACGATATTAGAATACTCGTGTGAGACGATATGTGCTTCGCCTCGTATGATAAACCCACACTCGTATTCTACGAATTTCTCTTATATGACAGTTGCATAAGCTACTATTGTATATCTGTCCGTTCTTGCAGCACCCCACCGCAACAAGTGAGCGAGCGAACCAACCGAGTGGGGCAGTCCTTGTGCTGCGCGGCGTGTCCCGAGGCACCGCTGGATCTGGTCATCGGAGGAGACAACAAGGAATGCTTCATTGAAGTACTCGACCTGACCATCAACGAGGAAGGTGAATTCATCTTTACATAATTTACATTTTTTGTATTTTCTAAAGCACTAACCCGTGCTAGGGAACTTATAAAGATTTTTATAAAAGTTAAAAAAGCGGTGGTGGTCTAGTGGGTAGAACAGTGGACTCTGAAGTGAAAGGTCCTTGGTTCGATTCCCGGGGCGGGCATGTATTTCAAAGTTACGTACATTTGTGAATTTTTAGTAGGAATATCTCTCGCTGACTGTGAAGGAAAAAATCGTGAGGAAAACCTGAGCGTGTGAGGCATTATACCCTCAACGCAAAAATCGCCAACCCGCATTGAGCACGCGTGGTGATTAAGCTCGAACTCTCTCTCTGAGAGAAGGCCTTTGCCCAGCTAGTGGGACATGTACAATTGTACAGGCAATTGTACAGGCTACATCTTACTTACTTAAAAAATTCGCTCGGGACATTGAACCCGCAACCTCTTGCATTCCGCATTTCTTGCATTTTGTTTATAATTTACATTTTCAGTCCGACGATCGGAATGTGTTATAATAATACACCTTTGCAAGGAATCACTTTAGTAGGCGACGTTCTAATTTGCCGAAGTCCCAATAAAGTTCAACTTTACTATTTTCGACTATACAGGGCGTCCCACGGCTATGCCACATGGAGGGGAAGTACCTTAAATATTGTAGATGGAACATTTTACTGAAAGAAGACATTATTTTAATTTTAAAAACAATTTAAACTGCATTCATAGATATTAAAATAATTACATGGTTGAACCGGGAATCGAACCCGTTATAATGAGAAAAATTATTACCCTGTAGTTTTATCATACCGATCGAAAGGCTTCATGATAAGGATTATTTTTTGCTAAATAACATAGTGTCAGAAATGAAAGGAAGACCATGAATTTTAACATTTACCTGGTAGTATGCAACAAATCGAGCCGTATCCTGAGCCGAAAGACGCGTAAAATTTGTCCATCGCAACGCGGCTGGCTGATTATAAAGAAATAATTCAAAAATGTGTTTCATTTTCATACTTTTATTCTTTTGTTACTGTGATTTTCATTGATAAATTGATTAATGTTGTATTAAAAATGTTAAAATTCATGGTCTTCCTTTTATTTCTGACACTATGTTATTTAGCAAAAAATAATCCTTATAATGAAGCCTTTCGATCGGTATGATAAAACTACAGGGTAATTATTTTTCTCATGTAACGGGTTCGATTTCCAGTTCAACCATGTAATTATTTTAATATATATGAATGCAGTTTAAATTGTTTTTAAAATTAAAATAATGTCTTCTTTCAGTAAAATGTTCCATCTACCATATTTAAGGTACTTTCCCTCCATGTGGCATAGCCGTGGGACGCCCTGTATATAATAATTTTATTATCCTTGAAAGAACCGAAGCAAGTCCAATAAAATACAACCATCTTGATACTTTCGACAACCCTTCAGCAAATTCAAAGCAAAGACAGTTTTAGTCTCATAATCTAGCAATATTTGTCTACTTTAAAAACGTACAGAATAGGAAAAAGGCTGTGGAATAGGTATTAAAATAAATCCTTTAGGCTTAAAATGATAAAAAACTGGCGGCAAGATCACCAAAAAAAATCACCATAAAGGCGGAAACTTCGCGTTTTTTAGGCGTTTCATGTCACAAACTTGGAAAAATCCAGATCTACCTGATTTAATTTTACTGTACTATAGCCAGTCTAGAGTAATAAACAACCTTAGGCCCGGTTTCTGAATTGAGAATTTTACTAAGTAAATACTTAACTATCGTTGTGTCACGTACTTTTGTGAGAAATCTGCAGAGGCAGAACGATATTTAGGTACTTGCTTAGCGAATTTCTCAAATCAGAGACCGGGCCTTAGTCTTCCCCATTACAAAATCGCCTAATTATGCCTTTTGTCTTTTCAGTTTCCAACCGCTTCGGATCGCGGCCTCGAGTGGCTGTAACTACGGAGCCCACCGACACTATGGAAACGTAACATCACATGGAGTGAACCTACATTGTGTAGAGGAAATTATCGTGTAATAAAGTTATATGGAGTTGAAGCTGTGAGTTTAAATCCCAATATAGGGTTATCCCAAAACATACAATCTACACTTTGGTGCGAAGTACCGACTCTAAGTAGAATTCGGAAGGCAGTTTTTTGTTCGAAACTCCGTTATTGGCTTAATCTTATCTTTAGACAAAATTGACAAACTAATTTAAATATTTTTTATTTTGGTCCAGTAGTTTTGTTTTTATGCGCTAAAATGTTTTGTTCCTATGACCGCCAACAGTATGCAGACCGTTGCGTGACGTCATAAAACCGTATCTTTGAAACGTTGTAAAATCCAAACTACTGAACCAAAATAAAAAATATTGAAATTAGTTTCTCAATATTGTCTAAAGATAAGTTTAAGCCAATAACGGACTTTCGAACAAAAAACTTTGCGCACCCAATTCACAAATGACTGGAAACGTTTGACAGGTCGATCTGTCATTTTGGAATAAATCTGGCCACATTATTTAGGAAAATGACAGATCGACCTGTCAAACGTTTCCAGTCATTTGTGAACTCTAGTGTTATATGGCGTCGCAAATCTTGTTTCAAATAGAAAAAAAGCATGTCATTTTGTTGGTTTTTAATAAACAATATTCACGATAAAATAACTGACAATAACGAAGTGGTTCTAAATGATTCAGTCTGAATTCCATAAGTTTTTCCCGTCACCGACCGCACATACCAATTTCCAATTCCATTTTCTTCTCACAGTTTCGATATGAGATCCCTGAAAATAAAATTAATCTTAATGGGTAAGAACTTCACTAAGAACGTTATTTTGAAAAATCATAAGACTTTTATTCGAAACGATAACATTTATTTAATAATCCTTTTACTATATTTATAAATAAAACATTTTAATCAATTGTAGACTTTACAACTATAACTATGTCCGGTCTAATTTATTGCCCACTATGCACAGAAAATACTAATTATATTGCTCTGAAAACTGCATTCTAAGTAGTTACGAATTAGAGTTAAAATCCAATGCAGCTGCCGATGAGTTACACATATGTTTCTCTGCTTATTCGAACGAGATAAGTAGAATAATATAGGCATCAACACTTTATGATACCTTAAATGCTTTACATTCGGTAGCCTCGATTGCTAAAAGCCCTATAATACTGATTAAGTTCAAGAAGTTTGGATCCATATTTTAACAATTCTAAAGATATTTAAAAACAAACTGGCTTTATGGGTTGTGGTAACTAGCAACCTAGATGTTCAGCAATGGAAATAAGTTGTGGGTTCAAGTACAGATTTAATTTTACGTCTGCGAAAGTAAATGTTTTTTATAAAGTCTGTGACTTTGTTTATAACACGTAAATTGTAAAAAAACATACTCGTATACTTTCTATGAAAATAAATTGACTATGATTTTAAAAATACGTTTTGGAGCACTTTTCAGTTTTACTTCAATTGGCTTCAAATAAATAATCACATTCCAGTGTATAAAAATACGCAGGTATTAAATTTCCCCTCATTGCCACTGGGAAAATAGTAAAGTTAGTATAATCTCCTTATAAGTTGTATATAATTATTATAATAAGTATAGTTCTCGCCAAACATCTAGTCCGCTCTGAAGTTTTCGCGCTACGCATTGCGCATGCGCAGGGGCCTTAGCCTGTAACGCAATGGTGCCAAAATGGGCTTCCGGTTGACGGCTTCAATTACGATTTATTAATGCTTTCAGTCCAGTGTCGGTCCTTTTAATGTTTTTGTAGAACAGCAAAGAATATTATGATTCTAATTCTAGAGGATTAGTTCGCTGGTTGTAAGAGAACAACGAGAAAATCCCGGTTTTGTCCTTCTACCTGGGATACCATCGCGTTACAGGCTAAGGCCCCAGGTTTTCGATGTATGGCGGCTATACATACATTAAAAACCTCCGCACACACCTCCAACTACAGAGCGGACCAGATATTTGGCGAGGACTATTATAGCACGACATGATTTAAAAGTTTCCCAACGCATTTTCATCATCCGATCCCACTTAGCTTGTAATGCCCTCTCTACTATAGAGTACTGTAAATCATCGCTCTAGGCCGCAGCATATGGTAAGGTGTTTTACGTATACGTTGTAGACCTTAAGTCAAGCGCGCTTTCAGGCCATTATGTTCTGGCGTGGGCTAAGAACCACACGCCCACAAATGCGCAAAACATTATAATCATGACCATGAAGGAACCTCTCTAATCCTGCCCGCCGTACCTTATTCGTATGCTTAAAATGACAGCCGAAGACTGGGTTTTGTCTACACGTTATCTCTACGGCAAGCGTAGCCAAAACCCTTGTCTAAAGTCTGTCTTTTATTTCGATGCAAAAAAAAACTGTCACTTTGACATGTTGCGGGGTCGTAAACCAATGTTGCCAATACGTAAAAAAAAAACATGTTTCCTTTTAGAAAATATTGTGTGCATACGTTAGCGTTTTTTAAATACTTTTCTTCAAGGAGTAATCAAATATCAATGTCTTTGATGCAGTAAGGTTTTCGGTCACAAAAGTCTATTTTTACGGTAAAATAATCTACCACTTGGTACCTACTACATCTAAATATACAAGGTGTTACAAAAGATGCTAACTCTTTTTACAGGGTCATGGTACCTAATGATAGGGATCACAACCAAAATACTTTTTTAGCTCTATGACGTTCCGTTGATTTTTAAATAATTAAAATGTAAGCGCTGTGACGGGAGAAAAGTATTTTTAAAATACTGTTTCCATAGAATTTTACTATGTTTTAACAGCCTGAAGCTATTAAAATACAACTAAGCAAACAACCATATTTTTTAATTGGAGCTAAATCCAAAAACAAAAAAGTATTGAAAATTTTAAAATTTTGAGGTAATAAAAAAAAAGTTGTGTTTTTCAACTTTTTTTTGCAGATTTGTCATTATGTTGACCAGCAGGTTACACCCTGTAAAAAGAGTTAGTATCTTTTGTAACACGTTGTATATAAAACATATTCGTGTTAGTTACACCATTTATAACTCGAGAACGGGTGGACCGACTCCGTTTTTTACGATTTTTCATTTGTTGAATTTCTCTCCGCCCCGAATAGCAGAATAACCATTAAAACAACGGAAAAACTCACCAGAAAAAAATACTCTGCGCGGACGAAGTCGCAGGCATAAGCTAGTATTTTATAATGGTAACACTGCCTCACTTTTTTTTTGCATCGAATTAAGAAAAAACACTTCAGCCGCCATCTTAGCCTGTCTATTAAGACGCCATACATCTCACAACTAGCGCCGCCAATGGAAAAAAAATCATATCTTTTTTTTGGATGCGTTTTAGCAAAAAACGCTCCTGCGATTTCTCAACGCGAGGCTTAACTATTTTTAGGACCTAAGGTTTGGATTCCAGGATTGGATTTCCTACGAATACAATCGATTCTTAAGTTCTAGGATCTGGAATCCAAACCTTAGGTCCTAAAAATAGTTAAGCCTCGCGTTGAGAAATCGCAGGAGCGTTTTTTGTTAAAAACGCATCCAAAAAAAAGATATGATTTTTTTTCCATTGGCGGCGCTAGTTGTGACACGTATTTCATCTAAACGATCAAACTGCGTGCCTACTCTTCGCTCGGGAACTTGAGTATAGCATCGTTGATGGCGCGCGCCACATAGCCCACATTCCCGGGGTTGAGGCCGCAGATGTTGATGCGGCCAGACTTCAGCAGGTAGACGTGGTGCTGCTGGATCAGGTGCTCGCTCTGCCGCTGGGTCAGCCCGGTGTAGGAAAACAGACCGATCTGGTTCACGATGTGGTCCCAGTTGCCGGGCGTGCCGAGGCTGAGGGAAGGAAAGACGGGGTTGTTGAACGAGCGAGCGAAGCGAGAGAAGTTCTCCGAGTCTACTGGAACCTTCGATCAAGGATAAAACTAGATACAACATAGAACTCTGAAATGTGTCTGGAAAAATAGATGTCCAAATTGCCTTTGGGAGCTTATTTGCTCGTAGTCTATGCAATTAAAGTAAAACTGTACGCTAATGCAATAAGGTTGACATTCGAATATTAGACGTATGGTCGAAATGATGTTTCGTATTGTTCTATTGCTGATATCATTTGTTTCTGTGGGGACAAGTTTTTATTGTGATTTTATACGTAATGCGGATTCTATGGGATTAAGTTCGGTGACTGGAACTCTATCGTTTGTATGTATGTATGAATGTTCGTTTGACGACAACTTGAGCAAAATTGGTCGGATCGTTATGAAATTTGGTAGACGGGTAAATGAAATTAGAAGAATTTCTAAGTTCGAACATGAGCCAAATCGGTCAAGGGGTTGCCCAGATATGAGGTCGCGAGTTCATAGTTCGGGGCGAACCACTAGTTAAATCATAGTAACTGTGGTTCACCCCGAACTGTGAACTCGCGACCATATAGCTCGACGACCCCTCGACCGTTGTGGCTCATGTTCGAACTTAAAAACTAGCGGTTCGCCCCGAACTATGAACTCGCGACCCCATATCTCAGCAACCTCTCGACCGATTTGGCTCATGTTCGAACTTAAACATTCTCCTTACGTCATTCACCCGCCTGCCAAATTTCATGACGATCCGACTAAATTTACTCAAGTTATCGTCGAACGAACATTCATACATACATACAAACATACATACATACATAATAATAATAATAATAAAGCCATTTATTTCCAAAATTTTCATGCATAATTTTTCTAACTTAACTTTCAAAATAATTTACTATAGCATAAAATCAAAATAAACATTTTAGCTAATTGAAAATTTGATAAAATTGTAAAAAGTGATAATAAATTAAAATTATTAATTAATTCAAACCTAAAAATTAAAATCATGACGAACTTTCAGGTTAATTATAAAATTTTAAAATAGTAATAAAAATAATAATAGTTCAATCAGTCAATCAATCAATTAAAATAATTCACTCATTTATCACTTTAAATAAAATGTCTGTTCAATTTGGAGCGCCCGTATGTCGAGCATAGGCCTCCTCCATCCCGCGCCAAGTGTGCCTGTCTGCGGCTAGCCTCGTCCAAGTGATGCTGGTCCACGCCACGATGTCGTCTCTCCAGCGGCGTCGCGGCCGACCCGGGGGGCGGCGCGACCCGCGTGGGTACCAGTGTAGCATCCTCTCGCTCCAGCGTCCATCATTCGTTCTTGCAAGGTGACCAGCCCATCTCCATTTCAGGCAGCATGCTAGTTTTGCAGCGTCTATGAGTTTGGTTTTCTTTCTTATTGTTGTTAGTCGTACTTTGTCTACCAGTCTCAGTCCTAGCATGCTTCTTTCTGCAGTTTGTTGAAAAACTTTGAGTTTTTTGATAATCTCTGAGGTGAGCGGCCATGTTTGGCATCCATATAATAGAGTCGGTGTTACTACGGAGTCAAATGCTTTCTTTTTAAGTTTAATATTCATCTTTGATTTAAAAATATGTTTCAGTGACCAATATGCGCTCCATGCCTTTTTTATTCTTCTTTCTATTTCAAGTATTGGTTTCTTTTCGAAGGAAAGATTTTGTCCTAAGTATATGTATTCTTTGACATACTCTATATCTTGGAAGTTTATTGCAATCGGTGTCTGCTCTCCGTTGGTCATGATGCATGTCTTTGTAGGATTCATCTCTAATCCGCACTTTTTGCTTTGTTGATCTAGCGTTGTTAGCATATAGGTAAGGTCTTCATGGTTCTCAGTAATAACTGCTATATCATCTGCAAAGCGTAAATGGTTCAGGAATTCTCCGTTAATGTTTATTCCACGCTCAGACCAATCCAACTGTCGAAATATATTTTCTAGAAGAGATGTAAAGAGGTTCGGAGAGATGGGGTCTCCCTGTCTCACTCCTCGCTGTACCTCGAACTGCTTTCCCTTTCTTTACATACATACATACAAACATACAAACGCCGGATTGTTCAAGTAGACTCGGAGAACTTCGCTCGCTCGTTCAAATATTTTAATTTCATTTACCCGCCTACCAAATTTCATAACGATTAGACCAAAACTCAAGTTATCGTCAAACGAACATTCATACATAGAAACAGAAAACAGTGCGAAAGTTAGTAGGAGAAATGTTTTCTGGGCATTGATGGATGGAGAATACGTGAAAGGGATATTTTTAGGCTCACTGCACACTTACTTGATCAGCTCAGCTTTCAGCGCCTGCCTCATTTGCATCACCCTTGACGACATCATCTTGATGTTGTCCCTCCTGTAAAATAACAAACTTGCTTAATTAAATCATCTAACTAAATCAATACAAAATAAAATGTGCAGTGCTTACAGAATGTATGTTGTAAAAAAACTTGTTTAATGTTCCGTACCTACCTAATAACTAACATTGTTTCATTAAACTTTTATTTAAAAAGTAAATACTTGATTTTAAGGCTACTTCAAGATTAAAGTTGGGGATTTTTCGGTAAAAATACGCATACGCAATACTCCGGCGGGTTGGAGTACATGCCGCGCACGATCCACGTCAACTGCGACTTGATGTAAGTACGACTTAGCACTGACCATTCATCAAAGAGCAGCGGGTTGTTAAGGACGGCGGCGACGAGCCGCGCGCCGTGCGCCGGCGGGTTTGAGTCCATCCCGCGCACGATCCACGTCACCTGCGACTTGATGTAAGTACGACTAAGTACTGACCACTTGTCAAAGAGCAGCGTGATGTTAAGAACGCTCGCGGCGGGTTGGAGTACATGCCGCGAACGATCCAAGTCACCTGCGACTTGATGTAAGTACGACTAAGGGCGAGGCCCCATTGGTGCGTTGCGCCGTCGTTACGGACGCGTTTGTATCTGTCCATTGCGAAGGCTGAACTGAGACGCAAATGCGACGGCGTGTATACCCTCTTGCGTCGCGACGTCGTGCGTCGAAGCAACGTATACAATGCGTCGATCCGATGCGACGACGCAACGCAACGCACTAATGGGGCCTCGCCCTGAGTACTGACAACTCGTCGAATAGCAGCGGGTTGTTCGGAGAACGGCGGTGACAAGCCGCACGCCGGCGGGTTGGAGTACATGCCGCGCACGATCCACGTCACCTGCGACTTGTCACCTGCGACTTGATGTAAGTACGACTTAGCACTGACCATTCATCAAAGAGCAGCGGGTTGTTAAGGACGGCTGCGACGAGCCTCGCGCCGTGCGCCGGCGGGTTTGAGTACATGCCGCGCACGATCCAAGTCACCTGCGACTTGATGGCGGCGATGTGGTCGGAGTTCTTTAGGACCACGGCCAGGTTGCCCACGCGCTCGTCTGGAAATTGACGTAAAAATATAGATTAGTGTTTGTATTGTGAACTGAAACGAGGCGGGAAGATGGCCGGTGGACAAGGGCAGCAACAGAGTGGCATCCAAGAACAGGGCCCTTAGCCTGTAACGCAATGGCGGGTCAATGGCGTCCCGGAAGAAGGACAAAACCGGGCTCTCCTCGTTTTTCTCCTACAACCAGAGAACTAATCCTCTAGAATTAGAATCAAAATATTCTTTGCTGTACTACAAAAACATTAAAAGGACAGACAGCGTTAGCAAATCGTAATTGAAGTCGTCACTTGACAGCCCATTTTGGCACCATTGTGTTACAGGCTAAGGGCCCTGGACGACGCTTGGTGCGCCGACCAGCAGCCCGATGGTCGGACGACATCGTTGTGTCGGCGGAGGGTCCATGGATGCGGATGGCGAGGGACCGTGAGAGGTGGCGCGAGGGGAAAATGGCCTATACGCAGAGGTGGACTGATGGTGATTGTGAACTCGGTCACGGAATGTGCCTATAAGCTTAAGACTAAGACTAGAAGCTCGATGGATATTGTAAAGCTGAAATACATTGGACTACTTTAGCTTTTGAACGAGGGAGTTGGCGTAAGAAGGAAGAGTCCTATGCCCTGCAGTGGCTTGACTGACTGAATGAGCGGGTGAGTGGTTGAGTGAGTGAGCGAGAGAGTGAGTGAGCGAGCGAGAGAGTGAGTGAGTGAGCAAGAGAGTGGGTGAGTAAATGAGTCAGTGAACTTACTGTAGAGTCCAAAGTTCTTGGCGTAACTCTGCGCGCAGACCAGTTCAAACCCTCGTGAGACGAAGTACCGCACGGCCCAGGCGTCGCGGTCGAGGTCGCCGCTGGCGAAGCCCTGATAGGCGCTGTCGAAGAACGGGAACAGCTTGCGCTCCTGAAAGACGAGTAAGACGTTACTTTTAAAGTCTTCCTATTTATACCCCAGGGGCCTTAGCCTGTAACGCAATGGCGTATCGACGACGTCCCAGCAGAAGGACAAAACCGGGGTTTCCTCGTTCTTCTCCTATAACCAGAGAACTAATCCTCTAGTATTTGAAACAGAATATTCTTTGCTGTACTACAAATACATTTAAAGGACCAACAGCATTAATAAATCGTAATTGAAGCCGTCAACTGGGAGCCCATTTTGGCACCATTGCGTTACAGGCTAAGGCCCCAGTTTCTACACTGTTTTTATTAGCTGTTGGTCTTCCATAGAATCAAATAATTGAAAAACCGACTTCGAACCGGAGGTACTCAATTCGACCAGTTTTTTTTTGTGTGTTACCACCACAGAACTTTTTTCTCGGTGAACCGATTTTAATGATTTTTTTTTTTGTCTAAAATGGTATACTTCCCGTGTGGTCCCATGGTAAGGTTCAGATGAAGTACTTCGGTGATGGAGAACGGAACTCCTCAATGGACAGCAGTAGATCACTCGGAATCAGCTTAATAATACTTTACCTTTTCAACCGTGAAGTCTGTTTTTTTTAAATTTTGTTTGAGACGGAGATCTCACAGGCTTATTGTGTTTCGGCTTTTCTTTAACTGAATGTTCGACTTAACACCCTGTATAGACCTAACTAACTAAGTGCTATTTTAAGATAAGAAACTGTGTGCTTATTTATCGTATTAGGGTAACCTGTAAAGGTAGAATAAGTGAGTTTTCAAATAAAATAAAAAAAAAAAAATTTCCGAATACCTCTACAACGAAATTCCGAAGCTACAGTTCTCACGTCAGAGCCAGAATCAAGTCTGTCATGCAGTTCGATATGATAAAAGTTGTGTGTAAAATACTGTCTCCTTTGCACATAAATGTCTCTTTTTTCAAGAGCGTGCAATGAAAACAGTTAACTTTGGTTCCGAACGAGCAGAGGAGAGCGTGTGCTACTCTCGCTCTGTCGCTCAGTGCTGATAGAAGACGGTGATGGAAAGATTGTTCTTGATACTGAAGATAATATTTAATGATGATAGAGAGGTGGCTAGTGACTCTAGCCACCTCGCACTGATATTGATAGTTTACATTATTGCTGTATGAGTGGTTTGGGCGAGTGGCTGCAGCCGACTAGTTTGACAATTGTAAGTGCGGCGTGAACCGAACATTGCATAGGGCAATGTCAGCAATACGGCGACCTAAAACCCATGTATCATAGTTAGCTTATACAGGTCCTTTCCAAAGACAACAGCCTTGTGTCCCGCAACGTACCTCCATAACATCGGCGACCTTCTCCCATTGCTCGTGTGTGGGATCGATCCCGGTCGGGTTATGCGCGCACGCATGCAGCAAGATGACACTGTTCTCGGGCGCACCGCGCAGGTCCTCCAGCCAGCCGTCGAAGTCGATGCGGCGGTTCTTGGCGTCCCAGTAGCGGTACCGACGCGGCGTCGTGAACCCGGAGTTCATAAAGACCAAGTGGTGGTTCTCTGTGGGAGAAATCAGACGTCACTGTAAAGCTAGACGTCCATTAGCGGCGGATCGGACCGGGTCGGGGCGAGCCGCAAAATAAAAATCCGCCTGCCTGTATTTGTATGAAACAGCGTCCACCAGCGGCGGATTATTGCGCTGCGGCCCGCCCCGCCCCGTTCCGCCGCTAGTGGACGCTGTTTCATATAAATACAGGCAGGCGGATTTTTGCGTTGCGATGCGCCCCGGCCCGATCCGCCTAGTAGACGGCAGCCTTTACAATGAGCCGTTTTCAAAGAACAAATTCAAAGCAGTTCATAGACGGCGTTTACTGGCGTTGCCGGAAAAGAACCGGAATTCGGTTGTCAAATTTCGCTTAGCACAGATTAATTTTGACAGCCGCCTTTAGGAGCCATCTATGAAATGCTTTGTGAATTTGTGCTGAAAACGGCTGATTTCCTCAGTGTTGAGAATTTTGGCAGAGGAGAGAATACTTTATTGGGTTCCGTCATTCACCCGCGATGCGAATCAACGTCAACATAAAAGGGCTAATTTTAAGACGGAGAAACATACACATACTGAAAAACAAATAGTGGACAAAATGTGTAAATTCAAGATGATTTTATTAGATGTAAAATAGTAGATACAAAAATTACTAATGAGCGAAGCTGTGGGCAAAAGCTAGTTTATCGATATTAATTTATAGAAAAAATAGCCTTGGGGATAAAACCTGTTTGACTTTGTTAGATAGCGTATCCAAGTTCGCGATAAAATTAAGACGAGTCACGCTACCCGCGTAACATGAGATCTCGATATAAAAATATTTCGAGGGTGGTGAATTGTTAAAACGGACTCTAATGAGTTAGTATGATGGTTGATACCTTCGAATGTTATTGCTAGAAACCTTTGATATAAACTTTAGACAAAGGACTGGTATTATCAGTTTATCACCATAATTTTAACTTTATAATCGGCCACCGAATTTGTATCAAATATGTTTGTTATTTTCCATTACCATTCCCTTTATTCCCTAGCTAGGCCATAAAGGCTACAGCTTTGATGAAAAAGGCCAAAATTTTTGTAAGCTAATCCTGTTTACTTTATGTACCAATGTTATGTATGATGTAACAAAACTCTAGTCAACAAATAACAAACGTCCAACGATAATAATAATGATAAATGTTGCGTAATTATTATTATGATAATTATCATACTACGAGTACCAACCATGGTTATCTCGAGAGTGACAATCGCTTCGAACCCACGTTATCACACGTGTATTGTAATCTATAGCCAGCGAATAAAAAAATATAAGGCAGCTCTCGCGTTTTTGTCTTCTTGCGATTTTGAGTTGCCCAAATACCCACCCCCCACCTAAAAGGCGCGAAATGAATATTTCGCGTTTCTATTAGACTCCCTCCGTCTGACTCCTCTAAACTCAGGGCCGGCTAGCCAATTTGTTTATTGTTGCAAATTTGCCAAATCGTTTGTTGTAGGTGTCGTAACAAAAACACACATACGAACAAAAACCGGCCAAGTGCGAGTCGGACTCGCGCATGAAGAGTTCTGTACCGTTATCTATAAAAAACGGATAAAAATCACGTTTTGTTGTATGGGAGCCCCCTTAAATATTTATTTTATTCTGTTTTTTACTATTTGTTGATAAAGCGGTAACAGAAATACATCATCTGTGAAAATTTCAACTGACTATCACGGTTCATGAGATACAGCCTGGTGACAGATGGACGGGCGGACAGCGGAGTCTTAGCAATAGGATCGTTTACCCTTTGGGTGCGGAACCCTAAAAACAGCAAAAGAAAATTGTATTACTTTAATCATTTAGCGATGCCTTTTGGTATCAATCAACCGTAATCATAACGCTATCTTGAACTTTAATTTCGCGAGATCTTTATCAAGCTGGTACAGCCGGCTACACGCTAGGATACCCCTTTTTGTTCGATCGGCGCCCACCTTGCAGGCGCCGCGCGCGGCAGGAGCTGCCATGGGGTATCTGTTGTCTGTGGCCGAGTGTACAATGTGATTGTGTTTATTCTTATCACAAATCTGAATTTTAAAGCACTTACGTGCCAATACTGATGGCGGTGATATGAAAACATAAGCAAGATACAAAGTTGCCACTAGAGTCTAGCGGGAAACCACGTATTAATAGTGTCTAGACGCTCAATACGTGGTTTCCCGCTTTGTTGGCGGTCTTTTAACACCCAGGGGCTGTAACGTAATGGCTCCAAAATGGGCTCCCAGTTGATAGCAAAGAATATTCTGATTCTAATTCTAGAGGATTAGTTCTCTGGTTGTAGGAGAAAAACGAGGAAACCTCGGTTTCGTCATTCTGCTGGGACGCCATCGATACGCCTTTGCGTGGTGTAACAATATGGTTAGGGAGTGAAGTCCCACTTACCCCAGGTAGGGTTGGAGTAGTAGAAGGTGTCATACTTCAGATGCTTGTGGAGCAGTTCGGAGCCGACCCTCAGGGAACCAGTGCCCGACAGGGTTTGAACGCCAAATGTCTGTCAACAAATACATATTGTACAACCAGGGGCGTAGCTAGGTGACCGGGGGCCTTGGGGCAAATAATAAACTGG
Source organism: Zelleria hepariella (assembly GCA_949319315.1). NCBI lineage: Eukaryota > Metazoa > Arthropoda > Insecta > Lepidoptera > Yponomeutidae > Zelleria > Zelleria hepariella. The sequence continues at coordinate 3,672,273 of OX439391.1, forward strand.
GGAATAAACGGTTTAGGTTTTATCAAGTCAAAATATAATAGGTATCTATAATCCGCGGGGGATGAAAATGGGATGCGACCTTTTGGAACTGAGACGCGCGCGGTAAGCAAACTCGCGTCGAAGCAACCTTGTCAAAGTAAAATAAAGTATATTTTCAATTGACTTTGACAGGTTCCATCCCATTCTCATCGCACGCGGATTATATACAGGGTGTTCCAAATAAGGATGTCCAATCATTTTATTGTTGTGAAATAAAAATCGTTGAACAGTTTAGCTACAAAATTGAAAAAACTGGGTAAATTGAGCATTTCACGCCACGCTACTTTCATTGAGCAATAAAGTCGCATTCCAGATTCCCGCGTTTTATTAGCAAAAAACGCATCCAAAAAGAAGATTTTTTTTTTTCATTGGCGGCGCTAGTTGTGCCTTCGATATTCCCGTGAACTGGCCGCCTATTCAATTCAATTCAATTCATACATTTATTTCAGACAAAGTCATCTAATAACGGAGCACATGCTAGTTGCACATGTTTATTTGAAGACTTTCACATGTTTGTGTGTTTGTTATCTGATGTGGTGTACCGCAGTTTCCGACCCTAACCACATTGCTCACAATATGGGTCATTGAACTCAGTTTGATAAAGATAAAAGACTGATGAATGGTGTGGTGATGTTATAAAGGAGATGTACCAAATTCCATAGAAATCGTTTTTGATCACACTAAATGTATGTTCCAATACGCGACTTTTTAAAAGTTAGTAATTTTCTCTTCGTTTGTTAAACCTTTCGTCTTTTTATATTCATAACTTTGCAAATTCTTGCGAATCTTACTTGGCTGATTGCCATTTTATAATGCGCATCAAAAAGAACGCTATGAATCCGAAAATAAATTGATAAAATAAAAATTAATATTTGTACGTTTCTTCTTTAACCATTGATCAAATCGTGATGAAACTTTGCTAGGGTGTTTTGAGTGTGCCTACAAAAGCCCCAAGGCATATTCCTGATGCCCGACAATTAGTTTTTTCAACATTTACTGATAAAAACTAAGGTCTTTGCATCTACGTCAAGAGATGATTTATAATACAGCATCCAGTGGCACCTTCACTCACACTCGAAGGGTGAAGAGACTAATCGGCGCTGCAGTGTTTTGGTATTTACTGATAAAATGTGCAGTGTGGATAATATACTAACCTTTTTGGTGCTTTTTACTTTCTCTATGTGTTGTTCTCCTTCATCTTTGTGCATTGCTTTGAGACAATAAAATTAATAGTTTGTTTTGGCGAAATACGGAGTTTCCTTTTAAAATCAAGAACTAGCGATAGACAGCAGCCTCCACAGTGCTTACGAAAGTTTAAGTTGTAAAAATGTATAATTTCACTTACGCGGCCCTCGGTGATGGCGGGGTTGTCCTTTCCAAGGAGCATGGATACAGAAAGCACTGTGAACTGCTCTAGACCTGTGACAAAAATCACATCAGTAAAGTTTTAATCACATCTCACAATCTTTAGAACACTCTCTGCCGATTTCTGAATTGAGAAATTCGCTAAGCAAGCACTTAAGTATCGTTCTGTCTCTGCAGATTTCTCACAAAAGAATGTGACAGAATGATACCTAAGTATTTACTTATTCAGAAACCGGGCCTTTATCTTTATTCCTATTCTCTAAAACATCCACTCAATCATCGAGCGTCAAAATAATCAAAAATAGCCTTTACTGTGAAATGAAAAATCAATTTTTTTTTTACATTTAAAAAGGGGAATATTAACTGTTATGTTAGAGAATACAGTGGCAGCCCATCAGAGGCTATAGTGCGTTTCACGAAAGAGTTCCCTTGACGAAACTTAATAGAGACTTTTTTTGTTCAACCCAAGGGAATTCTTTAGTGAAACGCACTGTAGGTATATTTTTAATATTGCAAGACATTTTGAAAAATATTTCTTCTTTTTATGAAACTTTATGAGTTATGGCATAGTTTTTGGAAAATAAAAGTTTTAGATTTTCTATAGCATATTTTAATTGAAATACAACTTTCTTTGGGATTATGAGGAAGGAAAAAAGCAATGTTCGTGGATTATTTATGGTCCAATGTTGCCATTATTATTTTAAATAAATAATTACCTATATCTCTATATGTATTGACTCGGACGTTATTTCTGATAACCTTTGTATTAAAGGCAAAAACAGTTTTTTTTACTGTAACAAGTTTTTTACTGCCAGACAACGATGTTTAAAAATATACAATCTTCTATAGTTGTTATTGTTCAACGGTAGAACTATAGAAACCCAATAATGTGTAATTAGTAATTACAATAATATGAAATGCTCGCTAGCTTTCTTAAGAAAACCTCACACAATATTGTTTTGTAATACAACATCAATAAAAGTTACTAAAAGTATAGAATGCAAAATGCTCGCCATACATCAATAGAACAATAATGCCAATTGAAAATCATCTTGACACTTATGACAACGGAGGTCAAAGTAATCAACACATACCCAGCACCGGCAGGTATTCATGCAGCAGGGTGCTGTCTTCAGCCATTTGCTTCTCCACTTTACGCACGATGGGGAGCACCCAGGGTTTGCCATTCTCGTCTCTGTATGCTGAGGGAACAATATAATTAGTGGAAGCAGCTCAAAGGGCAAATTGGTGGGTTCTAAATAAAAGATTTATAGTTTTGTTCATTTGTTATAAAATTTTCTGAGGATAAGTTTTATCAGTATTACTGCCAATTTCTCGCTGAGCAAGCCTTTAAGTATCATTCTGTCTCTGCTGATTTCCCACAAGAGAATGTGACAGAATGATACTTAACCGCTTGATTGGCGTAAAAAAAAATCCAGTACCCTCAGGGCGTTTATGAGCCGAAGTAATACCAATTGGTTAAGTATTTACTTACTAAAATTTTTGATTCAGGAATGGGGCCTTAAACTTTTATAAGTTCTCCTAATAAACTGAATGAACTGAAATGATTAAATGTGCCCTGTACAAAAGGGAACATTAATCATTTTATAAGTTAACTGCCTAGTTTTATCGTACTTGATTGTTACATCAGATATTCCACAACACATTTAGAAAGTTTTATATAGGCGTTTTTTTTAGTCTGCTAATTCAAATTGTTCAAATTGTCCGTTTCACCTAGGATAAACAAACACTGGGTCTGAAAACAATGTTTATTTCTATTATGCTAATAAACTAAAAACTAAGGCCTTTGCATCTACGTGATGAGATGATTTATACAGCGTCCAGTGGCACCTTCACTCACACTAGATGGGTGAAGAGACCACTCGGCGCTGCAGTGCCTGGGACATTGTTTTAGATGGAGTAGGCTTGCCCAGCACCTATACCATCCTGACAGCTTAGTCGACCAAACAAACAATTTGATACTGATAGAAAAAAATAAAATGTTTGTGATTCATCATCATTATCACCATCAGCCACTGCTGAGTAAAGGCCTCACCCATGTTGTGGTTGGATAAAGTTAATGCAAAGAAACGGTCCAACCACGTCTTTGGAAGTTAAACCAACAGGAATCCTACTTGCAACCCTATTTAGTCGCTTGTAAAAAATAACATAGGAAGACAATCATGAGATCATTACTCTATCTAAAACGAACTAGATGAAAGATCAAATAACCGCGTGCAAAATCTATGCAAATCCAAAGATAAAGTCGCGAAAATGTAAACAAGTTTTAGGTTACATAATAGTTTATCTTGCAGGATAATAACCATAACTAAAATTACACAAGTAAATAGCTATTACTCACCGCCAACGGTCAAATTGACCTTGTTCTGGAAGTTATCTTCAAGATACTGCCCGTTTAGCTGGAACACCTCGATCGGAGGGCCCTGTTCGACCACACTGAAACGAGAAGCCATTTTTTGGTTTCTCTGCTAGGTACCGGCTGAGACGACTGTGCCACTTCAAAAACAACCGAAGAATGGTCAGAAATACCTAATTACAGTGTGATTTGTGCGATTTTACTATCAATCGGTGTCTCTTTCAAAATCAACATACCGACATAACCACAGAGTAAAAACGTCAAAAAGTGTTCACAGATTATGCTAAATAACCTTCAGCAATGTCAAAGTGTTGCCAACTTAGCATCGCGACGAACAAAACGCACCAAGTGATTTTTGTATCCGGTCGTTGGACGACAACTGGTGCACTCGAATTCGATAGCGAAACTTTAATAGCCCAGGAAACGAACGAAAAATAGGAAAAATAATTCGTGTAAAGCCAGATTTTGGCACAGTTGTAGAGGAAAGTGTGCTGAACAACATACTAAAAGTACTGATGGGTAGGGGGGGAGCTAAAGGGGGGAGGGGGGTGTAAAGGTCCCTTTTTTCAGTATTTCGCGAATAACTCGAAAACTGCTGCCTATAGCAAACAATGACCAACTACTGAATTAATATATACTAGTGGTTCGCCCCGAACTTCGAACTCGCGACCCCATATCTCAGCAAACCCTCGACCGATTTGGCTCATGTTCGAACTTACAAATTCTCTTTACCTCCTTTACCCGCCTACCAAATTTCATGGAGCTCCGACTAAATTTACTCAAGTTATCGTCGAACGAACATTCATACATACATACATATATACATACATACATACATACATACATACATACATATAAACGCCGGATTGTTCCAGTAGACTCGGAGAACTTCGCTCGCTTCGCTCGCTCGTTCAATAAAATTCTCTACAAAATGGATTAATAACATTTTTCACTGGATCGATATAATAAGGAAAAATGATTGGGAAATTATATTAGTCGCTTTGGTATAGGCGTGATTTTTAGCGAAAGTGCGACATCACCCTGGTGACGTGGGTTTTGGCACTACGCAGCTGATTGGGGTATCAAAAGACGCGTCTTGATAAGGGCTACATTATTTAAAAAAAACTTTGAAAAAAAGTCTAAAACAAATTGTTTTTAATCGAAAAAAATTGAAAAATGCGGTTGTTTTTCGCCCGGTTTTGGTGAGAAAAAAAAACATATCTCAAAAACGAAACAAGATATCGAAAAAATCTAAAATTTCCCTAATATACAGGGTATTTAAAGACCGCCAACAGAGCCGAAAGGTACGCATACTAGACACCGAAACAAAGTACTTTTTGATCAATTATTGCTGGGAAATAATTTTGGTTTTTTAGGTTATAATTTTAGAAAATATTTTATCGCGTAATGGAAGTGTAACGCAGACAATTCATATTGCGGAAGCATTGACATAAATTTAGGCTACTTACGCTCGAGGTGCCGATGTTTAGAATACATTGCGGGTTGCAATTTCAGCGTCGTTTTTTGTAAGAAGTATTCAAAATTTTGATATGTTTCATTGAGAAGAAATATTAAGGACTTGATACTGAACACATTTATGCAAAAATAAATTTTGAAAAGTCCTACTTTGAACCTCATTATCTCGGAAACCGTTGATTTCCCAGGCATAGTTCCTTGGGCAAAAATGATCCTTATGATGAGGACAATACGTGGTTTCCCGCTTTGTTGGCGGTCTTTTAACACCCTGTATATGATTTTGGACTATATTAAAAAAAATATTGCAGGTGCGTAACACTGATGAATTATTCAGAAGTTGTACCTTCATGACGCGGAGTTTAGTGCGTGAGCGCGGCAGTGACGGTGCATTTGACCTAAATACTTACAGATACAACAATGATTCAGCAAATCTCTACCACCTACCTGATGGGGTTGGACCAGAGGAGACGATGGTCCTAAAATTAGTGACCACCAACGACACTGTGGCACCTGACTCCATCCTCAAGACCATATTTAGAGCTCTCCGCTCGTAAACTCTGCGTCACGTCAAGTACAACTTCTGAATAACCTATCACTGAAACGAACCTATTTTTTTTTTTATATAGCCTAAAATCATATTCTATAAGGGTAGTTTTTTTAATTTTTCGATATGTTATTTCGTTTTTGAGATATGATTTTTTTCTCACCAAAACCAGGCAAAAAACAACATAATTTTTCTAATTTTTTCGATTAAAAACAATTTTTTTTTACTTTTTTAAATTTTTATAAATTATGTAGCCCTAGTCAAGACGCGTCTTTGGATACCCCAATCAGCTGTGTTGTGCCAAAACCCACGACACCAGGGCGATGTCGCACTTTCGTTAAAAATCGTGCCTATACCAAAGCGACAAATATCATTTCCCCGCCATTTTTCCTTATTAGGTATATCGATGCAGCGAAAAATGTTATTAACCCATTTTGTAGAGAATTTTATGTAGCTTAATTCATAGGCTAAAATCGAACACATACTTAAGTCCTCAGTACTGGACTACCTACGATAACGATCGAAGTTACATCTACGAAAATACGGGTTTAAATTAGGTAGGTATCTTAAAAAAGACTGCAAGTCCGTATAAAAATACTTACTTAATAAGCTAATTTTAAATTCACATTAAAGTAAAACATTAAAGACTACCCAAATCCGTACAAATACGGAAAAACCCATATTTGTGGCAACACTGGAGGTCCTTCGTCCTTCTCTTACCTTTCGGCGCTCGCGCTTTTAGCTTTGAATACGTAGGGAGGGATGGATCGTCCTTCGATCTTTGTAATAGGGGTGATTTTTAAAAAGCATTGCATTACTCTTGCGAATTTTTGCTCTGAATTTACCTACAGGGGCCTGCAGACAGTGCTTATTTTATAATTTTGGATCTTATGTTGATGCCATTAGGAGTGGTTTCTCTTTTGGTCGATTATTGCATTTCCACTTGTCGACCGGAAAGGTGAACATAATATGATCGAAAGTGTGTCGTTGCGTTGAAAAGTGATTTATTAAAATTTAATCGATTAATGTTGAATATTTTTTTATATGATTTTTGTAGCTTTTAGTACTGATATCGTTTCTTTATGATTGACTAAGGTAGTTTTTGGTATCAGAAAAAAATAAAAAGTCATCTCATCTCACTACTGTGGTTTTCATAATCATGATTGGAATGTCCCCTTAAAGTTTCGTTATCGAATTCGAGTGCACCCTGTAGACTGCCTGCTTTCTGCGTTGGCGTTGGATGAATCGCTATAATGATAAGAGTGAGACTTATGTAAAAAATTGTGATGTTTTAATGCTGAATAGGTATAATAAAAAGCATCTGATTATCTTCGATTAGGTATCTTGTTTCTTCGATTCCTCTGCTTCATCACCACTTAGTTGGCCGTAACTGGTCAAAACAGGATTTTTAAAGCGAGAAGCTTTTGGATCGTCCGACCGCACGATGGTATAGACAGATTTGTATTCCCTGTTGTCCCCGTCATTCACGTAATACTTCCAACATCCATAGTAAGCCATACCGATTCCAATCAAGGCCATTGCTGATGCTCCCATTATTTCCGGAATTTCCCAACAGCCTCTCTTGAAGAGGCCAACCCAAGTATTGGGGAATCTAACTTGGTGACCAATTTCTTTTGGTTCTGGCATTTTCTCAGTAGGTAATCACAGGTCTGTGTATTTTATCTCTTTATTTTTGGAGTTTGCATTCAGGCTTCAAAAATGTCAACGTGCGTGACAGTCTTGACTTCGTTGCTCTATTAGATCTATCCGAGCAAAAAGATCTGCATGTGGTAGACCTCTTTTGATTAACCCAGTACATTCAGGCTTTCGCTGGTCCACGCGCGCTCGTGGATATCAAGAATCACTACAAGATGGCCCTCAGGCCCTTTATTTCATCCTATTGATTTACATTAATTACACTCCGACCGACCGATGATTTACTTTGACCGGTAATATCGGGATAGACCGAGACCGAAAGTATGAAACGGGTAGCACAAACATAACGCTATTAATAAAATACTGGCAACATTGGTTTGAAAAAAGTTAACTGTCAAATACAGCTGTTGACAGCTATCACTTTGCGAAACGAGCATCAAGCAAGGAGGTTCCGATTTTTTCTATTTAAAATCGGATTCTACCTCTTTGGCCCAATAAAAAACACCGGAATGTCTTTCGGGGCACCAAGGAGAACTATCGGCCAGTTACTGAGGCAGGGCTGGACCGAGATTCCCGAGGTAATCGCCAGCACAGGAATGGCCGTCATCGGTATTGGAATGGCCACAGTAGGATGCTACAAATATGCCCAACAAGACGGCGATAACAGAAGATACAAAATGTCCTACGTTGTGATGAGACCCGACGACCCTAGAGTGGAGAAAATCAAGAAGAATTGAAGCTGCTTGTGTACAAAAATAGTGTAATTGTTAGCTTGGAGTTATGTAATAAAAATCTGTGTTGCTATTTTTTGGGTTTTTTTTATTGCTTTCTTTTTTCTTTACAATATTAACTTTTCAGCCAGTCGCATACTGGCATATAGTGTGATTTATTTACATTGAGTACAACATTCTAATAGCTAGGTATTCTTTTGCATCTAGGATTAGATAGACATTTTGTGGGACAGTTTATGCGGGAATAGCAGCCCGCCATTTAGCTAAGGGTAGGTTGAGCAATCCATTTCTCAGTGTCTGTAAAATGATCTTGTTGATCTCCCTTATAAACGCTGGCTTCAACTCCCTGGTCAGATCGTCCACTTCTTCATTCAGTGACTCGTTCACTTTTTCACCTGTAAATACAACAAATAAGTTTGTAGACATACAAGAATGCCACATTTACAGAATTCCCTTATCATCCAACTAAAATAATTACTTGCTGATGAGAAGGAAAAAATTGTACCAGGCATTAATCACACTACACAGGTGTAACATAATATGTTGCATGTATAATAAGAAAAAAATTTCAGAACCAGTCTGAGAAATAAACAGTTTATGATAGGTAATATAATGAGTTCAAAGTCTGAATTGTATAACAGGGCAATTTTAAAATATTTATTAGCTTTATTCCTGAAATGCGTCAACTGCTAAATGTGATTTCCAATAACTTTCACTTAACTTTAACAACTTTTCCCATAGCTCGACACTTTTTAATTTTACTGAATTTTTATTCTTATCCTTTAAAAGTTTGCATTTGCGCCTGCGCGGTGCGCTTTCGTACCCCATCACTCTCTACCACCTTTCCAGCATCTCCTGTAAACGCCGAAAATATTTTTTTTGTATGGAAAAATTAAATTGCGCTTTCACCAAAGTCGTGGAACAAAAGTTGTTGGAAATCACATTTCGAAGTTGACATGTTATCCATACAAAAAAATATTTGCGGCGCTTACAGGAATTGCCCTGTATTTACCTATAGGAGCACCCTGTAGCAAGTTGTCCAGATGGAACCTAAACTTCTTGAAAGTGAAGTCAGCCATAGTATCTTGCAGGTTCAGAACACCATTCTCGACTTTGAAGTGACACTTGGCATTGGATTCCACGTGAGCTGTAAGGTAGAATGGAGAAATTAGTTGGCTGCAAAAGAAATACCTCACGCACGCCTATGGTAGGTAGGTAATCGTATGAAGTAAAGACCAAGGCCACCCTTGGTGTCAGAGTTTTTAGGCCACCCAAAGCGCCTCTGACATGGTTTAACACATTCCGAGACATTCGCCGAGTGCCTTGGGCACCTTGGGAATCGTCCATAATAAACGGACCAAACTTATCTACGCCGGACAGGCGCGCCGAAAGGCACCTATAGTCTATAAAATATAGCTTGAGCTCTGTGACAGATGTCAAAGTGGTATAGGTAGTGATGGGACAATGTTGAGAATGATTATGGTAATAATTATTGATTATCAAGAATATTATTGCTAATAGGATTATTTTAAACACAGTATAAATGTATAGTGAAAACAAACATGGAATATTGATCAGACTCTGTTGCATACTTGCGCCAATGGCAAAAGCGGTCCACCATTTTGGTTCTCGCGCTCGAAATATTCACGTAAGCGAATAATAAACTCACGGCATTCACTATTTAGAACAGTTTTCTTCGTTCTCCGCATTATGCAACGAATAACAATAACAAACGATCAACAAACTCAACAAAAAACAAAGCAATGAGAACTGAAAACACGTAGCATAAAATAGGCGTCGGTCGGCACTCGTACTAACCAATTACAAGTACTAACTCACTCAACACAACACAACTATCAAGCTATCCTGCTATTCCTGCTGTCTGTGATCGTCGATTTTTTTATGTGCAAGATCAGCATAGTTTCTAGTCTATGGTTATGATAACTCATCGTACGTCACTAATTCTGCACCAATGAAGTATGAGATTATCGTAGAGTAAAACCGTAAAAAAATTCGGAACTTGATGGGTATGATTTCGATGACAGCTGTCACAAAGCTCAAGCTATATTTTACAGACTATAGCGTACATGTATGGCGCATAGACGCGTCGAAATGCACCACGCGTCGAATAATATTATTCTAGAATTTTACAGTTATGTCTGTCAAACGATACTCCGGATTTGTGGATTTAAGTGGGTGCATTTCGACGCGACTATGCGCCATACACGTATGTACGCTAGGTGCCTTTCGGCGCCTCTGTGCGTCATCTTTTATTACTCATTGTACCTACACCTTTCCACATTTTTATTGCCTCTCATAAAAGCTCATCTACCTGGGACGCACATAAGCGTCCAAAGTCACCGCTAAATAGTCGCGCGTGACGGCGTACACACGACAGCACGTCGACCCTTACACGCTAGCACTCTACTCGGTTACGTTACGGGCGACTTTACAACAAAAGTGTACACTCGACGTGCTGTCGTGAACGTCTGCGAGAAAATTGTGGCGCATATACGTGACCGAGGCACTTCGAAGTGCTATGTACCTAGCGCACTATTGCGCCGTCCGTGAGGCACTGGAAGATAGTATAAAATACGGCACCAACAACAACAGAGACCCCCGCACAAAGAGACCCAAAAATAGTCTAGTCAAGGTTACTTATTACTTTTTTTTTGTATTTTTTAATACTTACTAACGTTAGCCGTGAACGGTCCGTGGTCCTTGATGGTAAGCACAAGGATCTTGCCGTCGATGTCATAGTAGCCCAGCATCTTTAGCTCAGGGAACCGGATGCCCAAGTCGAAGCTGTACGTCGCCGGGTATGACCTGGAAACCAGATATATGACATTGTCATTGAAGGTAGACGATTAAGGCGATAGGATCTCGAGTCTTTAGGCGCTGGGCATAGTGAATTAGCCCGAGCGCAAAGAAAAATGTACAAAATCGATTCCTGAATTAAATACACGAAACAAATCGAAAATGTTCACATATCAAATCAAACCCTAGAATTAGGTGAGATCTATCTTACACAGCCAGTTTTGTGTCGAGATTCATAAACGTTTTGAAGATATGTTGGATGAAAAAAAATAGGCGGCGCACTTTTTTTTCAGACAAAATATCTTGCAATCTCTTATGGATATCAACAAAAAACTGGCTGTTTTAGATAGCTCTCATCTAATTCTAGGGTTTGATATCTGAAAATTTTCGTTTTTTTTAGTGTATTTCATACAGGAATCGATTTTGTGCATTTTTCTTATCGCGCGGGCTAATTCACTATGCCCAGCGCCTTAAGTGGAAATAGGCAGGAAGATGGCCGGTGGACAAGGGCAGCAAGCAACAGAGTGGCGTCCAAGAACTGGACGGCGGTTGGTGGACTAGGCCGACTAAACTGTCAGGATGGTATAGGTGCTTGGCAAGCCTACTCCATCTAAAACAGTGTCCCAGGCACTGCAGCGTCGAGTGGTCCCTTCACCCATCTAGTGTGAGTGAAGGTGCCACTGGACGCTGCATAAATCATCTCATTCCATTCCATTCAGTCGTTCCCTCAGTGCTGAGGATCGTGACCATCATTGAAGGTGACGTAGAGTTCTCCATTGCGCTCTATCACTCGCGATGTGGATCAGTTCGTTCAGGTGTTTTTGCGTGGCTTTGGTTATAATATCCGTCCATCTAGCGGGTGGTCTGCTTCGATCTCTCTTTCCCTCCACTTTTCACCTTTCACCCACCAGCTATCAGGTCCTCTACGGGCTATGTGTCCAAAGAACGTTGTCTAAAGATTCGTTGACATATGATTGAGAGTGGATTGCGTGTTTTCAGCTCTTCGCGTATAGACACATTTGTTCTTATCGCTGTCCACGGAATCCGTAGCAGTCGCCGCCAACACCACATTTCGAATGCATCTATACATCTCAACATATTTTTCTTTATGGTCCAAGTCTCGCTGGCATACATAGCAATTGAGAACACCAAAATCATCTTATTAGGTAGATGCAAAGGCCTTGGTTCTGTATTAGTTTTATTTGTACCTGATATAGCTGATCTCGAAGTTAGACAACCCGTAGACGAGCACATCCTTGAACTGCGCCCTGAACTGAGTGGCGCCGTTGCTCTCTATCACCTTCACTTGCTTGAGGTACAAGGGCTCGAGTATGGGCACATCCCACTTCTTTATACCTGGGAAAAAGTTAACCAGTTAACCAAGGGCGTCGCCAGCCGATGGCGCAGGGGGGGGCAAGTTGTCTTTACCTACTACAATTCATACTTTTCTCATTCTCTATGAATGAGAAAAGTAGGTATGAATTGTAGGTAAAGTCGACGGCACATGAAGCTTTTCACTTGTACTACGAGCCTTCCATCTACAGCCAGAGCGTAGTTGAGCGTACGGGATATTAGGAGTGGAATTGGTGAATTCATTCGAGTTTCGGGAATGATTGTTCAAGGCTTGAACTTCAAGCAAATTAACTCAAAGACTTTGGTTGCATTATATTTGGCAACTTTTTTATAATCTCTAGGGGGGGGCAGCTGCCCCTCCCTGCCCCCCCTTGGCGACGCCCTTGCAGTTAACCACTATTCTTCTTCTTCATAGGGTGCCTCTCCGACTCAGCTAAGGTTGGCGGTCAGGTCTGCATATCTCTCTTTGTCTCTCGCGAGGCGAAATAGCTGGGCAGCACTCGCGATGCCAGTCCACTCTCGTAGGTTTCTGGAGCACTATTAGAGTTGGACATATCACAAATGCCGCAACGTCTATTAATTACGTGATGCGTTTAGGGGGATAGGGAATCGGGCCAAATCTCACCCAATCTCACGTAGGGGAGAGGCAGGGGGGGGGGGGGGTGTAATTAATGGACCCCTAATGACTCGCGTTATTCACACATATTGTGGCTTATAGGTCCAAACTCCAAGGAGCGAGCAATGCTCGGTATTTCAGCTCTTGGACCGTATACCGAACGTCGTAATAAGAAGCCGCACAAAAGTGGCAGACGTCGGAAAACGTCTTTGAAGTGGAAGTGGGCAGGACACCTGGCTAGACGCAATGACGGTAGATGGACGAAGTCCATTGTGGAATGGCGACCTCGTGAGGGGAAGAGATCGGTTGGGACCACCAGCCGCGCCTGGCACAGGATCGTGACGGTGGCGTGAGCATGAAGAGGCCTTTACTCAGCAGTGGGTGCCTTCTGGGCGTCGACTAGTTTGGACGTCCCAAGTATCGCTAGTTTGACGAAGTCTCAAATGACTTGCGCGAACTCCAGGTGGAAGATTGGAAAGAAGTGGTGCAGGACAGAGAGATGGCGTCTTTTGGTTGCGGAGCCAGCGTAGTAAGCAAGTAGGGTTTCAACAGGCTGATGATGAATAAGTAGTGAAAAACTTACCATATTTCATGTACGGCCTCAATAGAGTGGTGATTTTTATTAAACACTTATTTAGCGAATCTATATCATGGACGTCATGACTTAATATTTCTTGAGCTGGAAAGCAAACCAAAATCGTTATTATGGGTTACACAGAAGTTTTTGTTCAATTACTGATATTATTCGATATTATTTTAGATGTTGTAGGGTTGCCGAGCACCTATACCATCCTGACAGCTTATTCGGCCAAGGCTACAGGAAAGCCCACAGGCACTACATCGTCCGAATGGTCACTTCATTAATCTAGTGTGAGTGAAGGTGCCACTGGAAGCTGTATAAATCACCTCATTACGTAGATGCATGCAAAGGCCTAAGTGCATACTGAAAAGAGTAGAATAAAATGGCTACTTACTTATAAAGTTAACGACATCCTGTTCCTGCTTCGGCGACAAAGAATCAGCACGGGCACTTCCCAAAACTCCCAAAACTATGGCAGTTAAGAGAAATCTTACTAGGGACATTTTTTCACAGTTAGAGCACTTCCATTGGGCACTTATAAGCTGTCACTAGCCTATTTATAAAGATCCCAAACTGTGTTTGTTCTAGACAGTTTCCAAATGGTATTTTAATTGTATCACGCCATTTGTGGTCGCGACGTGCGTAGGACAACATAATTAATGTTCGCTTTCTTTGACCACAAAATGTAAACAACTCGTTTGAATAGGTTATTGCCACGTTCTTACAGTCAGCGAAATAAATGAACAGTGCTATTTTAGTCCAATACTGACATTTACAGTGTAGATGCAAAAAATTAAGAATTGTTTTTTTTGCACGCAAAGCAAAGTAGGTACGTACAAAAGAGAGAAAATAACAGTTATGTGAATTGATGTCTGAAACAGGAACAACCCAAAAAAGTAAGTCCTGTCATTTGCCAGTGCATTTCCAGGTGGGTTACCCTCGACGCTTTTGCGTTCATATTGACAGTTTTTTTATTAATTTCTCTTTATAGCTTCTCGCATAGTCTTGCTTTGATTTTATGTACTTCATATAATGTTTATTCAAATATAACGTTTGTGAAAAAATTGCGTCAAGGGTAAAGGATTTCGTGGTGTATTGAAATGGTATTATTTTTTAAAAGTACTTATTTGCATTTTTTATTACTACTACAAAGAAACGTAAACAAAATAATTAAGATCACAATTTAAAACAGGCACAACTAATGTAATACTGGCATATCGTTCACTTTTTGCCCCTCCCCTTCTTTCCTTTGCTAGTGCTGGGCTCTGCCTCTTTTTTTGTTGATGATTTCGTAGATTCCTTCTTCTTTTTAACCTGCGGACACGTTATAATGTTGTTACTATTCGTAAAAAAAAACTAAAACATCTTCCAGACTTCAGTCTTCATTGCGGATTGAAACCAAAATTCTAGATTGTTTGTGCTATTTTGATGAATAAAAATCACTACTTAAGACGCCGTACGTCTCACAACTAGCGCCGCCAATGGAAAAAAAATCATATCTTTTTTTTGGATGCGTTTTTAGCAAAAAACGCTCCTGCGATTTCTCAACGCGAGGCTATTTTTAGGACCTAAGGTTTGGATTCCAGGATTGGATTTCCTACGAATGCAATCAATCGATTCTCGCCAAAAGTGGCCACTTTTGGCGAGAATCGATTGCATTCTTAAGTTCTAGGATCTGGAATCCAAACCTTCTAAAAATAGTTAAGCCTCGCGTTGAGAAATCGCAGGAGCGTTTTTTGCTAAAATCGCATCCAAAAAAAAGATATGTTTTTTTTTTCATTGGCGGCGCTAGTTGTGAGACGGTTTTCACCTTAATTATTTTAATCAGCATATCGCATAAACGGCTGAACCGATTTTGATCAAACATATTGTACGATCACTCGCTAGAAAACCTGCTTTTAAATTTAAAAAGCCGCATCTAAATCGGTTCACCCGTTTAAGACCTACCGGGCGCGTTTTTAGAACCTTTGCATTAAAATAGCTACAACTTCATATTTTCTTATCCAGTTTCGATATTTTTTTCACAGAAAAAAATTGTTTTAGATGTCTCTATAAAACTGTATACATGGTTCAAATTGAATGATCCTCATTGTAAAGTCGAAATAAAGCTACGACGGAAAAGTGGCGGAAACCGTACTTTACCATCAAAGCCGTACCTTCTTGATCATGCCATCTCCCTCCGCGTCACTGTTCTGCTCGTCTTCCGTCCCGCTCTCTCTCCCGTCCTCCTTGTTCCGCTTACTCTTGGTGAAGGAGGGCGCCGCGTAGGGCAAAGCCGGGGCCTGCTTGTTGTATGTGCGCGTCATCGCCGCTTTTACCTGCGGAGTTGTAAATATACAGGGTGCACTCTAAGTCAATAGCGGAACTTTAAGTAGGCAATCTACTGATCAATACAAACAACTTGTACTAGGTGGCGAAGAAAAATGGAGTGAAAAAAATATCAGCTGTTCCATACAAAAGTACTGCGCCAAAGGTATGAAACAGCTGATTTTTTTTTCGCTCTATTTTTGTCGCCACCTAGTACAAGTTGTTTGTATTGACCAGTAGACATCCTACTTAAAGTTTCGCTATCTACTTAGAGTGCACCCTGTAGTATGAGTTGTGGAGTGCCAGGGCCGGATTTAGAAGTGTGGAGGCCCTGGGGCAACAGAGGTGTGGAGGCCCCATTGTCTTTGCGAGAACTCTTTAATTTTCCAATCAGAAAAATTTGGTGCTGATGTATGACGAGCTTCACTGCTAATGGAATGCCGACTATTTGTGAGCTAGTGTTTAACAAGGCCTGCATATTTGTTTTTTTACTGTTTTTTTTATAAGTTCAATTTTTGTGGAGGCCCTGGGCGGTTGCCCCCTTTGCCCCCCCCTTAAATCCGGGCCTGTTGAGTGCAAACAGAAAATGGGTTCGTTGGCACTTTTTAAATAATAATTCACTAGACGAATAGTCACTTCGTAGAATAATGTTGCCATTTATTGCAATAGTGATCCGTTCCGTTCGTTGTGATTTAACTCGGTCACACAAAGTCAATAGGAACATCTCTACATGCAATTTAATAAGATTCCTGTGTCTGTCTGTACGCTTACAAACGGATGTTGATGCGGTTAGGAATATTTTCTTAAATAACTTCAAAACAGTTTTTTTTATTTGCTTTTTCTTTTGATATGTTACACGATATAGTTAGCAAAACTTTTTTTTGTACTTTATAATTTACCCCCCCAAAGTGAATTTTAAACATAGGGGCCATGTTTAAAATTCATTTATTTACGTTGCACGTCAGTGTTTGTAGCTAATTTCAACTCGATCGCTCCAGTAGTTTCGGAGGCTGTGACAGACGGACGGACGGACGGACGGACAATACGCACGAGTGAACCTTTAATGGTTCCGTTTTACCCTTTTGAGGTTTGGAACCCTAAAAATTGTGCATTTCCCAGCAAGCTACTTTCGTTGAATCCTCATGCTTCATTTTGCCCATAGAAAATAGCTCACTACCATGGGAAGCTTCATTAGTGTTTAAATATGAGTAAAAACTTTTTTTTATTTCAAATGTTACCTTCGAGTCGACCAGTATCATAGGGTCTTACCTTCGAGTCGACTAGTATCAAAGGGTCTTACCTTCGAGGCGACCAGTATCAAAGGGTCTTACCTTCGAGTCGACTAGTATCAAAGGGTCTTACCTTCGAATCGACCAGTATCAAAGGGTCTTACCTTCGAGTCGACCAGTATCATCGGGTCCCGCTGTCCCGGCCACGTGGCGAGCTCGGTCAGCGAGTCAAGATCCTCCCGCGGCAGGTGGTACGCGCTCAACACGTCTATGGCGCCGCTGATGCCTTCGCTCTTTAACTTGACCAGTGGCGTCACGATGGCGTCTCGGAGGTAACGCGCGTAGTCCAGGAAGATTGACGATTTGGAACCGGTTGTGCTGTTAGGGGAGATCAATTTTATTTATCAATATGAAGGAGAATGATCGGAATGTAGGTCATCTTCATCATTCATCATCGTGGGCGTCACTTGGGAACCAGGCAAGAGAGGGTCCAAAGTAAATAAAGAACTTTAATGAGCTCAAAGCTTACGAAACAGTTTGAGAAACTAAACAAATTAGAATTACACGCGAACCTTTTTCTGCCGGGTGACCACAGAACACACTGTGTGACACATGGAAACGCGGGAAAATCTTAATCTGTCATTCGGCGCGGTCCGAATTGAGTTCGCGTTGCAAATTGTGGTTAATTTTGTAAGTATTATTTGACATCCGCGAGTCGCGACAAATACATAAAAAAAACTACTAAATTGTCATACCCCCGACATTTTAGCTTCAAATTAGCATAATTATCTCATAAACTGCTAAACCGATTTGATAAAACATATCTTTAACCCGTGGGTTTCCTCACGATGTTTTTTCCTTCACCGTTAGCGAGTGGTTTTGCTACTTCAAATTCACAAATGTAATTTACGTAACTTTGAAAGTAAACGAGGTCATTGGTACATGCCTGCGCCGGTAATCGAACCTGGGTCTCTAAAGCGGGGGTGGCCTAGCTAGTGGTAGAACATTGGACCGGGTGCCGACCACTCAATGAATATCGAATTGTCATAATAAACTATGAATTGTAATTTTATGAAACAGGCACCAGCCCCTGTATTCTCTAAAATATCCACCGGTTTTTAGATGTCAAATAAAAGATATCAATAATAAATGTTCATATCAATAAGGGCTATTTTCGAGTATTTTGACTCTCAAAGGTTGAGTGTTTTTTTTACATAATAGGCCCGCTGGTCAATGTTGCAGGAAAAGACTGGATGAGAAACTCGTTAAGAATGGCGTGTAATGGAAGAGACCTACGATCAGCACTGGGTGGCTAAGGGTGGTATTCTAGAACGCTACTTAAACTCAGTTCAAACTAGAACGCTACTTAAACAGTGTTTAAACTCAATTCAAACCAGAACGCGACTTGAACTCTGTTTAAACTCAGTTTAAGTAGAGTTTAGTAGTGTCGACTGTCGATAAAACAGTGCATGTTTTGATTAGAATGTCCCTCTCTTCATATCAAAACATGCACTGTTTTATCGACAGTCTGAACTCTGTTTAAACTCAGTTTAAGTATCGTTCTAGAATACCACCCTAAAGGTTGAAGAAGGAACTAACCTGAGCCTGGTATGAGCGTGTATCTCCTGCGCCAGCCGCTGCATCTTGTTCCTGCGCGAGTTCTTCCCGAGCCAGCCCGGGAACTGGATCTGTCCCGACAGGACTGTCCCGGGGGTTACTGAACTGACACTAACCTGAGCCTTGTATGAGCGTGTATCTCCTGCGCCAGCCGCTGCATCTTGTTCCTGCGCGAGTTCTTCCCGAGCCAGCCCGGGAACTGGATCTGTCCCGACACGGACCGGTCAGTACCGTGCCGGGGGTTACTGAGCTGACACTAACCTGAGCCTGGTATGAGCGTGTATCTCCTGCGCCAGCCGCTGCATCTTGTTCCTGCGCGAGTTCTTCCCGAGCCAGCCCGGGAACTGGATCTGTCCCGACACGGACCGGTCAGTACCGTGCCGGGGGTTACTGAGCTGACACTAACCTGAGCCTGGTATGAGCGTGTATCTCCTGCGCCAGCCGCTGCATCTTGTTCCTGCGCGAGTTCTTCCCGAGCCAGCCCGGGAACTGGATCTGTCCCGACACGTGACCGGACAGGACTGTCCCGGGGGTTACTGAGCTGAACATCGCCTGTAACATACAGAAGGGGTTAAGTTTTTAAAGCCAAAAAGCTGTTCAACAGGTGCCAAAAAAGAAGAGACTTGAGCATGCCCGCCGCTCGTCTTTCGCCGGGGGGTAATTGTCTAACTTTTGAATCTATCGCAATCCCTTTCAAATTGACATTTGAAGGGTGCTGACTAACTTCAGACTGCATTTATTTGACACATACTGTCATTGAAAGCGATTGGGATAGGTATAGAGATTGCGACTCGATTTTTAAGGATAGTGAGTGAAGAAAATAGCAAAATCATTCACGCAATTCCAAATCATTTAATTTGTATTGCGATTTGACTCTTCCGTTCTGTTAACGATTGTGATTTAAAACTTAGACAATTCCATTCTAAAGTCGCAATCACGATTATAATCCCGATACCTTTGAAAGGGATCGCGATAGATTCAAAAGTTAGACAATTAAGGCCCTGGTACGTATAATCGTATAGAAGCTACAAATATCACTTACTTGTATGGGCAATAGGTTCCAAGCTTGGCTGCGTCGTATTCTCGACTCGACGAGGTCGCCCAGACTTATGCTGTCAGCTGCTTGGCTCACACGGTCCAGGATTTCATTTCTAAAGTAAAAATAATATCATTAGAAGGAGGTTTGGGACCAAATCGTAGAATCTTAAACTATTGTAAGTATTGAAAACTAGTCGAAATTATTTTCCTGAATGAATTAATTATTCCCCTGAATTAATGAATTATTATATTTTCAAGGTACAACTGCGAAGTCCAACTGTTGTGCCACGGTGAATAAATATACCCACGATTCTCGACATCAGGCTGCTTTTTACGAAAGAATTCCCTTGATTGAACAAAAATAAAGTTGCGAAAGTAGCGTTAGATAGGTCATACTATGCGAAGACCCGAACACCACCCCTCCAATATAGCACTGAACTTGTGTTCAACTGGAACACGGAAGAGAGGGCGCCCTAAAACCACCTGCCCCCTTAGGACGCTGATCTTTTGCCTACTCTCAACTGTCACCTTAGCCACTTAACACTACTGAGGTGACAGTTAACAGTGGCTAAGGTGACAGTTGAGAGTAGACAAAAGGCCTAACAGTCTCGAGATGGGCATATCCGAGCTTGAGACGAAGGCACAAATCGACCAGATTGGAAAACTGTTTTGAGAGCTTATGTGCCTGATTAGGGATAACAGGAATTCGAAAAATTGTCCCTATCACCTTGTATAAGAACTTTGTGAAGGGAACTTTGGAAGACGATCAGTCGGAAGACCAGCAGCCCGATGGTCGGACTGCATTGTCACAGCGGCGGAGGGTCCATGGATGCGGATAGCTAGGGACCGTGAGAGGTGGCGCGAGGGGAAAAAGGCCTATACCCAACAGTGGGCAGAGGTGGGCTGATGACGATGATATTAATGATGATGTTTTACTTTTCGTATTGTGCAAGACAAGGCTCGGTGTCAAGAGGATCCACAGGGTCCGAAACACTATGCCGCGATCCAAAACCCACATTGCCGACGTGGGTCTTGCGACGGCAAAACTAAAGTGGACCTGGGGCCTTAGCCTGTAACACAATGGCGTATCAATGGCGTCCTAGGTAGAAGGACAAAACCGGGATTTTTTCGTTGCTCTCCTACAACCAGCGAACTAATCCTCTAGAATTAGACTCATAATATTCTTTGCTGTACTACAATAACATTAAAAGAACCGACACTGGACCGACAGCATCAATAAATCGTAATTAAAACCGTCAACCGGAAGCCCATTTTGGCACTATTGTGTTACAGGCTAAGGGCCCTGGGCTGGTCACGTTAGCCGAATGCACCATGGATAGGTGGGCTAGAGTTGCCACCGAGTGGGTGCCCAAAGGCGGATATCGCAGACGGGGCCGGCCGAGAAGAAGATGGAGAGACGACCTCGATAAGTATTTGCCGGAGTGGTCGGAGGTGTCTGGGCTGAGAGGGGGGAGGCCTTTGCCCTACAGTGGGACACTATACAGGCTACATTAAAAAAAATGTGCAAGTCGTATACGTACTTGGGGCAATGAGGCGCGACGCTGAGGTAGTTCTCTTGGACGAAAAGCGGCGCAATACTGTAGTCGTAGAAAAACAGGTCGCTCTTGTCGTTTATAGACATCGTCTTGTGGTCCTCTGCTGAAAACACCTTGCGGATCACTTCCCAGGGGCCCTGCCGAAGAGTGAGATTTCGTTATAGAATTTAGAAAGATAGACATTTTACCCCATCAATAGGCGCACCAAATCGTAGAAGAATCTAAACTTCCCTTTCCTTTTTTGTTTTTTTTTTCCTTAAAATGTTCAAAATGTCCCTTACCTATAATGTCCCTCTTCCAAACGTAAGGGTCATTTTGAACAAATACCCAAAATGTCCCAGTCCGAAAAGTGTATTTCCCAAAAAGTCCCAGTATGATGATGCCTTTACCAGTTTGACATCCTTCTTCACCCTCGTAGGATCTTGATCTTTTCCCTTTTCCACAATGACCCTTTCCTAAGTTTCCAATAATGTCCTTTTCCCAGAATATCCCTTTCCGAAAATGTTCTTTCCTATAGTGACCTTTTCCCAAAATGTCCCTTTCCTACAATGTCACTTTCCCAAAATGTTCAAAATGTCCCTTACCAAGAATGTCCCTTTCCTAGATTGTCCGAAAATTGGATTTCCCCAGAGGTTCCAGAATAATAATGAACACACCAGCTTGATATCCTTCTTCACCCTCGTATCCTCCGCCGCCCCAGGGTTGGCAGCGTACATGGAGAGCGAGGTGAGGGTCACCCGCACGTCCTGGCTACAAGCCACGATCAGCTGCGTGAGCGTGTCCGGCGGTATCTTGATCTTTTCCCTTTTCTACAATGATCCTTTCCTATAATGTCCTTTTCCGAGAAAATCCCTTTCCAAAAATGTTCTTTCCTAGAATGTCGCTTTCACAATATGTTAAAAATGTCCCTTTCCCAAAATGTTCAAAATGTCCCTTTCCCAAAATGTTCAAAATGCAACTTTCCTATAATGTCCCTTTCCGAAAATGTCCCTTTCCCAAATGAAAATGTCCCTCACCCAGAATGACTCTTTCCCAAGATGTCCCTTTCCTAGAATGTCCCTTTAACAAAATGTTAAAAATGTATTTTTCCCAGAATGATGATGAACATACCAGTTTGATATCCTTCTTCACTCTCGTATCCTCTGCCGCCCCAGGGTTGGCAGCGTACATGGAGAGCGAGGTGAGGGTCTGCCGAACTTCCTGGCTGCAAGCCACGATCAGCTGCGTGAGCGTGTCCGGCGGTATCTTGATCTTCTCCCTTTTCCACAAAGTCCCTTTCCGATAATTTCCTTTTCCGAGAATGGTCCTTTCCAAAAAAATTTTTCCTAGAATGTCGCTTTCTCAAAATGTTCAAAATGTCCCTTTACTATAATGTTCCTTTTCCAAACTGTTCATAATGTCCCTTTCCTATAATTTCCCTTTCCCCAGATGTCCCTTTCCTAGAATATCACTTTCCCAAAATGTTCAAAATGTCCCTTTCCCAAAATGTTCAAAATTTCCCTTTCCTAGAATGTTTCTTTCCTAGATTGTCCGAAAATTTGATTTCCCCAGAGGTTCCAGAATAATAATGAACATACCAGCTTGATATCCTTCTTCACCCTCGTATCCTCCGCCGCCCCAGGGTTAGCAGCGTACATGGAGAGCGAGGTGAGGGTCTGCCGCACGTCCTGGCTGCAAGCCACTATCAGCTGCGTGAGCGTGTCCGGCGGTATCTTGATCTTTTCCCTTTTCTACAATGATCCTTTCCTATAATGTCCTTTTCCGAGAAAATCCCTTTCCAAAAATGTTCTTTCCTAGAATGTCGCTTTCACAATATGTTCAAAATGTCCCTTTCCCAAAATATTCAAAATGTCCCTTTCCCAAAATGTTCAAAATGCAACTTTCCTATAATGTCCCGTTCCCAAAATGTTCAAAATGTCCCTCTCCCATAATGTTCAAAATGTCCCTCACCCAGAATGTCTCTTTCCCAAAATGTCCCTTTCCTAGAATGTCTTTTTCCCAGAATGATAATGAACATACCAGTTTGATATCCTTCTTCACCCTCGTATCCTCTGCCACCCCAGGGTTGGCAGCGTACATGGAGAGCGAGGTGAGGGTCTGCCGTACGTCCTGGCTGCAAGCCACGATCAGCTGCGTGAGCGTGTCCGGCGGTATCTTGATCTTCTCTTTGAAGCATATGGACAGCATCGCTGACTGGAATGAGAAGTTGGTTTTAACAATTTAAACCATACAAACAGGTGATGGTAAAGGCACACTAGAACCCAATGAAAACAGATCAAATATCTTCTTTTTGGATGCGTTTTTTGGTAAAAAAGCGAGTCTTTAAAGACCTAAGGCCTAGAATCTAGATCCTACGAATAAATCCTGCACAAGTCGAAAGTGGCCGCTTTTTCTGGTGCGGGATTTATTCATTAACAGCGCTAGTGGACGGCCAGATTGTAAAAAGGCAAACCCATGCAGACAGATATAACTTGTACGGCTTCAACCTGGCTTCAACACATTTGTGAAAATTCAGTCATTTCCATAAACACCCTCTGATGTTTGTAAAATACTCGTATCACAAAAACATACAATCACACCCATACCTTGATCTGATCCACTCGGGGTTTGGTGAACTTTAGATCGAAGCAATAGTTGACCAGCGTCCGCATTTTCTCGCTGTTTCTATCGTTGCACATACAAATTATTGGCACCCCAGTCGTCTTGATAAGCGATATTAGCTCTTGTAGACCACCTGGAAACGAAAGGACATTTGTAAGCGTTTGTACAAAGTCTTTAAGTTTCTATTTCATTAAAATTTCAACGAACCTCGGTCCTCGTTTCCAGCCATGCCGTCGACTTCATCCATTACTAAAACGTGTTTCTTTGTAACTGCTGATTTACCAGTGTTACCTGCAAATAAAATAACAAAAAAAGGAATTATCAAAATCGTTCCACCTAGAAAAAAGGTCTGAGGTAACAAACATAAAAAATATATACAGGGTGTTAAAAGACCCTGTATATTTGTATAGACCCGATTTTGGTTTTTTAGGTTATAATTTTGGAAAATATTTAATTTTTATCACTTCATGGCAGTGCAACGAAGAGAAGTCCTATTGCGCAAAGGTCGACATAAGCTTCTTACACTCGAGGTGCCGATGTTTAGAATACATTGCGGGTTGCAATTTTAGCGTCGTTTTTTTGTAAGAAATACTCAAAATATTGATATGGTTCCTTGAGAAGAAATGTTAAGTATTCGATACTGAACACATTTCAGCAACAAAAAAAAACTCCGACTTTCTCGGAGTATCTCGGAAGCCGTTGATTTTCCAGGCATAGTTCCTTGGGCAAAAATGTTCGTTATGATGAGGACAATACGTGGTTTCCAGCTTGTGTTAAAAGAAGAGTTGTGCTTTGTCTTTGTGCTGTATACGGGTTGAATTGGATACCTCTTCCTTTTTTGAAGCCGCTTAAAAAAGAAGAAGAGACTCACCTTTGGCGAATCCCGAGAGCGAGGTGGTGGTCAGTAGCTCCCCGATCTGTTCTTTGATGAGCGTCTTGCTCCTGGTGTCTGACGCGTTGAACTCGACCGTGTCGAAGCCAAGCTCCTTGCATACGAGGGTTACTGCCGTGGTTTTACCTGTTGAGGGAATAAGGGGGGTAATTGTCTACCTTTTTAGACTGAAACTTTCGTGAACACTACACATTTTGCATTTTGCACTGTCCGTCCGTGCCCTTTAGACATATTTTTTTAAGTCTGACTCACTGTTTATGGCAACACAAGTTTCTATCTAGATTGTCTCTGGGCGATTAGCTCTCTCGAAGATTGTGTGTTCTATTTTGTTATAATCGTTTCTTTTGGTTAATATAGTGTTAAATCAGTGCCTTTCTTTCATTAAAACCTACAGTCCACTCAGCTATCGAGGCACAGCTTAAAACACTCACCCCTCCTTGTTTTGACGAAACATTGTGTGAATTTGTATTGAATCGATTGTGTATTTGTGTTTAAATAAATAAATAATTACATATACCCAAATACGCTCTAAACCCAGCCTTATGCTACGCTTGCTGCATTGCAGGAATTATTTATTTATGTTTTTGGAAGGTTAACAGCTTTAGAATAAATTATTGAACGACCGAGCGAAGTTCTCCGAGTCTACTGGAACAATCCGGCGTTTGTATGTTTGTATGTATGTATGTTTGTATGTATGAATGTTCGTTCGACGATAACTTGAGTAAATTTGGTTGGATCGTTATGAAATTTGGTAGGCGGGTATGTACCCGCAAATTAAAAGAATTTTTAAGTTCGAACACGAGCCAAATCGGTCGAGGGGTGGCCGAGATATGGGGTTATTAAGTTTATATGGGGTTGCGATTTCACTGTTCGGGGCGAACCACTAGTAGAATAAAGTTTAGAAACAGAGAGCCAATTAGAAGCCTTCACGGGTAGATTGATGCGTACGATGGTGATGTACGATCAAGTGACTTACCGACGCCGGGTGGCCCCGAGAGCAAGGCCGCCTTGTAATAGGCGCCGTCGTCATTCTTTGCCCACGGACTCGGCTTAGGGATCTTCTCCTTACGGTTTATGTACCACTTGGTCAGCCAGTTCATTAGTCTGGAAACAACACCGGAATAAAGATAACGTGTAGACTTTATCTAAGCATGTAGAAATATAGCATTAATGAACGAGCGAGCGAAGTTCTCCGAGTCTACTTGAACAATCCGACGTTTGTATGTATGTATGTATGTTTGTTTGTATGTTTGTATGTTTGTTTGTTTGTATGTTTGTATGTATGAATGTTCGTTCGACGATAACTTAAGTAAATTTTATCGGATCGTCATGAAATTTGGTAGGTGGGTAAATGAGGCAAAGAAAATTTTTAAGTTCGAACATGAGCCAAATCGATCGAGGGGTTGCTGAGATATGGAGTCGCGAGTTCATAGTTCGGGGCGAACGACTAGTTATTTTAATTCTTAGCTTGTAAGCATGTTGTGCTTCGTAGTGAAAGCTAAGCTATACAGCAATAATATAAATATACCCGATTTTGCACTCTGGACTTAAGCCCCTTTTAAAATACAGGGTGGATCTTTGAGATGGGGCAGTAAGGGCAGGTACCTTAACCGTTATAGTTACAGAAAAACGCTCCTAGGAGACCATCCATAACTTTTGGAGATATTATGAACTGCATTCACAGATTTTGGAAAAAATGTACAGTCAGCAAGAAAAATGTTTTTTTTTTTATTATGTTAAAACGTGTCAAACATTTCCTTATACTTAACTCAGTTTCCGCAAAATGTGTTACTTGTGCCCTTTTCAAAATAACTGATTCAATTAGCCTACTTCTCAAAGTGACTACAGGGGCCTTAGCCTGTAACACAATGGCGTATCAATGGCGTCCTAGGTAGAAGGACAAAACCGGGATTTTTTCGTTGTTCTCCTACAACCAGCGAACTAATCCTCTAGGATTAGACTCATAATATTCTTTGCTGTACTACAATAACATTAAAAGGACCGACACTGGACCGACAGCATCATTAAATCGTAATTAAAACCGTCAACCGGAAGCCCATTTTGACACCATTGTGTTACAGGCCCTGGGAACTTAGCCTATAACGCAATGGCGGGTCAATGGCGTCCCGGCAGAAGGACAAAACCGGGCTCTCCTCGTTTTTCTCCTACAACCAGAGAACTAATCCTCTAGAATTAGAATCAAAATATTGTTTGCTGTACTACAAAAACATTAAAAGGATAGAGAGCGTTAGCAAATCGTAATTGAAGTCGTCACGTGACAGCCCATTTTGGCACCTCCTTACTTTTTGACGTTGCTAGCGTCGCCGTGCTGCCCTATGATCTGCTTCACCGTCTGCGGCTTGTACTTGTCGACCCACATGAGGGAGTCACCCGCCGCCGGCGTGATGGACGCGGCGGAGCTCGACTCCGACTTCGTATCTGTGGCTGTGAACCAAATGAAAACACTTGACATAAAAGCATCTGAGACCCTCTATAAAAATAAATTTTGTATACTTTTAAATCTAGAAAACCTACGCTCATTGGGCTCAAAAATCCGCCTGCCTGTCCACCACTAGCGGCGGACTATATAACAGCCCCCAACACAGGGCAAGAAATGTCCTCGCGAAAGAAGAGATGGATCAGGCATAGAGCAACAGCGAAAACTTTACTTTCGACTGGCTTTCTTTCTCAGTGCTGGGCAAACAGTCCGTCCACACTTTTTGCCACTTCATACTGGTTGAGATCGCGTCGACAGCAACTAGCGCCACCAATGTTGAAAAAATCACATGTCCCTTCAGAAGAAGTTTCTGACCAAATCCTAAGATGAGCTCATGCGCCATGCTTTTCTAGATTTTTAAGTGTAGGTACCCAACTCAATTTCCAGTCTGAAGTTAAAAATTTTTCGATAACCGCCAAAAACGGCCGCTTTTGGCGGTTATCGAAAATATTTTAGCTTAAAAGTAAATTTCGAAGAGGGTATCTACACTTAAAAATCTAGAAAAGCATGGCGCATAGGCTCATCTTAGGATTTTTTCAGAAACTTCTTCTAAAGGATGATATGATTTTTTTAACATTGGTGGCGCTAGTTAGCCTTATACCGAGCCTTAACATCAATTTATTTGCACCAATCACAGAAATCTTACCATTACTTGACGAAGTAGAAGCGTATGACCGATCCTCAGCTTCCTGGAATTTCAATTTCGTAACTCTCTCGTTCTGGAGTTCCTGAGTGTCCCTATCCGGCGAAGATTCTATTCGGAGCGGAGTCTCTTTAGTTTTGGCATAGAAATTCTTCTTGATTTTCTCCTCGTACGATTTCATTTTATCTTCAGTAACCTTTGCCTTCTCCTTGGATTTCTCTGTACTTTTACTTTGCTTATCTTTGTTATTCTTGTCTTTTTCCTTGTTTTTGGGTTCATCTTTGTTTACTTTTTCAGTATTTTTCGGTGCTGCTTTGCCCGGTTTAGTAGGGTTTGAAAGGTCGTTGATAAGTGTAAGGAATTCGTCCTCGTTTATGACTCGGATTCCTAGCTCCTCTGCTTTAGCTAGTTTGGCTGGACCGGCGTCGTCGCCAGCTAGCACGTGTGTTACCTGAGAAAGACGTGATTTTAAAACGACTTGAAAGATATAATTATTGTAAGAAGACGGGGTTCTTATCACAATTTATTTTGTGGGATTTTCCCGATATTTCGGAACCGTTGCAGGCACAATATCGGGAACTCCAACAAAATAAATCGTGGTAAGAAGTCTGTCCCGTTTTCTCGTTTTCTTCCCCGTTTTCTTACAATAATTATGTCTGAAAACCACGAAAGTTTAAAAAGGCGACTTGAAAGATACAGAAAAAGTCGTGAGAAGTATGGTCAGCCACGGTCTAGGATACCCCCCCATGGTAGCTCTTACCGCACGCGGCATAAGGGTGCCAATCAAACAAAATGGGGTGTCCTGGCGTGTGGCCGACTGTACCTCTAACACTTATCAAACAAGATACGTTTCAAAATTAGTGTTCATGAAACTGTAATTTGTGTGTTTTGGCCGATAAATAAATAGGCCGATAAATTCGATTGAGAGTTTCTTTTTTTTATGTAGCCTGTGTGATGGATGTCCCACTGCAGGGCAATGACCTTCAGTTTGCTTCAGTTTACGACTTTATCTTTATTTACAGCTTTGTTGAGATTTTTATTGATATGGATATGGTAATGATCGAAGTCGAAACCATTGATCATTTGTGATTTTTAGGATAAATTAGCGGTCCTGCTAGAGGAGCACGTTATTTAAAGTTTTATTCCGCTATCGGGTAGCGGCATCTCACTTTACGCAGTGAAATAAAGCAAGATGGCGCCAGCACCTTCATTCACAATAGATGGATGAAGGGACCACTCGACGCTGCAATACAGCAGAGATTGTAAAAGGCCCAAAGTAAGTAAATAGCTCACCTTCTTACTGATCCCGCTTTTGACCGTGCCGCCGTATTTCTTGATTGCTTCAGCCACCTCGTCTCTCTCAAACGACTCCAACACTCCGGTCAGCAGAAACGCGCAGTCCTTTAGACAATTAGGCGAACCCTGGAACAAAAACAATACTTATTGATTTTCTATACCCATTCGGGAAACAAAGATGTATCCTGAAATTATAATAACTAGTGGTTCGCCCCGAACTATGAACTCGCGACCCCATATCTCAGCAACCCCTCGACCGATTTGGCTCATGTTCGAACTTAAACATTCTCTTGGCCTCATTTACCTGCCTACCAAACATGACGATCCGCAAAATTTACTCAAGTTATCGTCGAACGAACATTCATACATACATACATACATACAAACGCCGGATTGTTCCAGTAGACTCGGAGAACTTCGCTGGCTTCGCTCGCTCGTTCAATAAATTATTTTATCATCATCATCAGCCTGTTAACACCCACTGCTGAGTTAAGGCCTCTTCATGCTCACGCCACCTCTCACGATCCTGTGCCAGACGCAACCACGGTTTTCCCGCTACTTGGGCTATGTCATCGGACCATCTGGCTGCCAACCGATCTCTTCCCCTCTCAGGGTCGCCATTCCGCAACGGACTTTGTCCATCTGCCATCGTTGTCCGTCTTCAAAGAAGTTATAAGGGTTAAATTGGGCAAAACATTTAATATTGAAGGTTCTTACCTCAGGGATCTCTTTGGCGCCCAAGTTCTTGGGTCCTGATCTGTTCAAGTAGCTCTGGTACAGCGCTGCAGAGTGCCGCTTCCTCTCGTGCCTCTCTTCGTCTGATATAACTAAAAAAAAAAAACATTTCATTAATATGAAGTGTTAAGTAAGTAACTCTTTATTGCACCATAGAAAATATTCTACAAATAAACATTTAAAAATAACAGTACAAATGGCGGTGTTATCGCTAAAAGCGATTTCTTCCAGACAACCTTTGGATCGACAAGACTGAGAGCGAAAACACAGTGGCAGCATATGCATAATAAGAATGATATGATAATCAGATGATAATAGGATAAGAATTTGGCACTAGTGCCAGAATTTTTGTGTGTCAGTTGACGCCCAAGCCCTTTCGTCACCCCCCTTTAGACACAATCTTACCTGAACTGTTCAAGCTAACATCCAGTTTCTTCTTCTTATTTTTCGGTTTAACCTCTACTTCTTCCTCCTTTGGTGTCTCTTCAAGATCATCATTGATAAACTCTGAGAAATCTCTCTTTTTATCACTCCTTTCAAGTTTAGCTGCCAGCTTACTTTTAACAGACGTTTCTCCTCTTTTCTCAACCTTGACGTCTTTACTTGAGAGGCCATTTTTCTTTGGCGACTTTTTGTCATCCTTTGATTTGCTGTCAGAAGTTGAATTTGAACTTTCTGTCTTGATTTTCGGTATTTTGAAGCTTTTTGGTTTCGGTGACTTATCCTTTGACTCTGTTTCATCATCAGTAATTGTGATAGTCTCCTCTGAATGTATTTTCGAAAGTTCTTTATGTTTAGGTTTGTCTTCTGAAGGTATTTCTTTTGATTTATCAGATTTTTTACTCGATTTATGTTTGGACAACTCTCCATTCAATTTCTCCTTTGATTTATTTTCAGAACTTGTCTCTTTTGTTTCAGACGATTTTGCTTTGGCAGATTTTCCATTTGTAAGAGGTTTTTGCTCTTCTACCTTACTAACTTTTTCTTCAGACTTTTTATCAGTAGCCTCATGCTTTTTAGGAGGCTTACTTTTGGCGACATCTTCCTTTTTACCTTTTGAAGTTTCTCCATTGAAATAACTAGATTTCTCTTCATGAATTTCTTTTGTTACAGCAGGAACGTCCTTGCTTCTATCATCTCCGTTGGCGCTGACAATATCCGAGTCAATAATTTCATCAATTTCTAAGAGGCTTTTTTCGAAGTCATCATCATCATGAATGCCTATTTCTGTTTTCAACAGTTTCTTCTCCTTCTTGACTAACGGTTCTGTCCTTTTTATAGGTCCACCGCCAAAAATATCAACGGCCTTGACTTCTTTGAGGGGTTTCTTATCTTTATCGGGCTTTTTCTTATCCTTTGTAGGAGTGGGTGTTTTGGTTTTGCCGTCGGTGGTTTTCGGCTTCTTTTTTGAAAATATTTCTTCATCAGACGAATCTTCTAACACACGCTTCTTTCTTGATTCTTTTTTCTGAAAGGTTATATATGGAAAAAAAAAATTGTTAAGACATAATTTTGGTTCGTACATTATTATTTCTTTACTAATGAGAAGGATAGGACATTTTGTCTTTTAAAAGATGTCAATTCACACAGTATAAATACGTAAACTGACAATTCCGCTTGCACTGTAGTGCCGAGGAAATATTTAAATGTACTTCATTTCATGTTCTATGTACGTTTTGAACCCTAGCATGGGTTAGTGATTTAGAAAGAACAAAAAGCACATTTTGAAACTTTTCTGGAAAAAAGAACCACCTTACCTTGTTCTTGATTTGAACATCAGGAGATTCTGGTATTACATCATCATCGCTCAGCTCCACTTTCTTTTCAGGTTTATTTTTGGGCTTCACAACTTGAAACCATGATCTGATATCCTGAAATAAAAAGTAGTATCACTTGATGGTCAGGATCACAGGACATACAATGACATATAAAGTCCGTTCGCTATCATAGTGTCACTTTGATATTTGCCGCCTTGGCGCGCGGCGGCTTTTCACAAAAGAAAGTAAAGGAACCCGATGCGGCGCAAACACGCCAGTGAATTTGGCTCGCCCCTCGTCATTCTATAAAGAAGCGTCGTCGTATTAAGAGATTGTGCAAGCGACTTTTGGCTTAGTATTTTGTATTGAGTGTCGATCGCTGCGAGTAGATAAAATATTTTTTCGTCCGTGGGAGGATAGCGAGGTGCCTCTAGACGAAACTTCGAATGACACAAAAATTAAAAGACGAAGGTGTAAAACATGTTAGCAAACTCTAGTTCAGTCTTTCCCAACGTGGGCGATAACGCCCCCTTGTGGGTGCTGCAGGCCTAAAGGGGGGCGGTAAGAGACCCAGAAAAAAAAAAAGATACTCTGTCCGAATACTATAAAGTTGCGTTTCATTAATCAGTTACAAGTACTTAGCGGTTTTTAAGTATGTTTAAAAAGGGGGGCGTTAAAAAATAATTTATTCTTAAAGTGGGCAGTAGACAAAAAAAGGTTGGGAACCCCTGTCTAGTTAATGCCCATCAGCATTGTGTTGAAATGAATTTGTCTGCGCCCATCACAGATACTTCAAAAATAGTTGGTATTTCGAGAACCAAGATTGCCGTCATGTGTACCGACACTATCTAAGCGAACGGACTTACTATGTTGCAAAATAAACGAATGGAGTAAACAAGTGACCATATGGTACCGAAGAGAGGACACTAGAAGGAAGGGGCTTCCGAAAACAAGATGGAAAAACTATATCTGTCTAATCCGAAATATAACTTGAAAGTATGTATTACCAAAGTTGTAGCGAATTCAGAATAAAAGGGATTTATTAAACAAATCCAAACTGCATACCAATCTATGAAAATTCCGGACAGAAAAAAACCGTATGTGTGTGGTAGGTCCATAGACTTTGTATGCAGTCACTGTGTTTAGAAACTCAATTCGTTTTTTTTCGTCAGGAATTCCGTCTGTATGTGGCGGGCTTAACAAAACACTGCATGTTTGAAATAATCAAATAAGCTTGCCCGGAAACTTTATGTAATATCCTCTCAGCATGAATACTACTTTCTCTAAATCCTAGACCAAAATTGGCTTTATGCTAAAAGCTTTATTAGAGCAATACAGATGGATGCTTTACCAAAACTACATGCACGTTTTTGAAACCCAAACAACGCAGTTCTTTTCTTACCTTGGACATCGCGAAAATATAATCGACTGCACCTGATTTAGTAAGACAGAATTTTCCACATGATTTTCAAAACATTCAGTCGGTTACAATAACTGCAATTTACAACGATTTTCGAAGAAAACTAACACAACAACCACAACATAACCACCGTTTTTTTCAGAATGTAAAATTTTACACATTGATGGATTCAATCAGATCACGAGCTGTGTAAATATTTAATTTTGTCTCATCTTATTTCATGCTTTTGAAAGAGACAGACTATATTTTTCTTTACTTTGCT
This sequence comes from Zelleria hepariella, assembly GCA_949319315.1. Lineage (NCBI taxonomy): Eukaryota > Metazoa > Arthropoda > Insecta > Lepidoptera > Yponomeutidae > Zelleria > Zelleria hepariella. Next base: position 3,705,677 of record OX439391.1, read on the forward strand.
TGCTCGTCGTTTGTGTTGAATCGGACGTTTTGTTATTTTCGCGCGAGATGTCACTTTGACATTGACACTAGTGTTTGCGTTCAGAATTATTTGTGATCCGTTCAAAAATATTTAAAACTTATGTTAGGTTATTTGAAATTAATCACGAATTGTCCGAGTAAATTGTAAAATTTCACGTCAAACACAGTCATTCCGGAGGTTGTGAAATTTGATTTGTCAAACGAGCTGTCAAATTTAAATAATATTTGTGATCCATTTCCGGCAAATCATTTCGGCATCCTTCCGGAAGTCGTGATATTAGATTTACCAAACGAGCTGTCATATTTACATACAATTTTTATGGATGGACTTCCGGCGAATCGGCCATTCGGTCCGTTGAGCAGGTAATAACGGGCATTCGAGCACGAGCTGCCGTGGCGATCGGTTGAATAAGTGATAAGTGGTTTGTTAACTGGAAAATACTGTAAGTCCAACATATTTTGTTACCGTTTTATTAATATTTTATTGCGATCGTTATTTTGATATTGCTGATTTAAACATTAACGTTTACTTACCAAATATTGCAACGTAATAAAAAAATACACTTTTACTTTATCTCTCTATTTGATGTTTCATTTCTTGGATCCTCTATAAATGCCTGATAGTTTATCAGGAAGTGTTATAACATGCTATAAGTAGTCCCTATCTTCTGGAAATCCTAATAATTCAGAAGCGTGGATGATTCTATGCCCACTAATATAAAAAAAAAAAATCCAACAAAGAACATATAAACAGCAATAGTAAAATGACGGTCGCATATTTAGAAAATATGTGCATGTTTTTGGTGCACAACCGCGGTGGTTGTGTGCGTGTGGTGCATGAGTGTGTATAGTGTCTGCTTTCACCAAATCCGTGGCTATGTGAGCTACGGGGGTGTAAGTAGACAGCCGTGGTGAACAGACACGAGTGCCTTGCGGCGACTGAGTACTCGAGGTAAGCGTGAACGTTCTTACACCTTCGTCGGCTGTGATTTCACACTCATGCGTATTAATTTGCGTTATCCATCCCAGTGAGATAACGATGCTGGCTTAAGCGCCTACCCGCATACAGTATTGAGATGGCACAGGTAGCAGTTAGTTAATTGGTCAGGACATCCGAGCTTTTGTAGGTATATTAATTTATGTGAGATGGCACTCGCCCCCTCAAATCAGCCTTGCAAAGCTGAGGCATACGCGTACGTGTTATCGTTGGACCTTATCTACTGTTTATAATGCACCTAATATTATTATCATTTAGACAAATATTTACCTACTTAGTACTCGTTTTGAGTGGTCACTTCGCCCGTCTGGTGCGGGCGAGGGTGCTGCTTGGCGATGTGTAAGGCACCTCATTGTGTAAATGCAAAAGCCAGATTTACCTACTCGTTTTACATGGACATAATAATATATTACTTTAAATGTTTTCTCTCTTTGACTTTGATACTTTGAGAGAGCAAAAGTAAGTTAAATTTACACTATTTATTAAGTCACGCTTTATTTATTTCATTTTATTTTGAACTGTTTACTAATACTGTGTTTACTTTCTCGCCATATACCTATCCATGTCCTATGTCACTTATAATTTCAATGACAACGATAATTTACTATCATCAACACTATTTATTAAGTTGCGCTTTATTTGTTTCGTTTTATTTTGAACTGTTTACTAATACTGTGTTTACTTTCTCGCCATATACCTATCCATGTCCTATGTCACTTATAATTTCAATGACAACGACAATTTTATTTACTGTCATGCATGTCTGACCACGAGTCGTTTACCCTACTGAGAATAGAATAACGAAGAAGCCGGTCTAGGAATAGAAGACCCTTTTAAAGTTGGCAAAAGTCACTAAGACTTGGATTCGCACAACATATAGGACTGAGAGTCCAGTAGATACTTACTTCATCAAGCACTGTAGATGTATATCAAGGAAACGAAAGTTCAACGTTCAAAAGTATTTATTTAAATGTTAAGTAGGTACCATAAAAAAAAAAAAAAACAGTTTTATCTTACATTGGCATTGGCACGCACAGGTAGACAGATTATTATAGGATGCTACGAGTATCATAATAATGTAGGACCGTATTATAAAAATAAAATAAAAGTTGTAACGCTCATTAACTATTTGGCGTATATCAATTTATAGTGGTTTCTTCACCCCTACCACTTGTATAGCACTATTATAACTCTATAAATAAGACTGGTAGGCTATAACTTTGTTATGTATGTTTTAATAGCAAAATATTTTAATACAACAATTGTATGAACTTATGTAGTTATAGATTTATGATGATACATGAAAAGTTAATCATAATCAAGGGGTGATCTGTTTATTTCTGTAGTGTCTTATAAAATAAGCTCGTAGTATTGTGCTGTGTGGGTCGACTAAATTGACCAATTAGACCATCATTATTATTATCATACTTACAGATTTTCAACTTCATTCTATGTTTTGTGTCAAAGATTTAAAAAAAAAACTACTGCCTTACTTATGGAATAGTTATTTTCTCTTGCGAGATCAGTTTCTTTTCTCAGGTATCAAATTGTAAATTAGTGGAGCTTGAAAGTTTCCAAGCGACGAGAAAATTTGAATTGTGTTTAGGGGATCGTAAGGGTTTACCACGCACGACAGGATTTATGTTTTGAGTACACGATATTTCAGCACCGTTGCAGGCGCTATTATCACGGTTAGGTACAATAAAGAAAGTTTTCGAGATAGGTCAAAAATTATCTATCTACCCTCTCCCTTTTTCTACGGCTGCGCTCCGAATGGTTTATGGCACGCTCGACTCACAATGTCAGCGGCGTTCGATTTGACAGGCACAGAAGTTGCACGTCACTTGTTCTGCGAGGCCCGACTATTAATTAATCTTGGTTCTACGTTTTCGATGACAAATTATTAAAATGTTCGTACCTGTTTAGTAATTTCGATCTCTTCTTACCTAGCTTGGTATAAAGCGGCGTTCTATCGAAAGAATACTAGGGTTATGCAGATCAATCCAGCGGTTAATACCAGATTTTAGCAGATGTTGTGATATCATGTATTTCAAGGTATCGTTGTTTTAATCGTTATAATGGGCTCATCGACGCGGGCTGCGGTCGCGCATTTCGTTTGGACAATTTACGAGTTTCCACAGCTACAGCTCAGTTCGAAGACACCGAGCTCCTGAATAGGAGGACTATGATATCGTTTGGTGAACGGAGACTGCACAATTTTTAGGTGTGGATGGACAATTTCTATTGACAGAATATTTAGTTTAAAAAAAAAAGAAAGAACTCAGTCAGTCTGTCAGTCATTACTCTTAAGTAGGGTAAAAATGCTTCAATGGTGGATCTGGTCTGCCTCCCTTTTGAGGAGGCCTACCAGCTATCATATCATACCCATTGGGTTGCAGTACTCTCCGCACATGACCGAGTTCATCTTCTAGGTGCTCTTCGTCGCACAGGTTGTAGACACGGTTGGTCAGTAAGGTCACAGACATCAGGTATTTCGTATGGTGGTATGAGGTTGCGTGGATTTATATGTCAATATGTGTCTGCTTTCTGTTGACTGAGGGGCCAAGTGTATGGTCTTCTTCCGCGACTACCTCGACAACTCGGAATTTGTCTCATTTGTCTCGTAAATAAGAAGAACAATTTAGCAGTCATAAACAATATCAGAGAGGACAGATCTGTTCATGGTCCATCTCGCGAGCCAAGCTGTGAACTACCTAGATAAGCTGCAGTAGTATCGAGGATGAGATTACCAAAAGTTCTACGGGCTGTACCTCTGTCGCATTTAATTTTGATCTATTGGTGGTTGCCGGCGCAACTCACCCGGGCGCCCGGGCAAGAATGCTCGCTCGTACTAATGCTTGGCGCTACGCATTCCGTGCAGCCTACCCACATTATTCTGTCGTTAAAAAAAAAACATATATGTTCAATCATAACATAATAAAGAGATGTAATACTATGAACATACATTTTGTAATGTTAAAATAATATGATTACTAGGTATATGATAAAATTTGCATTTAGCAAACAATTTATATAAATTTTAATCGGCTATTTATAGTATGCCTGCAAAACAATTATAATTTATGATTAGTATACCCCAGGACTTATTTAGTAATATCGCAAAGAGGTCGTTGATATATCTTTTTCATATTTTGGTTATTAACGGTGCGTGAGGGATTGCAATGTCTTTAAAATGCTCCATCCAGATGTTGGCCATAATTGGGGGTACCAGGCTTCCCACTGCCATACCGTCAATGTGAAGATGAAATAATGTAAATAATATATTTTTTTTAAAAAAAAGGCCCCAACTTAAGAGGCCCATACAAAGACAAACTGCAGTTTCAGAAAATGAAATCAGTTGTGGATTTATTTTGCAATTGAAATATTTTATTTAAATCATTCTACCTAATTACAATATTGTGAAGAGTTAACTCGAGCTAAAATTATATGACTAATATTATTATAAGGAGTCAAGTAGAAGTGTTCAATCAAAAGGGAATATAAAAGTATTTACACTGCCGACCAGTTGAAACGATGGATAGATACCTTTCAGTTATGCCGTAGCGGCTCGCTGTGCGGATGACGAAATACAGGCTGAAAACAGCGACTCTTACTCCCAATTAAATGGCTATAAAATATCCTCAACTAAGCTGACTGACTGAACAATGACTTTAACGAATCCATATGATTACAGATGGAATTCAATGGATGAAACAATATGCGACCGAGGCCGAAGCACAAGCGGTTGTCAGTAACTATGACCGATTCCGAAGTGCAAGCGGTGTTCGCTACTATTACTCTCTGCGACCGAGGCCGAAGCACAAGCGGTAGTCAGTAACTATGACAGATTCCGAAGTGCAAGCGGTGTTCGCTTCAATAAAAAGTTTATCGAGGCCGATGCACAAACGGTAGTCAGTAACTATGACGGATTCCGGAGTGTAGGCGGTGCTCACCTTTACCCTGAAGACGACCGAGGCCGAAACTTAAGACGTAAGTGCCTAAATATATAAGAAGTTTAACAAATTAATATTTTCCATTGTATTATAATATATTTTCTAACTCACCTTTACTCTGAAGACGACTGAGGCCGAAACACAAACGGTAGTCAGTAACATTGACCGATTCCGGAGTGTAAGCGGTGTTCGTCATAATACATACTGAATGTTCGTAAGTTCCTAAATCTTTAAGAAGTTAAAGAAGAAATATTTTCTATTGTATTGTAATATATTTTCTAACTCAACTTTACTCTGAAGACGACTGAGGCCGAAAAACAAACGGTAGTCAATAACATTGACCGATTCCGGAGTTTAAGCGGTGTTCGTCATACATAATACATACTGAATGTACGTAGATGAGTACATCTATTTAATAAGAAGTTTAACAAAATAATATTTGCCCTTGCATTATAATACATTTTCTAACTCACCTTTACTCTGAAGATGACCAAGGCCGAAACACAAACGGTAGTCAGTAACTTTGACTGATTCCGAAGTGTAAGCGGTGTTCGTCATAAAACATACTAATTCATACACATTCGTAAGTAACTAAATCTATATAAATGATCAATACTTTCTCTATCAATACCCTGTCTTATTACATATTATATAATTATTTTCTACCTTTACTTTGAAGACAAACAAGGCCGAAACACAAACGATGGTCAGTAACAAGACCAGATACTGGAGTACAAGCGGTGTTCGTCATTATTATTATACATACCTACTGTATATTCAAAAGTACATATTTGAGAAGTTTTGGACAAAAGAATAATTATTCTCTTGTTACATTTTATAATTATATTTATAAAGGAAGTCCTGAACTTACTTATATGAATGTATTTCTAAATATAATATTTTAACTTCCTCTCTGAGAGAAGGCCTTTGCCCAGCTAGTGGGACATGTTCAATAATTGTACAGGCTAAGTACCTACATACCTACTTCATACGATTACTTAACCTGGGTACATAGGTATTTATAGTCCCTAAATGTATTTGACGATTAAAATTTTGTGAATATTACCTCTTTCATACTTATGGTTTCGCTTATTTGTATTGATGCTATCACAGCCCACTACTTTTCCTCTAGTTGGTATTCCCTGGCACTATTTTTATGGAACGATATTAACATTATTCTTGTTTACAGGTATCTGCGACACAACGGCAAAAATCAAACTGGGGATTAAAGAGATGCCACAAGAGTTCTCACAATGGTTAACGAGGCTAGTAGAAAGTACCTAATTAGGTACTTCAGTTGACCATTAGAATTATTTTGTTAAAATAATATTTAGGTACTCGTGGCTGGCATTCTAGAGGATTAATAAAATTGTGGCTAGAAGTAGCGTACTGTACAGCGAATAGTTATCACATCGAGACGTAATAAATGCCGTTTACCTTTTTTTTTAAATAATATTACAATACAATTTTAAGCATAGGATAATAATAGAATGCAATTTTATTAATTATTTAATTTATTGATGAATCAATTTAGGTATAAATACTTATACACATTTAAATAAAGGTAAATAGGGTAGCTTCATTGAAGATTTATTTTTATTATTAAATACCTAATACTGTATAATTACACGAAAAAGAATCTCGTTAAATAAAAAAAAATGTTTGGGTACTACCTAATATTTTAGTTCTATGTAAATAAAATGTATTACCTATTTTAAGCACTATATTTAGGGATCCTTGGAGTTTCTTTCCCATGCTTCTTCTCCAAGTAACGATCCGTAGCTAGTGAAGCTGGAGAAAAAAAGAGGCTAGATACTAATATTTAAATAAATTTATCAAATTGTTATAAAAAAAAAAAAATATTAAATAAAAGTAAAAATTATCATGGAACCAAATGTCAATACAATAAACCACAGAAGCATATTAGTCAATTATAAAAAATAAAAAAAAAATAAAAAAAAAAATTGTATAGAGGCATACAAACGTGATCGAATGGCCGACTAGGAATGGGGACATTCCCTTCTCAGGACGGCCGTCTGTTAGGTTATTTGAAATTAATCACGAATTGTCCGAGTAAATTGTAAAATTTCACGTCAAACACAGTCATTCCGGAGGTTGTGAAATTTGATTTGTCAAACGAGCTGTCAAATTTAAATAATATTTGTGATCCATTTCCGGCAAATCATTTCGGCATCCTTCCGGAAGTCGTGATATTAGATTTACCAAACGAGCTGTCATATTTACATACAATTTTTATGGATGGACTTCCGGCGAATCGGCCATTCGGTCCGTTGAGCAGGTAATAACGGGCATTCGAGCACGAGCTGCCGTGGCGATCGGTTGAATAAGTGATAAGTGGTTTGTTAACTGGAAAATACTGTAAGTCCAACATATTTTGTTACCGTTTTATTAATATTTTATTGCGATCGTTATTTTGATATTGCTGATTTAAACATTAACGTTTACTTACCAAATATTGCAACGTAATAAAAAAATACACTTTTACTTTATCTCTCTATTTGATGTTTCATTTCTTGGATCCTCTATAAATGCCTGATAGTTTATCAGGAAGTGTTATAACATGCTATAAGTAGTCCCTATCTTCTGGAAATCCTAATACTTATAACATAACGCAACGTTTTAACAAATCTTTTTATTATTTCAAGGACGCACTGTATGTATGCATCCTCAAACTTTTTATAACCTTTCGTCGTGACATTCACCAACAACAAACCAAACCCAAACAAACCAACAGACTCCGATCTTATAACTCCGATATTTGTGCGCGTAAATTGAATTTCCGGTGCAAAAATCAATGATATCTCTTCTGGTATATTTTTTATTGATAAGAACATTACTGGCTGTTACAAACCGTGATCAAAATAACGGTGGCTCATCATTATTTTATAACAAACGCTTCCAAACCGGATGCTGGACTAAGAGTGAGCTGACTAAACTTCGGGCGCGAAAGGTATTCGAGCAGCTTGCGCTCCCTGCGTTGCCACCAGAAAAAGTCGACAGTAAATATCTCAGAAACACCATCAAATATTTTCGGAGCTCCTTGAAGCAAGTTCAGAAACTCAAAGACCAGGAAACTAGGGAATCTCTCAGGGAAGCCCTTGCTGATACTTTTGGTGGTAACTTGAGAAGCAACATACTGCCGACCACAAGAATCGCTTTTTACGCTGGATATGTTCACTTCAGAGAGGTAAGGCAGCTGCATGATTTTTCAGGTCAGATGAAAAATATTCTTAACACTCGAGGCTTGGGATGGCAAGAGCCGGGTCGACTCCCCGGGTGGTCAGACCTCAGCGTGGCTAAGATAACCATAGGATCCGGAAAGTTTAGAAACCCTTGCACCTATTTGAACATAAAACGTGATGGGAATCTTTGCATTACTCTACCTTCCCCTCAATTAGATGATCCACAGTCGCCGTCCGCCATAGCGTTACCTTTTAAATCGGTCAGGGTGTTCAGCATAACTGCGCCTGCCTCTGAGAATGTACTGGTGAAATATTACACGACCGCTTCGAGATGCATACTGCATCGTTCGCCTAAGAAATGTAGGCACTCGGACTTTGTTAACTTTAACAATGAGATGTGGCATTGGCTGAAGACAGATGTGGCTTCGCATCTCCTTGATGAGAAGTTGTATTCGGCTTTTGGTGGAGTCTTGCGGGTCGCGGCGGCAGCGCGGAGTCACGGCAGGGGGATGCCCCGACGAGACCTGATAAAAGACGAACAGAGCAACAACACCAGATGGTTACCCTACTTGGTAGACTCCCACGTTAGCATCGATACGGACTGGACACCGACGATATACATTTGCTGTACCTTCCTGGCGTCCCTATTAATATTTATGCTGCAGATATTTTACGGCAAAATATTTTCATCTGGGAAAGGTGCTTGCGAATGTATAGGATGTCCCACACACTCAGACCGGCCCAAAGACGACAAGGAAGTTCATTACGCCAACGTGGATTCTAACTTCCCAGCTATATTACCTAGGTATACGAAAACAGACACTTTCTTGCACGAAAAGGAATTGTCATCGCCTACGCCTCGGAGGGGTCTGGAGACGCAAACCGTATTCGATTTGAACGAGAACAGGCGTCGCTTGATGGAGGTGCCTATGCCCTCGTCAGAAAGAGCGTCATCAGGTAGTGACAAGACCAGTTCATCCGAAGGGACCTCCAAAGCGAGCTACGATTCTGAAAAGCACAGTGGCCGGTCCAGTCCTCCTAAACTTGAAACGCCCATTTACCAGTTGAAGATCAATAAAACCCCAGCGCAATCCGCAAGCAAGCGGCACCAGCAAGCGTATTCCGCTAAAACTTGTACCGAAAAGCAGCTCCAAACTGCGTCTGACTCCAGTTGGACGGGTAGTAGCTCGTCTGCTAGATCCAGGGGCTCTATGAGTAGTAAGTCCAGCTGTAGGTCGAGATCATCCAGGGATATGGAGTGGGCAAGGCGGGTGGTGTCGCGACACTCGCTCCGTAGATCGACGTACAGGAAAACCGCCTCAGGGCCCGATTTCGACGTGAATTCTTACACTACGCCGCCGTCGGGTAGATAGCATGTTTGTATGGTTAATTTTTTTTATAAGGTTATGTACCTTGTGAAATAAAAGGCTAGGAAATGAGCTTGAATCATTTATTATTATGTTGTCATGAGTCCGATTGAAGTCCTACTCGTTAACTATGTATATAATAATTATTTAGATTGTGTTTTGATTTAAATAAAACTTTACTTTCTCTTTTAAATAAATAACATGATATACCCAGTATTTTAGAGCTAACTTACCTAAGTTGAAGGAACCTTCCTTAAAACAGATAATAATGTAAACAAAAATAATATAATTATATCACAAATATGTTTTGTACCTTACTTTATAGTATTGCATGTTTCATTTTTAATAACTTTACCCTACGGAATATTTCTTAGCACATAATTCTAAACCCTCTAGTCGATTTCAAAGATGTTTTAAGACATCGAGAATGATTCGTAAAATAGTTCCTTCTGAAGTAGCTTTTATGATAGAGACCAGTTGTATAAGCTAATGGGAACTGTACAAGCAAGTGCTTAGCTATAATAGGCCCTGAAGTATAAAATAAGTGATTAATAAGGAATAAAGATAAAAAGAATACAACGTTATATGCAATAAAAAAATACGCAAGCGAAGTACTTAAATAAGATTGTGGAATAAAAATATTTGTAGACATGCATTTTCCAGGCAGGCGATTATGGTGTTAAATAAAAACTAAGTAACAAAGAAAAATCTCAAGTTCCTTATAAGTAACTCTTAATAAATACTATTATGTTTCAGCTATCTAATGTCTCGAATACTACAGCGTTTGAACACACAATTTTCTAAATACGCAATCAATTGTTCCCAGTGAATAGAATATTAGTCCTAATAATTAAGGCGTTAAAGATCATTTACGTAGATTCTTATACTGTCTATCGGACCATTTCCTATGCATAAACTTAACTATGTAGAGTGGTAGACACGAGACGAGAGTTATCACGCTCACCTTCCACCAAAACTCCCAGTGTCTTATGAAATCCGCATCTGAAATATAATTTATATGTCAAAGAAACGTAAAAAAAAACCTTATAGTTACAGGAATAAGGCCCGTCAATCACAGTTTAAACAAAAAAAGCTAGTTTAAACCCTATCTGTCAATTAATTTTCGTACAAAATGCGAAGTTTAATCTATGGTCTGAGTTTAAACTGTAATAGATAATACGGGCATAAGACCGTTCACGGAACTTTTAACGATACTTATTCAGCCATCAACAACAGTTAGTCAGAGCAGAGATGACTTCTATGATCAATAAATTCAGTATGAGTGTAACTATGGCTCATAATTATGTCAGTATGGTATGGCCCGTTACACAACTGTTATTATTAGAAATACTAATTAATAAAGGAAGCCTTTATAAAGTACTAGCTTTTGCCCGCGACTTCGTTCGCGTGGACTACAGAAAAAAGATATGTGCTTTACTTTGCTCCTAAGTGTAATAGCGAGATAATATGTAGCCTATGTGTTATTCTGGTGTCTAAGCTATCTCCATTCCAAATTTCATCAAAATCCGTCAAGCCGTTTCATCGTGAAAGAGTAACAAACATCCATCCATCCATCCATCCATCCATACTTACAAACTTTCGCGTTAATAATAGTAGTAGGATGATCAGTGATCACTCACCGAAATAACTCGTAAAGATTAGTAAGCCTTTATAAAGTATGATCAGTGATCGATCACTCACCGAAATAACTCGTAAAGATGAGCAGGGTCGCCGTGTACATTAGTAGCGACACCAGTTCCGCAACCAGCATGAGCCGATGCCACGTGATCACAGTGAGCGCTACCATGATCAGCTCTGTTAGTATGAGCGCGGTGTAGCTGATCTCTACGATGTGGATGAGCTGGTCTTCGAAGAGCACTAGCGCCCCGTACATTATTACACCACCTGGCGATTAGAAAAATGATGATTTTACTCACGACATTTTTATTTGAATAACGCACAATACTTGTACACAATGAAATTGGTCCTACACAACACAAATTAATTACTTACAAGTAAATCTCTAATTAAAAGTGTCCTTTCTTGTGGCTCTGTTTATTGTAGACGACTTATACACGGCTTATACAGCATTCAGTGGCACCCCCACTCACACTAAATGAGTGAAGTGACCATTCAACTGAGATTTTGCAGTAGATAGTAAATGGATCAGTTTAGATGGAACATTCATGCCTAGAGCATAACATCTCCGCTTTAATCAGCCCTTTAGAACATGAATTCTCATTAATCTGAGGTCAGCCCAAATAACAAGAATAATAAATCGATAAATCTCGAAATATTTCGAGATGTGGTGTTGAGGGAGAATGGAGAGGATATCTTGGACTGGGTCAAATGGAGAGGATATCTTTGACTGGGTGAAAGGGTGTCAAATGAGCAAGTCCTGGTAAGAGTAAAGGAGAGGAAAATGTTGCTGAGGACAATAGAATGCAGTAGAGGAAAGATGCTAGGCCTATTGCTACGTCACGACAAATTCATAACTAATTTAATAGAAGGAAAGAGAGGTAGAGGAAGGCCACGGAGAAGCTACTTTAACCAAATTAAAGAGAAGGTGGCTGTCGTGCCAGGCTGCGAGGGAACTGGCTTGTGATCGAAGTGCATGGAGAATGCTGCACCGACAAGAGGATAACTCTTAAATACAACGTGTTACAAAACATCCTAACTCTTTTTACAGGGTGTAACCTACTGGTCAACAGGATGTCAATTCTGTAAAAAAAAGTTGAAAAAAACAATTTTTATTTTATAACCTCAAAGCTGAAATTTTTTCATAACTTTTTTGTTCTTGGTATTAGCTCAAAAAATATATTTGTGGGTGTAGGTGCATTTGCAAAGGTTTGAGTTGTTAAAACATTGTGAAAGTCAATGAAAACAATATTTAAAAAATACTTTTCTCCCGCCACACCGTTCACATTTTATTAATTTAAAAATCAACAGAACATCGTAGAGCAAAAAAAATATTTAGGTTGTGATCCCTATCACCGGGTGCTATTACCCTGTAAAAAGAGTAAGCATCTTTTGTAACACCTTGTATAATGATGATGTCCGATAAATAATAGGAATATTTTATCTTTATCTTTTACCTTGATAAATAGATATGCCTGTCCATATACAAAAAGTCTTATAAGAGAGCTGGCGTCCTTTAGTCATCTGCTTGTATAACTGAGGGTTCTGCAGTGCCGTCGCACCTGGAATGTCTCTGTCTAATACCTGTTGGTAGAACAAACCATTTGTTAGTAGGGATTTATTATAGCGGCTACGACGCGCGGTGCCTGGATTGGCTTCGGAATAATGGCGGAAAGAGATAGACCTGTCTCTGTCCCGGACCAGGTCGAGATATGGGGTTATACACTATACAGTTACTGTTTATATGCAAAGCGCGCGCGAATGGCGTTAACAAAGTTATACATCTGTAACTGGGGTCGCGAGTTCACAGTTCGGGGCAAACCACTGGTGTTTATACTGAGCAATTAAAAAAATCTTCTCCGTCTTCAACCTATAGATAGCCACAAGATATGCTGAGTGTAGGTCTCTTCCATTGCACTCCATACTTTTCGATCTAGGGCTTATCTGTAACTTACTAATGAGAATACTGGCAGCATCGTAAACACGGTTCCGTATCCCACCATCAGAAACCCGGGGTACAAGGAGACCGAAGAGAAGTAAAAAACCACCGAGAACACCGCCTGAAAAATTAAAAAGAAAATCTTTGTTCAATTTATGAGTTATCATATTTTTGTAACGATATCTGTGAAGAGGCGAGCTACGACTGGATGAGAAAACGGATTACGTTCTAGAATTTTCTTTAGTTGCATTTACTATGTGTAAAATGTGTCAAAATAAATATGGTTACCACATTTACAGCTCTCCTAATGTATGTATATTGTATAGTGGTGTAAACCACCACTAAAAAAAATAGGAGGGCTCTAAATAAATGGACCAAAATCAACAGGGGCTATAAATTATGAAATTTTGGTGACCATATTTGTTTTGACACATTTTACACATAGTGAATGTAACCAAAGAAAATTCTAAAACGTAATCTAACGTGCGAGAACTGAATGTTACGTCACCGTCTCTAGCAGTTACCTGCATAGTGGACACGATGAGTCCGCGGTGCACTATGAACAGGCTGAGCGCTGCGGAGCGCATGAGGGAGCGTCTACCGTGGACCAGCAGTAGACTGTGACGTCACAGGCTCTAGCAAATACCTGAATAGTGGAGACGATCAGTCCGCGGTGCACTATGAACAGACTGAGCGCTGCGGAGCGCATGAGGGAGCGTCTACCGTGGACCAGCAGTAGACTGTGACGTCACAGGCTCTAGCAAATACCTGAATAGTGGAGACGATCAGTCCGCGGTGCACTATGAACAGACTGAGCGCTGCGGAGCGCATGAGGGAGCGTCTACCGTGGACCAGCAGTAGACTGTGACGTCACAGGCTCTAGCAAATACCTGAATAGTGGAGACGATCAGTCCGCGGTGCACTATGAACAGACTGAGCGCTGCGGAGCGCATGAGGGAGCGTCTACCGTGGACCAGCAGTAGACTGTGACGTCACAGGCTCTAGCAAATACCTGAATAGTGGAGACGATCAGTCCGCGGTGCACTATGAACAGGCTGAGCGCTGCGGAGCGCATGAGGGAGCGTCTACCGTGGACCAGCAGTAGACTGTGACATCACAGGCTGTAGCAAGTACCTGCATAGTGGACACGATCAGTCCGCGGTACACTATGAACAGACTGAGCGCTGCGGAGCGCATGAGGGAGCGTCTACCGTGGACCAGCAGTAGACTGTGACATCACGGGCTGTAGCAAGTACCTGCATAGTGGAGACGATCAGTCCGCGGTGCACTATGAACAGGCTGAGCGCTGCGGAGCGCATGAGGGAGCGTCTACCGTGGACCAGCAGTAGACTGTGACATCACGGGCTGTAGCAAGTACCTGCATAGTGGAGACGATCAGTCCGCGGTGCACTATGAACAGGCTGAGCGCTGCGGAGCGCATGAGGGAGCGTCTACCGTGGACCAGCAGTAGGCTGTGACGTCACCGGCTGTAGCAAGTACCTGCATAGTGGACACGATCAGTCCGCGGTGCACTATGAACAGGCTGAGCGCTGCGGAGCGCATGAGGGAGCGTCTACCGTGGACCAGCAGTAGACTGTGACGTCACGGGCTGTAGCAAGTACCTGCATAGTGGACACGATCAGTCCGCGGTGCACTATGAACAGACTGAGCGCTGCGGAGCGCATGAGGGAGCGTCTACCGTGGACCAGCAGTAGACTGTGACATCACGGGCTGTAGCAAATACCTGAATAGTGGAGACGATCAGTCCGCGGTGCACTATGAACAGGCTGAGCGCTGCGGAGCGCATGAGGGAGCGTCTACCGTGGACCAGCAGTAGACTGTGACGTCACGGGCTGTAGCAAGTACCTGCATAGTGGAGACGATCAGTCCGCGGTGCACTATGAACAGGCTGAGCGCTGCGGAGCGCATGAGGGAGCGTCTACCGTGGACCAGCAGTAGACTGTGACCAGCTCTAGCAAGTACCTGCAATACCTGCATAGTGGAGACGATCAGTCCGCGGTGCACTATGAACAGACTGAGCGCTGCGGAGCGCATGAGGGAGCGTCTACCGTGGACCAGCAGTAGACTGTGACGTCACGGGCTGTAGCAAGTACCTGCATAGTGGACACGATCAGTCCGCGGTGCACTATGAACAGACTGAGCGCTGCGGAGCGCATGAGGGAGCGTCTACCGTGGACCAGCAGTAGACTGTGACATCACGGGCTGTAGCAAATACCTGAATAGTGGAGACGATCAGTCCGCGGTGCACTATGAACAGGCTGAGCGCTGCGGAGCGCATGAGGGAGCGTCTACCGTGGACCAGCAGTAGACTGTGACGTCACGGGCTGTAGCAAGTACCTGCATAGTGGAGACGATCAGTCCGCGGTGCACTATGAACAGGCTGAGCGCTGCGGAGCGCATGAGGGAGCGTCTACCGTGGACCAGCAGTAGACTGTGACCAGCTCTAGCAAGTACCTGCAATACCTGCATAGTGGAGACGATCAGTCCGCGGTGCACTATGAACAGACTGAGCGCTGCGGAGCGCATGAGGGAGCGTCTACCGTGGACCAGCAGTAGACTGTGACGT
The DNA here is from genome assembly GCA_949319315.1 of Zelleria hepariella. Taxonomy (NCBI): domain Eukaryota; kingdom Metazoa; phylum Arthropoda; class Insecta; order Lepidoptera; family Yponomeutidae; genus Zelleria; species Zelleria hepariella. Next base: position 3,721,381 of record OX439391.1, read on the forward strand.
CACGGGCTGTAGCAAGTACCTGCATAGTGGACACGATCAGTCCGCGGTGCACTATGAACAGACTGAGCGCTGCGGAGCGCATGAGGGAGCGTCTACCGTGGACCAGCAGTAGACTGTGACATCACGGGCTGTAGCAAATACCTGAATAGTGGAGACGATCAGTCCGCGGTGCACTATGAACAGGCTGAGCGCTGCGGAGCGCATGAGGGAGCGTCTACCGTGGACCAGCAGTAGACTGTGACGTCACGGGCTGTAGCAAGTACCTGCATAGTGGAGACGATCAGTCCGCGGTGCACTATGAACAGGCTGAGCGCTGCGGAGCGCATGAGGGAGCGTCTACCGTGGACCAGCAGTAGACTGTGACCAGCTCTAGCAAGTACCTGCAATACCTGCATAGTGGAGACGATCAGTCCGCGGTGCACTATGAACAGACTGAGCGCTGCGGAGCGCATGAGGGAGCGTCTACCGTGGACCAGCAGTAGACTGTGACGTCACGGGCTGTAGCAAGTACCTGCATAGTGGACACGATCAGTCCGCGGTGCACTATGAACAGACTGAGCGCTGCGGAGCGCATGAGGGAGCGTCTACCGTGGACCAGCAGTAGACTGTGACGTCACGGGCTGTAGCAAGTACCTGCATAGTGGAGACGATCAGTCCGCGGTGCACTATGAACAGACTGAGCGCTGCGGAGCGCATGAGGGAGCGTCTACCGTGGACCAGCAGTAGACTGTGACGTCACGGGCTGTAGCAAGTACCTGCATAGTGGAGACGATCAGTCCGCGGTGCACTATGAACAGACTGAGCGCTGCGGAGCGCATGAGGGAGCGTCTACCGTGGACCAGCAGTAGACTGTGACGTCACGGGCTGTAGCAAATACCTGAATAGTGGAGACGATCAGTCCGCGGTGCACTATGAACAGACCGAGCGCTGCGGAGCGCATCAGGGAGCGTCTACCGTGGACCAGCAGTAGACTGTGACATCACAGGCTGTAGCAAGTACCTGCATAGTGGAGACGATCAGTCCGCGGTGCACTATGAACAGGCTGAGCGCTGCGGAGCGCATGAGGGAGCGTCTACCGTGGACCAGCAGTAGACTGTGACGTCACGGGCTGTAGCAAGTACCTGCATAGTGGAGACGATCAGTCCGCGGTGCACTATGAACAGACTGAGCGCTGCGGAGCGCATGAGGGAGCGTCTACCGTGGACCAGCAGTAGACTGTGACGTCACGGGCTGTAGCAAATACCTGAATAGTGGAGACGATCAGTCCGCGGTGCACTATGAACAGACCGAGCGCTGCGGAGCGCATCAGGGAGCGTCTACCGTGGACCAGCAGTAGACTGTGACATCACAGGCTGTAGCAAGTACCTGCATAGTGGAGACGATCAGTCCGCGGTGCACTATGAACAGACTGAGCGCTGCGGAGCGCATGAGGGAGCGTCTACCGTGGACCAGCAGTAGACTGTGACGTCACGGGCTGTAGCAAGTACCTGCATAGTGGACACGATCAGTCCGCGGTGCACTATGAACAGACTGAGCGCTGCGGAGCGCATGAGGGAGCGTCTACCGTGGACCAGCAGTAGACTGTGACGTCACGGGCTGTAGCAAGTACCTGCATAGTGGAGACGATCAGTCCGCGGTGCACTATGAACAGGCTGAGCGCTGCGGAGCGCATGAGGGAGCGTCTACCGTGGACCAGCAGTAGACTGTGACGTCACGGGCTGTAGCAAGTACCTGCATAGTGGAGACGATCAGTCCGCGGTGCACTATGAACAGACTGAGCGCTGCGGAGCGCATGAGGGAGCGTCTACCGTGGACCAGCAGTAGACTGTGACGTCACGGGCTGTAGCAAATACCTGAATAGTGGAGACGATCAGTCCGCGGTGCACTATGAACAGACCGAGCGCTGCGGAGCGCATCAGGGAGCGTCTACCGTGGACCAGCAGTAGACTGTGACATCACAGGCTGTAGCAAGTACCTGCATAGTGGAGACGATCAGTCCGCGGTGCACTATGAACAGGCTGAGCGCTGCGGAGCGCATGAGGGAGCGTCTACCGTGGACCAGCAGTAGACGAGCCACGTGCGAGAACTGACGCACGCTGACGTCGCCGGCGAGCGAGGCCGCGCGACCTTCCGCGCCCTCGATGCCTATGCCTGAAAGGGACAGTTGTAAATTAGAACGCGATCGATCTGTGAAGATTTCAGACAGTAAAACACGGCCAAGGAATGTTTCTGTAGATCAGTAAAAAAATTAAGATAAATTTTGCCTTTCGAAGAATTTTTGCCGCTAAATATTTGACAACGATAACACGATGAGGCACTCAAAAATGCTATAGGGAAGCCAAAATAAAACGGTATGCTTTCCGTCTTGGGATGATAACTTTTGGTAAGTCATTCTTTAGGCATAATACCAGCCTGGAGAGAGTTAATACCCATATCGGCCTCCTGTATCATGGCCACATCATAGCCACCGTCGCCCGCCGCCGCCACCACTAGCCCCCGCGCCCGTAGCAGCCGCGCCACCCGCGCCTTCTGTGCGGTGGCCACCACCACACCCGAGCAAACGAGTCTCTAACTGCATTGGACCAGAGTAATCTCACCCATATCGGCCTCCTGTATCATGGCCACAGCATTGCCACCGTCACCCGCCGCCGCCACCACCAGCCCCCCCCGCGCCCATAGCTGCCGCGCCACCCGCGCCTTCTGTGCGGTGGCCACCACCACACCCGAGCAAACGAGTCTCTAACTGCAGTGGACCAGAGTAATCTCACCCATATCGGCCTCCTGTATCATGGCCACATCATAGCCACCGTCAACCGCCGCCGCCACCACTAGCCCCCGCGCCCGTAGCAGCCGCGCCACCCGCGCTTTCTGCGCGGTGGCCACCAGTATACCCGAGCAAACGAGTCTCTAACTGCAGTGGACCAGAGTAATCTCACCCATATCGGCCTCCTGTATCATGGCCACATCATAGCCACCGTCAACCGCCGCCGCCACCACTAGCCCCTGCGCCCGTAGCAGCCGCGCCACCCGCGCCTTCTGTGCGGTGGCCACCACTACACCCGAGAAAACGAGTCTCTGCCTGCAGTGGACCAGAGTAATCTCACCCATTTCGGCCTCTTGTATCATGGCCACATCGTTGCCACCGTCGCCCGCCGCCGCCACCACCAGCCCCCGCACCCGTACCAGCCGCGCCACCCGCGCCTTCTGTGCGGTGGCCACTACTACACCCGAGCAAACGAGTCTCTACCTGCAGTGGACCAGAGTAACTCACCCATTACTCTGGTCCATTATCGGCCTCCTGTATCATAGCCACATCGTTGCCACCGTCACCCGCTGCCGCCACCACCAGCCCCCGCGCCACCCGCGCCTCCTGTGCGGTGGCCATCACCGCGCCCGAGCAGAGAGCCTCTAACTACAGTGGACAGAGCAATCTCACCCATATCGGCCTCCTGTATCATGGCCACATCATTGCCACCGTCGCCCGCCGCCGCCACCACCAGCCCCCGCGCCACCCGCGCCTTCTGTGCGGTGGCCATCACCGCGCCCGAGCAGAGAGCCTCTAACTACAGTGGACAGAGCAATCTCACCCATATCGGCCTCCTGTATCATGGCCACATCGTTGCCACCGTCGCCCGCCGCCGCCACCACCAGCCCCCGCGCCCATAGCTGCCGCGCCACCCGCGCCTTCTGTGCGGTGGCCACCACCACACCCGAGCAAACGAGTCTCTAACTGCAGTGGACCAGAGTAATCTCACCCATATCGGCCTCCTGTATCATGGCCACATCATTGCCACCGTCGCCCGCCGCCGCCACCACTAGTCCGCGTGCCCGTAGCAGCCGCGCCACCCGCGCCTTCTGTGTGGGTGAGCAACGCGCCACCACCACGCCCGAGCAACGGCGCAGGATCTCCACGAAAGCCTCTTCGTAGTGCCGGAGGCATACCTGGGATAAGATAAGAACAGGAATTGGACTTCTGCTTTATGTAGACTTGCATTTACGTAAAGATCTAGGTATATCAATGATGTTTGAAGCAGCCTTTACAATGTTGAAATCAAATGAAAACGTTAACGTTCTCGTCACAAGAGAAGTCAACACTGTCTCTGAGATTCGTCGAAATATAGCGATAAAAATGTGTAGGGAGGTGCGATGCATAGGGCCGTCTCGAGCTTGTCACAGGTCAGGGCTATGAGACTAATGCTTTTGGATTTCTTTTGTTGGTTAATTTTTAATAGCTAGACACTTTTAGCTGAGTTTCGTTGGCTGGCTTTGAATGCCGCTGCTAGACACTTTTGGATGAATTTCGTTACCTAGTTTTGAATGCCGCTGCTAAACACTTTTGGTTGAATTTCGTTACCTGGTTTTTAATGCCGCTGATAGACACTTTTGGATGAATTTCGTTACCTAGTTTTGAATGCTGCTGCTATACACTTTTGGGTGAATTTCGTTTCCTAGTTTTGAATGGCTAGACACTGTTGGATGAGTTTTGCTACATAGTTACCTCCAGGCTCTCTCCTTCAATGATAAGGTCTATGTCTTCCGAGTCAGTCAACGCCTCGCACAAATCGTGGGCGTGCCGTCTACCATTGCACTCTGGCGCCACGTGCCACGAAGCGCCGCCGCCCAGGTGTAGGGAACGAGCGATGCATAGGGCCGTCTCTAGCTTGTCACAGGTCAGGGCTATGAGACTACACGCTTTTGGTTTACTTTTGTTGGCTAGTTTTGAATGGCTAGAAACTTTTGGCTGGTTTTGAGTACCGCTGCTAGACACATTTGGATGGATTTCGTTACCTAGTTTTGAATTGCGCTGCAAGACACTTTTGGATTAATTTGGTTACCTAGTTTTGAATGCTGCTGCTAGACACTTTTGGGTGAATTTCCTTACCTAGTTTTGAATGCCGCTGCTAGACATTTTTGGATGGATTTCGTTACCTAGTTTTGAATGCCGCTGCTAAACACTTTTGGATGAATTTCGTAACCTAGTTTTGAATGCCACTGCTAAACACTTTTGGATGAATTTCGTTACCTAGTTTTGAATGCCACTCCTAGACACTGTTGGATGAGTTTTGCTACATAGTTACCTCCAGGCTCTCTCCCTCAATGATGAGGTCTATGTCTTCCGAGTCAGTCAACGCCTCGCACAAATCGTGCGCGTGCCGCCTGCCATTGCACTCTGGCGCCACGTGCCACGAAGCGCCGCCGCCCAGCTGTAGGGAGCGAGCGATGCATAGGGCCGTCTCTAGCTTGTCACAGGTCAGGGCTATGAGACTACACGCTTTTGGTTTACTTTTGTTGGCTAGTTTTGAATGGCTAGAAACTTTTGGCTGGTTTTGAGTACCGCTGCTAGACACATTTGGATGGATTTCGTTATCTAGTTTTGAATTGCGCTGCAAGACACTTTTGGATGAATTTGGTTACCTAGTTTTGAATGCTGCTGCTAGACACTTTTGGGTGAATTTCCTTACCTAGTTTTGAATGCCGCTGCTAGACACTTTTGGATGAATTTCGTTACCTAGTTTTGAATGCCGCTGCTAAACACTTTTGGTTGAATTTCGTTACCTGGTTTTTAATGCCGCTGATAGACACTTTTGGATGAATTTCGTTGCCTAGTTTTGAATGCTGCTGCTATACACTTTTGGGTGAATTTCGTTTCCTAGTTTTGAATGTCTAGACACTGTTGGATGAGTTTTGCTACATAGTTACCTCCAGGCTCTCTCCCTCAATGATAAGGTCTATGTCTTCAGAGTCAGTCAACGCCTCGCACAAATCGTGCGCGTGCCGCCTGCCATTGCACTCTGGCGCCACGTGCCACGAAGCGCCGCCACCCAGGTGTAGGGAACGAGCGATGCATAGGGCCGTCTCTAGCTTGTCACAGGTCAGGGCTATGAGACTACACGGTTTTGGTTTACTTTTGTTGGCTAGTTTTGAATGGCTAGACACTTTTGGCTGAGTTTCGTTGGCTGGTTTTGAGTGCCGCTGCTAGACACATTTGGATGGATTTCGTTACCTAGTTTTGAATGCCGCACCTAGACACTTTTGGATGAATTTCGTTACCTAGTTTTGAATGCTGCTACTAGACACTTTTGGATGAATTTCGTTACCTAGTTTTGAATGCCGCTGCAAGACACTTTTGGATGAATTTCATTACCTAGTTTTGAATGCTGCTGCTAGACACTTTTGGATGAATTTCGTTACCTGGTTTTTAATGCCGCTGATAGACACTTTTGGATGAATTTCGTTACCTAGTTTTGAATGCTGCTGCTAGACACTTTTGGATGAATTTCGTTACCTAGTTTTGAATGCCGCTGCTAGACACTGTTGGGTGAGTTTTCCTACATAGTTACCTCCAGGCTCTCTCCTTCAATGATGAGGTCTATGTCTTCCGAGTCAGTCAACGCCTCGCACAAATCGTGCGCGTGCCGCCTGCCATTGCACTCTGGCGCCACGTGCCACGAAGCACCACCGCCCAGGTGTAGGGAGCGAGCGATGCATAGGGCCGTCTCTAGCTTATCCCCTGTCAGCATCCATATCTGTTGGAGAAATTGTGTTTTAGGTACACGATAGAATTCACTATTTTACGAGGTTCATTTGAGGTTACCTTAAAGGTCTTCCTGCTGAGTAATTAATTGAACTATTACTTTAGATATGGGGCAGCAATGCCACTGTCTTAGTATGAAAATTCGGATACAACTTTTGCTCTAGTTTTTTGGGTCCGGCGTAAACGTTGTTTATTTTGATGAGTAAATATTATACTATTATACCCTTCAACGGTTCACTAATAAAATAAATAAAAATGTAAAAATGTTAATACTTCCGACATTTCAGCTTCAAATTAGCATATCTAATAAAAAACTGAACCAATTTTGATAAAATATATCTAACAACACCCGCTAGAAAATCTGCTCTCAAACATAAAAACCGCATCCAAATCGGTTCACCCATTTAAGAGATACTGCGGTGCCACAAACAAACACACACACGTAGCGGTCAGACTTATAACACCCTTCTTTCCGGGCCTGGGGTTGAAAAATGCATTTTACCTTAACACCAGCGGTACGCAGCATGCCCAGTGTTTGAGGCACGCGGTCGGCCAGCCTGTCTTCGACCCCGGTGAGACCCAGCGACGTCAGACCCCGCTGCAAGGAGGCTAGCGCAGCAGCCGTGCGCTCGTTGCGGCTTACCACGCTGAGACGGGCTTCTTTGTACTCCGCCTGCAATGGATGGAGTGAAGTAAGAAACGGAAGCATAGTAACTAGTAGTTCGCCCCGAACTACGAACTCGCGACCCCATATCTCTGCAACCCCTCGACTGATTTGGCTCATGTTCGAACTTAAAAATTATCTTTGCCTCATTTACCTGCCTTCCAAATTTCATGACGATCCGACTAAATTTACTCAAGTTATCGTCGAACGAACACCAAATTTCATGACGATCCGACTAAATTTACTCAAGTTATCGTCGAACGAACATTCATACATACATACATTCAAACATACAAACGCCGGATTGTTCCAGTAGACTCGGAGAACTTCGCTCGCTCGTTCAATAAGGTATCCCGTTTGGCGCCCGTCGGTATATTTTTTTATGTAGCCTCCATATTGTCCCACTGCTGGACAAAGGCCTCCCCTTTTTTCTTCCACTCCTTTCTATCCTCGGCTGCCTCTTGCCACCCCGGCAAAAAGGTTGTGAGGTCGTCCCGCCATCTCCGTCTCGGTCTGCCGGTGCCCATCTTGTGGGGTCCAGTCGGTGACCATTGTCGCCCACCTATCTGGACCCATGCGGCAAGCGTGGCCGGCCCAGTTTCACTTCAATTTGGCGTTTGCAGCTCTAACATCCTTGATTTGCCCTTCGGTTACGGAACCCTAAAAATAGTACATTAGAGCCGCGGTCTACAATGGGGTGCGTTGCAGGCGCGCTGTTGATGGCAGACAGCGCAGCGTAGCGAGCTCCAGGCCAACAGTGCGGTCAGCATTGCAGCCCTTGATGGACAAGCTAGAATGCAGGCCGAGACGGAAGGTCGTTTATAGCGCGGACAGCAAGGGCTGCAATGATGACCAAGCTTGAAGGCCGAGAGCGTAGCTAAGCTAGAGGCCATTATAGCGTGGCCAGCGTGGCAATTTTGCTGGTGCAATGCAGCGGATTACTTAGAGTAGCAGTAGTTTCTTAGTGCGTTCGACAGGGGTCGCTGCAGCGCTTTGAATTAGTTTTATTCACGAACTTCAACCTAAAGACCGAGGAGGATGTCGTGAGGGGGAAAAGGCCTATCTATACCCAGCAGTGGGCAAATGTGGGCTGAAAATGATGATGACGAACCTCAAACGCCAAATACTCGTCCTTGGTGAGAGTCTTCTTGGCGATGACCAGCGTTCTTAGTCCGTCGGCCGCAAGTCGCTTGCACTCGGCGTCCAGCCAGGGCGAATCCACTAGTCGACTCAGAGCCACGTCGGCGCCCTTGACGTAGTAGGTTATTTCGCTGGTCACCTCCTCCTGAAAGAGGTAATTCAGATTTTTATTCTTGTTCCTTTTTAGGTGCCTTCCTATAAACAAAGGTATCTTTATGATGGGTCGAGAGATAAAGAAGGCTTTGGTCCAGAGGCTCTACCATGAGTTACGTCCGGCAGACCTACAGCATAGGCAAAGCAAGTTTCACTATAGCCAAACTGGTTTTGCCGGTACCGTAGGTCTGCCGGACGTAACTCGTGGTAGAGTCTCAGGAGGGTAATTGTCAAAAATTTGAATCTATCGCAATCCCTTTCAATTTGACGTTTGAACGCCATTGAAAGCGATTGGGATAGGGATTACGACTCGATTTTGAAGGATGTTGAGTGAATATTGCAAAATCGTTCACTCAATATCATTCAATTTGTATGGCGTTTTGACTTATTCGTTCTGTTAGCGATTTAAACCTTAGACAATACCATTCTAAAATCGCAATCACGATTATGATCTCGACACCATTGAAAGATAAATTCAAAAGTTAGGCAATTAAGCCCTCGTTTTTGAAAGATATTAATTGAACTAGGCACTGACCAGGCCAGGCCAGCTGTCCGAGTGGTCACTTCACCCATCTAGTGTGAGTGAAGGTGCCAATGGACGCTGTATAAATCATCTCATCACTTAGATGCAATGGCCTATTGCATCTACGTAACAGTTATTTTTTATTGAACGAAGTCGCTAATTCGTTAGCAATATCCATGTACCTATAACCATATAACCCGTGTCATTAAAGAAAACATTTAGGATGAACTTCAAAACACTCGCTCTCTCGCTCTAATTAATACAGTCAAAGCGAGACAACGCTAGGTTTTTAACTCCGTCCTAAATGTTTTCTTTAATGACACGGGTTATATGGCGAATCACGTATAATGTGCTTCTATTGAGACTTACTTGAACGATGATCCCCATCATTTTGCTCTCGCTGGTGAAAGGGAATATCTGCAGTATGCTGAACTGCATGATGTCGTTGGTCGCTCGGAGCTTGAGCGATATGTTGTGCAGGTCCCTTTGGTACAGCGACACTCCCATCTGGAGAAGCATCAGTTACTAAATACATTTCCATCACAAAAATCAAAACCTCCAGCTACAAAAGTCGTTGGAATCATGGAATCTTGCACCAATAACACTATTTTTACGATTTTATTTTGATTTATTAGACCAACAAACCATTGATCTATGCAGATTTTGAACAGACCAGTGCAACCAGAGAACTTTTTAATAGGATTTATAATTACACATATTACATGTTCTGCGTGGCGGGCTACAAGAAACTGGTGGAGTATTTTTTATTTAATTTGTTACGTTTGATGTTTGATATGCTTGGATAGAGTAAGGAGAGTAGAAAAACACTGAGGATGATTCAATGCAGAAGAGGACAGACGATGGGCCACTTCCTACGTCACGACTTTATAACCAACTTAGGATAGAAGTAAAGAGAGGTAGAAGGAAGGCCATGGAGTAGCTCCCATCGCGCCCATGACCGTGATGAGTGGAGAAATATTGTATATGGTCACGATCCTCAGAATTGAGGGACCGATCAAGAAGAAGAAGTCAATGATGATTTAGCTTTGATGTAGCACCCCTTATTTAACCCCTCAAAATTTTAAGACTTAGTTTTAGTGAAATGCCCCAAACTGTGAGTTTTTATAGTTATAAATGTTAGGTTTTAGTTTTATTTTGTTTAGGTTAAGTTAGTTTTAAGTATATTTTAGGTCCTGGCAGAATACCAGCGCTACGGGGCCTACGGGTTACCGTAGCATTCATGCTGAGCCACGTGACTTATTTACGGCCATTGCACACAGTGCACCTTATTTAGGTTTTAATTAATTCTAAGAAAATGCACCTACCTACTTAATGTAACCTCCTACTTTGTGTATACTGTGTGTTGTGGCTAGTGAATAAACGTTTTTCTTTCTTCTTCTTCTTTCATAGAAGTATCTTCTTCTTCTTCTTCATGGCGTGCCTCTCCACTAATGGAGGTTGACCGTCAGCTCCTCATATTCTTTTCTTTTTCTTGCAAAGCGAAACAGTGGTTCAACGCTGGCTATCTCCGTCCATTCCCTGATGTTTCTGAGCCACGACTTTCTTTTTCTACAAGCACGCCGCTTCCCCTCAATCTTGCCAATCATGATTACTTCAATAAGTCGGTACCTGTCGTTGCGAAGCACATGTTCTAGGTAGCCAATCTTCTTCATTTTTATGGTCAGGATGAGTTCTCGGGTACGATTGACGCGTCGAAAACTTCCACATTCGTGACTCTATTTAAAGTATAGTAGCCTCTTCTTTCTTACCATGTCGGTCCATTTGACGAGTGCCACTTCATCGGGGCTCGAGGCCTGGTAGTCGCACAACTGTTGCTGCGGCACCGCACCGCCGCAGCTCTCGGACATCACTGACGACGTTAGATCTGTTAAACGAATCACATTATTGTAATCAACAAACGCATGAGCCAAGAAAATCTTTAATTTATTGAAACCTTAGCAAGATAACTTAGTTTTAGTTATACTTAATTACCAACAGTTACATCTCTTGAACATCGACGAGACATCATTGACATAATGTTTCTATATAAAATAATAAATAATTACGTAGACTCCTCATCACTGTTGAGTAAAATAAATTTCAGAATTCCTCGTCAAGGCTCTCGCAATAAGGAACTGTTCTTCTTAACTTTTAATTTTTAATTTTTTTTAACTTTTTTTCTTTTTTTTTTGACTTTTTATTTTATTTTTTGACGAAGCTTTTGTGAATTGTATTATGATTTATTGTATTTTTTGACATTTTGTTTGCATGAAATAAATAATTCCACTTTTAATAACACAGACTATGGTCAAAATCGCTTCATTCGACGCTCTTGTAAACTATATAATGATAGGCTTGGTGAAATAGACTTATTTTGCAACACATTAAACTTATTTAAAAATAAAATACAAAAGGTACTTCGGGAAACTACAGGTCTATGTAAGAAAAAATCTTTGTATATAATTTATGTTGTAACCGTTTTTTTTCGTAAAAATAAATTAAAAAAATGAAGTAAATAAAAGTCCAAGAAAATAGATGCTTCTGATAGGTCGATCCCATCCGAGCCAGAGACAAGCTCGCTAAAATGTAAACGCTCGGATAGGAGCGTCTATTTTCTTGGATGGTCCTTTTGATTTCAGCTTTATAAGACTGTGAAAACGCGGCTTTACGTTACGCACCTGAGCGTGCGTCATCTACGTCGTCCTCATCAGGACGCGCGTACACGGGCGTTACGTTGTGACACAGAGCCAACGCCGCCACCGCTTGCCACGCGCGTCTGGGCGTTACGGCGACCGTTAAGCCGCATTTTCACAGTCAAATTACGTAAAACGAAGGGTACTGTCCAAGAAAATAGACTCTTCTGATAGGTCGATCCCATACAGCCAGAGATAAGCTCGCCAAAATGTAAACGCTCGGTTAGAATCGACCAATCAGAATCGTGTATTTGCTTGGATGGTCCTTTTGGTTTTAGCTTTATAAGACCCATAAGATCAATCACAGTTTAAACCAAAAAGGCTGGTTTTAACCCTATCTGTCGATTAATTTTCATACAAAATGCGAGGTTTAATCTAAGGTCTGAGTTTAAACTGTGATTGATCTTAAGACTGTAAGTGAAAACGCGGCTTTACGTTACGCACCTGAGCGTGCCTCATCTACGTCGTCCTCATCAGGGCACGCGTACACGGGCGTTACGTTGTGACACAGAGCCAACGCCGCCACCGCTTGCCACGCGCGTCTGGGCGTTACGTAGACCGTTACGTTACGCACCTGAGCGTGCCTCATCTACGTCGTCCTCATCGGGACGCGCGTACACGGGCGTTACGTTGTGACACAGAGCCAACGCCACCACCGCTTGCCACGCGCGTCTGGGCGTTACGACGACCGTTAAGCCGCATTTTCACAGTCAAATTACGTAAAACGAAGGGTACTGTCCAAGAAAATAGACGCTTCTGATAGGTCGATCCCAACCGAGCCAGAGACAAGCTCGCTAAAATGTAAACGCTCGGATAGAATTGACTAATCAGAAGCGTCTATTTTCTTGGATGGTCCTTTTGGTTTTAGCTTTATAAGACCCATAAGATCAATCACAGTTTAAACCAAAAAGGCTGGTTTTAACCCTATCTGTCGATTAATTTTCATACAAAATGCGAGGTTTAATCTAAGGTTTGAGTTTAAACTGTGATTGATCTTACTTAAGACTGTAAGTGAAAACGCGGCTTTACGTTACGCACCTGAGCGTGCCTCATCTACGTCGTCCTCATCAGGACGCGCGTACACGGGCGTTACGTTGTGACACAGAGCCAACGCCGCCACCGCTTGCCACGCGCGTCTGGGCGTTACGGAGAAGGATGGCGCGTCGGTGGAGACAGGGGTCGCTGGCGGCGGCGAATCGTTGGTCACGTGCTGTGTTAGGAGAGCTTCGATCTGTGGGAAAGAAATTAAAAACATGTTGACTTGTTGAACGAGCGAGCGAAGCGAGAGAAGTTCTCCGAGTCTTCTGGAACAATCTCGCGTTTTTATGAATGTTTGTTTTTTCGCCGATAACTTGAGTTTTGGTTGGATCGGCCTGGGCCCTTAGCCTGTAACGCAATGGCGGGTCAATGGCGTCCCGGCAGAAGGAAAAAACCGGGCTCTCCTAGTTTTTCTCCTACAACCAGAGAACTAATCCTCTAGAATTAGAATCAAAATATTCTTTGCTGTACTACAAAAACATTAAAAGGACAGGCAGCGTTAGCAAATCGTAATTGAAGTCGTCACCTAACAGCCCATTTTGGCACTATTGTGATACAGGCTAAGGGACCTGAAATTTGAAAAAACGGCTAAATGAAAAAAAAAAAAAAGTTCAAACATGAGCTAAATCGGTCGAGGGTTGCCAAGATATGGGGTTGTGAAGTTTATATGTGCAATGCGCGCACGCCTGTGCCAATGGTGTTATCAATAAGTTACACATCGCGAGTTCACACTTCGGGGCGAACTACTTTAGTCAAAGATTTATCCCATTCTTAGGTCCCTACACATACAATAATATGAACAAAATGCTTAACATTTACCCACTATGCCTATCTAAGTGTAAAAAAGAAGTTTCTAAATGGCTGCAACTACAAACATACGATGAAACCGAGAATCTTATTACTGTAACAACCTCTTAAAACAAGCACCTCATATTGAACTATCCACACACCCTCTCACTTTCACACACTCACCACACACACCGCTGCACATACATACACTACACGTTGAGAGGAGTTACTTAAATACCTACACTAACATTCACACTCTTTACATATTGAGCCTAAATTCTTTTTGAGGATTTGTTCTTATTTTTTTACTTTTATCTTTTTTCTGTGTAATTGAATTAACACATTATTCTTAATAATTTGTTTACATGTATTGAAATTCTATTAAAACCTGCTACTGAATACTAGAACCCCTGAGACTACGGTGGGGAATAGGCACTGATTGCTGTAATACAGACTTCTAGTCTAGCACAGCAACAGAAGCTAAAATCTTGTCTTGATCAACAACACCTAGTTAAAATACTTTTGTAACACTCTATGTATCACTTTTTACGCAAATAAACTTATTCTTATTCTTATTCTTACTAGTACATACGTCATCGTTATTTATTACATAACAGCAAAAAATACTCTTACCAGCCCCTGTATTTTTAAAAGTAAAAAAAAAGAAGTTTCATTTCAATAAGGGCTATTTTCAATAAGGTTGAGTGTTTTTTTTTTAAGAATAGAAGCGCTGATATGCAGATTGAGAAAAGCCACGAACCTCGTGAAAGTTGTTGCTATCGAACAGCGCATCTCCCAAGTGCAATTTCTGGAAGACCATCTCGTTCTTGGTTAGAGTGCCGGTCTTATCTGCAAGGAGGTACTGGATCCGTCTCAGCTCCTCCGGTGGAGCGCATCACGGTGCCCTCGATCTTCTTGCCTCACTGTCGCTCGTTCAATTACACTAGTGGTTCGTCCCGAACTATGAACTCGCGACCCCATATCTCAGCAACCCCTCGACCGATTTGGCTCATGTTCGAACTTAAAAATTCTCTTGGCCTCATTTACCTGCCTACCAAATTTCATAACGATCCGACTAAATTTACTCAAGTTATCGTCGAACGAACATTCATACATACATACATACATACATACATACATACATACATACATACATACATACATACATACATACATACATACATACATACAAACGCCGGATTGTTCCAGTAGACTCGGAGAACTTCGCTCGCTCGTTCAATAACAGCAAAAATTACTCTTGCCAGATTAGGAGACTCGCATCCGTTATAGCTCGTTATCCAGCTTGTTAACCACATCGAGAGAATGGGAGTCGGCCGGTCGGACGTCCCAAATATCGCTGGAAAGATGCGGTAGAGAGAGACCTGTGCGAGCTCCAGCTGGAGGATTGGAGGGAGTTAGCGCAGGACAGGGAGAGCTGGCGTCTTTTGGAGGCCAAGATCCACTTAGGGTCGCTGAGCCAGCCAGAATGAATGAATAAGATATGAAAACTGAAAAATTCACGAACCTCGTGAAAGTTGTTGCTATCGAACAGCGCATCTCCCAAGTGCAGCTTCTGGAAGACCATCTCGTTCTTGGTTAGAGTGCCGGTCTTGTCAGCAAGGAGGTACTGGATCCGTCCCAGCTCCTCCGGTATGGTGGTGGAGCGCATCACGGTGCCCTCGATCTTCTTGTCTCGCTGGATCGTCCATGAGTAGAATGCTTTCCCCATGTCGAGATTCACGCGAAGACTGTGGGGAAATGATCGACAATTCGCTAAATAAAAATAAAACAACGTATCCAGGCAGGGTCGCCAAGTGGTAACAGGCAACACGTAGGTTGAAGAATATAAATCACATTTTAGGTAGTGGTTGTGTGTCCTCGTTGATTGTATAAAGTGAACCTCAAATAACATTGTGCATTTGCTTATGTAACTTATTGTTATAATGAGGCTGCGCGCCTACAATAAACAATAAATAAACAATAACAAAAAAGTTGTTGATTTGAGCGAGGTAGGCTGCATACAGCGTCATCTAGAGTTGAGGTTTGGAACTAACATAGAGGGCGCTAGGCTGCATACAGCGACATCTAGAGTGGATTTTTGGAACTAATATAGTGGGCGCTAATTCCTGTCATGTTACAACTCCCCATTTCTTGTGTACACCATTATTGGTCGTATCTTTTGAATCCGCTAACTTAGAAGCTTGTTTTTTTTTCGAAAAACTAAGCTCGAAAATATTGGAGACAATAATGAAATTCTACACAACTTTGGTGGGGCACTTAATGAAGTAGCGGGCAAGGCCGACTTTTTTTAAAGTAGGTTGTCAATTAATGACTACATTACGAGCATTTTTGAGTAAAATATATTATTATGTAAGTTGTTTGTTCCACTCACCTTATAGGAATGATGTAGGAGAAGAGCAGCACGAAGCGGAACATGAACCCGTACCACGGCCCGTTGAACCCCTTGAGCACGATCATGAGGAAGGAGAGGAAGAGCACGGCGACGAAGAGCACCTTCGTCAGGTCGTTCACTTGCAGGTCCAGACGGCCCACCTTGGACCGCGGCGCCGCGTTGTTCATCACACTGCGGGTTTCCGTACCTGGCAGGCAAAGGATAAAAGATAAGAAGTAGACATATCCCATAGAGGTCTGTAGTTCGCGAATGAATGCTTCGATTGAATGCATTCGTTTTGTGAAACCATTCATTCATTCATTCATTCACTACAAATCTTTACATATCACATTCACTCTAGACCACGCAGTTCATTCTTCAAGAAACATTCTTAAATCTACCGTACTAAGAACCAAAATTCTGTAAATCTCTACATATCACATTCACTCTAGTCCACGTAGTTCATTCTTCAAGAAACATTCTTAAATCTACCACACTAAGAACCAAAATTCTGTAACTCATGTGTCTCGCCTTTGTCACCTTTGTCATTCGCGGACTACCGTGAGTCAAAAGATAATGGACGAACTACTGAGCTATGAACTATGAATGAGCTATGAACTATGAATGAACTGTGAATGAACTATGAATGAACTATGAATGAGCTGTGAACTATAAGTGAACTATGAACTAAAAGAGTGAACTAGATCAGTGAAGGAAATGAACTATATCATTCTTTTCTTTTCACTGAAGCGTTTCGCGCACCTCTAATATCCCACTAGCTGGGCAAAGGCCTTTTCTCAGAGAGCTAGTTCGATCTTAAGGCTGGAAGATAGCAGCGTGAAGGGAATTTTTAAAATGTTGACAGTTTTTTACATTTTGTAGCTAAACTGAGCTATTTTTGTTCAGCGATTTTTCGTTCGCGGAAATAACAAAGTATTCTTTTCATTATTGTAAACAACAGAACAACAATAATTCAGCCGATTATGTGTTCTGGTCTACGACAAGTTTTTTGGGCAATACCACCACGCGTGCTCAATGCGGATTGGCGATTTTCGCGTTGAGGGTGTAATGTCCCAGGCACTGCAGCGTCCAAGTGGTCGCTTCACCAATCTAGTGTGGGTGACGGTGCCATTGGAAGCTGTACCTATCATCTCATAGCAAGATGTAAAGGGCTAAGTTAAGCTGTCTCTATACTAAAATTCATCCAAATCCGTCCAGCCGATTTAGCGTGATCCGAACATCGAAACATCTATCCATCCAGACAAACTTTCACTTTTATACATATGTAGTGTGATGTGATTTAACAGTGAACCACAGTTTTTAGCGGAAATAATATCTAGACCTAGGTCGTTGGCTCAAGTTTCTAAAAATAAATACCTACGCATTCTTAGTACTAAGTGTAAAGGTAATCCCACCAAAAACATTCTGTAAAAACTAGCCAGGTCTCGATGGATCTGCTTGTTAATCTCTAAAAAAGTAATGAAATCTAGACAAAGTCGTGCCAAGTCTAAGGTTCCTTACTGCGATTTCTTTATTATTATAGTTAATGTTGTGAGACTTGGCCGTTGAAGGGTACACAAGCGGTTCTGGCGACAGATTGGTGCAATGGTGTCATGGAGCACCTGGTTTTGTACCCTTGTGTAGCCTTCAACAGCCAAGTCTCACAACATTAACTATAATAATAAAGAAATCGCAGTAAGTAACCTTAGACTTGGCACGACTTTGTCTAGATTTCATTACTTTTTTAGAGATTAACAAGCAGATCCATCGAGACCTGGCTAGTTTTTACAGAATGTTTTTGGTGGGATTTCACTTCTTTTTGTAGGAACGAGGGCATATTGATTAATTTTATTAGATTTTCTTATTTGACACAGTTTTTAAATTTGTGTAACGTTGGAGTAGAATAAAGTTAATCATCCGACTATTTCTTGTTGAACGAGCGAGTGAAGCGAGCGAAGTCCTCCGAGTCTGCTGGAACAATCCGGCGTTTGTTTGTATGTATGTTTGTATGTATGAATGTTTGTTCGACGATAACTTGAGTAAATTTTGTCGGATCGTTATGAAATTTGATAAGCGGGTAAACTAAATTAAAAGAATTTTTAAATTTGAACATGAGCCAAATCGGTCGATGGGTTGCCGAGATATGGGGTTGTATAATTTAAATGCAAAGCGCGCGCGCGCCTGCGCGAATGGCGTAAGCAAAGTTATACATCTGTAACTGAGGTCGCGAGTTCATAGTTCGGAGCGAACCACTAGTGGGACGCTATAGGCTAGATTAAATGAAGATGTGTCCCACTACGCTGGATTTTTGTAATGACAGTCGATTTTTTTATGTACCAATAGTAGAAGGGGCATTACCATAATATCTCTAATAAAGCTGATACCAGCTGAGGGTTCTTCATCAGATACTCCAGACCTTAGATTTTTGACATCAAATGAAGCGGCCCACCAAGTTGAATATTTTTTGTAAGGGCGGTATATGTCGATCTATAATAGTTTGGTTGGGCTCTTGTGTTTTCTAATCAGGGTCACCAGGTACTCCAGATCTTCGATTATCCTAGTTTTTATAGTTTTCCCTTTATGTGGCCATTAAACCCTAATTCTGTACCAAATTTCAGCTCTCTGAGTTTATGGGAAGTACTAGTTCTATGAGGGCTCTTGTGTTTTCTAATCAGGGTCACCAGGTACTCCAGATTTTCGATTATCCTAGTTTTTATAAGTTTCCCTTTATGTGCCCATTAAACCCTAAGTCTGTACCAAATTTCAGCTCTCTGAGTTTATGGGAAGTACTAGTTCTATTAGGGCTCTTGTGTTTTATAATCAGGGTCACCAGGTACTCCAGATCTTCGATTATCCTAGTTTTTATAGTTGTCCCTTTATGTGCCTATTAAACCCTAACTCTGTACCAAATTTCAGCTCTCTGAGTTTATGGGAAGTACTAGTTCTATTAGGGCTCTTGTGTTTTCTAATCAGGGTCACCAGGTACTTCAGATCTTCGATTATCCTAGTTTTTATAGTTTCCCCTTTATGTGCTAATTAAACCCTAACTCTGTACCAAATTTCAGCTCTCTGAGTTTATGGGAAGTACTAGTTCTATTAGGGCTCTTGTGTTTTCTAATCAGGGTCACCAGGTACTCCAGATCTTCGATTATCCTAGTTTTTATAGTTTTCCCTTTATGTGGCCATTCAACCCTAACTCTGTACCAAATTTCAGCTCTCTGAGTTTATGGGAAGTACTAGTTCTATTATGATGATCATGAGTGAGTGAGTGAGTGAGTGAGTGAGTGAGTGAGTGAGTGAGTGTGTGTCATAAATGCGAAACTTTGCTTTCGCTTAACTTCGGAACTAAATGACCTACAGACTTGAAATTTTGGATTTTAAGTATGTGATTATAGCTTACTAGATGACGAAAATTTCTGCGTTCTGGTCTTATCCAGAGGTTCTCAAATAGGGGCCTGAAAATGCGGCGAAATGGTTCCAGTAAAGGATGGTACGGCAGTGTTTGCTTCGCGCTCGACCTGGCGGGGGCACTGCCGTGCCCCCAGATTTAGTACGGTCGGCCACAGTCTAGGATACCCCATTATAGCTCTTACCGCGCGTGGCATACGGGCGCCAATCGAACAAAAAAGGGTATCCTAGCGTACGGCTGACTGTACGTACACGGATTGTTTCGGATACTTTTCTTGGAGAAGAAGAACGGTGAAGACACGCCCAACAGCTTAGTCAGCCTAGCCCACGGGCAAGACAAGCATCTAGACACGCGGTAGCATGTCAAGCCAAGTTCAAGAAAAAAACTGGCGAACGCACCGTGTGTAATATTACACGAACCATTTGGCCATATAACTTACCAGTATAAACCACGAGTCCAGTGACCTGTCCCGAGGCGACGACGCAGCCGCTCCACAGAGTATTCTCAATATCGAGAGAGTCGCTCTCTTCCTCATCGAGTCTGGTGCAAGTTCCTATGAACGAGTGGATGTCCTTCTCGGGTTTTTCGACGAATATCTGGGCGTTGATGTCAAGAAGGTGGGCGTCTGTGCGTAGCTTCTGCGTTGAGGGCAGGGGGATTCTGAAACAGGCGAAGTTAGTGTAGGATTACGTTTGAGTTCAATGGATTAGGATAGGCGAGGATAGACGAATGTGGTATTCAGGGAGGAGTCATTCATATCGATGGGGACGGCTTATTTCCGGGTTTCATTGTCAAGAAGTCCATGGTCTGTAACGCAATGGTGCCAAAATAGGCTCTCAGTTGACGGCTTCAATTACGATTAATTAATGATGCAGTCCTTTGAATGGTTTTGTAGTTCAGCAAAGAATATTCAAATTGTAGGAGAAAAACGAGGAAACCCCGGTTTTGTCCTTCTACTCTACTAGGACGCCATCGACACGCCATTGCGTTACAGACTTAAGTCCCAGTAGATTGGTACTTTGCGTCGGAAGGCTTCATACGTCGCGAAATTACGGTCTAACGTAAATTTGTACATTCATAAATTACAACTATTTATGTATGTAGTGCCATACACTTATCTTTTTAGTTCAGTTTGAATATAAAATTAGAGACAGGACGTCTCTGCTTTTAAAATTCAATCACAAAAATCTGTTATTAGTGGTTTGATCATGTTTATCCCTAGAGAAGCGAGTACGAAATGGTCACGATCCTGGGCCATGATAATTCTACACCGTGCAATTTTAGTGGTTTTAAAGCCGAAAGTATTTTGTTGCACTGATGATTCTGAGCCAAATAATAAAATTTTATTCCAAAATGCGCGAAAATAAATTCACTTCTCCATCACGGAACTAAAAAGTCTGTGTTCTCCAAACATATGGTGTCGATTGGCGATAGCCGTTTGTTATGGGAAGTTTTTTTTTATCGCTCGTTTTGAAGTAAAATTTTGGAGTTTTGCTCAGAATCACGAGTGCAACTAAATACCTTCGGCTTTAAAACCACTAAAATTGCACGGAGTATACTGATGAAGAAAAAGCATAGGTATTCCAACTCAGAACTAAAATAGGACTCTATTCTAGTTTCGGTCTAAAAAAATTTAAATTCGATAACGTTTGAACGCAAGATAGCGAGAATAGTATCCCAGGCGAATGACTAACAACATAACAAAAGAAGTATGTCGCTAATGGAGCGCGATAAAAATAAATGTGCTACCAATGGAGATAACCGGCTGGAACTTTTTATTGCACAGATATGAATAAATAATAAAAACAAGATGTATCCTGCACAATTATACATGTTCCACTAGCTGGGCAAAGGCCTACTCTCAGAGAGAGAGAAAGAGAGCTTAATCACCACGCGTGCTCAATGCGGGTTGGCGATTTTTTGCGTTGAGGGTATAATGCCTCATATGCTCGGGTTTCCTCTCGATGTTTTCCTTCACCGTCAGCGAGTGGTATTGCTACTACAAATATACGTAACTTTGAAATAAAATAAAGTCAGAATTACATGCCCGCAGCAGGAATCTAACCTGGGTCTCTCGCTTCCGAGTCCATTCTGAGCAGATATGAATATTATTCAAGTATTTGAAATAAATAACGAGAGTATTTACGCAACATAACGTAATTGATTTACATCGCCATAATTATGGAACCAATCTTTACCCTTTAGTTAATTATGCAAACTTATTCATATTTAATTTTGGTAACAGACATATTTTTTTAGGTCTCTTATGTGAATAGACTAGTCTAACTAGTCTTGCTCTACTACTACGTAACTAATCTATAAATAGAGGATCAGACACCCATGCACTAAAAATCGAGAGGCTAGCACACTGAACTCTTTGTAAGTATGACATCATTCAAGAAAATACACCATAACCGTAATCATAAAACACGATAATTGGACGAGCGAGCGAAGTTCTCCGAGTCTACTTGAACAATCCGGCGTTTGTATGTATGTATGTTTGTATGTATGAATGTTCGTTCGACGATAACTTGATTAAATTTAGTCGGATCGTCATGAAATTTGGTAGGTGGATAAATGAGGCAAAGAAAATTTTTAAGTTCGAACATGAGCCAAATCGGTCGAGGGGTTGCTGAGATATGGGGTCGCGAGTTCAGAGTTCGGGGCAAACCACTAGTTTACCTCAGTTTCCAATCAATCTCTCCATCGAGCTGATCGGTCCTGATATACACCGTTCCCATCGTCTCATTCGTCCTCAGCAGGATCATATCGGCGGGCACTCTCTGGCCCTTATGCAGCATCACGATGTCACCAACACGAAGGGCTGCGGCCGGGACCTGCTCTGTCTGGAATGGCTGGTACGTTCCGTCTGGTGAATCTAGCACCATGCGCTCGTAGCGTTGCCGGTTCACTTCTCTATCTCGTCTGTGGGAGAGAATGGGGATTTGTTTGGGATGATTGGCCTAAAAATACTGTAAAAAGTAAGATGTAGATATGTCCCACTAGCTGGGCAAAGGCCTTCTCTCAGAGAGAGAGTTCGAGCTTAATCACCACGCGTGCTCAATACGGGTTAGCGATTTTTGCGTTACTACTGTTAAAAATACTGTATTGTAACATAAATATACTAAACTTTCAATATTTTTTGTTATTATTTATTGAGTACCCACGGTTGTAAGGTTGGCCACAATCTCAGATACCCCATGGCAGCTCTTATCGCGCGCGGCATAAGGGCGCCAATCGAACAAAAAGGGGTATCTGAGACTGTGGCCGACTGTACCTACTTTACAAATTTATTATTTTTAAAAACCATAATGTGAGATCCTTGGAGTTTCTTTACCATGCTTAGGTTATAGGTTGCTAATAATTTATAAGTGCTTGTGTTTACTACAGTTAATGCAATCCAATTAGAATCACAATATGATTTTAGTACATTACTTTAATTACTTTTGTGGCAAATTACTTTTAAGATGTATCTTACCGATATCTCCTAAAGTCGTCCACGGCCTCCCGAAACAGGGTGACCGCGAGCACAAAGCACAACGGGCCCCAGTAGGTGTACAGGTAACCGATGCGAATGCTCGGTATGAACTGGCTGAGCGCCATGACGAGGAAATACAGGTTCAGGAAGAACCGGAACTGCTCGTAGAGCACCAGCGGCAGGAATGTGATGATGTTGTATTTCTGGTGATGACAAGATTTTATTATGCTGCAGTGCATCGGCGATGTTCGCGGATGTTATGCTATCATGCGTAAAAGAACGGCCTCACTGTCCAGCAGGTCCCGTGGCAGCTCCAACAGTATCCTGAGCACTGTAGCTAATAGGTTAGATGGCCCATTTATTAAACAATGGGTCGAAATACATATTAGCAGAAATGAATAGGCTACATGGTTGTGCGTGCGTGTGTTATGTGTTACTCACAATAATGCACAGTCACGTAGCAAGCTTATTTATTTCTGCAATATTGCATTTCTTTAATTATAAGTAGGTATGTACTTACTCTTATTTATTTACTTGAAAATAGCCTGTAACTCAATGGATCTCAGTTATCTAAATAAATAAAGATATTATTATTATACTAATTTGTTAATAGGTGTACAAACTTAGTTTTCTGCAGCCACAGGCCTGAGTCTGCAACCCAATGGTGCCAAAATGGGCGCCCAGTTGACTGCAATGCTGTCAGCCCCTTCAATGTTTTTGTAGTTCTTAGGTAGGTATAGCAAAGAATATTCTGATTCTAATTCTAGAGGATTAGTTTGCTGGTTGTAGGAGAAAAACGAGGAAACCCTGGTTTTGTCCTTCTACTGGGAAGCCATTAACATGCCATTGCGTTACAGACTTATGCCCCAGCTGTCTTAAATTAAACTTCCTAAACATCGATAACATGAGTTTATAGTTAATGTTAAAGACTTTACTAGTGATTCTTTGAATAAATTATGTGGCTAATGGAAGAAGAATTTCAAAGGAAATGTGAGTGTCTAAACTACAATTTAGCATTGTCTCTGACATTCTGATCGAGGTTAAAGAGTTGTTATTGTACATCATTAATAGTTAATTAGCATGAAACTTCTCCACGGCCAATCTTCTAAAAACTAGGTCAATTTTTGGAAAACACTTACTTGATTGCAAACATAGTTGGGTGGGAAGTCTTCATCGGGCAAATGCCCTACATAGATCACTCTCGAGCTTAGATCCCTCTTGCGAAGTCTTGAAAACTGAAACCTGAAGGCAGATTATCTAAAAACATGACCCAAACAAAGGAAAAACCTACTATGATTAGAACTACTGTTGCTACCTACCTTGACCAAAAAGGTTTCGCTCTTGGGCGGGCCAGTAACGGTGTCGTCTCCATATTGCCGGGACCCTAACTGCCTGTGCAGATTCTCCTTAGTTCATAACGATAAAAGTTTATCCCTATCCCTAATGGTAAATAAATAAAGTTTAGCACGTAATCAAACAGCGATATCACAACAACAATTGACCACAGATTAAATAAACCAGTCACGCACTGGTGACACTTGACAGATTCAGATACTTGACAGTTGCGTTTAGTTATTAAAACCAAAGAGCAACCAATCGAACGGGAGAGAGAGATCCCTGCAGCAATAACAAAACTTATAAAGCGTAAAAAGGAATACACTGTTCTGTAGCAACGCCACGCAATGTGGGGCGGGCGACCAGGGGCCTTAGCCTGTAACGCAATGGCGGGTCGATGGCGTCCCGGCAGAAGGACAAAACCGGGGTTTCCTCGTTTTTCTCCTACAACCAGAGAACTTATCCTCTAGAATTAGAATCAAAATATGCTTTGCTGTATTACAAAAACATTAAAAGGACAGAAAGCGTTAATAAATCGTAATTGAAGCCGTCAACTGACAGCCCATTTTGGCACCATTGCGTTACAGGCTAAAGGCCCTGTAGTTTTATTTTTAAAATGCCTATTTAAGCCAATGAGTAAAGGTGTTGCACTACTTGCACAACTGTTCTCTTAGCCTGTAACGCAATGGCGGGTCAATGGCGTCCCGGCAGAAGGACAAAACCGGGCTCTCCTCATTTTTCTCTTACAACCAGAGAACTAATCCTCTAGAATTAGAATCAAAATATTCTTTGCTGTACTACAAAAACATTAAAAGGACAGACAGCGTTAGCAAATCGTAATAAGGGATTTTCTGACAGCTCATAAGTTGTAGTTCCAAATCTGTAACTAGATGTCGCTGACGAGACATGTTATTTTTTATGCCAGTTCGCGCTCGTTGGCCTTCGTATATACGTCCAAACACATTAGTTATTAGTTGTGGAGCAAAATAAAGTGTTTCCGGATTTACCATTCACTCATACAAGAACATTAACAAAGTCGTGCACTTTTTCATGTACTGTAAAATGGAATGACAGCTACGACGATGAAAGATGAAGTCACAGAGCAATGAAGTGAAGAAATAGTTTCGCTATAGTAAGCACTAATTTACTTTGTGATAAAAAACATGTCGTATCAACGCCATCTGTCACAGCTTATAGAACTATTTTTTTTATTTTTTATTATCTGTCAGAAAATCCCTTATTGAAGTCGTCACCTGACAGCCCATTTTGGCACCATTGTGTTACAGGCTAAGGGCCCTGGGCAAAGGGTTCCCCTTTTCTGGCCGGTCTTGGGAAAATAATGGAAAAGGCTTTCATCTGTATGTAGATTTATAAAACCCAATCTTTTGTTCCTCATAGACTGGGATAGGATCATTATAATTTGTAAGCCCATAGATACGGTCTATTCCAAATCTTGTCCATTTCGTTAGTCCGTTCCGTGGCGTTGCGACGATCGAGTCATGTGATTACCGAACAAAATAGCAACCAACCACAGAACCAACTTTCTTCATCACAGATTTCAATACTCCTTGGTCGCTCGACTCGACTGCTTTCGTTGATTGCTGCTTCGTCGGTCTTGATTTTGAAGATTTTAAACGCTTTCGCAGTTTCTCTGGTAAGTTAATTAACTCCGACTATTTGTCTCTATATTTTTAGTATTAGCTGAGATGAAAATATTTGGGCTGGATGCATAACATTGACATGATTTTCTGAACAAAGGAGCGCTGAAGTTAGAACAGGAACCCCCCGTGGCTCGAGCCTGAAAACCAGTTTCCAAATTAACAACATTATCCAAAGCATCAGATGATTTAAATTGTTTTGCTAAAAGCAAATGAAAATGAAATAATAATTTCGTCACAGAGGCACATGGTTTAACTTTTCACATAATCTGTGACCATTTGAAAAATGACATTTGCATTTTGATTGATTGTTTACTTGTCGTTTACTTTCACACTTTTTGTGCTTTTTGTTAGTTTTTAGATTGTAGTTGTGGTTTTAGAAGTGTTCAGCGTGTGAGTAAAGTAGTTTCCTACCCCATATAAAATTCACTCGTTTCCCTCTGAAGTCCTTAACAAATATAATAAGAAAAGGTTAAACGTAAACTAACCTAACAAACGACATTACCAATAATTTTATTGTTTTCCTTCTTTTTCAGCAACTCAACGATGAGTGTTGATAATAAACCGCTGCCCGCGGTTGGGGTGAAGCAAGAGTCTGGTTCAGAATGTCGCATTTGCCTAAAATCATTGAAAGACAACTCAAAAATGTATTGCCTCTTTGATGCCTGGGATCCACCCTGGGATGGCATGGAGGCTAACATTGCGGACGATTTGAACAGATTGACTAATATTGAGGTAATTTTGAGATTCTGCCACGATGTTGCATTACAGTGGTATGGTCAAACAGGACAGCAGTATGAATAGAAACACAACTGCAACCAGTTTCGGTTTAGTACTTTTCTCCACTGTTTGGTCGGTCACCAGTAATTTAAATTTCCCTTGTTTCTATTTACCCACTAGCTTCTAATCACCCCGTTCTACGTTATTAATTTTATTTGCACTTCAAAGTTTTCATACTAATGATGCTCATCTATTTATAAAAAACAGCAGTTACAGCATGGACATTCAATACATTTCTAGCCCTTCTAACACCGTTGTCCAATTCACAGGTGACGAAAACGGATATTCTCTCAAAAGTAATATGCGGACCATGCTATGGGCAACTGCAACAAGCCTGCACATTTGTAAAGTTGGTACACAAGAACGATCAGTTCCAGAAGAAAAGTGTCCACATTGAAATCAACGTTCCCAGCAAATCCGTTTGGCCACAGCCGATTCAGCTGGACACAAATATTGGTTCCAACATCTACAATAGCGAGATGGTGGTGGAAGTGAAGCAAGAAGTTCTTTCTGAAGAGGAGATGGACATGAGATCAGACGGTAGGAGCTCCGAAATGTGTCTGGATGAGGTGGAGATCAAGGTGGAGCCTGAAGAAATTGTGCCACAATATCCAGTACTCGGTGAGTAGCTTCCTGCCTGGCTATGATGGTAGACTCGTCTTTTGTCTTAATTTTTGTTAAGGTGAATACCTAGGCACAACTAGCCCCGCCATCAAACTGACCACTTTTGGCGATAAAAGATTTTATTCGTAGGTTCTAGGATGTGGAATCTAAACCTTAGGTCAATTCTAGAGGATAAGTCCGCTGGTTGTGGAAGAAAAACGAGGAAATCCCAGTTTTGTCCTTATACTGGGATGCCATCGATACGCCATTGCGTTACAGGCTAAAGCCCCAGCTCATGTTTGCTACTCGGCGCCAAATATGCAAAAGGACTGGAATAAATAAATTGTGCCTTCACCAAAGTAGTGGAACAAAAATTGTTGGAAATCACATTTTCAAGTTAACGTATTTCAGGAACAATGCTATTAAAAAAATACCCTTTAATTAACGAATGTGTGATACAATAAATGTCCTTGCTACTCGGCGCCAAATATGCAAAAGGACTGGAATAAATAAATTGTGCCTTCACCAAAGTAGTGGAACAAAAATTGTTGGAAATCACATTTTCAAGTTAACGTATTTCAGGAACAATGCTATTAAAAAAATACCCTTTAATTAACGAATGTGTGATACAATAAATGTCCATTGACGATTTTCTAAATAAATATTATGAACTTTTTTTATTGATCATTGTAGACCTGATCATAGTCTACTATGATCAATAAAAAAAGTTCATATTTATTTATTTCCCAGGAATAAAGTCCATGTTTACTTTGCTCCCAGATATATCTGTGGGCACATTGAGACCATCGAGGGCCTACAGAAACACAAAGAAAAGCAATAGTGTCTACCTGAACGAGGAAGTGAGTACCTAAACACATACAATATTTTCCTAGAACAATCTGTAAGGAAGGGAAGGCAGATAAAAATAGAAGAAACAGAAATAGAAAGAAACACTAAAGTGCCCAGCCCTAAGTAAATGCTGTTTTCGGCTATAAAGGTTCTTAATTTAGATGTAAGATTTTTGATACGGTTCTTTCGATGTGATTTTTGATATCACAACCGGTGAGGGTTTTTTAATTATATTTATTCGGTCCCGCAAATAGTCCGTTTTCAACTGACAGTTAAATGCTGAATTCAAAGCACTTCACAGATGGGGCTTCTGTGTGCGTGGCCATAGAACCGGGACGTGACTGTCAAATTTAGCTTAACACAGATTAGTTTTGACAGTCACGTCCCGGTTCTTCTATGGACGCGCCTATAAGCGCCATCTGTGACGTGCTTTGAAAATGGGTCATTGCACAGCCTATTTCATTAATGAGCCGTTTTCAAACAACAAATTCAAAGCAGCTCATAGATGACGGTTTCAGGTGTGGCCATAGAAGAACTGGAATACGGCTGTCAAAATTAATCTGTGCTAAGCGAATTTTGACAGCCGAATTCCAGTTCTTCTATGGCCACGCCTGTAAACGCCATCTATAAACTGCTTCGAATTGCGCCCAATTGCGGCAAAAACGTGACAACGGATGCACGGTTTAGTTGTAAAGTAAAGGGTAAGTGCTTTCATTGAGTAATTTAATTTTGTTGTGTTGCTGCCAAAGTGAGACGTCGTAATTTAAATATTTTTTCTTTAACTTATCTACTATATTCGTATGTTAGGTCACTTTGTCACTTTTTTGTTGAAATTAAATTATATTTTTTCAAAATAAGTACTCTTAGTGACGATGATGATGTTACAGACTGACTAATGATGAAATATTTTTTATTATTATTTATCGAGATTCCTTCACTGTTTGAGTATTTTTATATTGTGAAAATAACACAAATAACATTTTTCAGGTGCAGTCGCGAAACAAAACGATATCAGATCAACGGTCCAAAAGGGATACGGAAAAAGGCCAACAGGGTAAGATGTACAATCAATATAATTTATTGTTAAATGGCTAACAGCCAAAACACAAGATTGTTTTTTTGTTGTGCTGGAAGAACTGAAAATATGCAACTTGGAATCATTATGTTGCAAATTTTCAGTTCTTTCGCCACAACGAGAAACAAATTATTTTATTTTTATATATTTTTTTATATTTTTAAGTATCGTGTCCTTAGGTAAATAAACACTCCTGAGTCGGGTGTCACTATAAAACAACACCTTGAATTCCCTTGTTTGTATTAAATAATAACATTCTTCAAGAGTGAGTAATAACATCCATGTTTTTGTTACAGATGAACATGACATACAACTAAGAAATTGTCAAAAATCGTACGAAAGTTATGTCATAAATAAATTTATTCCGGCCCGTCAACTGAAAAAGGCATGCAAAAAATCATGTGCTTACCAATGTCAAGCAAAAATTCCCGAGGAACAACGACGTAAAATATTACGCGATTTTTGGAATTTAGTACAAATCGAGAAGCAGTGGAGTTTCATAGCTTCCTCAGTTGAACGCGTAGATCATTATATCAAAGGGGGTCCCGAAGGACAACTTTTGAAGCCAAAGCGCAATATTAATGCTTTCTTTTTGGAATCTCACGGGGAAAAAATCAGAGTGTGCAAATTATTTTTCCAAAACACACTGGGAATGAGTAGCGGGTCAATAGACTCCGCACTGAGAAAGATGGGTAAAGAAACAAATGTTTCGCCGAAGAAAGATAAGCGTGGTTCATCGTCATGGGCGCCAATCAAAATTTTGCCAAAAACTTCAAAGATGATTTGAAAAAAAAATTTATCACGTGCCCATTCGAAAAAAGAACAAACAAAAGAGGAAAATAAAACAGGAAAATAAATTTTATAAAAATGTATATTGAATTATTATTAAGATAGCAGAATGTTTTATAAGATGTGATTGGTTTTTAAGATTTTTTCAAATATTTTTAATGAAGTACTTTAACTAGCACACTTGTAAATCTACTACAAATTATTCTTGTAAGCGTTTCCGGTCATGGAGAGAATTGTAATTTCACTAGTTTTTCGCTTGCGACTTCGTCCGCGCAGACTTCATAAAACATAATTTATATAGGAAATATAGATTTATGATAGTTTAACTTTTTTTTTAATAAACGTAAAACATAATGTATGACAATGACGTATTTTATTTTATATATTATTATTTTTTCATACGTTTTTGCAAAAACATATCTATAGATCCTAGTGGCAACAAATTTAAGATTTAGAACCTAGCACCTACGGCTAAAACCCTAGGACCTTAAACGACATGGAGCTACAACATGAAACCTAGAACCTATAACCACTAACCAGACAAAACATCCGTTTCTGGCATGCACGCGATGGCACTCGATATACTTAGTCCTAGGTTTTTAGTCGTAGGTTCTAGAAATTAGTTAACATCTAAGCTCAAAATAAAAAAAAAACCCCGAGCTTTTATATTTAAATTAGAATGTCTCATTAATGGCTGAACCGATTTTGATAAAGCTTATCAAAGAACCATCGATAGAAAACCTGTTTTTAAATTTAAAAAAGAGCATCCAAATCGGTTCACTCGGTTAAGAGCTATGGTGCCACAGAGAGACAGAGAGACACACATGCGTCGGGGGTTAAAAATAACATCAGGTTACCGAACAACTGTCATGTTACTGAAAAATGCCTGCCCTTTTTCACTACTCTCATTTTACTGACTAAGATTATGGGATAGATTACTGCCGATTTGTGAATTGAGAAATTCGCTAAGCAAGCACTTAAAAGTAACGTTCTGTCTCTGCTGATTTCTCACAAAAGAACGTGACAGAACTATGTATAGTTATGTATTTACTTGGTAAAATTCTCAGTTAAAAAACCGGGCCTTTAGGTACTTGTCTTTGTTTTTATTTGAGTAGGCTCTCAATAGCACTAATCGATAAGTGTAAATTTTAACTCGCAGTACCTAGAAGAAGTGAAAGAAGAGGTCATCGCTGAAGATGTGGACATGGCGCCTCTAGACCTGCCGCTGGAGTGTATGCTGTGCACGAAGGGCTTCAACAGCGTTTCGGGCCTCAAGGTAAGATATTAATTATCATTTAATGTCATGTAAAGGAAGCGCTAATAGCCTAGTTAGGCTATAGCAACGTGGCGGGAAATTCAAAAATTTCATGGTCATCAACAAGTTTTTTTGGCAGTGCCACTGCTTCGTAGACCTGCCGCCGTAGCATGTGTATGTCGCGCGCGATATTTTACGTGGCGGCGCGCGCGCGAATTTGGGTCGCAAATGCGAGCATGAGCTTATGCGTGACCAAAATCTATGCTATTTAATCATATTTAAAATTCTGTGGCAAAATAGCTCTTGCTACAGGATTAATAAGAAAAATCGCAAATTGCTGAATAAGTCGCGGCCTCGGGAGACGTTGATATAAATGGTGCGTCGAAATGTCAAAAAGGTCACAAAAAGTCGCGCGCGTATTTTTTAGCTCTATGGCGCATGCTCCATGCGCGGGTTACTTTAACATGGTGCAGCGCGCGCACTAGAAGCGTTAAAACAAGTGACAAATGAAGAACGCCGCGTGCGACTTCTAACATGCTACGGCTGCAGAACACATAATCGGCTGAATTATTGTTTTTCTGTTGTTTACAGTAATGAAAAGAATACTGTTTTATTTCCGCGAACGAAAAATCGCTGAACAAAAGTAGCTCACTTTAGCTACAAAATGTAAAAAACTGTGAAAATTTTGAATTTCCCGCCACGTTGCTATCGTCCAACTTTAATGTTGTGAATATTTTGCAATACCTGTGATTAATTATGGCAAACAACTCCCAGAAATCTCGTTTTTTTTGCCGCAAACTGAGATTTTTCCTGGGAGATTCCCGAAAATTAGCCCCATGATATGAGATTTTTCCTTCGAGATGTGTCGAGTGCGAGATTCCTGAGAGTTAGCCCCCAGGGTTTAGTCAATCGGTGTAGGTAACCCTTCGTTGTGTCGATCGCAGGCGCACGTGATCGCTCACCACTCGTACAAGACCGTGCGGCGGAAGGCGAGCGGCGAAGCGTCGCCGGTCAAACGGCCCAGAAGCAACAAGCACGTCTGCACGACGTGTCATCGAAGTAAGTATTTTGGACTTCAACCAGTGTGTTATGGTTTGGAATGGAAGAGCTTCCTTGTAAATTGAAGTTTGTTAACGAAATATAGCCACTTTTTGTTTTTTCTAAAGCACTAACCTGTGCTAGGGAATAATTTAAACATTTATAATAAGTTGAAAAAATTCACTCGGGACAGGACTTGAACCCGCAACCTCTCGCATACCGTGCAGGCGCTCTACCAATTGAGCTACCGAGTCAAGTAACTGTTGATGCGAATTTATTCAACTAGTCTCCGTCAACTGGACGGGGGGCGCCACCTGGTGTGATTAGCGGCGCCTGCACGGTATGCGAGAGGTTGCGGGTTCAAGTCCTGTCCCGAGTGAATTTTTTCAACTTATTATAAATGTTTAAACGAAATATAGCTTTTTGAATTTTGATATTTTGAATGTGTTCTACCCATCCTCACTTTCGGGCTAGAAACACGGACACTCACGAAGATCAATGTAGCGTGCCATGTTAGATGAGGCATCAGGATCAAAGATAGAGTACCCAACGAAGTCATCCGACGTCGGACGAAGGTCGGTAAACTATCCCCTTAAGACGACGTACGTCTCACAACTAGCGCCGCCAAAGGAAAAAAACATATCTTTTTTTTGGATGCGTTTTTAGCAAAAAACGCTCCTGCGATTTCTCAACGCGAGGCTTAACTATTTTTAGGACCTAAGGTTTGGATTCCAGATCCTAGAACTTAAGAATGCAATTGATTCTCCCCAAAAGTGGCCGTCTTAAGGCTCGGTATAAGGCTAACTAGCGCCACCAATGTTGAAAAAATCATATGTCCCTTCAGAAGAAGTTTCTGACAAAATCCTAAGATGAGCTCATGCGCCATGCTTTTCTAGATTTTTAAGTGTAGGTACCCAACTCAATTTCTAGTCTTAAGCTAAAAAATTTCGATAACCGCCAAAAACGGCCGCTTTTGGCGGTTATTGAAATTTTTTTAGCTTTAAAGTAAATTACGAAGAGGGCATCTGCACTTAAAAATTTAGAAAAGCATGGCGCATAGGCTCATCTTAGGATTTTTTCAGAAACTTCTTCTAAAGGAAGATATGATTTTTTTAACATTGGTGGCGCTAGTTAGCCTTATACCGAGCCTTAACACGTTCAATTTTCTTTACCAGCGTTCGCCACCCCAACCGACCTGATGGTCCACGCTACTTGCCACAGCTCCGTGACCTGCTACGTGTGCAAGACCAACTTTGACACCTTCGAGCAGCTGACGAAACACCAGAAGAGATGCGCCAAGGGCCAAGCCAGCGAAACCAAACGTCTCAAGACTCTGGATGATGTCAAGAGGTATGTGTTGTATTGATGTTCCTTTCCCGGGAACATTGCCAATCGCTGGAAACATTGCCGGAAACATTGCCGGCAATGTTCCCCCAACTGGGAATTTAACGGGAACTTTGATCTAAACTTTGGATATTTCAATATTAGTTTACTGACTTGTAAATGGTTTTGGATTCTTTATACACCAAATAATAAGTTACTAAACACATAATTCATACGAATTTGATAGGTTATACGGATTTAAAATGGATTTTTTAATGAAATACCGATTTTATGCAGTCTCCATGTGGCAACACTGCAAGGAAAAGACACTTATGCAAATATGCATGTCATGTGACTAACCAACGCGATACTTTAAGAATTAGCATGACTTAACAAAAAAATATCACTGGGAATTTATGGAAACATTGGGAAACTTTCGGAAACTTTCCGGGAACATTGCCAGTGGAAACATTTCCGGGACTGGGAATGTTTCCAAGCGTACATCAATAATGTGTTAGGGCTCAAACAGAGACGTACTGCCGATTTCTGAATTGAGAAATTCACTAAGCAAATAGTATCGTTCTGGCTTCCCTTGCAGATTGCAAAACAGCGTGACAGGACGATACTTGACTATTTACTTAGTAAAATACTCAATTCAGAAACCGGGCCTATACCTAATGATTTGACGGTTACAATCACTCCTCGCACGGGAACTCTAGCTCTGGCGCAGCGTTTTTTTTTAAATCTGTGGCGCGATTTATTTCATATAACCCGTTCCATTAAAGAAACGATATATAAATGGCGGACACTCACGCGCCCTCTCGCTTTAATCATATCTCCGTCTATACTCACACGTAACGATAGCAAAGTCATTTTAGGCAGTCCTGGTTAGTCATCTACGCTTGGCTAATAAAACACGCCAAAATACGTTCGCCTCTTATTGATTTTTTTATGTTTGTCGAGTTATTTCAATATCGTAGTTTACGTTAAGTGTTGTTATTTGTTGAGGTTTGTATTATTTACTACGTTTTAATATTTTTGATCTTATTTTCATAAAGATTGTTGTTTAATCACAAACCCAACGTAGAACAATTACCTAAACAATAAAGAAAGCATCGTAAAACAATATTTCCTAACCAAAAATGTAAGAAAGTTTTAGGTATGAACCGAAATCGTATTTTCGTAACCTCTTTTTCAGACCTTACCATAGGTACCCGCCGCCATTTTCATATCGTTTCTCTATTGGCACGGCTTATACATTCCACCTTCATTTCACAGATTAAAAATGAACAATAGCTGTCAAAATTTCATCTTTTTACGGGCTCGAACTGAGAGGCGGGCAGCGAAGCCGCGAGCTCACTTTACTTCCGTAAATTAGTTAGAAATGCCTTCGCCCACCCTACCGATATCTGTTAGTAAAAGGAAACGTGTAATTTTATTCCTGGAATAACCCAAGAAGACCGATACTAAATATCAAGTATTTCTTTCACTTTTATTAGGGTCTAAATCATAGGTTCCCAACCTTTTTTTGTCTACTGCCCACTTTAAGAATAAATTATCGAGTCGAGAGCTCAGTCGGTGTCTAAGAGTCTTCCTAGCTAGGTAGATGAAATTATAAATCGATCCCAAAGCCCTACACAACGCTCCCTTTTTTTTCTGGGTCTCTTACCGCCCCCCTTTAGGCCTGCAGCGCCCACAAGGGGGCGTTATCGCCCACGTTGGGAAAGACTGGGCTAAATGAACATATATTTCCATTACAGGGTCCAACAAGCTGCCTACAAGCAGCCGCTCAGTAGGCCGCCAACGCTGACTTGCCCCTCTTGTCCAGAGCAGTTCTCAGACATATACTACCTTAGCATACACCAGGAGATACACCACACCACCTCGAACAACGACTCCTTCGACGCATCGCCAAGTTGCGAGCAACCTGCAAGCAAAAATGAACCCACAAAAGCTGAGGACAAAGTTCTAGAAGGCGTGGACGACAGTTTGGGAATGGAGGATTATAATGATAAGAGTAAAGGAAACAACGAGCAGCTTGCAAACAAAAAAGGGCCTTCGGGCGTTGTGGATATAGTCGTGGAACGTATGAGTGAGGAAGATAATGAGATTGAAGCAAGTTTAGGCAACGAACGGCCGTCAAACGAAAATGAGTCTTCAGACAATGTGAACATAGTTGTAGAACGAGTGACCGAGCCTTTGGAAATGGAGGAGGGGAAAAAGACTGAAGAATCTTCCAGTGGCGAACATGTTGCAAACGAAAATGAACCCTCAGACAATATCAATAAAGTTCTTGAACCAGTGGGCATAGACCATAATATTGAAGCGACGAATGTGAATGAAAGTGAAACTGCCGAGTTAACAAATGAAACTAGCGAATTAAATATACTAGAAAATATCCTATCAGGAAATGTAAATGTTAAAGTTTTGATGGAAAGTGAAAATGAGAATGAGAAAAGTGTAAACATGAATTTGGACTTTGGAAATGAATGTGCGAAGGCTACCAATGAAGTCATTGATAGTGCAAACGAACCCACGGCTGCAACAGAAATACATTTGGAACCTGCAAATAATGGTTCAGAACCTGTAAAAAATGGAGAAGATTTACCAGATCTATCTGACGCAATCGAGGATGTAATAACGGATAAGAAAGAAAAAGAAGCTAATATAGATTTTATAAAAACCATGACAGAACCATTACAAAGTGAAACTGTTGCTTCAAGTGATGTCAAGGATAATTTAGAAAGCATAAAAGACATTTTGGAGAACGTAAATGAAAACTTAGAAGATAGTGAAACTCTAGTTAATAAAATTGAAACTTCTGACCTGCTAGCTGAAGCTAAAGAAAATGAAAAGGATTCTTCAGACAGTGCCCCGGAGGCAACTGAGGATCCAAATGAGAAGAGTCCTACTCATGATGAGTCGGAAAGCTTAGAAAGCATTTTCGGGGTGATACCATGTGGCAAATGAATTGCTTTTAAAAATAATTTGTACTTATGGATTTATGGCGGATCAATGTTTTAGGCTAGAACTATTAGTATGGACTTCTCTTTGAAACAATGGCAATTCCTTTCCTTTTCTGGAAAATGCTGATTTTTCGCTCAATTATTGAGGATATGAAAAAGATAAACTGGCACTGAGTTGGCTGAAATAGATAAATATAATATATACAATTTTGATTTTTTTACTTTCAATGCAAACAGCGCGCTGTTAACCGCTGCAGCGGTTAGCGATGTGATCAAAATATTGTAAGATGTAAGTCATCCACAATTTAGTTAGTCTTGGTGATTGTGATTTCAATTAGAGGTATACTGCCGATTTCTGAATTGAGAAATTCGCTAAGCAAATCGGTAAGTATCGTCCTGTCTCTGCAGATTTCTCACAAAAGAGCCTAAGGCCGGAGTTCAGAAACCGGGCCTTAGGCCTATTGACAATTGAGAATTTTGCTAACTTTACTATCGTTCTGTCACGCTCTTTTGTAAGAAATCTGCAGAGACAGGACGATACTTAGCCATTTGCTTAGCGAAATTCTCAACCTTGGAAACCGGGCCTATATCTTTTATCATTACTCATTCATTAATCTTGCATCACTCCGTCAGGTACTATGAGTGGGCAGGGAAGGAGCAATATTGTATATTTTAACTGTAAATAAGTCATATTTAGGTGTAGATAACATTTGTGATCTAATTTTAATGTACAAAATACACTTTTTGCGTTCTGCAATCATGAATCGTGGTTTCTTTTAGATTGATAAGGGTTCAACTAGCCATAAAATTATAATGAAAGAGGAAGTAACATTCTAAACACATTTATTTGTAACTCAACAATAAAGTGCGTGTCGTTTACAAACTTGAAAGGAATGTTGTTCAAGTTTTTGTGCCACAATCTAACAAACAATGTCATCTCTAAATCCAGTATTTCGTTACAACGTAATTAATATAAAAATAAATATTATAATCATACATATTTACACAATACTTTGAAAAATATTACAGTCAATAGTATTTTTCTATTAAATTCACGAAAATTTAAGTGTTACGTTATGTTTTTCGCGTCAATCACAGCCAGACTTTTCAACAACTTTCAGGTACGAAACGAAAACAAGCGTCAGGCACAAAAACTTTGGAATAATAATACCTAAAAGGGAAAATACTTTATAGTGACGTTGCGTTAGCTAAAAGTTTTAAATGCGTGATAGATCTTGCCCAATAAGTGAATCTTTGACAAATACTAAAACACGAATAAGTACAGTGAAAGATGGCAAAAAGAATAAGTCTAATGGATTCGCTACGTTCGACTTTCATTCATGTCTCAAAGGTTTAGCTTATTTTATATTATGTTGACGTCAATTTATTAACTTCCAAAAACTCTACTAAATCCACGGTAAACTCTCATTGAACCCATTTAATCACGCTTCAAAAACGCGAGAACGTCAAAAAAAATGCGCCGAAATAAGTTAATACTGTCACTCACTATTTACCATTTCAGATAACTTGGTGCGCGAAATTTACTAAACCCCCCCCCTATTACCTTGCAATAAAGGTCCTAACAGTACCCAAGTTGTCTGAAATATAAGATACACTTACAACAACCATTTAGTTCCTGTTTAGTTCGCTCAGGATCCTCAGGATGTAAAGGAACAGGTTCAGGATATCCATGTAGAGGTTGATGGTGGCCAAGATGTACTCTTCCGGAGACAGGTGAGTCATCATCTGTTGGGTGTCGAACACGAGGAAAAGACTGAAGAGGAAAGCCCCTGTGGAGGATATAGTCTTGTTAGAAACTCGTTTGGCAGATTAGGCGTGGTCTAGAAGTGCGTTTCACGAAAGAGTTCCCTTGACGAAACTCTTATTACAATGTAATAGGGACTATTTTTGTTCAACCCAAGAGAATTATTGCGTGAAACGCACTGTAGTTTCAGTATCTCGTGAGGCCAACGATTCTTTTCAAGGTATCGATGTTATGATCGTGGTTGTGACACTTTAGAACGGAATTGTTTATACCAAAATCGCTAACAGAACGAGACGAAAGATATTGAGAGAACGAATTTGCGATTCTTCAAAAACGAGTCGCCCACTACAGCTCGTATCAAATAAAGTACCTGGGCGACCGAGCTTCGCTCGACTGCTACTAGATGGCGCCTCTAATTGTGTTTATTATTTTATAAAATCGCGTTTAAATGAATCAATAGAAACACAGATTTCATACCTATGCAAATAAACTTGAAAAAATACATATTATCTAACTACAAAATTTGGTCTGAAGTTTCCCTGTCCACTCAAAGTAAAAGCCATGTTATGAATTTTATAATATTTACCAGTGAATGAAAGCGCGATCTCGAAGGCGGAGCTCTGGACGAAGATCTGAATGAGGCCACCGATGATCAGCACGCTGAGGCCGGCGACCAATCTGTGAGAGACGAGAATTTAATGAATGTGGTTCAATCAAGACTTTACATAATTTAATGAACTGTGGTCCAATCAAGAATTTACATAATTTAATGAACTGTGGTCCATCAAGACTTTACATAATTTAATGAACTGTGCTCCAATCAAGACTACATAAGATAATGAATAATTGTGGTCCAATCACGACTACACAATTTAATTAACTGTGGTCCAATCAAGACTACATAATTTAATAAACTGTGGTCCAATCAAGACTTTACATAATTTCATTAACTGTGGTCCAATCAAGACTTTTCATAATTTAATGAACTGTGGTCCAATCAAGTCGCCATAATTTAATGAACTGTGGTCCAATCAACACTACATAATTTAATGAACTGTTGTCCAATCAAGACTTTACATAATTTAATTAACTGTGGTCCAATCAAGACTACACAATTTAATGAAATGTGGTCTAATCCAGATTTTACATAATTTAATGAACTGTGGTCCAATCAAGACTTCACATAGCATACAGGTTAGACATACCCCAAACTCGTAATGTTATTGAAGACCTTGAAAACCTACTAATGAGTGCATAAAGTATGTTTGACTGTAATTAATTAGCATTTCTCTAGGCCTAGCATGAAGAGACAGAGCTCAATACACCTGCCTGTACTGCTGATGCTGTGAATTATATTTTCATTCTATCTGTCGTATCTCTATAATTATTATTAATGAACTGACATAAACATTATTCAGTTTAGCAACAAAATTAAAAACCTGCGAAAATCTTGCACTTCCCGCCATGCTAATTTCGTTGAACCTTAAGATACTCACCCGTAGGCGACGAAAGAGAAGTCGCGCTTAGTATTGAGCGTGTAGAGAGTGAGCGAGAAGACAACAGTGAATGTGAGCGCCAACGCCTGAAGGACCACGAAGGTGTCGTAGAAAGAGACGACCACGCCGATGGTGTACGACTGCACTGCCGTCTGCGGGTGGAAGAGAGATGGTTATAGTGTTCGTCGTTTTGCTAAAAGAACATTTGGTTACTTCTTTCTTCCCAGCTTCTCGATAGCACGAGACGCTGTCAGAAATAGGTTCTTTATCATGCTCTCTTCGGAGAGACATTTACATGAGGAACTTTTTACGAACGTTTTAAGCGGCGAAATGTGTTGATTCTCCTTATCACTGGCCTTCTGAATATTATGTCTTACCAGAGTTACAGTGAGTCATAGGTACATGCTTATTGTGCCAATGACAATACCAATAGGTATTTACAGTGCATTGTTACATTGAAAGCACAGACTTTATTGAAAGGCTGTTGAATAGACTCTGCAAACTCTGGCAGATGTTTTCTTATCATTGTTTATATTATCAGTCGTATGTATTTTTGTCTGAGTTTATTGGTAGGTACGTAAGTATTTTCAAAATACATACGTTTTAGTTACTTGTGTTTTTAAAATACTTTTTTTAAACTTCTCGAATTATGTAATTGATTTTGCACAGGTGCTTACTGCTGCTCCATCTTACACGTACACACGACAGCACGTCGACCTTTACACGCTAGCACCCTTCCCGGTTACGTTACGGGCGACTTTACAACAAAAGTGTACACTCTGACGTGTTGTAGTGTGTACCCGTAATAAGTATGGAACTGTTCAAAATAGTGTAAAAGTTTTTAATTCAATCTTTCATAAGTGCTTTTTTTTTGTATTTATGATACGGTTTTAAAACTTTCGTAAGCATTGCACTTTTGGTATTTGGTAAACGGTTTCACTTATCTATTTACGTCGGGATAGCCGACTAGTTTCGGTTCTCATTCGGGGATCTTAATCACAGAGGAGAGGTGGTAGGTTCACTTACAAATGCAGCCAGCAGGTAGAGGTTAGCGGGGCTGTCGCGTCTCTTGGCGATGAGGGCGAACAGTGTGACGAAGCTCAGCACAAATGCGATCATCAGCATCCAGTCACTGAAATTGTAAATTTTTTTGTGTTTATAAAAAATCTTGTTTTTGCTCATACCAACCTTACGGTTACGGTGGGCA
This sequence comes from Zelleria hepariella, assembly GCA_949319315.1. NCBI lineage: Eukaryota > Metazoa > Arthropoda > Insecta > Lepidoptera > Yponomeutidae > Zelleria > Zelleria hepariella. Next base: position 3,762,334 of record OX439391.1, read on the forward strand.
CATAACAGACAATACATACATGTAACAAAAATATCCTTAATTAATTTATACATATAAATTATAAATATAAATTAAATATTAAAAGCCAGCCCGAATGGGCATTGGACAACACAAGACATGAATACGTCGTACGCGGTTTTAGTCCGGCCTTTTGCCTCTCTTTTTGTGCCAGCTGTGCACGAACTCTTTAAGCCTTTGGAAGTTCGCTGGCCCTGAAACGAGATCAGAAAAGTACACACCTCCTCCTCGCGAGACATACCGTCAAGCATTCGCTGTCTTAATTTTTTTGTGTTTATTTTCCTAAGCTCTCTCATTCATTCATTAAATTTAAGAGTTAGACATTTGTCGGTGAAGCACTCTCCATGCACTCCGGTCACAGGCCAGTTCCTTCACCTCCTGGTACGTCCCGACATCCACCTTCTCTTTAATTTGGTCGAAGTAGCTTCTCCGAGGCCTTCTTCTACCTCTCTTTCCTTCAAGTATGTTAATTATAAATTTGTCGAGACGTAGCAAGTGGACCAACATTTTTCCTCTTCTAAGCTCTCTAATCAGCCTAAATAGCTATTGAGTCTGTAAGGTCCTTAGGTCTGTTAGCTTGATGTTTTTTGATATGTTCTGGGTTTTTGTTAGGAAGAAGCAGTTTTTTCTTCACTAAAGTAAGATACATAAAATCAAATTCAAAAAAAGTAAGATACATAAAATTCTGCTTTAGTATCAGCTATCCGTGATTGTCTTGTGTGCAGTAAATTATTTTTAGTTTTCTGATTGGCCTTTGAGATTAGATGATGGGTTAGTTAGTACTATGAATCAGGACGAGCTAGTTTATACTTTTACGATTGTGAAATGCAAGCTAGTGGGGTACTTACTTCTGGTGAATGAATAGTTGCACCGGTTTGACGAGCAGCATCACGGCGGCAATGGACAGCGTTGCCAGCAGCTGGATGGAGAGCAGCCCGTACACCTTGCGGACAAACGCCAGGCGGATCTCCTTGTTGGCATTCTGGACGTTGTTGCGGTACGCAAAGTCATCCTGGAAATATTGGTATTATTGTTATTTGTTCAACTCAAATGGCAATGGGAATGGCACATGTCGTTAAATGTCAGGACATAAACTTTAGGGATACCAGAAATAGTTCCTATGACATCAAGGCCATCATTGGGTTCTTCCTGGACCAGTAGCCAGACCGGTTGACTTTGAAAAAACCATGAAAAAGCTCCCAGAGGTGGACATAGTTTGGTAGTCTACAGGAAATACCAGCCCCCTTACCACGCCACCACCACACCATGCCTACTCTCAACTGTCACCTTAGCCACTTAACACTACTGAGGTGACAGTTAACAGTGGCTAAGGTGACAGTTGAGAGTAGACAAAAGGCCAGTGTGCTAAGGGGGCTGATATGTTATGTGCAAGACAAAATATTGTGTGGAATGATGTGCAGAGCCAACTAACAATGGTATGCAAGCATAGACCAGCAACTAGTGTGAGTTGAGGTGCCTCTGCACTCTGTATAAATCATCTAACATCTTATGTGAAGGCCTTGGGTCCAACATTTACACCCAAGTTTTTGGTGTTCTTACAGAGAAAGCTACAACCACTATATTTGTGGTCTTTATTAGCATAATTCTACAATTATTTTATGGTTGTGCAATGCAAGTAACCAACTAATCCCCTTATCTAGACAACAGGGGCTAATGACATACTATTTCCCAGTAATGGACTACAGGTGCGATAAAAACTGGTGAAACGAACAATATTTCTGTTGAAAACATTCTCGAAACGTTTATCCACGCACCTGGAAGCGTTACAGACACAATATTTGCAAGAATCGAGGTAAGGACGTGACGAATTCACTCGTTTTATACAGTCTGTCGTAATCTAAATAGTAACTTTGCTTACGTACCTCCACCGACTCCTTTCCGCCTAATTCAACATCCTCCTGCGCGTACATTAGTGGTATTGAAGCCATCTTCTCGATTTTCTGCACAACGCAAACAAATAACACTGTTTTATGTAGAAATCTTCCGATTTTTTCGATGCGACAAGATTTTTTGTCGTGAAAGCAAAACAACAAGGTTGACGGCTGACGTCACAAACGTCATCGTGACATTCGCTCGGCCAACATCGGTCGCTGCTTCGTGAACGTTCGTTCTTTTGATAGACAGAGACGCTGTTCTATCTCAAAACGAGAAAGAACATTGCGTTTCAAAATCAATATTCTCTGCATAGACTTTGTTATAAATAAATAAAATAAAAAACCTACCAAGTGCGAGTCAGATTCGCGCATCAAGGAACCCTTCACAATCATGCCATCAACAAAAAAATATGTGATGGTACAGGAATTTCACTCAAGAGTCCGAAATCCGAATCAATAACATACCTCTATGTTTGTATCAGCTGGCGTACAAAATACATGTCTTTAACTTACACTTTTGATTTAAGGGTAGACGATAGCAATGTAGAGGGAAATTCAAAATTTTCCCAGTTTTTTACATTTTGTAGCTTAACTGAGCTATTTTTGTTCAGCGGTCTTTCGTTCGCGGCAATAACATAGTATTATTTTCATTATTGTAACCAACAGAACAACAATAATTCAGCCGATTATGTGTTCTGGTCTACGAAGCAGTGGCACTGCCCAAAAAACTTGTCGTAGACCAGAACACATAATCGGCTGAATTATTGTTATTATGTTGTTTACAATAATGAAAATAATACTATGTTATTGGCGCGAACGAAATATCGCTGAACAAAAATAGCTCAGTTTAACTACAAAATTTAAAAAACTGTGAAAATTTTGAATTTCCCGCCACGCTGCTATCTTCCAGCCTTAACTAGTGTTTCGCCCCGAACTATGATCTCGCGACCCCATATCTCAGCAACTTCTCGACCGATTTGGCTCATGTTCGAACTTAAACATTCTCTTTGCCTCATTTACCTGCCTACCTTTCATGACGATCTGTCCGACGCTTTAGCTTGAGAAAAACTCAAGTTATCGTCGAACGAACATTCATACATACATACATACAAACGCCGGATTGTTCCAGTCCCTAGACTCGGAGAACTTCGCTCGCTCGTTCAATAAGGACATAGACAGAGACAGATATAGCTTATCTATCGAGCTATAAATGTTGATTTGGCGGCGCACTTGACCCCATAATAAAAGTTGCTATTGATGAGAAGTTAAATTGATGAGTTAAGTGACCTCTTTCAGTGTCACAGGACCTTTCTGAAACACTCTGTATAACGGCTATACAAGGTGTTGTTTTCTAAAGTGACACCTGACTATGGGGTAGTTATTTACACGATATTGAAGCTGTTCTTTTTTATTTTTTCGAAATTTCACCCCTAATTTTTAATCGATCGCTAGCTTTTTCCCTGTCTGACGTCGATAGCGGGAGACAAAAAAAGATGCATATCTTTTTATCTTATTCAGTGCGGACGAAGTCGCGGGCGAAAAGCTAGTGAGAAAATAAATATCAACCGTATCAAGAACAATCTTTCCATCGCTGAACGACAGAGCGAGAATAGCACACGTCCTTTGCTCGTTCATCGTCAGTAGATACCTATAATCCGCGCGGGATGAAAATGGGATGCGACCTTTTGGAACTGAGACGCGCGCGGTAACCAAACTCGTGTCGAAGCAACCTTTCTTTATGTAGCCTGTTTTGTGGCCCACTGCTGGGCAAAGGCCTCCCTTTGTGTCCTCCACTCTTTTCTATCTGGGGCCACCTCTTGCCACCCCGGCAAAAAGGTTTCGAGATCGTCCCGCCATCTCCGCCTTGGCCTGCCACGGTTCCGGTGTCCAGTCTGAGGCAACCAGTCAGTGGCGATTTTCGCCCATCTGTCTGGATCCATGCGGCTTATGTGGCCAGCCCAGTTCCACTTTAGCTTGGCAGTCACAACTCCAACATCGGCAATTTTGGTTTTCGAGCGCAACGTGGTGTTTCGGATGCGGTCAATCCGTTTAAAACCCAATAAGCTGCGCTCCATCGCACGTTGGCAAACCTTGAGTTTGGACTTCTGATTTTCGGTCAAAGACCAGCCCCTCTACCCTTGACGCATTTTCCCAATACGGCCGCAATATGGCGCAATTTACAAAATTCAATATTTTACAAATTAAGACGCATTTTGTGTTTTTATTGAATAAAACAGCCTTACCTTTGAATAAACATTACAAAGTATTTAAAATCAAAGCATTACTATGCGAATTCAAAGAGAAATTAATTTTAAAACTTTTTCAATTTGATCGCATTAGCGTCAAGGGTAACCCCCCAGCGTTAAGATTTTACATCACTATCAGTTTCCACTGTAGTATTTTGTCTTACATAATCGCAATGGGTGACTTTAACAAAACTACGATCGTGTATGTTTTTAGCAACTTATAACTATGCGGAAATTTTTAGCTAATACGCCGGCAGGTCTGAGCACCGTAGGTTAGGATAGGCAGGAAGCAACCTTGTCAAAGTAAAATAACGTTTATTTTCGATTGATTTTGACAAGGTTCCATCCCATTTTCATCCCGCGCGGATTATACCCTCATTATACCTCATCTTTATTTTGCTCCTTTCCACTTTTGTATTGCTCAGCAGCTAAACCGGTGGTGTTTGTCGTTGGCAACGGTGTTGTGGTAGTCGTATAGACTTCTGCAGACATAGGAATGTGTACCATCTCTCACAACGTCAGCTACATAAATCTTTTTCCTTAAAAAATTTACAAGCTTACAAATGCAAAATGTAAAAATTAGAAAAACTGTGAATCCAAAACCAGTACCTACCTATGAAACTTTTAAAATTGTGACAGATTTCTACTCTAAGGTGTCACTCGGTGTCAGTAAATCTGGAAAGGAACGGTAAGAACAAAAGAGACCCTATAGGTAATCATACTGTAATACGGACTTTGTGGAGGGACCTCTTTCGTAAAATTAAATCTAAATATCCACGAATCAACGATAAGCATTACAATATAAAACAGTTGACAGTCGCCCGCATTGATTATTAAATGGGCATTGATCAGTGAGGCATCGACTGTCGTAAATTGAAACCATGATTACTATTAGGGGTTTAAATAAGTAAAATTAAAACGGATTATTAATATTTATCGCCAAAAATTTTTACTTCATTTTTCTTTCGATGACGTCATCATAGCCTCTAATGCGGTAGTTCCATTGCCTACAAATATTTAAAAAAATACATTCGTCAACAACAACTGTCAAAACACACAACTCTTGTTGACTTGACACTGACATTTGTCAAACGTCAACATATATTTTTTTAAAAGCATATATGAATGCAATGAACTTAGTACATAATGCCAGTGGTGACGTCATACACAAAACTTTTAGAATTTTTTAATAATTAATAAAAAAAATAGTAACATTAAAAATTAAGAAAATATTCAAATTAGTTTCTTATATTTGTCTATATTTTCGATTAATAGAATAAAAAATAGGATTTGACAATGCCCATTGTCGTTCGAGGTTTGATTGATAGCTTCTACGCCACGACGCTACGCCGCTACGAAGAAGTGCTACGGCGCTACACCGCTACGAAGAAATGCTACGCTGACGGCTGTATTACGTTTATATGTTACTTACTAGCTTTTGCCCGCGACTTCGTCCGCGCATTTTTTTTTTCTCTTGAGTATTTCCGTTGTTTTAATGGTTATTCTGCTATTCGATGCGGAGAGAAAATCAACAAATCAAAAATCATAAAAATCGGTCCACCCGTTCTCGAGTTATAAATAAACATGTAACTAAGACGACTTTGTTAAGATATGGCCTACGCCTGATCTTGATTATTCTTGAGCAGTCAGCTAAGAGGAGATTTTTCAGTGGTCCAGATTAGTTAAACACTATTACTCTCTATTTTTACTTGTCCGGTCAGTAGGAAGGTTGTCTGGAAGAGATCGCTCTTAGTGATAAGACGGTCGTCTGTTCTATTAGGTTAACAAGATTCTTATAAATAATTAATTTCTGGTGTACAATTAAGTGTTATTAAATTAACTATCTATTAGTTTTTTTTCAAAGCACTAACCTTAGACAGTGGTGGAGATAGTGAAAACTTTTCTCACACGTGAAACCCGTCAGTATGACTGAAATAAGTCAGTCTACAAAAATATATTCTCAATAGATATGTAGTTCCATTGAAAAATAACGAAGGCCTTTGCATCTACGTAATGAGATGATTTATACAGCGTCCAGTGGCACCTTCACTCACACTAAATGGGTGAAGAGATCACTCGGCGCTGCAGTGCCTGGGACATTGTTTTAGATGGAGTAGGCTTGCCCAGCACCTATACCATCCTGACAGCTTAGTCGGCCTAGCCCACAGGAAAGACCAAGTCAACACGTAGTAGCAATACCACTCGCTAACTGTGAAGGAAAACATCGTGAGGAAACCCGCGGCTTAGTTGGCTCCACACGTATTGAAAAATATAAACATTCAACATTCAATAATATTTTTCAAGGTACTGTAACGATGTAACCTCCGCAGGACCTCTGGTTAGTTAGTTAGCGATTTTGAATTTAGTAGGCTATTTTAAATAATATGGCATAAGGTTCGAAATGCATTGCCAATTGGGGATTCAGACTAGATTAGATACGTTGCCGAGAGCGGACAGAAATGTATTATAAAATTTACCTGTAATAAACACCGAACTAAATCCCATAGAATCCGCATTACGTATAAAATCACAATAAAAACTTGTCCCCACAGAAACAAATTATATCAGCAATAGAACAATTCGAAACATCATTTCGACCATACGTCTAATATTCGAATGTCAACCTTATTGCATTCGTGTACAGTTTTACTTTGATTGCATATACTACGAGCAAATAAGCTCCCAAAGGCAATTTGGGCATCTATTTTTCAGACGCATTTCAGAGTTCTATGTTGTATCTAGTTTCATCCTTGATCGAAGGTAATAAGACAGGAATGCTTCAAGATCGTCTTTAATTTGATAGTAACATAGCTAGGGTAGCACAAAACCTCTACAGTAAACAACTTACAACACCCCAGATTGTTACTGTTGACGCCATTGCGTTCATATTTACAAAGTTTGAAATTTTATTTCTCTTTTACATCGCATAGTCATCCTTTGATTTTATATACTTCGTAATGTTTATTCAAAGGTAATACTATTTTGTACAATAGCAATATAAATTGAGTCTTAATTCGTGAAATATTGAATTTTGTAAATTCCGCCATATTGAAAATAATGCATCAAGGGGCTGCACGAAAAGATTAACATTCTTAAAGTATACAACTGAAAGAGTTTTAGAAAAAAGTCCGAAAATTTGTATTCCGTGAAAAATTGCTAAGCATTATCCCTTATCCATTTGTAAGTAAGTTCTTTTCTTTTTGGGTCAACCACCACGAAAGTACTTATCTATTTTGTTTGTAGTGAAGTGTTCTTTTTCCTTCGATCAGCAAGCAAAATCATATATTTTCACTCTTTCAGTGCAAACTAGCATTAAAAAGTGCTTTGGCCGCTCTAGTACAGACCAATATTGCAACGATTTGTTTTCGATCGACCGGTGCAAAGCAAATTTGAACGAGTGGGGTAATATTTACCATCAGAATGCCTTATACTTTAATTGCTTAGTTTTTTTAACATTTGGTATTTGTTTAATTTGGTAGATATAAGGAAAATATATTGAGGAAGCCCGCGGTGTTTTAAAATATTCTAATAACTTTCCAGATTTCCGAGGATTGTTCCCTAAAAGTGTTTATTTAAATTAAATCTATAAAAAACCTGACAGTTTAAAAAGTCGGTTTCTGAATTGAGAATTTCACTAATCAAATACTTAGCTATCGTTCTGTCGCATTCTTTTATTAGACATCTGCAGAGACAGAACGATAGATACTTAAGCATTTGGTTAATGAAATTCTCAATTCAGAAATCTGAGGTAAGTCTACTTAAGTCTTGTTTTCTTTACCAAAACATCATTCCGTCTACCTCTTTCTATCTATCTATGTAGCACAACTTTATGGGCGAAATTTCCTCAGAAATTCCAATTAAAAGTGAACCGAGGAGGGTGAACACAATGGGGCCATTCAGTTTAGGAAATTGTGGGAATAAAGTAATATGGGTCATAAGAAATGTACACTTATTGGGATTGTGACCCTTATATTCAGAGTGCTTAGGTAGGTGTTTAGTGTAACCTAACCAAAATAGGAGTCATGTAGGAAAAAAACCGGCTAAGTGCGAGTGGGACTCGTGCTCCGAGGGTTCCGTAGCACCATTCTTTGCATTTATTTTGAAAAATAAAATTGAGGTAGGCTGCATACAGCGCCATATAGAGATGAAGTTTGGAACGAATATAGAGGGCGCTAGTTAATATGTCGTGTTACAAACCCCCATTTCTATCCCAATTTTTGGTCGTACCCTTTGAGTCCGTTAACTTGGAAGCTTGATTTTTTTTAGGCTCAACGGGGCTGCAGACAGTATTTTGATATTAATTTCAACTTGATACCCTCCACGCGTTCTTAAAAAAAAAAGTTCTTCACAGACTGACGGACAACAAAGTGATCCTTCCGGAACCCTAAAAATTAATTAAAACCTAAAAAATAAGATTCCACGCAAAAAAGTGTATCAGTCACTGTATTCTCTAAAATAAGAAAAAAAAGATACACATTTTTTCCGGCAACTAAATAGGTTTTGATTTTTTTCAGAATATCGCATTCAAATATTATGTCCGAAAATTGGACCCCTAAAGTGACGCTGTACGTCAGACTACACACGATTATTCAGTGGAATCAAAATTGAATCGCAACCCGTATTTTCCAGGTGAACGGATGCAACCAGTCTCACTGGAGCCCCGTGTTTCTATTAAATTACACCTTTCTCCTAGTATTGTTCCACAGGAACGGGGATGGGGCAGGCCAAGTTAATCTGGTACGTGTGCTGGACAGCTATGCCGCCGGGCCGGTTCTTTTTTTAATTGAAATCCGAGGCCACCTTTTGCTGCCAGTTTTGCCATTTACAAATGCATTCGGCATGTTCGAATTATTATTTACAATAGAAACCAGAGAGCAATAGAGCGCAGTATACTGAGTGAAATGACTGAAATACTACACCCTCCAAACCAAAGCTGGGCCGGCTACAGAACAAAGAAGAAGAAATATTTGTTTGTTTTGCAAGGATGCAAAACTATTGTTTGCAGCAAATGATTGTACCGAGCTATCGAAGGTTTTTAAAATTTAGCCAAAGCGTAGCCAGTGTTTCAAAAAAAGAAACCTGAGCGTAGCGAGGTATTCAAAAGCACAAGACGCACAACTTTGTTACTTTGAAAACTGACATTATCCGGGGAGGAAATCGGGGAAGTCTACGTTTGTATGGAGAAAACACCACTGTTACACCGTTGTTACAAACTTGTCACTGTTTTATGTGTGTGCAGTGTTTACGAAAGTTTAAGTTGTAAAATTGTTATTATATTAAATAATTATTCTGAATATATACCAGAGAAACCCAACTTAAGGTACATGTAGATGTAGTAGACTTGTGTGGAGAGTTCGATATAGACGTACCTCCACGTAAATAAAAGGAAACAAAACCGTAAAATCGATATTAAAATGTGCAGCCCTTACGAAAGTTACTTACTTCCTTTGGCGCTACAAACCTTTGTGGGTCTTGGCCTCCTTCAAAGTAGATTTATATTTGTGTCTGGGACTTACTTCTCCTCGTCAGTTTGTGTATTTATCCATATTTCAGAGGTCTTTTTCGTTGCAGTCAATCCAAGGCCAAGGCTCTTTGGACCTGCCTCTTTACAAAAGTTCGATGTAGCTTTTAAGGCGCTGGGCATAGTGAATCGCCCGCGCGCAAAGAAAAATGCACAAAATCGATTCCTGTATCAAATACACAAAAAAAACTAAAATGTTCACATATCAAACCCTAGAATTAGGTGACACCTATTTAAAACAGCCAGTTTCGTGTCGACATTCATAAACGTTTTGAAGATATTTTGCTTGAAACAAAATAGGCAGCGCACTTTTTTTCAAGCAAAATATCTTGCAATTTGTTATGGATATCAAAATGAAACTGGCTGTGTTAGATAGGTCTCACCTAATTCTAGGGTTTGTTAAGTGAACATTTTCGATTTTTTTAGTGTATTTGATACAGGGATCGATTTTGTGCCTTTTTCTTTGCGCGGGGGCTAATTCACTATGCCCAGCGCCTTAACGCAGTGTTTGCCATCGTCGCCTGGCAGAACTTTTACGTCACTAGTTATGTCATTAATACCTTGTTCGTTGCGCAAAGCCTTTCCTATAATGGCAGTAATATCCGTGGCGTCGCACTGCACTGCAGTGTGATGAAACTTTAACCTAGGCACAACTAGCGCCTAGGCACAACTAGTGGTCACTTTTGGCGATAAAAGATTTTATTCGTAGGTTCTAGGATTTGAACTGTGAAGGAAAACATCGTGAGGAAACCCGCGGCTTAGTTGGCTCCACACGCATTGACTTTGTCTTTCTTGTGGGCTAGGCCGACTAAGCTGTCAGGATGGTATAGGTGCTAGGCAAGCCTACTCCATCTAAAACAATGTCCCAGGCACTGCAGCGCCGAGTGGTCTCTTCACCCATCTAGCGTGAGTGAAGGTGCCACTGGACGCTGTATAGATCATCTCATTACGTAGATGCAAAGGCCTTAGTTTTTTTTTTTCTAGGATTTGATATCTAAACCTTAGGTCCAAAAAATAGTTAAACCTCGCGTTGATAACCTAATGAAGAGTTTCTAGCAAAAAACGCATCCAAAAAGAAGATTTTATATCCTAATTATTATAAGAAGTTAATTCCCGTGGAGGTTCTTGGATCTTAAGACGCCATACGTCTCACAACTAGCGCCGCCAATGGAAAAAAATCATATCTTTTTTTGGATGCGTTTTTAGCAAAAAACGCTCCTGCGATTTCTCAACGCGAGGCTTAACTATTTTTAAGACCTAAGGATTGGATTGGAATGGATTTCCTACGAATGCAATCGATTGTGAATCGGCAAGTGGCCACTTTTGGCGAGAATCGATTGCATTCTTAAGTTCTAGGATCTGGAATCCAAACCTTAAGTCCTAAAAATAGTTAAGCCTCGCGTTGAGAAATAGCAGGAGCGTTTTTTGCTAAAACGCATCTGTTAATTAAAAGTCCCTTTTTTTGCCTATCCCATAGTTTGTGTAGATTTGCCCCTTTTCATCCCTTAGAATATTGTCCAGCCCTCCCCCATGACAACTAGACTGACTGACAGCTAGGTACCTACATATAGCACCGCATTGGCTCTGCGAGGGAGATTCGCGGGGCCCCCCCACACCCTGCGCCCGAACGTGGTCGTGTGCGCACGTATATTTTGTGCTAAATAACTATAAAGCTTTCCCTGAGCTTTCCTGGACCCTTACCAGCCTACAAACGCTTCCACTGTGTGTGTGTGCCCGTATTGTGCCTGTGAATCTGGTGCCCTTTGGATAATCTGGTGCCCCTTGGATTTGCGCTTATGCGCGCTGGTGAACCTGGACACGCGGTAAGTACCTAGCTACTTCCATACCTAAACCTCATTTTGAAGAACCCCCTCGTATTTGGCTTCCCTTAAGGAACCTCCCTCGTGCCCATTTGTAAAACCCTGGTAGCAGAGATTTAGTGCCCCTGCCTTACCCCTTTCTCTAACATTTTTGGTACACAGAGCGTGGTTTGCGGTTCCTCTGGTTGAGGAAAGCCTCTCCTATAGTCTGTTGGTGCATTCCCCCCTTTTTTTGCGGTCTTATTTTCCCAAATTTCTCTTTTTATATCGATAGTCCCTTTCATACCTAAAGTAATCTATTACGCATCAATTCAAATCGTCTATAATTTAACACCGTCGACGGTCAGCCAACCGGTTCCCTTTGTATTCGCCAAGCGAGCGAGCCGTGTTTTTTCTTTATTGACTTTGTCCTATGCCTATTTTGCAAGTTGTTTACGAGTTGATAATTAGATAGTAATAATAAAAGCCTACTTCCGTTGGGTGATTGACCAGTTGCCATAAAAATGCCTGATTACGAAACAGTATTGTATACTGAGACAGAGGAGTACAGATCGTCCTTGGGGTCGGTTAAGTTTTTTGTGAACTGGATAACAGCTACCTACGAAACCCTAGGTGCGGTGTCTCCTGCTAGACTCGTGTTTAGGCTGCGAGACCTAGAGCCCAACTTCGTGAAATTTGTAGATTGTACTTCCCGACTGTTGGGTGGTCTCGACCCCACCACGGATGCCGACGAATATAGATATGTTCAAGACCAGTTGCGGCCCATGTACGACATGGTAGATGACCTGCGATTGAAGTACTCGGAGATCAAGCCTACGGAGTATGTCGCACCTGTCCCTCCTCCTTCGATATATACCAATATGTCCCGCATTTCTAATGGGCAAATACGGCAAAAATTACCCGACTTGCCTATCCCAAAGTTCAGTGGCGTGCCCGATTCATGGATTAGCTTCATGGACCAGTTTGATAGCATCGTTGATTGCCAGCCAGACCTCTCCCCGACCCAAAAACTGCATTACTTGGTAGGCGCCCTCAGTGACGAGCCCCGCCGCCTGGTACAGCACCTGCGCATAGAGGCTGGCAACTACGAGGTCGCGCGTGATTTATTGAAAAGGCGTTATCACAACACGCGCGTCCTTGCCGACACCCACATTGCCCAAATCCTCAATCTCCAAGAGGTCAGCCATAAATTCTGTGGATTACGCTCCGCCTTCCTTAATCCACTCCTTACTGCATATAGGTGCCTCGAGCGGCTCGGATTACCAGTGAAAGAGTGGTCTTATTTCTTGGTCCACGTTATTATGACCAAAATTCCCTCCGAGCTTAAATCCCGATTTGAGCGGACCTATGGGGGCGAGAAGAGAAGCCTCCCCACCTTCGATCAGTTGATCGACTTCCTTGAGGAAGAATGTAGGCACCACGATAATGTTGGTAACGCGGCCCTTATTGACAATAATCGTACCGTGTCTGTGCCCGTGCCTACTTCATATTCCCCACCTCCAAGGCAACAGCGCCCGCCACCTTTTTATCGTCGCGTGTATGCGACCGCAGTGTCTCCACCCGAGCCCCAACCGATAGCTACGAGTAGGTGCTACATGTGCTCCTCCTCCTCCCACTACCTGCGTCAATGTGACGAGTTTATTGGCCTTTCCCCTCGCGAACGATCCTCCTTTGTACGACAGGCCGGCCTGTGCTATCGCTGCCTAGACAAGCATTCAATAGCTGCCTGCCCACGTGAATATTGTTGCCGTACTTGTCGCCGATCGACCCATCACACCATGCTGTGCTTTAATGACCCTAACAACCCCGAGTTTCCTCGCCGCAACAATGTTAGTTTCCGTGAGTCTCCGCCTCGTCGTTTCTCTCCAGTAACGTCACCTCGTTCCTCACCTCCGCGTACTAGCGGGGACGCTCGCCGCACGGGCGGGGGCACTCGCCGCACGGGCGGGGGCGCCCATTACTATAGTGACACATCTCGTCCCTCAAGCCGTCCCTCATCGCATTCACCTTTTACCACAAGGGACCACAATCCCCGTCGTTCACAGACCCCGCCGCGTGAGCGACGCCCTTACCAATCGCCGTCTCCCCCTCGTGATTATAACGGGCCTTCGTCCTCTTCTAGGTCTAGGACTTATAATCGCTCCTACTCATCTGACCGTCAGCCTCAATAACTAGCCTGCCCTCCAAACCGACCTCCCTCCAGTGTTACGATACCTGCCTCGTTAGTGCTTCTTCCCACCGCTGTCATACATGTGCGTTCCGCTTCCGGTTATTATGTCGAAGCGCGTGCACTCTGTGACACCGGCGCCCAAGGCTGTTTACTAACTACTGATCTAGTAGTAGACAAATTAAACATGTCTTTGTGCCCTACTTCCTCCCCCGTGCGAGGTATCGGCAATGTACAGTCTGTACAGGTTCGCGGCAGTGTTTCCTTTACATTTAGACCTGCGGATTCATCCTACCCTGAGATCACTGCCTCGGCCATGGTCCTCGACGTTATTGCCGGTACACATCCTGAGCTAGAGTTACCTTCAAGTTTAGTGTCATGTGTCTCCTCCTTGCCCTTAGCGGACCCTTCCTTTTATATGCCTGGCCCTATAGATGTGCTCCTTGGTGCTGACGTGTTTGGATCCTTGTTGTGCCCTAATATGCCCATAGTTTGCCCTTCCGGCCTAACTGCGGTCCCAACTGTCCTGGGACATATTTTGTCTGGTCCCATACCAACTTTAACTCCCCCCGAGGCCCCTATGACCGGTGTTAGCCTATCAAAAATTGTGGAACGATTCTGGAAGTTAGAAGAACCGCCAGAATCCCCTATAGACCCTGTAGATGATGAATGTGAGCTCATCTTCAAGTCCACTACCCTACGTGAACCAGACGGCCGCTTTACGGTTCGTCTCCCTTTCCTACCGGACCGTCCTCAACTTGGTGACTCTAGGTCTACTGCTCTTAGACGGTTTTTTAGCCTTGAGAAGCGCCTACATGCTAATCCTGGGCTGAAGGAAAAGTATGTGAGTTTTATGCAAGAGTACATTGAACTTGGCCATATGTGTCCCTCCTCATTTGAACCCTCCTCAGCAGAACATTATTTTATTCCCCATCACGGCGTATTTAAAAGTGGTGATGAAGCTAAAATCCGTGTAGTGTTTGACGGAAGCTCCCCTACATCCTCAGGCGTGTCCCTAAATCAGTGCCTCCACTCAGGTCCCAAATTACAGCGTGATATTACGTGTATCCTCCTTAATTTTAGGCGCCATAAAATTGTTTTTGTGACGGATATCCGGATGATGTTTAGAATGACATGGGTCCACCCTGAAGATAGAAAATATCAGCTCATACTGTGGCGTGAAGCCCCCAACTTCCCTTTGTGTACGTATGAGCTTAACACAAATACCTACGGCCTCAGGTCAAGCCCCTTTATTGCCATCCGAGCCTTGTTAGAACTAGCTGAGCAAGAACGTTCAAGGTTTCCCCTAGCAGCTTCAGTCCTAGAGAGTGATGTATATGTTGATGACTGCCTTACTGGAGCTGCCTCCCTGGATGAAGCTCGCGTCCTTATGAATGAGATGAATAGCATTATGACTTCCGGTGGCTACGAATTGAGAAAGTGGATCTCAAACTGTCCTGAACTCCTGTGTGACCTACCCCCAGAACATTTGCAGTTGCCCCACTCTTTTCAAGATCCCGAAAATCCCCAAACTATTGCGGTACTTGGCGTCCAATACGATCCCGCGGCTGACGCCTTTACCTATCGTTTTTCCTCCGACCCTGTGACTCATGCAACAAAACGCAAAGTTTTGTCCCTCATTGCCCGTACCTATGATCCGTGTGGCTGGATCACACCGGTTATTTTTAAAGCTAAAGCTTTTATGCAAAAGCTTTGGCTGTCTGGCCTTACCTGGGACGAACCTCTGACTCCTACTCTAGCAGCGGAGTGGTGTTCCTTTTCCCAAGACCTTTCGAACGTGAACCATGTTGTCCTCCCACGCCCCATCATGTGTGATATTGTGAATACATTTTCCCTTCATGGGTTTTGTGACGCCTCTGAGGCTGGATTTTCAGGAGTGGTGTACTTACGTACGGAAAGCCCCTCTGGCGACTGTAAGGTCCATCTTCTCTTGGCTAAGAGTAAAGTCGCTCCAGTTAGGACTCGCTGTACGATTCCTAAATTAGAGCTGCTTGGTGCAACTCTACTGTCCAAGATACTCCACCACGTAGCCTTTTGCTTACAAAAGTCTATAGTGTTAGATGCTATCTATAGTTGGTCAGATAGTCGTGTGGTCCTTGCCTGGATAGATACCCCTATTCACCACCTACAAACCTTTGAAGCCAATCGTGTTTCACAAATAAAAAATTCGCCCACTGCTTCCCAATGGCGACATGTCCCTGGTGATATGAATCCTGCCGATTGTGCCTCACGCGGCGTGTCCGTTTCCTCCCTGCTACAGCACTCTTTATGGTGGTCACCCACATGGCTAAAGCAACCTTCGTCTGAATGGCCTACGCCGAAAACTCCGTCGCCTGGTGACTTACCTCGAATACGTTGTTTGCTCGCAACCACCCCTATTCCGTCTCCAGACCCGTCCTTTTTGTTGGATAGGTATAGTTCCTTGCCTAAACTCGTAGGTGTAGTCGGGTACATGCTACGCTTTGTGAAGAGGACGAGAAATCCTGAGTTTTCTGTTACTCATTCCTACCTTGATGCGGATGAACGTAGAGAAGCCTTGCTCTATATTGTGAAGCAAGTTCAACTTACATCCTTTCCTGAGGAGTTAGATACTCTACATCGCGGTGCCTTACTCAAGTCTTCACTCCGACGACTCTGCCCCTTCCTCGACGATAGTGGTTTGATTCGTGTGGGCGGTCGCCTTAAAAATTCGGACCTCCCTTATGACGCCCGCCACCCTCTCCTCCTACCCAAGTTTGGTAGTTTTGTGCAGCTTTTAGCGTCCCATTATCATGTGAGTAATTCCCACGCCGGCCCTAATGCCTTATTAGCCCTACTGTCCCGTGAATTTTGGATTGTATCAGCCCGCCGGTTAGTCAATCACGTGATATTTAAATGCCTTTCATGCTATCGTCTAAAGGCAGCGGTTACCCAGCCTCCCATGGGTGACTTACCTAGAGATAGAGTAGTCTCTACGAGACCCTTTGATGGAGTCGGTACAGACTTTGCCGGCCCCTTTTATACCAAGATCCAAGCTTATCGAAATAAAAGGGTGGTAAAATCATACCTTTGTGTATTTGTTTGTTTGTCCACTAAAGCGGTACATTTAGAGGTTGTCTCAGACTTGACCACGGAAGCTTTTATTGCGGCCTTAACCCGTTTTGTTTCCCGTCGCGGCTTACCTTCCCTTATTCGTTCCGATAACGGCAGGAACTACGTTGGTGCCAACAATTACCTCGGTGACTTGCACACCTTCCTTGTAGAGCATCAGTCGGAATTAGCCTCCGAGTCCTCTAAAAGAGGTATCAACTGGGTGTTTGATCCCCCCCTGTGCCTTCATCGGGGCGGCCTATTTGAAGCGGCTGTTAAATCTGCAAAAACCCACCTCAAACGTGTGATTGGAGAGACCACCCTAACATTCGAGGAGTTGACTACAGTGTTCGCAAAGATCGAAGCCGTCCTCAATTCACGTCCCCTGTGCCCATTAGCTTCCAGTCCAGACCTTGAGGTCCTAACACCGGGCCATTTCTTGATTGGGCAACCCTTAGTTGCTGTGCCTGAATACCCCTTCAACGAAGTTAAAGTTAGTCGTCTCACCCGGTTTCAGTTGATACAACAGGTGACCCAACATTTTTGGTCCCGTTGGCACGCGGAATATTTATCAACCTTGCAGAGTAGGCATAAGTGGACGACTTCCTCGGATCCTCCCTTTGTTGGTGAACTCGTCCTTCTCAAGGAAGATAATACCCCTCCATTACAGTGGCGACGTGGTCGCATCCTTCATATTTACCCCGGCCAGGATAGTGTCGTTCGCGTTGTCGATGTGCAGACGCCCTCCGGTGTTAAGAAGCGCTCTCTCACCAAGCTCGTTCGCCTACCCGTAGACACCACCCCCTCTATCCCTTCGTCGTAAACATTTGTGATGTTTAGGGCGGGGGTTATGTTAATTAAAAGTCCCTTTTTTTGCCTATCCCATAGTTTGTGTAGATTTGCCCCTTTTCATCCCTTAGAATATTGTCCAGCCCTCCCCCATGACAACTAGACTGACTGACAGCTAGGTACCTACATATAGCACCGCATTGGCTCTGCGAGGGAGATTCGCGGGGCCCCCCACACCCTGCGCCCGAACGTGGTCGTGTGCGCACGTATATTTTGTGCTAAATAACTATAAAGCTTTCCCTGAGCTTTCCTGGACCCTTACCAGCCTACAAACGCTTCCACTGTGTGTGTGTGCCCGTATTGTGCCTGTGAATCTGGTGCCCTTTGGATAATCTGGTGCCCCTTGGATTTGCGCTTATGCGCGCTGGTGAACCTGGACACGCGGTAAGTACCTAGCTACTTCCATACCTAAACCTCATTTTGAAGAACCCCCTCGTATTTGGCTTCCCTTAAGGAACCTCCCTCGTGCCCATTTGTAAAACCCTGGTAGCAGAGATTTAGTGCCCCTGCCTTACCCCTTTCTCTAACAGCATCCAAAAAAAAGATATGATTTTTTTTTCCATTGGCGGCGCTAGTTGTCAGACGTATTTCATCTTAAGCCTAGGGGTTCTCATTTAACGGCTCGTTTTTAACAAAAAACGCATGCAAAACAAATGATATGATTATTTTCTCATTGGCAGAGCTAAGTAGTGTGCCTTACCGGTCGACTAAAGGCGATTTGAAAAGGAACATTACTTTAGTTTGCTTCATAGGTTTTCATAGCTGATATGAAATGTAGAAAAAAAAAGTCCGCCCTTGTTGGTTTTTCGATGACGTATTCTATCTTATGACACCCGAAGTGGCAAGAAAATTCCAACATTTGCATTAATATCAGTTCCACTAGCATCATGTTCCATACCCTGTAGCGCCCGAGTGGTCGCTTCACCCACAAAAGTGTGAATAGAGGAAGCTGTAAAAATCTGTACTAGATGTTAAGGCCTACAGGCCTAAAATGACCGCTTTAAGCCTCTTATCGAAAAGATAACGTCACTGTAGTTCAGGGCAAATGTGAGGTACGCAATTATATCCCCCAACACATGCCATTAAAGTCCTATTTCGTTAGAGTGCGACATTCACCCCAATAGGTCGATAGGCATCTGGGCCTTAAATCACAAAAGCCTAGTTGTTTGAGTGCGCCGTAGCTAGGGTTACCATTTAAGAATTGGAAAAGTCCTGACAAAAAGCCGGACATTTCGCTAAAAGTCCGAACTATTTAGTCTCACAATGGAAACATTACCCACAACAAGATTTTATATTTAGTTTTTTGATAAATGAGAAGTTCGTTGTTGATTAAAGACTAATTTGATATTAGATTACTTAAACTGTAATTTTATTACTTATATTCCATCTAATTAAAAAAATCCGGTATGTAGTTCTATTACTCATATTACATCTAATAAAAAAACTGAACAAATTCCTCACAAGAGTCTAAAAGTCCGGACACGGCCGGAATTATCCGGACGGATGGTAACCCTAGCCGTAGCACGTTCCGCCACGTACCCTCGTAGCACGTTCTACGCCGTAGCCTCGTAGGCTCGTAGCCCGTAGCTTTGTAGCGAGTGCCTGCGTCACTTTGTGCTCTGCATATTTCGACCCCTTGAGTTGTATTATGACGTCCACACAATACTGAGTTCAGCTGTCTACTACAATAGAAAGGCTACATTTAACGTTAACGAATGTAGTGTCAAATTCCACGACACATACAAAAATTTGTGAGTTAGTATGTGTGTTTTTGTCAGACTTTCACGATGAAACGGCGGGACGGATTTGGATGAAAATGAGATTGAAGACAGCTTACTTACCAACATAATACTTACGTTACATAATAATATTATAACGGAACAAAGCAAACCAATCACGAGTATCATCCTTTCTGTAGTCTACGCGGACGAAGTCGCGGGCAAAAGTTGGTAAGACATCAGCCTTATTCTTCCTTACTTGTTTTTCGTATTTTTCCGGGAGATTTTACTATAAATTACAATAGTTAGCCCTATTTGACTGGAAAAACATTATACAAAACCTTTGATGTCTACCTACCTAATTACGTACAAATACATACACAAAAAAGTGATAAAGTGAAAGTGATATGTCTACCTATTGTACTACATGCACAGAAAAGTGATCATTGCAGCCCTTGCTGTCCGCGCTATAAAGGCTGAGACCGAGCCTCGACCTTGTCTTTCGGTCTTCATTTCAGCTTGTCCATCAAGGGCTGATGGCCTGGAACTGCGCTCTATCGGCCTCAACAGCGCGCCCGCAATGCACCCATTACAGACCGTGGCAGTAATGTACTATTACTGCCGTGAAAATTGCTGATCAAAAATATCTCAGTTTGGCTACAAAATTAAAAAAAAACTGTGGTGGGCTTCCCCACCATGCTACTTTAGTTGATCCTTAAACTCAATTTTTCATTTTCATTTCCGCACAACACACAAAAAGCGATCCCGCAAGCGAGTATTATTGAATCGGCAGTTTTTCCAAGGAAAATGAGGAAGAGAGTGATAGAAGACTTACTTCAGATGAACTCTTGTCAGTTTTTTGTTAATCAACAAAACAATTTTCTCATATTTTTGTTTGAGGCGCGATTTGACCATTTTCGAACCAAGTTATGAGTGTTACGAATCATTAAATTATAAAAAATATTGCAAGTAATTAAAAGTTAAGCATGATTAGAATACAAATGTTGAACGCGTGGAATCGCGGTTAGGAAGGAATGAAGAAGGTTTTTAATTTGTTTGGCAAAGGTGAATGTTTCTTACGTCCAATACAAACAATTTAAAAAACGGGGCTTAAAGTTTCGGGACACCAAAATAAATGCTATTGTCATTTATAGGACCACTTTCTCGGACTTATAGTAAGCGGACCTCACTGACAGACAAAATATGTGGAGCTCAAAGCAACGAATTAAAGCAATGGCCCTCAATAGGCTTCTGTACGATGTTCTCGACGCAATTTGCATAGCGAATGAATGTTAAATTCCTAGAACTGTGAGCCAGACCGGTCCGCGCTGAGTTCGTGGAATTTTATGACGTGAAAAAATCTTGGATATTTTCATTCAAATACTAAAGAGAATAAAAAACCGGCCAATTGCGAGACGGACTCGCGCACGAAGGATTCCGTACCATTTCTATAAAAACGGCAAAAAAATCACGTTTGTTGTATGCGAGCCCCCTTACATATTTATTTTATAGGCTTTAAGTAGGTATTATGTTGTTATAGCGGCGACAGAAATACATCATCTGTGAAAATTTCAACGGTCTAATTATCACGGTTCATGAGATACATCCTGGTGACAGACGGACAGACAGACGGACGGACAGCGGAGTCTTAGTAATAGGGCCCCGTTGGGTACGGAACACAAAACGGTCGTAGACTGTCGCGACAATATCAGCTCTTGTATTGACTAGCCGTGAAGCCGCGGCTATGACAGCATAATTGATGCTTTCGAGATGTGGTGCTGAAGGAAAATGCTGTGAATCCGCCTTCTAAACCTATTTCTATCCTAAACGAGCTCAGAATAACGAAGCGACTGTCAACAGTCTGTCGCCAGAGGGCCCTCAGCTCTTTTGGTCATCGCTTCATACTCTGGAATAACAGATCATTTTGGGACAGATGGAAGGGAGACGAGCGAGAGGCCGAACACCAATGCGCTGGTCAAATTTAGGTTGTGATCCCTATCACCAGGTGCTATATACCCTGCAAAAAGAGTTAGCATCTTTTGTAACACCTTGTATTCATCGCAAAATTTTCATGATAATATGGATGCATGCTCGCGAGCAAGAAATGCTGCCCGTGAATACCGTAAAATCCAGGTCAGAAAGTTCTGTGAATTCTAAAATATGGCAAGCAATTAGAATTCGCTTTGGCGTTGAATCACAGCATGATAAATTCAGCTTTGTTGTCGAGCTGCCGTATTTCTTCTTTTTATAGTTCCTTTGTTTGGAAATGGGCTTTTCGTTTATTTGAGTTTATTGTGTCGGCGGAGGACCCATGGATGCGGGTAGCGGTGGAACGACGAGAGAGGTGGTGCGAGGGTAAAAATGCATAAACTCAGCAGTGGGCATTGGTGGGCTGATGCTGCTGATGATTGCGGGACTAAATGGTCCAACAAACAAACAAAGAAAGTCGGATTACCTATAGTTACACCATTTATAACTCGAGAACGGGTGGACCGATTTTAATGATCTTTGATTTGTCTTCACCTTTGATTTGTGGGTGAAGACCCCGAATAGCAGAATAACTATTGAAGCAAGAGAAAATATGACGAGAAAAAAAAAACTGCGCGGACGAAGTTGCGGGCAAAAAGTAGTGATCTTGTAATGATGATAAGAAAACCGTTCACCTACTGATTCGGTTTCTAGTTAATTCCACATCGCCGCAAAGAAATTATACTTGTCGAATAACTATTTTTAGTATTTTAGGGTTTCTTTGGTAGATGAGAAACCCTTATAGTTCTAGTACCAATTTGTGGTGCCGTTTTTATTTAAGTAACACAAGTTTAAAAAAAAGAAATAACTATAAGTGCTCTACTCGCACAGTAGGAAACGAGACATATTACCTCTGATTGCAAACTTTTATCATCCAAAAGAATACAAACCCTGTAGTGCGAATATCCATCTCGCTCTTGGCCGGTTTTTCAGTTCAAGTTCTGTGGCTTTGTGCAACTTGGCACTGGGCGCTTTTGTTATTTAGAGCGGAAGTTTTTGTGCTTTTTAAGTTCTTTTGCAATGGTTGTAGTAGCAGTATTTTGTTTTCCAAGTTGCACTAATCACGGTACTAAGGCGCTATCTACACAGAAGAGACGTAGGACGAAGACGCGCCGCAGACGTGACGTTTTGTATTGACCTGACTTTTTATTTATCCGCGCCCCGTCTCTTCTATGTATCTTGCGTCGCGTCGCTTCAAAATTTTGTATGACAGTGACATGGCAGTGACGTGGCGTCCCCGCCGCGTCTCCGTCAAATGTCTCTTCCAGCCACACAGAAAAGATGTGAGGCGAAGACGCCACACATAAGAGACGTGGGATGAAGACGCGGCGCGGACGTGAAGTTTTATATTGACCTGACGTTTTCTTTGTCCGCGCCCCGTCTTTTCTGGATGTCTTGCGTCGCGTCGCTTCTATGGATTTTGTATGACAGTGACATGGCAGTGACGTGGCGTCCACGCCGCGTCTCCGTCACATGTCTCTTCCAGCCACACAGAAAAGATGTGGGACGAAGACGCCACACAGAAGAGACTTGGGACGAAGACACGGCGCGGACGTGACGTTTTGTATTGACCTGTCGTTTTCTTTGTCCGCGCCCCGTCTCTTCTGTGTTTCTCGTCGCGTCGCTTCTAAGAATTTTGTATGAGAGTGACATGGCAGTGACGTGGCGTCCACGCCGCGTCTCCGTCACATGTCTCTTCCAGCCACACAGAAAAGATGTGAGGCGAAGACGCCACGCAGAAGAGACGTGGGACGAAGACGCGGCGCGGACGTGAAGTTTTATATTGACCTGACGTTTTCTTTGTCCGCGCCCCGTCTTTTCTGGATGTCTTGCGTCGCGTCGCTTCTATACATTGACAGTGACATGACAGTGACGTGGCGTCTGTGTGTCTGGCCCCTTAGGCGCCAGGACCTAGAGAGCTTAGCTTGGTCTCAAATGAAAGCAAATTTAATTTTTTTAACACAACTAAAAGTAAAGACGCAAAAAAAACTTCGAGTACCACGTGAGTAGTACAGGGTTTTCAGAATTGCACGGTATAAACTACTCTTACGGGTCTGAGGCCCGTAAGATAAATCGCAGTTCAAACCAAAAAGGCTAGTTCAAACCCTATCTGTCGATTAACTTTCATACAAAATGTGAGGTTTAATCTATGGATTGAGTTTAAACTGTGATTGATCTTACGGGCCTTAACAATATAATATACAAGAATCGTTGATGCATGCGCGTTTGCGATCTTGGATGTTGATATTCACTGGCCTATACTTAAACTGTTCACTATACGCCTTGCGGTATAGTTTCGAGAATGTTTGCGTCATTACTGTCAAATTTATGTCAAGTTTGACACTAACTGACATTCCGCAATAAGCTGTCCGAATAGACTGACAGCAGGCAGCATCGAGCATTCGTATCGATTTCCTATCAAAACAATTTCCTTATTTTTTTCATCTCGGCGGCGACTTTATTGGCACGCTACCTATCTCGACCATTTTCAAATTACCCCTCGAGAGCTAACTGAAACTGACGTCTCCACGGTCTGATTCCTTACCAGCAACGTGATCTGATCTGCTGGTTTTCTTCCCCAAAATCTATAACCGAGGGCAAAGTGTGGCGCCTCTATTCTGTAAAAGATAAGGTGTATTTTGGCAGTCGTCAGCTGACTTCGACGGGCTTCTATCTGGGTAGATCGGGCTCACAATGCATGTTGTTTATCCGCGGTGTGCGGGGGTGGGGAGCGGTCGCGGGGGGCGGGGGGCGGGGCTCCGGGAGCGGCGAGGGGGCCGCGGGCTCCCGGCCGGGACTAGGGAGGCCAGTCTAGCGCTTTCACTGCTTGATACATGCAAAAACCGGGACATGCTGAAAATCAGCGCTGCCTTGATGCATGCACACACAGCATTAGCTGAGCATCGTGCCATTTGCTTGTTTTTGTTTTTTTAATGTAAAATGATAAACTTTTTCACTTTCAATGGAGTCAACGCTTTTATGGCACGCTTGCCGCAGCTAAGATAGGTTTCAGTGGGATGGCTAGCGCTTTTTTGAGCTGTATATTTTCAATAGTCGCTTTATCTTATTGACTGAATTTCAGCAACAAATGAATAGCAGCAACTAATGCATGTTCAATGTCGCCGACAGATAAAGACATTATCTGTTGGCAAAGTAAAAAAAAAAAATTGGTAAGAGCAGTCATCAGGTCCGTAAATTGAGATTATGACTGCTTAGGGACTTTTTATGCAACAATGAAGTACGACTGCACATCTGACTTTTTAATTTTGTTCTACTATAAGTCACCCATGACCAAAGAGATTAAGAAAAAACTTCACCGTGTTTCAAAACTTAAGAGTCAAGATTTCCTATTCATAAAAGCTTTGAAAGTAAGCGCTCGGCTCCCAGCTTTCCACAATTTTGCGGTTCCAGCGCCATTGTGCAAGAGCATAAAGATACGCTGGGATCCGTTAAAAAACTCGAACATCAAGATTCACGTTAACTTTTAAAGTAACCGCTCGACGTCCAGCTCCACACAATCCAGCGGTTGCACCGCCGTTTCCAGCGCTGGATGGATGTTTCGATCTAGCAGCGGTGGCCGGGCCCTGACGGCAGTCAGCCCCCGTCATTCGCCGCCTCTGCACGCCCGCGAGTGCCCAGACAGACCACTGCAAACAGACACTACGACCTTCACTTCCCTCGAGCCAGCGACGCCTCTCTACAAAGGTTGGTCAGATTTCCTTCTCACTAAAACCCAAGGTACAAGAAGGTAGCTCTTCGCAACGCCCCCCCAGAATCTGCAGGCCATCGGTGGCTAAAATCGATACAGTATCGCCAAAAGTTCGCTCGCGGATTAAAAAGTGCTAATCAAAGGTGAGGCGAGTGCTACGGAATGTCGTAGCACTTCGTAGCAGATATTGAGCGTAGTGGCTCTACGGGAAAGCGTAGCGGGCTACGCCATACGTGCGGCGCTGATTCAGGGTCACGGCTCAAATCGACGCGTTCCTTTCGCAAATCAATTACTTTTGCGGACTGCCCTACACTATTTGTTGTTCAAATAGTCTAGTAATACTTGTCTGTGTCAGTGAAGGGGTTTGGCAGAGGCTATAAATAATTTGTACTACGCCTTAGTTTTTCTAAGGGGTCCATCCAAACATAAGAAAAAAAATAAAACTAAAATTAAAACCGACTTCGAGTTTGCACTAAGAAGGAACAATTCGTTTCTTTCCAAGTAACTTAACTATTGGAGTAGGTGCCAAGCGATTTCCTAAGAACCTCTACAACTACACATCATCATACCTACCTACATTCTTTGTAACGCTTTCTCAACTTAATTATTACTATGTGATCATGTATGATTATTTTTTATTGTTTAAAGGAGGGTTTCCGGAAAAGCTTGGCAGCGACTTAAGGGTAGACGATAGCAACGTGGCGGGAAATTCAAAATTTTCACAGATTTATACATTTTGTAGCTAAACTGAGCTATTTTTGTTCAGCGATTTTTCGTTCGCGGCAATAACATAGTATTCTTTTCATTATTGTAAACAACAGAACAACAATAATTCAGCCGATTATGTGTTCTGGTCTACGAAGCAGTGGCACTGCCCAAAAAACTTGTCGTAGTCCAGAACACATAATCGGCTGAATTATTGTTGTTCTGCTACGCTGCTTAGCTACAAAATGTAAAAAACTGTGAAAATTTTGAATTTCCCGCCACGTTGCTATCATTCCACCTTAATTACTATGTGATCAATCATGTATGATTATTTTTATTATTTCTAGCTGGGTTTCCAGAAAAAGCTTGGCACCGACTTAAGTTACTTAGAAAGAAATAAAATATTTTTTTCCTTTTTAGTGCGAACTTGAAATAATATGTTTTTTATTTCTCACTTTTTCGTGTTTTGCATTATTGACTGGTCATGATTTCCAATCACTGGTGAAAAGGTACACTGTTATTAAGCTACTCGTATTTCACTGATTCTTTAGATTTAACACTTTGTCATGCTGTTTGTTTTCCATAGCAAACTAAAAAAAAAATAAAAAAAATGTTTTGCTGCTGTCCGTTGAGAAGTTTTGTTCTCCATATCCGAAGTTCTTCAACAGATCTTCACCATTTTTTTTAGGCCAAACTCTTTCAAACAAAAAATATTTAAACCGCCCGCAATTGATGAAAAAATCAGTGAACATTCATAACTGTAAGGAAAATTAAATTCATATTCATATTCATATTCATATTTATTGCAAAATCATGTACATTGGGTGTTACAGATCGAATTAGTAAATTATTAAGTTAAGTACATGACACCCTGTAAGGGCACTACAATAATTTAAGTTAGCCTTATGACGATATATCTTTGAATTATTTATCATGCAATTAGGTATATTTTACAAAATTTAAAACAAAATTAAAATCACAAATTTAAAAATATTACAAATGCCTTCAACAGGGTTGAGGGTTGCAGAAACATTTTCAGTTAAAAATATCACACATTAAAATTAAGAATGGATTCAACGTGGTAGAGGGGTTGGGAAGTATTCTTCGAAATTATAGATAAGATAAGATAAGATAAGATAAAAAGTATTTATTTAAAAACCACACATAAATTATACAGACAGTTACAGTTTCAGATTCAGTAACATTTATTTATTAAAAATGTTCGTAGTTTATCAGTAAACGAATTAATATTAGCGTCATGTTTTATATAGTCTGGTAGATTATTATATATTTTTATGAATGTGACATAGGGACTGTTTAGGTAAAGTTTCATTGTTGTAAAGGGCGCTACTAATTTATTTTTACGGCGATGATCTGGGGGGCGATTTGTTTCTTGAAACATGGTTTTATTTTTCCTAACAAATAGTGCTGCTTCTAAGATATAAATTAAAAAAACATACATGCAGCCGAACATAGTACCTCCTCCTTTTTTGAAGTCGGTTAAAAAGCATTTCTTAAGATGATATAAGACCGCGTAGGACTAAGAGCAAGGATCGAAAATTGGAAACCAAGCAAAATAATTTACAATAATAATTTAACTTTCTAAACACTTTTAAAAATCTGCTCAGAAAACCCAAATTTCTTGGGTTTAGACTTTTATTATAATAGATATTGTTTTTTTAAGCCAATCGTCTTGTCGGGCATTTGCTCCTTTCCTTGTGAGATTTAACTTATCTAATCTATACAAATAATCTAGCCTAAATACGAAGAAGTAGGCAGCTGTACGGTCGGCAACAGCCATGGCAGCATTTACCACGCGCGACATAAAAGTGCCAATCGAACAAAAAGGGGTATCCTAGGGTGTGGCCGACTGTACTAACTCATTGAATTGGGAGCTTCTTCTACATTAAAATTGCGTACATTTTAGGTAATCTAGTTTTTACCCGACTGCCCCAGAAAGAGAGATATGTTTTTAATAAAGAAAATTGCAAAAAGGCCCTGGTAACAATGTTGTAAACCTGGGGTGTGGTTAGTTCTCAATTTATTTTCAAGACATGCAGATTTCCTTAAAAAGCTTTCAGAGCTTCGTGAGTTATAAAGCCTGGATTCTTGTCATTCTGACGTGCCTACGTCAGTCTTACAAACGAATGTACGCGCGCTTCACAATGTGGTGTCCCGTACCACATTGTGAACCCTTAATAAGCCAGTGGTAGAACTCTACATCGCCTCTACTCTACATTGACTCTACTCTACATTGACTCTACCACTCTTCATTGATTGTGATGAGAATTTTACTGATATTTGTCAATAAAAATAGATAAAATTACTGAAGATAACGTGTTGCGTGAAAGTTGGAGGCTAACAGAAAATCAATATGAAAAACAAAAAATGATAACATAAAAAAAGAAGATTCCGAGTATACAATAAAAAGGTTGCCAGTAAAGAGGCTGTGTATATTTTGCTAACAGATTGCATATACTCTACATTGCCTACATTAAGGCCGTCTTGCACCACTTTCTTAAATGTGGTTTAAACAGCATTTAACTAAAAATATCAATACAGAAGTCGATTTAAATGGCGACTTAAGTGGCATTTAAGAAGTGCCTTAATGTTGAAACTCGTAGATACATACCTTACTTATACTTGTTTACTTAAAGTTATGTTATACCCGTCTGCGGCGATGAGCAAAAAAATACTCTAGATAAGTACGTCTCTATCAAATGCAGTCATTGTAGAGTGGATGTAATCAATGAAGAGAAATAGAGTCAATGTAGTAATCGATATAAAAAAAGAGTCAATGCAGTTTGTTAGTAAATGAAGTGTACACTGACTCTACGACTTACAGAGCTTAGACTAGGTTCAAGTTCGACATCCGGGTGAACAATCACAGATCTGCTAGCAACACAAGAAGTGCAATTTGACCCCTAGTGATTTTTGAAGCGTACAACTGGCACAAGAATGATAAGATGTATTTTCAAACAAATAAACCAAAGGAAAATTCACATTTTTGAATTTTGAATTTGAATAATTTATTCCGTGCAAAAATAAAATAAAATGAAAAGAAATAATTAATTGAACGAGCGAGCGAAGCAAGCGAAGTTCTCCGAGTCTACTAGAACAATCCAGCGTTTCTATGTATGTATGTATGTACGTTTGTATGTTTGTATGTATGAATGTTCGTTCGACGATAACTTGAGTTTTGGTCGGATCGTTATGTTTGGTAGGCTCGCCTAGCGAAATTATTTTAAACGACATTAGAATAATTTTTATGTTTGAACATGAGCTAAATCGGTCGAGGGGTTGCCGAGATATGGGGCTGTATAGTTTATAAGCAAAGCGCACGCGCGCCTGTGCTAATGGCTTAAGTAAAGTTACACATCTGTAACTGGGGTCGCGAGTTCATAGTTCGGAGCGAACAACTAGTAATATAGGTATCGAGATATTTTTTCATACAAGGCTGGGAGTTGGTAGGCTGATAGAGTAGACTTAGCTGAGTCTGAGAAAAAAATGTTTTGGGCCGGTCGCGGTTGAAAGTTCGATTCTACTGACTTTAAAAGTGTAAATGTATGGGTTCAGTTTTTTTTTCAGTTAAAAAATCAACGGAACGTCATAGATAAAAAAATATAATTAAGATGTGATCTCGATCACCGGGTGCTATTACCCTGTAAAAAGAGTTAGGATCGTTTGTAACACCTTGTATATGTACAATCAGCGCTTAAAACGTTCCTAATATTCGTCCGACGAAGTAAGCCCATTACGAGCACCTACATTCACTGAATGACCGATTATCCGCACTGCGAGTTCGGATAATCGGTCGTTTGGTCAACTGACATCCGGATAATCGACGTTACTGTAATATATAGGTCGGCCTCGTTAAACGGTTCTTGGAATGGAAGCCGATAGAATTCATACTCAGTGGTCCTTTCACACATCAAAGTTTTATAGTTTGGGCTGAGAACTTCTGCAGTCGTTAGCTCATTTGTTATTCTGCTTAAGGCGCCGTGCATAGTGAAAGCGCACGCGAAAAGAAAAAATTTCAAAAACGATTCCTGTATCAGATACACTAAACGAATCGAAAAAGTTCACATATCACTAGAATTAGGTGAGAGCTATATAACACAGCCAGTTTCGTGTTGACATTCATAAACTTTTTGAAGATATTTTCGCTGAAAAAAAAAAGGCGGCTCGCCTTTTTTTCTGCGACGATATCTTGCAAGTTTTTATGGATATCAACATGAAACTGTGTGCGGCTGTGTTGAATAGCTCTCACCTAATTCTAGGGTTCTATATGTGTACTTTTTCGATTCGTTTAGTGTATCTGATACAGGAATCGATTTTGTGCATATTTCTTTGCGCGTGGGCTAATTCACTATGCACGGCGCCTTAATAGTTTGTGACGTTTCTCAAAGTTTCTGCATTTTCCTTACAAGGTTTCGATTCCAAGAAACAATAAAATAGTAGGTATTATATACCCTTGCATCTATGCCCTTGAAGTTGAAGGGTTAAATAGTAAATGTCGATATGACGACCACGTACTTAGGTTAATGTTTAGTTACTATTGTAAGCCGCAAGTGAAGGAACAGTTTTTTTTTAAAGAAATTGCTGTTTCATATTTAAGCTAAGTTACATGTTATGCCAACTGTTTTTTAAATATTTCAGTCTTCGCCCATGAAACTTTGTTGTTCGTTTTGTAACCTCAATCGTAGGTATAAATGTGAAACTCATTAAGTGTCATTTTTGTCAAAAAATTGTTTTTTGGTTCACTAAGGGTGGTATTAATAGTCGTCTGAGATCACCTACTTGAGTTCGATCTTGTTCGACGACTATTAATGCCACCCTAAATGCCAAATTTTAGCATTGGAAAAAAAAGCTGTTCGAAATCTCATTCAGAAGTTGACGTGTTTCAGGAAAACAAGCTATTTAAAAATTGCCCTGTATGGTCGCCGTGCGAAAGGGTTCAAAATTCAAACAATAAACAGCTGGTAGGTGGTGTAACCTTGAGACGGGCGGCAGACGCTGTGGGCGGAGACCGAAATAAGGCACGAGCCGCGGCGTGGGCGAGCCTGGGGTGAAAGCTCTCGCACGCGGATGAACACCGAGGAAACTGCCGGAAATCACAGGCCTACACTAGTGGGCCATTTCATAAAACTGTCAATGACAGTGAGCCGTTTTCACGGCTGTCAAATTTAGCTTTTTCTGAAGATGTCATTAATCTGTGTAAGCGAAATTTGACAGCCTTGTATGGCCAAGTCTGTTAGCGCCATCTACCAAGGGCTTTGAATTTAGCTTTTAACTGTAATATTTTTGCATAGCCATGTACTCTCATGATAAAAAGTTTTTTACGTCCCCTGTAAAAGAGCTTTTTGGACAAGTGCGATAATGAAAATAAGCCGATTACGCATAAGAACTGAGGTCACAAAAAAGGTTATATTACTAACCGGCTACTCAACATTTTTATGATAAACTATGAAATATTGTAGTTTTATGAAACGGACCACAAGCCGGACCCTGCGCGTCTATTCCACTCACGGCAACCATCAATTCGCTTTATTTGCGGGAAAATTGCTCTTATTTAAATAATTAAAAAAGTCATTTCATAACGGGAATATTTACAGTGCTTGTTTTAGGAAATAAAATCGATCGTTGTGATAAATAGTGGCATAGTAAATACCTAAGTACGTATACGCCATATTTATATGAAAAAAAAAACCTGTTTGAGGAGCGTTATAACTATAAGTCTGAATATAGGTATAGGGTTTAAACTGCGTTGATTAGTTTTATAACTAGTGGTTCGCTCCGAACTATGAACTCGCGACCCCATATCTCAACAACCCCTCGACCGATTTGGCCTTAAAAATTGGCCTTGGCCTAATGTTCGAACTTAAAAAATCTCTTTGCCTCATTTAATCGCCTACCAAATTTCATAACGATCCGAACTAATTTACTCAAGTCATCGTCGAACGAACATTCATACATACAAACATACAAACATACATACATACAAACGCCGGATTGTTCAAGTAGACTCGGAGAACTTCACTCGCTTTGCTAGCTCGTTCAATAATTTCAGGTTAGGCACACTTACCTTCGTCACATAAAAAAACTGCTTACAAATGCTATCGTTGCAGAAATTCAAATCATGCTCCAGTTCTCTGCGATCCATTCGATCCACTTTGAGCCAGATTCAGTTGCACAATCATAAAAACAATTGACGCTCGCCCATCAGCTCGTCAACCATTGCGATTGGTGTTCCATTGCGTTCGGTATCCAGTGGGTCTATAGCGAGTTTGATGTTACGATTGTTACGAAGCTAAACTCTAATTTTTAATTCGAGTCCACGGAATGACAGTTGCTAGTATGCCACTGACAGATAAAGCCTTTGTAGCAACTGTCATTCCGTGGACTCGATTTAAAAATTAGAGTTTAGTTGATATCACTGTAGTAATAAAAGTAAAAAAATATATGATTTTTTACACAAAAAGTGGACAAACAGGGCAGTGTGGTGATTACCCCATATAGCGATATTTCTATTTTTTCTTAGCTTCATGTTTAGTAAAATGTTATGATAAAAATTGTCGTATCGCAAAATTCACAAATAATGTGGTCAATAACAATAACACCAATCTCTTCTTCTTCGACATATCGCCACCCAATTCTGAGTGTACGTATCTTACACTGCATTCCATTCTTTACGGTCTTGCGCTTTTCTACAATTCATAGATTATCATGACCGTTCGGTGTACATTGAGTAGCCGATTAGACATAAAAGAGGTATAGTAACAAAAAAGGTAAACTTACTATCCGACTACTCAATGTACAGTCGGAAACACGTTAGGATACCCCCTTTTTGTTCGATTGGCGCCGTTATGCCGTGCGCCGTAAGAGCTGCCATATGGTATCGGTGACTGTGGCCGAATAAACTATGAATTGTAGTTTTAAGAAGCTAGTATTTTCCTTACACTTTCCACTAAAAATATACAACAAATAATCCAAACGACATTGATTTCACGATCGTCATCGCAACGTTATATTTACCGCAGGCCCGCAGTTTGAATTTCGAACGAGACGCAATCACGCTCCCTCGCGGCGGTTTCCGGCGACAACTGACATCTTTATGGCTGGCTGGTTGGTCTAGATCAGCCTTTCCTAACCTTTTTTTAGGGCGGTCCTAACCACGATCAGTATGCTTAAACTCTAATTTTTAATTCGAGTCCACGGAATGACAGTTGCTAGTATGCAACTGTCAGATAAATCCTTTGTAGCAACTGTCATTCCGGGGACTCGAATTAAAAATTTGAGTTTAGCATGGTCGTTTTGACACTCTCTCGAACTCGAGTGACAGACGTGCCATGTCTATTGTGCGAGCATGGCAGGCGGGACTCGAGATGGCAATAGATTAGGGTCATGTCGAGCAGAAAGTAGATATTGCTTTTTTTAATCAAAATGTTGTATTTTTGTCTCCATCGCCATGTTGGCGTAGAGCCAACTCGAGCCCGACCGACAAGTTGACAGTTTTGCATAGAGAAGGGCCTATCTCGGGCTTGCTGCACGTACAGTGCCTCTATTCTCTAAAAAATCCACTCTACGACCGACCGTCAAAACGCTGGAAAATATTGAAATGAACAATCTTTATTTTGATATTTAAAAACGGCATTATTTAGGGTGGATATTTTTATTAATTACAGAGGCGTTAGATCCTTAGCAACTCACGAGGTCGATTTTGCTCCGTAGATCTTCTTCTTGTATTGCCGTCTCCTATCGGAGGAAATCAGCTTGACTATTTCTCCCTTTGAGGCTGCCAAACGTAACAAGGAGCTCGTAGATTGTTGGAAGTTTGGAACTTATGGTGTAAGTTCTCAAGCCATGATATTTTGGGTCTTTCAGGTTTCCTCCTGGCTGGTATCTTCCTTTGGATAGTAAGTTTTGGAGTCCTTGGTATTGCGCATTGTACGGCCAAAGTACTCGAGTTACCGTTTTTTTATTGTCTTCATTATCTCTATATTTTTCCCATTCTCTGGAGCATGCTCTCTATCCTCTTGAAATGTAAATAAAAATTTAATGCAGTCTCTTTTCGGTGAAATGTTAGCCATCTTCCCTTGTCGAAACTGTATAAAGTGTTTCAGTTTTTGTTTTTTCTAAAGCACTAACCCGTGCTAGTCCGGTAGTTGCGGGTTCAAGTCCTGTCCTTGTAAAAATCTTTATAAGACTTTCAGTATTGCTACAACTGAATTCCCACGGACAACCTTAGGAGTCGGCTTAGGATCGCGGTCCGCAGGTTTGGAAACCCTGATGTAGTTGGTCTGTGGTCTCCGTGCGTTGTTTGTGCACTGTTGCGCTCATTTGTTTTGCTTTGGCGTCGTTCCAGCCAGTGTGGTGGGGATTTAAAAAGTAATCTGTAGCACTATTTTACGAGATGGTCTACGTCAAACGATACTGCTCTATCAACGTCAAACGATACGGGCATAAAATACGTTAAAAATAAGTAACTTCTCGCTATGATTAAGGTTAGTAAGCTTTTAGATGGTAGGTATAG
Source organism: Zelleria hepariella (assembly GCA_949319315.1). Classification (NCBI taxonomy): domain Eukaryota; kingdom Metazoa; phylum Arthropoda; class Insecta; order Lepidoptera; family Yponomeutidae; genus Zelleria; species Zelleria hepariella. The sequence continues at coordinate 3,796,633 of OX439391.1, forward strand.
CGAATTGACTTTGTCATGACCATTTCCTTCGTAAGTAATGTAAAAATAAGAAAAGCCTTAAAGTAGATATAAACTACCGGTTACTATTCAGTTTAGTTCAAAACAGTTCAGGTTCAGTTCAGTTCAGAAATGTTACAAACATAATTAAATAAGAATGATCCATGAAATACACTAGTGGTTCGCCCCGAACTGTGAACTCGCGACCCCTAATCTCAGCAACCCCTTGACCGATTTGGCTCATGTTCGAACTTCAAAATCATCTTTGTCTCATTTATCCACCTACCAAATTTCATGACGATTCATCTAAAGTTTACTCAAGTTATCGTTGAACGAACATTCATACATAAAAACATACAAACATACATACATACAAACGCTACCTAGACTCGGAGAACTTCTCTTGCTCCGCTCGTTCAACAATCCTTTCCCGCCGGCCTACTTCTCAAAAAAGTCCCTCTTCTGGATAAATTCTAATCCATCCAATTTAGATCCAAACAAAATCGCATCAAAGTCAGCTCCTCTCAATTTCCATTAATTAAATTACTCATTTAGTAAGGAGGCGTTGTCGGTTCAAGATCCGTTGTCGAGATGTTAGCGTTAACCATGGCCTCAAGTCTGCATAAATACTAAATTAAAAAATGTTAATAGCCCCGAAATGCAAGGTTAAAATTGACATAACATCTCATAAACGGCTGAACCGATTTTGATAAAACTAACTAAGAACACTCGCTAGAAAACTTGCTTTATGAGATACCTATGCAAATTTTATGCTAAAACGACGGGGCGGAGAGTATGTAGAGTTCTCCATTGCGCTCTATCACTCGCGATGTGGATCAGTTCGTGCAGGTGTTTTTGCGTGTCTTTGGTCATAATATCCGTCCATCTAGTGGGTGGTCTGCCTCGAGCTCTCTTGCCCTCCACCTTTCCCGTCATAATTGGTTTTGTTTTCTGAAGGCCCGTCCTGCCGGCAAAGCTTCCTTATAATGAAAAACAAACTATTAATTTTCCCTCTGGAGGCCAAGGCCAGGCCTATCGAGCGGCGGTAATCTAGAGAAATTAACATGGTCTCCGTGATTACTTTGGAGGCAATCCATTCTGGAGCGGTGGTGGTCTAGTGGGTAGAACAGTGGACTCTGAAGCAAGAGGTACCCGGTTCGATTCCCAGTGCGGGCATGTATCTATGACTTTGTTTAATTTCAAAGTTACGTACATTTGTGAATTTGTAGTAGCAATACCACTCGCTAACGTTGAAGGAAAACATCGTGAGGAAACCCGCGGCTCAGTTGGCTCCACACGTATAGGTGCTGGGCAAGCCTACTCCATCTAAAACAATGTCCCAGGCACTGCAGCGCCGAGTGGTCTCTTCACCCATCTAGTGTGAGTGAAGGTGCCACTGGACGCTGTATAAATAATCTCATTACGTAGATGCAAAGGCATTAGTAGTTAATCCATTCTGGTTATCTTCTTCTTTTTAGCCGCTCCTTCATGTCTGAAGATGGTGATCAACTGCCTGCCATTTTTGAGAATGGACTAGTCTTCTCCTTCGATTTCTATCAGCGGCTGTCACTCTCACCCAATGTCCCAGGCACTGCAGCGCCGAGTGGTATCCATCTAGTGTGAGTGAAGGTGCCACTGGACGCTGTATAAATCATCTCATGCGTAGATGCAAAGGCTTTATTAGTATAACTCTCACCACGCTCTGAAATTTTGTGTTTTTTTTCCTCTTTTAGCTGATCGGCACATCTAAGTCGGGGTTCTGCCTCGTTGTCTCCAATGGGCAAAATCGGCCAAAAGGCAGAGGGTGATATGAAACTTCGGTCAATAGTTCAATCAGTCAAGCAAGGCATACTAGCACCCGCCCCAGTGAAAAAAAAACTTCATTTGAATGCGTTTTTTGCTAAAAACGGGCCGTAAAATGAGAATCCTTCCTAAATGACCTAAGGCCTAGATTCCAGATACTAGAACCTTGGAACTATAAACCACTAGAACCTATGAATAAATCGCGCACAAGAAAAAGAGTGTGAGTGAAGAGACCACTCGGCGCTGCAGTGCTTGGGACATTGTTTTAGATGGAGTAGGCTTGCCAGCACCTATACCATCCTGACAGCTTAGTCAGCCTAGAAAGAAGTCAATACGTTATGGAGCCAACTAAGCCGCGGTTTTCTCCCACAGTAAAAGTTGCTTGTTTTGTTAAGGCGCGGTGCATAGTGAATAGCCCGCGCGCCAAGAAAAATGCACAAAATCGAGTCCTGTATCAAATACACTAAACAAATCGAAAATTTTCACACATCAAACCCTAGAATTAGGTGAGACCTATCTAACACAGTCAGTTTTGTGTTGAGATTCGTAAATGTTTTGAAGATATTTTGGATGAAAAAAAATAGGCGGCGCACTGTTTTTCAAACAAAATATCTCGCAATCTGTTATGGATATCAACACGAAACTGGCTGTTTTAGATAGCTCTCACTTAATTCTAGGGTTTGATAAGTGAACATTTTCTATGTTTTTAGTGTATTTGATACAGGAATCGATATTGTGCATTTTTTTTGCGCGCGGGCGAATTCACTATGCCCAGCGCCTTAAGTTAAGCGACCCCCTTCGCTACGACAGGACCTTTACACCCTGTAGATAGCTATGTCGTCTCCTCGCAAGGTGAAGGCCAGTCAATGTGGTTTAGTTGCGAGATGATATCGCGTTGCCGCAGTGCGACGGGCTGCGGCACGCGCCGCGCTACGGTCCCGCCACAGGTAGCCCCGGGCCTGATTGCCTAACTTCAACAGCTATCCACTTATAAAGATTAAAGGGTAATTCTACGGCAGAGCAATTCCCGTGGCATTTTTCATGTAAGGGTGTTCAGATAATTTGATGTTCTCACATTGCTTTAGAACACATTAGTAACAATTTTATTGTTACATGATTATAAAATTGTTACTAATGTGTTCTAAAGTTAGAAAAAATCACTTGGGATACGTCTTGAGACTGCAACTTCAGACAAACAGTGCCGGCGATCTAGATACCAATTGAGGTACCGAGCCAAGTAACTGTTCCGCGTTCACACCCATACAAACGAAGAAGTCGCTTTGCTAACCCCAAATATTACCCAATTTATGTAGATATTTATCTATGACGGCGTTTTTATACGTTATAGCTGAAAAATATTTTAGTAAAATTTTTGAATTATTAAAAAAAGAAAAAAAAAAAAAAAAAAAAAAACTACAAAAAACGATTAACATCAAAATCAACGATATTTGTTATATTCAAACGCAAAAATGACTGACTGTTGGCAAAACGACTTTCCGTTTGTACGCTTGATTTGCGTCACCGATGCCACTCCGCAGGTACTCTGTCGAATATAATTTTTTTTTGGTTCCGTGCCTCAAAAGGAAGGTTCCGGCCAAGTGCTAGTTGGACTTGCACACCGAGGGTTCCATATAAACTTGGAACACCGGTTTATGGTTTTTTATTTCATTTTTGGTCATAAATTGAAAACTATACGTCGGAAAAATTACAATATGTTTTGGCTTGTGCTAATGAAGCCGTTTCATATGATACAAATGTATATTATGTGTATGGGTGCAACAAAGCCTCTGCCATCAAAGCTAACAGCTCACAAGCTTATTGGGTTAGGTCGTGGTTAGGTCACACACATCATGTTCGTGTACGTTGGCTCAAAGACGCGTCAGTTACTAGCTAATGCAGTTTCAAAGATCGAACCGAGCGCATAGAGGTTACGGATGTGTTCACGGGAACAGCGAGAGCGTTAAGCTTAAGCGGAAGCGGGAAATTCTACCGCCAACATAATTTTTGGTGCCAAGCCACACGTTGTCTGAAAAATATTTAAGGTTTCTTTTGCGAAGGATAGATATAAAACGTTTCATTGTATACCGAAATGATTATTTACAAGAATGTTAAATATATAGATATTTAACAAGGGAACCATACCGAGTTCCATCATATAAATCATTCAGCTGTTGGGCAAAGAAATGTCCTTTGTCACTCCAACTTCCCCGGTCTCGGCTAGCCGCGTTAGTTGCTTTCCAGTCACCTTTTGATGTCATCGACCCATCAGGTCAGTTGCCTGCCCACAAGATCCCGAATAGTTTTCGAGGTTGGCATGCGTGTTGAGTGTTGACTCTGTGACTGCTATTGTCCATCAACCGTCACCCTGCCGAATCAAACGTCCGGCCTTCCGATTTATTATTGGTGTGCCTACGTCTTCAACTTTGGTCTTCTGTCGAATCACAACGTTGCGCATGGCCCGCTACAAGTAAAAAAACATAATAATAATAAAGAAATAACACATTTTTATTTAACGCCACACAGACAAACAAATTAGAACAATCATTGCAAATACATACTTAACGTAAAATACAAGCAAACCAGCTGCATTTGTGGTATGTTCATGCAGCGATAAAATGGCTCAGCATTTGCTGCAGGAGGTGCTGAGCAGCTACCACGAGTGCTTACAGTCACTGTCACTGAAAGTGATAAGTTGGATAAACAACAACAATAGGATACATGACAGACGTCCGGTAGACGTCCTGCACAGCTTTTTCGCACTCGTGGTAGCTACTCAGATTTTCAGCACAGGTCATTCAGTGACTCACGGAATACTCAATCAAAACGGACACTGAATATGCCTGAAACAAAAGCCGCTCGCTCTTACCTCTCTGACCTCACCCCAACAAAAGGCACCGGACGCGCGTTAACTGACGGAAATTGGCCTGGCTGAGGCTGCCGGCGGCTGCGGTGTACTGCCTTTTGTACCCCCACAGCCTTCCATGCGATCCTTATCACAAAGGCGTAGAGGCCAATTTGTATTGACAGGACGCCGGTGGTAAAACCGACGGCGAGCGGTGTGTTTAGTTCAATGCGTAATGAGAGGTGGTGGAAGTGGCTTTGGGAAACTGTTGGTGAAATGGGAAGTATGATTGTGATAAATGTATTTTGTAAGGTTCAAAAGAGTTGAACCTTAGGGACAAGAACCCAAAGATTTTTGTTCAAAAGTCCGTTATTGGCTTAATCTTATCTTTAGACAATATTGATAAACTAATTTCAATATTTTTTATTTTGGGTTTTTTTTAATTTTTAAGGTTAAAAAAAATAAAAGTAGTTTTATACAACTTTTACTGCAGAAATGTCATCTGGTTGACCGGTAGGTTACGGTTAGGACCTTTTGTAACACGTTGTCTGTGACCTGTGCAACCTCAGATTTCCTTTCGAAGTATTCCTTCACCGTAACGATAACCATAAAATAATAATATGTGTGTCATATGACCTTTCTCAAACACACTGTATAAGTGGGCTGTACCGTGTTATTCTCATATTCTTTTTTCCCAGTTTTTTTCCGACACTGTTAACCTAAATTATTCCCAAATCACACTCAATTTGTAAACAATTTATAACTATTGAGCTATCAAGAATAACGCTACAACCACTAAATACAGAAGATTCGTTCCACTTAGTTTTTCTAAAGCTTGCTTTGTCATTGAAAAGCAGGAAACAGCAGATTTCTTTTGTTTTAAGACCAGCCCCTCTACCCTTGACGCATTTTTCCAATACGGCCGCAATATGGCGCAATTTACAAAAATTTATATTTTACAAATTAAGACGCATTTTGTATTTATATTGAATAGAACAGCCTTACCTTTGAATAAACATAACAAAGTATTTAAAATCAAAGCATTACTATGCGAATTCAAAGAGAAATTAATTTTAAAACTTTTTCAATTTTATCGCAATAGCGTCAAGGGTAACCCCCCTGATTAAATTAAAAAAAAAAAAACAAATACCTGGCCCCGACTTATTAGCGTAAAATGAACATATCACATACCTAAACGGCTGAACCTGTCCGTAAGACGAGTAGATATCAATGAGGTTAGAAAATTCGCATCGACAGTTACTTGACTCGGTAGCTCAATTAGTAGAGCGCCTGCATGGAATGCCAGAGGTTGCGGGTCCAAGTCCTGGGGGTCTACCGGCTAAGACGAAGCCGATTACCATAGGCGAAAATCGAAGTATGATTTTTGAAAAATGTACTGCCACCCAGTTAATTTTACTGCCACTCAGTTCATTTTTCATAAATCGAACTACGATTTTCGCCACTGGTAATCGGCTTCGTCTTAGCCGGTAGACCCCCTGTCCCGAGCGATTTTTATAACCTTATAAAAATCTTTATAAATAATCCTTGTTCTAAAAGGGCATCTGTAACATTCTACGACTATATGTAACTAATCATTAATTCATATTGTTTCGTCGCGTGTCAGCTGTCGGCGTCGCCCGCTGTAACATGTTACACAATTTGTGTAGCCGCCACTTATTACTAGTTGGTTTAGGTTTTAAGGGTCAATGATAGTAGCTATTCACAGTTTTTAAAATTATGTAGCTAAGTTGAGATATTTTTTGTTCAGAAATGTTTGTTTTACGGCAGTAAAATATAGTTATTTTCATTATTCTAAACAACAGAACAACAATTTATTAAGCTGCTAAGTTTTTTTGCTCGAAAAACCAGTACTGAGCAGCTACCACGAGTGTTAACTGTCACCGCTGTCACTGAAAGTGATAAGTTGGATAAACAACCTTACTACTATAGTATTAGGATACATGACAGACGTCCGGTAGACGTCTAGCACAGCTTTTTCGCACTCGTGGTAGCTACTCAGTACTGCCCAAATAATAGTTTGAGCCAATCTCAATATCTGAATAATTGTGGTTCTGTGGTTGATAATAATGAAAATAATACTGTTTTAGTGTCGTGAAACGAAAATCTCCGAACAAAAATAGCGCAGTGAAGCTAAAAAAAAAAAAACTTGAAAATTTTGAATTTCCTGCCACGCTGTTTTCTTAGTAAGAGTTTTCAGAAAGGCCTCGACTGACGTCCCTTTTTGTTGTGAAAAACGTTATCTACCCACTAGCTTTTACCCGCGACCTCATTTGCGCAGACTTAGAAAAAAAGCGTTGTCTATTATTTTCTCCGCTGTCGATGTCAGCACGGACGCCTAATATGAATTTGATAGCGTATAGGCTCCTGTCCAATTTTATTCAAACCCACGCAGCCGTTTGAACGTGAAAAATTAACAAACACACACACATAGACACAAACACACCATCTCACTATTTCCTCTCTACCTGAGTGAGTACCTACCTATCGTACTTGTATCTTACTGAGTTGACATTTTAGCATAAAACTCGAACGAACATTCAGTGAATAAATGGAACATTTTCAATAATTTTGATGTAAAAATGGTCGCTGAAAAGGTCAACGGGTCGTAACTCATCCTCGATGAGGTGAGGAGCTATTCGAACTGATTGGGTTTTTGATTTATTGCTTGTGGAACGGCGGGATCCGGAACACAAAGTGCGGCACGGACAGGGAGCCAACTGCCTAGTAAACCTGAGGCCCTAACTTATCAACGGTAGACGCGCGTTAGGCTCTTAATATCAATCACAGCTTAAGCCTTCGTTTTACTATACCACAGAGCAAGTTTAACCATGAGCGGTAAGATCAATAGCAAAGTAGCCAAAGATTACGCAATCTCTCGATGGATGGAAATTTTTTTATCAAAAAATCAAACCATTCACTGTTTTGTTCCATCGTTGCAAACTTGCAACACTGAAAAATATATCGTGATCCGCGAAAACTGTAATTAAGTGATAAATAACCAAAAATAAAACTGTAGGTAATCTTGTAATTTTTAAGATTTTTCATTTATATAGAGAGTTGACGCAGTTGACACATTTCAATCTGAAGCGAGATAGCTAAATACAGGTTATCAACAAAAGTGAACCAGGCTGAAGTGGAAGGCCGACTGAAGTCACGTAGCACATCAATGCCTGAGTGGGCACTATATTAAATAATTTAAATAAAATAATTGAACCAGATTGAAAATGGCTGCTAATTTAATCATCATCAGTTCCTGTCATCCGTAATCAGAAACAGAGGCACAGGGCTCTGAAATCAGTTATCCATTCTGGCCAATTTAACATGTTAATTTAATAACGCCGCAAAAATGTCTGTCAGATTTAGCCCGAAAGTTGAAAAATGTGCTAAAAAACATTTTTGGGACATTTGTCAACATAATGGCTCGTTTTCAGAAAAATAAAACGTAGTTCTTTTGTTCTTCACTGATGGTGCTCATAATACGGCACTTTAAATTTCCAGTGTTGCCAATGGAACGACAAGTTGCTGTATTCTGTAATAATCATAACCAGAAACAAGAAACAGAAACAGCAAATTAATTGTTTGCAAATTTTATCGCGTCACGTAGTTGATGTCAGTATCCTGCCTACCTATTCTATATTTATCCAAAACCATTTATTTATGTTTTTGCTTTCAAGAATAAAAAATTGCAAATATATGACACGGGATTTTTACCGATTGAACATGGCAAGCCTGATTCTTATCTGTGATGTTTGTGTATCTTTAGTACTAGTACTTTTTTATCTGTGAATCTGTGTGAAAAAGCGTTATTTGACTGCCGTTACGTAGCCGCATTTTCTGCGCCATCTAGCAAGCATTTTAAAATCAGCTTTTAACTGTCAGTTAAAAACGGCTCATTGCTAAGTATCCTAAAAAAAAAGTACCTACGGCTATTTTGCCGCATAGGTACTTGACCTTAAAAATGTCAACGCCATTATTTATTTCACTTTACATGAGCTTCATTTTAACCAGTTTTCATAATTGATCCATCGAGTACTGTTTGCTAATCGTACAACTAGCTTTACTGCCACGAGTTGTTTTATGGATTCCGATCACAATTTTTACAATACTATTCCACAATAATAATAATTATTATTACAATACTATATCCTTAGATTTTTAGGGTTTTTTTTTTAACGTAGCTGTAGCTCCCCAGGTCTTTCGGTCTTGAGCCACCTCCAACCACTCCATTCCTTACGTTCTTTCGAAAAAAAAAAAAAATGGTTTTTTAGATTCACTTTCACTGTCAGTGTGTTCATCTGTCATGGTGGCAAATTCTCCGCATAGAAAATAATATTCTTTAATATGCTCAGACAGTATTAATATTTTTTTGGTACAATTCGCGACCTTATTGCAAATAGCAATCTCTTCCAAGCATCTGCGTCATGAAGAAAAAAGGTGGTATAATCTGCGCGGAATGAGAATGGGATGCGACCTTTTGGAACTGAGACGCGCGCAGTAAGCAAACTCACGTCGATGAAACCTTGTCAAAGTAAAATACATTATGTTTTCGATTGACTTTGACAAGGTTCCATCCCATTCTCATCCCGCACGCATTAAACAAAGGTTTCTCGAACTGTCAAAGCTCGATGTGGCTCATATCAGTCAAGATGAGACAAAAACATAATTTACAGTAGTTATTCGAGATTCAGTTCATTCGACGAGCTAGCATTATTCAAGCTTCAGTTCATTCGAACTAGCGTTACTCAAGCTTCAGTTCATGCAAGCTAGCGTTATTCGAGCTTCAGTTCATTGGAGCTATCGTTATTCGAGCTTCAGTTCATTCGAACTAGCGTTATTCGAGTTTCAATTCATTTGAGCTAGCGATATTCGAGCTTCAGTTCATTCGAGCTAGCGTTATTCGAGCTTCAGTTCATTCAAGCTATCGTTATTCGAGCTTCAGTTCATTCGAGCTAGCGTTATTCGAGTTTCAGTTCATTTGAGCTAGCGTTATTCGAGCTAGCGTTATTCGAGCTTCAGTTCATTCAAGCTAGCGTTATTCGAGCTTCAGTTCATTCGGGCTATCGTTTTCGAGCTAGCATGATGCGAGCTTCCATTTGTACTGTTATTTTTAAATGTTTATTTGTGAAATGTTTTAATTTGTGCAATAAAGACTTACTACTTACTTCCTTACTTACTTCCGTTTATCGAGCTTCAGTAGCGGACTTACTAGGCGAGTCTTCTCTCAGAGAGTTTGGGCTTCGAGTCCGATAAACCGAAAGTGGCAAAAGCTAGTGTTTTAATATAATTTTGTGGTTAACTGTACTTAGAACACGCATGCCGTGTATGGGCAGTGTTTAATCATTGCTAGTTTATACTTCTGACCTGAAAAATTAAATAATACAAAAAGCAATTCCCTCGGCGTTGTGAATATTGAGTGGACTTGATTTTTTTATTAATTGTACATTAACATAGCAAACCAAATAGTCCATAAAGAAGGCCCAGAAGAACATTTTGCCTAGAAATATCCTTAAAACTAAGAATGACTTTTGAATTAGTTTCTTTTTAGCATTTCAGAAATGTTTCTGATGGGGAAATATCATCTGAAAACATTGGCTGTATGAGTAGAAAGAACCCTCAGAAGTTAACAAACTTAAATCACCCTGTATAAAGAAAACGTACCTTTTATTTCTTTCTTATGTTATTTTTTTTAGCTCGTTTTAAATTTGTGAATAATTTTATTGTACAAAACTTAAAACTTTAAAGTTAAATGTAAAAAGGGTTAGTGCTTTAGAAAAAACAAAAAGTGGTTAAATGTAAAAAGTTAATAAAACGAGTGTTAAATCCGTTAAGGGCTAGGTTAACTACCTTAAATCCGATAAAAAATGTGTTTAAAATTATGTTTCTAACTGAAATAATTTATGAAACCTATCTTTACCATTATATTTTCCTACCGTGCATAAATACTCGTACTACCTAAACATTACTGATTTTCGTATCACTGGAAGAACATCCCCCTATGACGTCACCCGCCCACGTCCCGTCAACTCACTCCGCAGGGACATGTTTGGACAAGTTGCCGACATGTGATATTGCAAGTTAGGTCGCGATATTGATTTTGGCAACCGCCTTTCGGCCACTCGTTTCTGTGAGTGCCTAGTGTAGCCAGCCCGGCTGCAATCGGTACTTTTTAACCCCCAGCGCGAAAACCCAAAAAGAGGGCTGTTATAAGTTTGACCGCGTGTGTGTGTGTGTGTGTGTGTGTCTGTCTGTGGCACCGTAGCTCTTAAACGGGTGAACCGATTTGGACGCGTTTTTTTTTCATTTGAAAGTAGGTTTTCTAGCGAGTGTTCTTAGATATTTTTGATGAAAATCGGTTTACCCATTTTCCTATTTGAAGCTAAAATGTCGGTGGTATTTTAAATTTTATAATTTAGTAGTTATGTTATTATTAGTGCTTCGGGCAGCAGTCTAATTATGTGGCTTCAACTTCTATGACGATCTCTTTCAACTTGACATTCAAAGGTGTTACTTTACCAACTTGAGACAGTATTTATGGTTTGTCTTTAAATCAATTGCATCTTCACGACTCTAAGGAAATAGAAATATCTGAAAACTTACAACTTTCGATTTTTTGGGAACTTTTTTCTGTTGACTTTATTCCACCGCAATAACAATCACAATTCGGTTTGTACCAGGGACACATTAATTATTTATCTTTTCACGATATTAAAAAATAACCGACGTATTGGAGGGATCGCGATAGAGGTTGCAGTTAGGAATGTAGGCCGCGGTTCAATTTAGTTATCGAATGTTAGTCATAAGGCGCAGGTAGCCTTGGCGTATGTAGGTTTATGGCCAGCTGAAAATAAACGTGTACGCTGGAATAATAACCATGGTCGTGAAATAATAACTGCTTCAGGCGGAATGGGCATGGGCTGTGGTAATTGGTAACCGACGGGGTCTACCGGCTAAGACGAAGCCGATTACCATTTGCGAAAAACGAAGTTCGATTTTTGAAAAATGTACTGCCACCTAGTTAATTTTACTGCCACCCAGTTATTTTTTCATAAATCGAACTTCGATTTTCGCCACTGGTAATCGGCATCGTTTTAGCCGGTAGACCCCCAGTGCTCAAACAGCGCCATTTCAGTTCCAAAGCTAAGTATTTATTGTTGTACTCGTAGTAGTAAATCCTTTTTTTTAAACGACTTCATAAAAGGAGGAGGTACTTAATTCAACCCGTATTTTAATTTTAATTTTTAGTTACCTCAGAACTTATTTCTAGGTGGACAGATATATTATTTTGTTTGAAATTGACACATTTTTATTTTATTTTATTTCCTTACTGTTATTTTTTGCGGGTTTTTTGTGTTTTATTATTGAATTTTTTTGGGCGAACAAATTTTTATGTATTTTTTTTTTATTTCGGCTTTTGGATGCATGAAAAAAGACCCTCGAAAAAAGTTAAGTATTCGAACCTTGTGTATAACACTTCTCCACTGAAAATATTTAGAAAATCTAGTAAAGCTTGTAACCTTGCCTGTCTGTGGTAGCTGCTAGCCCTACGACGGTCGCCACGTTCCGAGGCCAAGTTGAGTCGATAAAAACTAAGATCGCGTTTATTCCCCAATGGGCCAACTTCTAACTCTGTTTTATACCTACGTAGGGATATTGTATAGGTAGAGCTGGGGTGGGTTGGTGGCCAATAGTTGGAGAGCTGGTGACCAACCGACTTACTAGTGGTTCGCCCCGAACTACGAACTCGCGACCCTATATCTCAGCAACCCCTCGGCCGATTTGGCTCATGTTCGAACTTAAAAATTCTCTTTGTCTCATCTACCTTTATTTCATGACGATCCGACTACATTTACTCAAGTTATCGTCGAACGAACATTCATACATACATACATACACACATACATACATACATACACATACAAACGCCGGATTGTTCCAGTAGACTCGGAGAACTTCGCTCGCTTCGCTCGCTCGTTCAATTACATTTCGACAGCAGTTGCAGCTTGTTACCTGCCCCGTTGTCGATGTCAGCGCGGACGAAGTCGCCCGAAAAAAGGTAGTGATTTCTAGCCTTGGTTTTATTCTGGGCTTAATTTATTTCTACTTCATCGAAATACATCCAGCCGTTTTAGCGTGACAGGTTAACAAACATTAATCCAAACATTATACTTTCACGTTTGTTATACAGGGTGTTAAAAGACCGCCAACAGATCCGAAAGCCACGCATACTAAACACCAAAACAAAGTACTTTTTCGATAAATTATTGCTGGGAAATGATTTTGGTTTTGTAGGTTGTAATTTTGAAAAATATTTTATCACACAATGGACGTATAACGCACAGAAGTTATATTGCGCAAGCGTAGAAATAAGTTTATGTTACTTAAATGCTGATGTTTAGACTACATTGCGGGTTGCAATATTACCGTCGTTTTTGTAAGAAATAGTCATAATTTTGGTATGGCTTCTTGAGAAGGTATGTTAAGAAATATATACTGAATACATATCTGCAAAAAAAAAAGATTTGAAAAGTCCGACTTTGAACCTCATTATCTCGGAAACCGTTGATTTCCCAGGCATAGTTCCTTGGGCAAAAATGTTCGTTATGATGAGGACAATACGTGGTTTCCCGCTTTGTTGGCGGTCTTTTAACACCCTGTATTATGAGTGTGATGATACTCGTATTAGGCAGGCCTTAGTCTTAGGGTGTTAGGTAATATTCAGCCGGGTCCTGTGAAAACAGACGCAACCTTGACCTTGTTCCAGTCCCGAGGACTGACGGTCGTTATCTATCTCTATCGTACTTATGTATCTCTATCCTACTTAGGTAGCCTACTTATGTAAACCTAGAGATATGACCTACCTACACTTGGCAGCTCTACTCAAGCGATGGGTGAAGTGATCATTGACCACGGAGTCTAGGAAACCACTCTCTAGAGGACAACCAAGTTTAAGGTTCAACGACAGTAGCGTGGCGGGGAAGTCAAAGTTTTGACACTTTTTTATTTATTTTTAGCTGAGCTGAGATATGTTTCTTCTACGATTTTTGTTTCACGACAATAAAATTGTGTACAATAATGTTAAACTGATTTGTTTTTCTGGTCGACAAACCAGTGGTAGTACCCAAAATGATAGAAGTTCGAGCAAATCTCATAATCATCTGAATTATTGTTAAGAATAATGAAAACAATATTATTTTATGGTCGTAAAACAAAATTCGTTGCCCGTTTATTAAGTCAATATGTTATTAAGTTGAAAGAAAAAAGAACTGTGAATATTGTGAATTTCACGCCACACTACTTTCATTGACACTTAATACGAGTACGAAATACGTCTCACAACTAGCGCCGCCAATGGAAAAAAAATCATATTTTTTATTTGGATGCGTTTTTAGCAAAAAACGCTCTTGCGATTTCTCAACGCGATGCTTAAATATTTTTAGGACCTAAGGTTTGGATTCCAGGATTGGATTTCCTACGAATGCAATCGATTCTCGCCAAAAGTGGCCACTTTTGGTGAAAATCGATTGCATTCTTAAGTTCTAGGATCTGGAATCCGAACCTTAGGTCCTAAAAATAGTTAAGCGCGTTGAGAAATCGCAGGAGCGTTTTTTGCTAAAAACGCATCCAAAAAAAAGATATGATTTTTTTTCCATTGGCGGCGCTAGTTGTGAGAGGTATTTCATCTTAAGGTTCGACGACAGTAGCGTGGCGGGGAAGTCAAAATTTTCACACTTATTTTTTTTTAGTTAACCTGAGATATGTTTCTTCAGCGACTTTTGTTTCGCGACGGTAAATTGTGTTCTTTTCATTATTCTAAACAGCACAACAATAATTAAGCTGATTTGTTTTCTGGTCGACAAACCAGTGCAGTGGTAGTACCCAAAATGATAGAAGTTCGAGAAAATCTCATAATCAGCTGAATTTTAAAACTTAAACTTTCGTGAGCACTGCACATTTTTTTCTATTAAGTCACGGTTTTACTCACTAGTAATTTGTCGGTGTAGCCGGTGTCGCGAGGGCCGTCTCGTTCTCCATGAAGAAGGTCTCCGAATGAGAACCGAAACTAGTCGGCTACACCGACAAATTACTAGTGAGTAAAACCGTGACTTAATAGAAAAAAATCTGCTGAATTATTGTTAAGAATAATGAAAACAGTATTATTTTACTGTCGTAAAACAAAATTCGTTGCACGAAATTTGTTAAGTTAATATGTTAAAAAGTTGAAACAAAAAAAGAACTGTGAAAATTTATAATTTTATGCCACACTACTTTCATTGACCCTTAAGGGGAGTGAAGTGGGACCTGCATTTTTTATGACAATAAAGTACGGCGGGGTTGAAGTCACGGGCAAAGCTAGGGTACCGTACCTGTGTGGGTGTACAACTACGATACCGTGTGGGTGTACTACGTTGCTGTGTGGGTGTAGGAATGTGGGTGTGTACTGAACAGCTGACAGAGTACAGAACACGCCCTGCTCTGTACACACTTTCGTTGCCGCTCGGAAAATAAACACTGTGAAAGCATGCCTGTATGTGTTTTTGGTGGATTAGGTAGCCAGAGGTACGGCTTCGTACAGGCAGCGGGTTATACGAGCGTGTCGCTGTACGGCATTATTGAAGACTAGCTGTTGCCCGCGACTGCGTCCGCGCTGACTAAGATAAAAAGGTGCAGCTCTATTTTTCTCCCGCTATCGACGTCAGTCAAGGGAAAAGCTAGCAATTTATAGCTCATAAATCGAGTAAAATAAAATATTTCCCTGCACTTTGGTGGCCCGTTTTACCCACTTAGAGGTGGACTTTCGAAAATGCCTGTCTTTGTGGATATCTACTCTTCATAAAAAATACACCCTGTACATGTCTCTAGGACCAGCAGTTTAGGCTGTGCGTTGATATCTCAGTCAGTCAGCCAGTCAGGACTTTGAATTTTATTAGTATAGATATTTCCCAATAGCCAACGATTATTTTCACGATCTTACTAAGTAAGGCATCACCATTGTGTAATTATCCGTGTTTTCGCAATATGCCTAGAATTTTCGCGAAAATTCTATTTATCAAATCATCCTACGACACAATCATACACCCCTTGCCCACTGGCACAAGTCATCTTATAAAAAAAGTGTGCCCACTGTCTCGTTCTCGTTTGACGGTGACGTGACAGTGTGGTGGACAAGCGCCCTAAGCTAAGGCCTTTGCATCGACGTAATGAGATGATTTATACAGCGTCCAGTGGCACCTTCACTCACACTAGATGGGTGAAGAGACCACTCGGCGCTGCAGTGCCTGGGACATTTTAGATGGAGTAGGCTTGCCCAGCACCTATACCATCCTGACAGCTTAGTTGACCTAGCCCACAGGAAAGACAGGTCAATACGTGTGGAGCCAACTGAGCCGCGAGTTTCCTCACGATGTTTTCCTTCACCGTTAGCGACAAGCGCCCTACAGACATCATTTACTGGCCTTATTCACCATGCATACTTCTGTACCCGTTTTTTAAGGAGCCGGAGGAGGAGGATTCTTCTTCTCGTGCCAACCTTTTTTCTATGCTACAGCGTATTCCCAAAAGCATTCCCCACATACGGAATTTAGTGAGTAAAAACGCGGGAAAACGAGCCCGAGCCACTTGAGAGCCGTTTGTCGTAGCAGCGTCGCGTAAGCTGCGAGCGACCGGCGTTAGGGCGGCGGCGTAGCGGGCGGGAAATGTAGGGCGGAAATTCCGCCTAAGCATAGTAGTGTCAGGTACAAGGTGGGATACCCTATGTCAGCTCTTATCGTGCGCGGAATAATGTTTAGTTTAGTAATCGGTGTACGTACATGAAAAAAATGTGTTAGATTGTTTTGCCTCTATACTCGTTGTACAGTTTTTTAACCAACTTCATTTCGTCCCGTATGTGTGTTACCTCAGAACGTTTTTCCACCGATTATGATAATTATTTTCTTGTTTGAATTTACTTCCTTGGAAAGGATATACGAGTACTTCCCATGTGGTTCCATTAACAAATGGTGAAGATTTGTTTAGAGAGAGTTTGGAGAGGGAGAACGGAATTCTTCAACGGACAGCAGCAAATTACCCGGAATCTTTATAACAGTGTACGTACAACTTCACCAGTGAAGTCAGTTTGTTTTTTTTGTTAATTTTGTAATTGATTTAAAAAATCTTATCTGTTTTGGTTTTGACGCATTGAATGCCATCCGCGACTGAAATGGTCGGATGCCAATCCATTCTGCATCAGAATCTTCATAACATGCCAAAGGCATTGTGTAACTAACGCATCGGACCTTTTCAGTTTACAAACGTTTTACAGCGATGTTTTAGCGCAGTAGACCACCCCCCTAACCGTTTGTCCTGAACCACTGGTATAAACTGAATTTGTAGTTTTTTTTCGCCAAGGAAATAAACTTCTGGCGGCGCCTTTTTATTCTTATTTGTAAGGAATTTTATTACAGCCTGCCAAGTGAGGTAATTATGGTTTTGCGGCGGGCGGGTTTATTGCTCTTACCACCTTGTCGTATTTAGGTTGCCGCCGAGGTGTATATTGTGGGTTGTGGGAGTGCCGGTGGGGTTTTTAGTCGGACAAGGTTCTGCGTAGCGTAGTAATAACTTTACATTATATTATTTAAGAGTAAAGCAACCAAGTAAGTTTTACCAAAAATAGTAATTAAAAATAAACTTGTAGGTACGTTCTCGTAGGCTCAGTTAGTACAGCGCTAGCGCAGTAGAAAGGACGTTGTTTTAGGTGATTAGTTTAGCTATAAAAATACATCGTTTTATACATGTTTCTGTAGAGGGAGGCACGGGTAACCTAGAGCGAGTTAGAGCTTAGAAATATAAATGTCTTTTCATGATACAATAGTACCAGATAACAAATGAAACTCTATTCTAAAACCTTTCTAGACTCGTTAACCCGTTAAAAGCATGTTTATGGCTGGGCGAGTATTGCTTCTCTCGAGCAATATCGCTGGAGGAGGGGGTTTGATGTCGAGTACGAGAAAGCTCTTAGCCGCTTCGCAGACTGTTTAGGTGGCGGTTTGCTAGCGCCGCCATTTAAAATAGAAATCGTGATTGGCGTTTGGCTGTTTTATTTTCTTAGGCGCCGCACACACCTCCCGGACTGCATTCCACGGACGTGCATTCCGCGTTCACTTTTTCTCCACACAGGCGCGTTTTTATCGGTCGATAATAACGCATGCGTTATTGCGATATGTGTTTTCATAACATTTTGTATTAGGATGGCCATGGAGATCACACACAGACCGCGCTGAAAGTGAACACACGTTCTGTCAGAGTTCCGTTTTTGTTAAAACTCTGATATGCTCATTCCGGGACTGTCAGCCTCCTGTTGTACTGATCGACGCCAGGTAGTTTTAGGGCGCCCTCTCTTCCGTGTACCAGTTGGACACCATTTCAGTGCTATCTTGGAGGGGTGGTCTTCGGATCTTCGCATGGTATGACCTCTATCCAACGCTACTACGTAACGGACCACTACATAGCAAACCTTATTACACGAAAAGACCAAGCCGGTAGTTACAACAGAAGCCTGGCATCAATGCCTTTATGTTTTTAACGTTCATGTTACCTACTGAGATCTAAGAACCTACCTCAGCATCACAAAAATTGCATCTTTGGAAATAATTGATATTCAATAAATAAATTATGTACCGTAAACTGGGGTGAATAACAACATGTTTCAAGGTTTAATGTCATACATTTTTGCAAACCCGAGCTGATTCCTTCAAGTAATAACTTATAGATGCGAGTCTTGGATAGTTTTTTCGTTTCTAGTGACCCCAATACGTTTAACTATTTGTTTGAATAAATTGTCCATTAAAAGATTGCGTGTTGCAATTCAGACTTTGACTGGGGTCATTAAAAACGAGATATGGGGTCATTAGCAACAGTTTCAAAAAGTATAAGATGTGTTGTTATTGACCCCATAAGTCGTTGGTATTCACCCCACATGTCGTTGTTAGTGACCCCACATGTCGTTGTTAGTGACCCCATAGCGCGTTGTTAGTCACCCTTTTGGCAATAAAATACTACCCTCTAATTTTAAGTGTACAGAAACTCCTAAAATACTCAATGTAAAGCTTATCTCTTTGTCGTATCCTATTAACGATGAACAAAAGCCATAGAATACCTCAGAAAAACTGATCTTGTTGCCCTTTTTCCTGCCGAAAACAATAAAGTTTTTTTCCACAAAATTTCGTTAGCAAACTGTCAGTTTGAAAATGGCCATTTTTTTTTACTTACTTTGACAGCTGTCATCAAGTAGTGTTGTCAGAATAAATAAAAAAAGTATTGACCATAGACACGTAACTTTTTTATTGAACATTAGGCATAGATTTTGCTTAAAAATCTTTCTTTACTTTATTCTTGAAAGTGTTGTTAAACACCCCTGTAGTTGCAAAACACCCCAGATTACGGTACTCAAAATTGAAATTGAAGTGGACCTGGGCTGGTCACGTTAGCCGAATGCACCCGGATTGGTGGGCTAGACTTGCCACCGAGTGGGTGCCCAAAGGCGGATATCGTAGACGGGGCCGGCCGAGAAGAAGATGGCGAGACGATCTCGACAAATATTTGCCGGAGTGGTCGGAGGTGGCTCAGGACCGAAAAATCTGGGCTGAGAGGGGGGAGGCCTTTGCCCTGCAGTGGGAAATAATACAGGCTACATTTATGTGTTCTGGTCTACGAAGCAGTGGCACTGCCCAAAAAACTTGTCGTAGACCAGAACACATAATCGTCTGAATTATTGTTGTTTTGTTGTTTACAATAATGAAAATAATACTATGTTATTGCCGCGAACGAAAAATCACTGAACTAAATAGCTCAGTTTAGCTACAAAATATAAAAAACTGTGAAAATTTTGAATTTCCCACCACGCTGCTATCTACCAGCCTTAAAAATAATAACGATGTCAAAGTTACTTGCTACAATCTATAGCTGTAGCTGTAGCTGCGAGTAAAGTGGCGAATACGAAACCTCGATTTTTTTGATTTTCTTCAGGTTGTCCCTTTCGCTCAGTAAAGACAGCAACAGATTTTTCTACAGATTTGTCTGTACTGCTACAACTTCTTAAGAGGAAACGCGGGTAGCCGCTGCTCCATACAAAAAGGGAGACCTGTTTCCTCCCTGGATAATTCTATTAGAAAAAAAAATATGATTATGCCATTCAATTTATATGTACCACTGCCATGTTCCTGTTTTCCGTTTTTTTCTTATATTAATTATTAGGTTAATCTTATCTCTATTTAATTTAAATTGTTATGTAAATGTTGTAAATATACGAATAAAATCAATTTACCCGGAAAGGAAAAAAAAAAAAATATATATTTTTTTTTAAATAATTAAAATAAGAAAAAAAGGAAAACATCCCTTTTTGTATGGAGCAGCGGCTACCCGCGTTTCCTCTTAAAAAATTGCGTCATCGTGCCGCCAGGGCTGGCCTGTCCATCCATGGCTGTGTGTTCTGTGGGGCTCCGAGCTTTCAGCCCCGGACGAGTCGCCGAGTGGCCCCAATCCCCGCACTTAGCTGATTAAATGCCGGACAAAGGGCCTCCGCTCGCCGCTCACTCCACTCCATGACTCGGGCCACGAGACGGGCGGCTCGGATAGTGCATGAAATGTGTGATTTGGTTCGAAACGGACAGAACCGCTGTAATTTTTGCGTGATCACAGGAACTGTAACAGGATAACTATTGGTTCGCCCCGAACTATGAACTCTCGAGTTTTTGCTGACGCCATTCGCGCAGGCGCACGCGCGCTTTGCATATAAACTTTGCACCTCGACCAATTTGGCTCAGGTTCAAACTTTATTTTTATTTTTAAATAATTTACCCGCTTACCAGATTTCATAGTTACCCGCTTGTCTATTCAAATTTACTCAAGTTATCGTCGAACGAACATCATACATGTACATACCTACAAACATAATACAAACGCCGGATTGAACGAATTAATTACAACTATTTTTAGGTTTGGCTGTACTAATGGAATTTTTTAAGATTATAGTAACAAAATATGGATGCAAATCTGAAATAAATTGAATTGAATTGAATTACTTTTTGTTTTTTCTAAAGCACTAACCCGTGCTAGGGAATATTTTAAACATAGCTCAATTGGTAGAGCGCCTGCACGGTATGCGAGAGGTTGCGATTTCAAGACCCTAGTGTTTTTTTTCAACTTATTATAAATGTTTGAATTGAATTGTTCCAGTAGACGCGGAGAACTTCTCTCGCGTCGCTCGCTTGTTCAATTACCTGCAGAAATAACCATGATTCCACGAAAGAATAGACAGACACGCAGAAAGCCTTATTTCATAGCCACAGGCGAACTGACGAGCGTCTGTATATTATATACGTTGCGGCTACAAATGGGAGAGAGCTGAGTGCAGGTGGCTCGTTGCAGTGCAGGTCTTCAAAACTATAAACTAAAGTACCTTCATACAGTGCCTTGGAATATAGAACATATTTTTGTATTGTGTACACTTGTACCGGATTGGACGTGTCGAAAAACTTTTATTTTAAACTGAATAATACCAGAAAATTCAAAATTTTAAAAAACCTTGACGTTTTTGTTTATAATTAGCATATCTCATAAACGGCTGAACCGATTTCAATAAAATATGTCTAAGAACACTGTCTAATAAACCCTGCTTTCAAATAATAAAAAAAAGCTCATGCAAATCGGTCCACCCGGATAAGAGCTACGGTGTCACAGACAGGCACACGGACAGACAGACACACAGACGGACAGACAGACACACACACACACACACACACACATAGTGGTCAAACTTATAACATCAAAATTGGCTATTTATGAGATATGCTAATTTGAAGCTAAAATGTTGGTGGTATAATATTTTCTTAGGTTTGCACGAGCACTATACATAATTTAAACACAGATTTTAACGGATTTAACACTCGTTTTATTAACTTTTTACATTTTCCCAACGTTTCGAGACCTTTGCAGGGCTCGTGGTCGCGGTAGACTGAGGTGACAGCTGTCTTGTATGTCATTTGTTGATTGAAACTACCCTCGGTTATGAACATAATTAGATATTGACTACCCCCGTTACGGATACAAATTAAAAAGTTAAAAAGTATTTTTAATAACGTTCCTGACTACGGAGAAGAGCTCCCAGTGACGTGAGATCGTGTAGATGTGACCATGGCTCGAGGTTCCAACCGACATACAAGACAGCTGTCACCTCAGTCTACCGCGACCACGAGCCCTGCAAAGGTCTCGAAACGTTGGGAAAATGTAAAAAGTTAATAAAACGAGTGTTAAATCCGTTAAAATCTGTGTTTAAATTATGTTGGTGGTATTTTAAATTTAGGAACTAAATTTGCCGCTGATCCTTGCAGGACCTTGCATTATAAAAATAACCTGTATTTACCCGAAATCGCTCGAATCGATAAAGACGCCGATTACTCGAAATCACCGGGACCGATTTCGATGAGTTTCTCTAGACAATTGTTGTGCTCATGGTGTTCTTTCATTTGGCATATGCCTCATCCTTGCAGGATCTCGGAGAAAAAAAAAATGTGTCATTAATCGAAAAAACTTGAATCGATTAAAAAACTATGGGCACCGAGACCGATTTCGATGAGCTTCGGTGTAATCGGTGACTACATCAAGCTCTTTCATTTGACATACCGCTGATCCTTGCAGGACCTTGCATAGTAAAAAAAACTTGTAATTATTCCTAAATTTGAAATAAAAGTATTTCAAATTGACGTAGAACAAGAAAACAATTGCATAAATAGGACATTGAATGATCATGACTTTCCTTGTTGACACATAGGTTCATACACGGGACAGTGACCCTTACAGCATTGTATTTAAAGTACCGTTTCGCTTGTTACAGCTGGTCGCGAGTAGGATGTGAAGCGGTGCGCGCGCACAGGGCGCCCCATGCGCTGCGTCTCACGGACATGATCCACCGGAGATAGTGCCAGGTGAGTTAAGTCTTTATTGCTGAGCAGATAAGGTGGCAATTCGATGTGCAAATAGAGGATGCGTGGGCGTCTACACATTACGTTCGTAGTTTCGTCCATAATCCACGAGGAGATTTGTTTTTATACATTTGACATGGTTGTCGGAGACTAGCAAGGTTTCAATTCATAGAACCACGGGAAGATGAATGAACGATGTCTCAGAATACATATAACGGCCATAAAATAATAGAAATATAACAAAAAATAAAAAACCGAGTTCACTGGTGAAAAGGTGAACCTACACTGTTATGATTCCGAGTGACCTGCTGCTCAGAAGTTCTTCATGAGATCTTCCCTTTTTTTATGGCATTAGAACACGAAATGAAATGGTTTTGGAATTGAACACCACACGAGAAGTATACCATTTCAAACAAAAAAGGAATCATCGATATCGGTCCTCCTGAAAAAAAGTTCTGTAAGAAACATAAAAAAATACGGATTAAATTGTGTACCTTCTCATTTTTTTAAGTCGTTTAAGAATAAAAGGAAGTTCTTACTTACCTACGTAACTTAAAAAAAAAACTAGACTAAGTAGTTGTATGTGTTTGTAGTCAGATGGGGGGCTATTTTCGCAGCCGTAGTCTTGATTTTGTTTTTTAAGATGAAATACGACGCAGCACTAGCGCCGCTAATGAAAAAAAAAAAACATATCTTTTTTTTGAAGCGTTTTTTAGCAAAAAACGCTCCTGCGATTTCTGAACGCGAGGCTTAAATATTTTAAAGGTTTGGATTTTAGATCCTAGAACTTAAGAATGCAATAGATTCTCTCCAAAAGTGGTCAGTTTTGGCGAGAATCGATTTTTTTTATTTTTTATTTTAGTTTATTTGGCACACCAACAGAACACACAATTAACAAACACAAAAGACATCATACAATATAGGTACATTGCAAAACATTCTAAATTATGTGCACTAATTACAGGTGGGCACGCCATGCATTTTTCAAATCAATCAATTACCATAAAAAATCTTAAATTACAAACACAATTAAATTCGATTGCATTCGTAGGAAATCTAATCCTGGAATCCAAACCTTAGGTCCTTAAAATAGTTATGCCTCGCGTTGAGAAATCGCAGGAGCGTTTTTTGCTAAAAACGAGTCCAAAAAAATGATATGATTTTTTTTTCATTGGCGGCGCTAGTTGTGAGACCTACTGTTTTTTTTGTTTTAAAGTGGTTACTCACTATTGAGACTATGGCAATTGACTCTTCAGACTATGGCCTACTTATTAAGGTCATAGCAGGCCCTCAGGCTAGCCCTATCGGTTGTAAATAATCCCTGGCGTAAATGTGCTCCCTTTAGGGTATAAAATAGGGCATAAATTGACCTCCGGGTATCCCGTCGACAGGGGAAGGGCACTGCGAATATATCTTGCTGAGTTACTTCAAACTTCGAACGGTGAATTGGTAGAGTAGCCGCTACGCTTACTGGCGGGAATTCCCAGGTTCGATTCCTTCCTATTCCTTTATTTACTTTTTTCGATTCCCTAATATGACAGATAATATGGTCTCTGTTTTTGCCACCGGTATGCTGTAGATATATGTAAAATAATACAAAAATGACAAAATAAAAAAATAAAAATTACTCCACTGGTGAAAAGGTACACTGTTATTAAGCTATTGCACTGATTCCGAGGGATTTTCTGCTGTCCGTTGAGGAGTTTCATTCTCCATCTCCGATGTTCTTCATCAGATCTTTCACCATTTTTTATGGGACCACATGGATCATTATGAAGAATCATTAAAATCGGTTCCAGTAAAAAAAGTTCTGATGTAACGCACATAAAAAAAAAATATACCCGTCGAATTGAGTATAACCCGTGTCATTAAAGAAAACGTTTAGGACGGAGTTAAAAACCTAGAGTTGTCTCGCTTTGACTGTATTAATTAGAGCGAGAGGGCGAGTGTTTTGATGTCCATCCTAAATGTTTTCTTTAATGGCACGGGTTATACCTCCCCTTTTTTTAAGTCCCTAACTGTACTCGATTAAGAACATGATTTTCTCTGAAAAGCGACAAATAAAAAGTGCCACTAAAATTAGGTAATAATTTCTCTGATGAAATTGACCCTAAAAATAGATTGTATGTATTGATGAGTTGAAAAACGCCCAATAAGTTTTGACGTACGTAACCTTTTCGCAACACACCGTATATTATGTTACGATAACCAAGCAAACATCATTCTGAAACACCACCTAACTCAGCACCATATTTTCCCACCTCGAGCCAACGGGCGGTCCCTAACCTATTTTTTCACATCTTTTATTCGAAAACTTGTCTTTCCCCCCTTACTTTAAGGTTGGCAGGAGATAACTGGCGGGTGTCAGAGTAAACTGGTTGTAGTAATTGAGTCGTTTGTATGTTAGGGCACGTAGGACGACGCTGGGAGAGGTGATAGGACCTTGTTTTTTTTTAATACCCCAGCGTAAGGAGTTTTGGAAGCCTGGTCAAGGAGAAGTGACGGTTGAAGGCTGAGGTTTTCAACAGGCAGCTATGGTTCGTTTTGGAAACGTTTCATTAAACAGAGCAATGTATAGAGCAAGGTACCTTTGTCTGGTAGTGGCTAAAAAGTAGTTCCTACGATAAATTGAACCTTATTATAAAGTTCAAACAGTATTTTTTAAAATCTTATACCTACTAGTTAAAGGGACAAATTGCTTTGGTAAACCTGCTAGGCAAGCACAACTTCAAGATAAAAGTTTTATCCCACTATCGGGTAGCGGCATCTCGCTTCACGCGGTGAAATAAAACAAGATGGCAATAGCCGATAATGGGATAAAACTTTTATCGTGACATTGTGCTCCCCTAGCTGGTAGACATAACATTCTCTTAGGTTTGCACGAAATGGTTTTAAAAGTTTGTAAATGGTAAATCCGATATTTTACTTTTGGGTAGTTAACTTGGACGAATTAAAGAAATAATTATACCTTAATACGGTACCGAAGGATCCGCATAAACTATCGAACTTCGATAATTGTACAGTATTCATCTTATGTACACACGACAGCACATCAGAGTTTACACTTTGGTTGTAAAATCGCCCGTAACGTAACCGAGTAAAGTGCTAGCGTGTAAGCGTCGACGTGCTGTATTGTGAACTGTAGAATTCGAGCTCAATGAGCGGTCAGATCCTAGATAGGTGGAGTGACCGCTCAGATAGTTTAATAAAATATCTGGGATATATGTACACAGAGAGCTATCTGCCAAGTAAACATTTTAAAAATTAATACACCTTTTAAATAGGAACCTAGAACAGATACAGAAATTCTCATTTAAAAATAGAAAAGCTGTAAAAAACCCCAAAACGAGTAATACTATTAAAAGACAACCTAATTTAGCCAAAAAATCCAATTATGAGAGAGCAAAAACTGAAAGCTGCGCTCGTTCCCTTTTGGCCGGCGAACTCGCAACCGGACAAAAGGTGAAATAGTCGAAAATTAAATTATGCAAAGCTCCCTAGGGCGGCATCGGGCAGATTTTTCATGAAACGGAACGTTCAGATAAAAAAAAGTTTTTCCTTTTTTGCAGAAGTTTTTTTTTTCATAAATAAAGCTAGCCAGCACGCTGAGTGCATTGGTATGGTTTTCCATTACGTTTTGTTCATGGAAAGTTTTGAAGGTAATATGGTCAGGGAGCCAGATGCTGGAGTACCTTTGTTATGACAGTATATCGGTTTAATCAACATATTCTGCATGTAAAAAAAATCTAGCCAAGTTAAAATTAACTGAGTACGTACATAATATCGCATTATGCACTGAACTTAAGTATTTATACAACTGAAAAAGAGAGACGCGCTGAAATTGTCAGGCTGTTGAGGCCAAATGTGCTATGAATGTACGAATTCTTCACATAAGGTATACTCTATAATGATACACTTTTGGAGTTTCAAGCTCCACGCTGCTGCTCTACACAATGATGAGAGCATTGTTATGCGTAAAAATCTCAAGCTGCCATTTCCTCAAGATATCCGTTCAACATTTTATAGGGAGTTTAATTTCCTTCAACCATGTCGTAAGGCAAATTAAACAGACTTTGAAGTCAGCCGCCGCATCGCCAAAAAATATTGCGATTTCAGCAAAGCGGTTCTGGATTTCTTTTTAATTTATCCGCGGCCACCGGTTTTTTGTATTTAATTTACATAATGCCGCTTAATCGTTTATTCATCTGGCTCAAAAAATAAGAGTATTTTTTTAAGGAAAAATGGCGGTATGATCCACAGATTATGATTACAAGATTAACATAATTTGTGAAATATAACTTCTAACCAGACGTCTTTTGATAGCTAAGGTATTTGTATCTGGTATCTTTGAGATTATTTTTAAATGTGTAGATAGGCACCAGATAAAATAATAATAAAATATTGAAATTGTGAAATTCATGTTTCAAACTTGTCATGTTAATGTTGTTATGTACTTATCTAAAATATTTAACAATCTGCTCCTGCTTCTAATCTGAGTGTACCAAAATAAACGAAAATAAATAAAGCAAAGCAATCGGCACCTTGGTCTATCAACATAGGTACCTATTTATTTCTTTCATTATTGCTACATAAATCAAGTTCCACAGCTTTTAAAACTGGCCACTGCTAACAAGCAAGTAGCCCGAAAAAAAGAAAAAGGAATTCGAATTCTAAATTCGAAGTTTGCGGCAGGCTCGCGATATCGCCCGCTCGCGTGCCCGAAGGTCAGAGGTCGATGCAGATAGAGTAATACCTAACAAACTTATCTTCTTTAGACTGCCTAAACTTTAGCACTAAGAAAATAGAGGTTAAATTCCTTCGCGTAAAGCGCGGAGGTATTGTATTCGTAGCGGCCATTTGCAATTCAAACCGTCGTCGAGTGGCAATGCTATGGCACCTCCGCTCATTCCTTACTCTACAACCTTGGACCGAAGTGGGTTTTTAATTGTTTCGGAATAGATATCACTGTCAAGATGCCACCTTTCAGCCTGGTAACAAAGCCTCATAAAAGAAAGGCTTCAGGCTATTTCCGTTCAACTTTGCCTTTGCGTGTTAGCATTTAATTTGTTGTGTGGATCGGACTATCTTTTAAGGTACGAGAGATAGTCCGATCGAACACCTACGAATAAAACCCGCGTTTAATTTGTTGTGTGGATCGGACTATCTCTTAAGGAACGAGAGATAGTCCGATCGAACACCTACGAATAAAACCCGCGTTTAATTTTGTTGTGTGGATCGGACTATCTCTTAAGGTACGAGAGATAGTCCGAACGAACACCTACGAATAAAACCCGCGTTTAATTTGTTGTGTGGATCGGACTATCTCTTAAGGTACGTTCTAGGATGTGGAATCTAAACCTTAGGTCTTAAAAATAGTTAAGCCTAGGGATTATCATTTGACGTTTCGTTTTAAGCAAAAAACTCATCCAAATATAAGATATGTATTTTTTCCCATTGGCGACGCTAGTTGTGCTTTATAAATTTTAGGTATCCTGTATTCGTACGAATGCTGACAACAAGTCTCTCATGTCTTCTTAATTCCAATTGCGCGCATGCGTACCTACTAAAGTTCAAGTTAATAGTAAAAGCATATTATTATATTATATCATTTCTTTTATTAAATTTAATTATCTTTTATTAAATTTAATGTAAGAAAACAGGTCTCTCTTGCGTCGAAATATTGTGTTTAAGAATAAAAATATGTACGCCGCTTTAGGCCAAATGCAAGCAAGCTCTACATAACTCACCATAAAGCACATGGGAGATAAATGTACCAGATAAGGCACACAAGCTCGTTCACGTCGAAAGAAATCATATTTCCATGCAAATTTGTACTGAGCGAAGAAAATATTGACTCGAGCGCAATATCGTAGCGGGCCGACAGAAACTGGGCAATATTGCGAAATATTTTGCAATATTCAGAAGGATAAAGTAAGTAAAAATAACAATGTACCAGTTCTTGTACGTTATTACAATGCACGCCACATAATTACTAAATTAAAAATTAAAATCTCTTTGCATATCTCATAAACGGCTGAACCGATTTTGATAAAACTTGTTATCTAAGAACGATCGCTAGAAAATTTGCTTTCAAATAAATAAAGAACGCATCCAAACCGGATCACTCGTTTAAGAGCGAATGCCCTCTGAGATCCTATCGCGGAGACCCCGACGTCTTAGGCCCGGTTTCTGAGTTGAAAATTTTGCTAAGCAAATACTTTACTATCGTTCTTTCACGCTCTTTTGTGAGAAATCTGCAGAGACAGGACGATATTTACCCATTTGCTTAGCAAATTTCTCAATTCAGAAACCGGGCCTTAATCACCCTTACACCAAACGCTGCCAAATGGCTAAGAGAGCCGGATGATTCGCCTGTGACGTGTTTTAGTTTTTAATGTGTTTTATTTTATTTGTTGTAATATAATTTTGTGGCCATACGAATAAATAAGAGCTTCAGTGCCACACACAGACACACACTTTACACATACATAGCGGTCAAACTTATACTTAACAACCCTCTTTTTAGGTCGGGGGTTTTCCAAATATGTGTCTCCTTAAATAGTGCGAAGATGGCCCAATAACCATCCACCGTCAACCGTGATTGAATTTTTTTGAGAATCTAAGACACATTTATCAGAACCCAATAAAACGTTATCTGCAGATTTTTTTTATCGCCCGCCAATAATATCATTTATTAATCTCAGAACTGTATTAAATACACGGAAAGTAACTTTAGTATGGAATATTCTGTTATTTGTTCACCGTCGGCATCGTGTAAGACTTGTCTTGGCTCCCATAACCTAGCATTTGGCTGGCCTAGCTCTTAAAATTAGGAGTGGGATTGCCAAAGCGCGCCTGCTCGGATGTGGGTTGCATATTACGGTAGAAGCCCTCAAGTTACTGTACACTGCATTCGTATTCGACGAAAACGAAGATACTAGGGTCGTTCATAAGTAATGAGGATGAGATATAAATTTATTGGAAAGAAAATAAAATACTAGTTGGCACTTGGCATAGCTCATACATTAGATTAATAAATTAATAATAACATAGATCTTATTTTGTTGTTTTTAAAGTCATTTGTTTGCGCCGTGTCAGAGCGAGTTCTCAAGAATCGAAATGATCTTTTTTTTTTATTTTTTTTACAAGAAATTTCTTACTACTTATTGAACGCCTCTCATATTATGTTGCTATTTTTTTCTCTCATGTCGAAAGCATCATAAGCGCACCAACTTGATCGCGCTGGGGGTCGCTTCCAGTAAATCATGCACCAGCTATACAACGTGTTACAAAACATCCTAACTCTTTTTACAGGGTGTAACCTAGTGGTCAACAGGATGTCAAATCTGTAAAAAAAAATTGAAAAAAACAATTTTTATTTTATAACCTCAAAATTAAAATATAATCATAACTTTTTTGTTTTTGGTATTAGCTCAAATTTTAAAATATGTTTGTGTGTGTAGGTGTATTTACATAGCTTTGAGATGTTAAAACATTGTGAAAGTCAATGAAAACAATATTTAAAAAAATATTTTCTCCCGCCACAGCGTTCACATTTTATTAATTTAAAAATCAACGGAACGTCAAAACGGAAGCAAAAAAAAAATTCAGGTTGTGATCCCTACCACCGTGTGCTATTACCCTGTAAAAAGAGTTAGGTACTTTTGTAACACCTTGTATTTACAATATGGAACAGTATGGAACAGTACATAATTAACATTAGGCTTGCCCAGCACCTATACAATCCTGACAGCTTAGTCGTCCTTTGAAAATAAACAAAGTCACCACCGGGGATCGAACCTGGGTCTCTCGCTTCAGAGTCCATTGTTCTACCACCGCTTGCGTAGAGAATTATAACACCACCATTACCAGCCATATTTTCTCCACGAGCATAAAGTTACGTACATTTGTGAATTTGTAGTAGCAATACCCCTCGCTAACTGTGAAGGAAAACAACGTGAGGAAACCCGCGGATTAGTTGGCTCCGCACGTATTGAACCGTCTTTCCTGTGGGCTAGGCCGACTAAGCTGTCAGGATGGTACAGGTGCTGGGCAAGCCTACTCCATCTAAAACAATGTCCCAGGCACTGCAGCGCCGAGTGGTTTCTTCACCCATCTATAGGTAGTGTGAGTGAAGGTGCCACTGCCCCTGTATTATCTAAAATATCCACCGTAAAAATAACGGTTTTTAAATGTCAAAAAATAGATTGTTCATTTCAATAAGGGCTATTTTCGAGTGTTTTGACGCTCGGAGGTTGAGTGGAATTTTTACATTATAGAGGCGCTGGACGCTGTATAAATCATCTCATTACGTAGATGCAAAGGCCTTAGTTTTTAGTTTTTTTTTCTCCACGAGCACCGGTTGCACTGTAATCTTACCCTTAAGTACCCCGCTCGTTTTGGGCTCGCCTTCTCCTGTACGTTATTTCAAGTATTGCAGTAGATGAAATTCTGCCTCTATAATGAGCATGGAGTACACGTGTTTCTTTCCTTTTGTTTTTCCCTTTGAAGGTATTACCTGACGGGAAAGGGTTGGGTTGGGAAGAACGCGTTCTAATGGCTTTAGGAAGGTTACTCGCCTGGTACTAGGTAGGAAAAGTACGATAGCTTATGTCTATCTATCCAGCGTATTGAACGAAAAACGCATCCAAAAAGAAGGTATTTTTCATTGGAGGCGCTAGTGGACGGGGTACCATCCTCTTAAATGAACAGTTTTGACATAATAATATAGAGGTACTAACCGAAATATTAATATTAAATATTACCGAGTTTATTTGAGAGATTACAGGGGGGTTACCCTTGACGCTATTGCGTTGATATTGACAAAGTTTTAAAATTTATTTCTCTTTGAATTCGCATAGTAATGCTTTGATTTTATATATACTTCGTAATGTTTATTCAAAGGTACTATTTTGTACAAATATTAAATGCGTCTTAATTAGTGAAACATTGAATTTAGTAATATGCGCGATTTTGAAACAAATGCGTCAACGGTAGAGGGGCAGGGGCGTTGTCAGCGAGAGTGTAGCCCCCTGTGACAGCAGTCATAAGGCGTGTTAGTGTGGCGGTACTGTTGTACACACGACAGAACGTCAGACTGTACATTTGTGTTGTAAAGTTGCCCCTAACGTAAACGAGTAGAGTGCTATAGTCCGTTTCCAGAGCAGGCGGAAAAGCGATCATTGATACGAAGTACTATGTTACCGTAAAAATATAACGATTCGTGTCGCACTCCGTCACTCTCCTTACATTTCTGTATCGTTTGGATATCGAAGCGTGTTTTTAGGTACGGGGTGGGGTGAGAGTTCCGGTCAGTCAGAGATAAAAAACCTGTTTCAACGTGCTACAGGTAGCGTCACGAGTTATGAGCGCTCGACGAAACTGGTGGGAATTTCTGCGCAAGTGTGTACAATCGCACATCCTCATCATCAGAAAACGACTGTGAAACTGACACTGATGAACGTGACATCCCTGTTTAATGTTAACGTGACATACTTAATGTATAGTCATACCAACCTGTTTTTTTTTCCGCCACTTTGCCACCTTAACATAATTGTTTAATAATTACTAAACCTCATCGCTCATTAATGTGCCAGTTCGTAGTAAACTTGTCAAAAATTCAAAAAAGCTTTGGCATAAAAAATGTTGTTTATTTCTGTGATCCGCTCAAAGGTTAATGATCGCTTTTCCGCCTGCCCTGGAAACGGAGTATAGCATGTAAGCGTCGACGTGCTGTCGAGTGTACAGGCCGTTTCCGCATCCCGACACGGTCTTTCTTCTAGCGTCACAATAAACATCCGCTCGTTCCAGCCTGGAGCCGGTCCATTGTTGCTAGGCAAATTAGCTGCGGGAATTTGCTCATCTGAGCTTGCCGTGCGCGTTTGTTTTTACTTGTTTTATGGCTCTACCAGAAACAAGTAAATAGTGAATTAGCCCGCGCGCAAAGAAAAATGTACAAAATCGATTCCTGTATCAGATACACTAAACGAATCTACAAAGTAAACATATCAAACACTAGAATTAGGTGAGAGCTATCTGCCAGTTTCA
Source organism: Zelleria hepariella (assembly GCA_949319315.1). Taxonomy (NCBI): domain Eukaryota; kingdom Metazoa; phylum Arthropoda; class Insecta; order Lepidoptera; family Yponomeutidae; genus Zelleria; species Zelleria hepariella. Next base: position 3,829,297 of record OX439391.1, read on the forward strand.
TGTTGATATCCATAACAGATTGCGAGATATTTTCGGTGATAAAAAGCGGGCCGCCAATTTTTTTTCAGATATAATATCTTTAAAACTTTTATGAATATCAATACGAAACTGGCTGTTTTAGATAGCTCTCACCTAATTCTAGTGTTTCATATGTTTACTTTTTAGATTCATTTAGTGTATATTTGATACAGTAACCGATTTTGTAATTTTTTTCTTTGCGCGCGGGCTGTTACTATTCACGGCGCCTTAAATAACTCTCAAACGTTTATAACTACGCTCAGACGGCGGTATTCAAGTGGGAAAATCGTGATTTCCATTCATAAAAGAAAACCGTTTTCTGTTCGTTGTGTAGGCGTACATACGTCAGAGATTATTTCGGATAAGGAAACCAGGGGGTCACCCTTGACGCTATTGCGATCAAATTGAAAAAGTTTTAAAATTAATTTCTCTTTGAATTCGCATAGTAATGCTTTGATTTTAAATACCTTGTAATGTTTATTCAAAGGTTAGGCTGTTTTATTAAATAAAAACACAAAATGCGTCTTAATTTGTATTTTTTTTTAATTGCGCCATATTGCGGCTGTATTGGAAAAATGCGTCAAGGATAGAGGGGCTGGCCTTATTGTAGACTGGGTGTCAGTGGGTGTCTACCATTATTTGATAGTTGTACACTTACTTGCTTACCCAGCAAAAACTGTACTGCTGCTGGAGCTGGAGAGATTGTGACAATTCGACTTATTTTATCGTACAAGGCTGGGAGTTAGTGGAGTTAATGGATACAAATAAGTGGTTCTAACACTTTACGTAGTCGTAGGTATCTTCGTGGCTAGTAGCCAAAACAGTTCCTTCTTATTTCCCTGAAAACTTAGGCACTTGTAGTTTTATTCACCATCCAAGTTATGTCTCCAAAGTAGCACTATTCGTACCAAGGGACCTATTCTACGCTAACTACCTAGCTAGAGTAAGAAATATCCTACTATCTGGGCAAGGGCTTTCTTTTAGAACAGAGTTTTCCGCAATATTTGGAGGTCTGTATATTAGATTTGCGGTTTTTCTAGACAGCTACGGGCTACGGGCCTACGCGGCTACGACGTAGTTTGTGCTACGAAGCTACGAGGTCTTCTTCGACGGAAGTGCTTGCTTGCTTGTTTGCATGCTCGCTCGCTCGCTCGTTCGTTCGTTTGTTCGTTCGTTCGTTCGTTCGTTCTATTACACCGACTCTATGTAAGAGAAATCCATGATGAAGGTGCTTCATCAGCACTTTAGACCCGAGACGCTCTGACGCAATCCTTTGGAAGTTAGTCTCTCCCGGCCGCCGGTCTCACAGAAGACACCCTTATACTATTTCCTTTTCTATCCTGTGTCAATATTATTTCTAGTTTTAATCAAAAGTGTTTTTTTAAAGGGAAAATCACAACAGTTGCACAATGCACGTACATTACGGCAAAAAAAATCGTGAAACCAAATCTACGAGTATCTTTGACATATTGATGCTAAACACGATATAATGAGGCAGAAAGCCAGAAAGCCATAACCACAGAGCAAAGTGACTTCCAATGCTTTGGCTTAGTGGCAGGCGTCAAGGCATTAGGTTTGAAAAAAAATGTCTTGAGATTTAAAAACTATTTGGTACTTCACCGGTAAAATTATGTTTTTGTTATTAATACAATTGATTTGATTTGAAAAATATAAAATGCAACTTTATTCGTGAAATGATTGAAAAATAATGGGTATGAAAAATAAACCGGCCAAATGCGAGTCGGACTATAAAAACGGCATAAAAAACACGTTTGTTGTATAGGAGCCCCCTTAAATATTTATTTTATACAGTTTTTTTAGTATTTCTTGTTAAAGCGGTGACAGAAATACATCATCTGTGAAAATTTCAACTGTCTAACTATCACGGTTCTTGAGATACGCCGGTCAGACGGACGGACAGCGGAGTTTTAGTATTAGGGTCCCGTTTTGGCCTTTGGTACGGAACCCTAAAAATAGCGTCAAGGGTAGAGGGGCTGCAAAGGCTTATTCCATTGCAGCCTAGTAAATTGGCACGGGCCATGGTATTTAAGTCGCACTGCGCCGCCAGCAGCTAGCCCGCTACATGCGGCACATCGATCCACGATGCAGTATCACTACGGAATGTGAAGCCAGTTTTGGCACTTGAGTACGCGTTGCAGCAAAGAGGGGTTTACCCCCATTGTATTAGAGCCGCTTGTGCCATTTCCACCGCTCGTTAATATTGCAGGGCACGCTTTGCTATAAAATGCGGGCTTTTGTTTCATTTATGATGGACCAATTGAATTTAGTCGGTGTATTTTTCACTTTTAGGGTTCCGTAGTCAACGAGGAACCCTATTCGTTTCACCATGTCCGTCCGCCCATCGAAATGAGTATTTCAGAGACTATTGCGAAAGGCATGCGTAGTTTCAGTCTAGACTTTTTAGGGTTCTGCTAGGAGTGCTAGGTAAATGTGATTTCAAACAACATTTGTTCTACGAATTTTCCCATAGCTCGATACTTTTTATTTACTGTACGTTTATTTTTTAGTTTATTTTTTATGCTTCATCTCCAAGAACGATCAGAGCTAGTGAAGCTGGACAAAAAAAAGTAAAGTTGACGCGTTTCAGGAAAAAACCTAGAGAGTCTACAGTAAGACTAGAAAGCATAGTTTCGGGATCATGTGTTTGAGAAACACGCGTACGTTCTATTAGACTGACCCCTAATGTCTATTGTACAACGAACGTCTTTATTTTTATTTTTATTTTAGCTTATTTGGCACACCAACAGAACACACAATTAACAAACACAAAAGACATAATACAATATAGGTACATTGCAAAACATTCTAAATTATGTGCACTAATTACAGGTGGGCACGCCATGCACTTTTCAAATCAATCAATTACTATAAAAAATCTTAAATTACAAACACATTAAAATTCTAATTTATTTAGATATTATTTGGCCCAAATTACTATAGTAATAATGAAATTTATTCTTACGTATTTCGCAAGAATGTTTTGAATGAAGCGAACGAACCAAACAAATGAAGGGTCTCCTGATAAATAGATAAATGATATCTATTTATCTCTTTACAACATCTGGTTATCGGGGCGTTTACGCCCAGGTTGGAATTCCATTGTGGAAGTTCGAACAGTTTGAAAACGTCTCTTTCTGATACCGTCTCGAAGGGGCTGGTTTGACAGCCATTGTGCGCCGTATAGCCTCCTTTCATAATGGACAGATGGCGCCATTAATAAATCCCGTGTCGCCGGCGGTCATAAGCTTATTGTGCTGGTGTAGCCCGAAGTGGTACCTACTCTAGATCGTTGGTATGACCGGCGAACAAAGAAACATGGAAGCATTTCTTCAAGCTAACCCATCCTCTTAAATCGGCACACGCATCTACTTGCGCAGACAGCTTTGTTAAAAATATATTAAAACAATAAAAAAACAAGAAACTCCATCATTGGTGGATAGTTTTCGCGCTATTGATGTTATTGGACGTGTTATACTGACAGCGTCAAATTGACATCTTCTCTAAGTCACGTCTATTGAATTACTAAAATGAGAAACCATCTGTAGACTCCGCCCATACGAGAACCATATGCATTAGGTCATTTCTCAGGGCCAGTGAGATCTCCATATTTTTTTTTCTGCTCGCTGGGTACCTATGACATATTAAAGACTGCCGACAGACCCGAAAGTTACGCATGCTAGACACCAAAACAAAGTACGTTTTCCATAAATTATTGCTGGGAAATGATTTTAGTTTTTTGGGTTATAATTTTGTAAAATATTAATTTATCACACAATGGACATGTAACATAGAGATGTCATATTGCGCAAGAGTCGGCATGAATAGCTTCTTAGCGATGTTTATAATACATTGCGGGTTGCAATTTTAACGTCGTTTTTTGTAAGAAATATTCTATAGGTACATCGCTCACCACCACACTTATTCGTAGCATAAGTAGGCCTATAACTCTCGCATCTTGACTGGGTACACTATGCGACTACATAACAGTCGTACCTTAGCGTATTTTGCGTAGTGTATCTTACGTAAACGCGGCGCCGCGCAAGATACGATTTTATTTTACACACAAAGCACTTACTTTGGGAAAGATGGGGAACAACAGTTTTGTGTTGTTCAAACACACAACAGTGTTGACAAGTCGTAAAACATGCGACGCAAGTCGCCACAAAAGTTATACTCGTAGTTTCGAAGTAGGACTCTAGTTTTCTTTCCACAACATTTTTCAAACACTTACTCTACCTGTACAAATAGACGTCCTCTCCATTGTGCCGTGTTCTTTGTTAGTAATACACCTACAGTAGGAAAGTACTTTTTTTGCTGAACGATGTACTGTTGGAAATTTAGGTCCGACATAATATGTCAAGCGCTCTCTTTCTTCGGACCTGGAGTAAGGCCATTTGTTGTGAGGAGTAATCTTGTTGCTTTTGGAGGATTGTTTGTAAAATTAGGATCACACTCGCTTGAGTATGGATTCCTGCTGAGTAGGACTATAAGGACAAATTTTAGCTGGAATAGAATTGTGGTTAAATAAGAGGATAACAAGCTGGAAGTTTGCTAACTGTCAGAGTCTGAATAAAAAGCCTAGAAACGCTCCCACTCTTTAGCTCTATTGCGCATGCTCCTCGCGCGAGTTACTTTGACATGATGCAGCGCGCGCACTAGGTAGTAAGTGTTAAAACGAGTGAAAAATTAAGAAAGGCGCACGCGTCTGGGATGAGCTACGGGGACGGTATTGGTTGCTTGAAAAAGTGTAGTCCGAAAAACAATAAAATTGAATGCCTAAGTGTGGAAGTGTCATCACACTACAACGACGATCAGTCTCTCAGACGGCCTTCCTCCCCATTCCAGGTGGCGAGTGGTGGAGCGGCATGCGCGCGCTCTTGGCCGCGCTTGCGGCGCTAGCGGCCGGCGCGACGGCGGGGCCGCACGAGCATCGCGCACGGCACCACGCGCCCGAGCACGCCTTTCCCCCAGAGCCCTACCGGGGCCACGGGGAGGCCGTCCGCTACAACCCCGAGCTCGACACCATACTGCCGCGCCTCGAGCAGGAGACCAGCTCCAAGCGCGCCAAGTACGCAGCGGACGAGAAGAAGAAGCACGATGAGTACTACTCCAACCATGAGAGGTAAGCGCTCACAGCCTAGTTGTACTAGCCGTTCTTAATCGATTGGCAAAGTTAAGCAACAACGGCCGCGGTCAGTCCATGGATGGGTGACCGCTAGTGGCAATAATATCTGAGCGCTTCCGTGCTTCGGAAGGCACGTTAAACCGTTGGTCCCGGTTGTTGTTCATTAATAACAATCGTTAAGCCATGTCAGAGACCCTTTGGGTGGCCTAAAAACTCGGACACCAGGGGTGGCCACTACCTCATACGATTACCTACCATGAGAGGTAAGAGGTGTTTATATACTGACTCCGAAAACATTTTGCTGGCGCGATGCAGAATTCATAGCAAGAGCATGTCTTCCCGTTGGAGCCCTACCGGGGCCACGGGGAGCTCGACACCATACTGCCGCGCCTCGAGCAGGAGATGAGCTCCAAGCGCGCCAAGTACGCGGCGGACGAGAAGAAGAAGCACGATGAGTACTACACCGACCATGAGAGGTAAGGGGTGTTTATATACCATCTCCGAAAACATTTTGCTGGCGCGATGCAGGATTCATAACAAGAGCATGCTTTCCCGTTGGAGCCCTACCGGGGACACGGGGAGGCCGTCCGCTACAACCCCGAGCTCGACACCACACTGCCGCACCTCGAGCAGGAGACCAGCTCCAACCATGTTGTAAAATAGGTCAAAAACTCAAATCGCTTGCATAGTAAGTACCTGCAACTGCTACTGGAACCTCTAAACTCAATCGGTTTAGAGGGGAAGTGCTACGGATTTCGTAGCGAATGTAAGGGTGCTACGCCAGTAGCGCTACCATCTCGTAGCCATAGTGATACAGTAAAACATTATGTTTCCGAAATTCTGGAGTTGGGACGTTGTTCATAATATGTTTACTCTGAAGAAACTTTGCTGGCGAGATGCCCGAGTCGTCCCCCACTTTGCAAACTTTGATTGGAAACAAAGTATGTTTTATTTAGTAACTGTGACTTGTACAGCTATTTATGTGTGTCGTTTTTCTTTTCTTTCTAGGTCGGAGGAACCTCAAGCAGATCAGCCACAGTTGGGGCCTGATGAGGTGGACCCCTTAGTGGTCCGGACGAGGAAGGGTCGCGTGAGAGGAATTACGCTGACCGCGGCGACGGGGAAGAAGGTCGACGCGTGGTTCGGGATCCCCTACGCCCAGAAACCTGTAGGGGACCTAAGGTTCAGGCATCCGAGGCCTGTGGACCATTGGGGCGAGGAAGTCCTGAATGCAACCACGCTGCCACACTCGTGCGTCCAAATCGTAGACACTGTATTCGGTGACTTCCCAGGCGCGATGATGTGGAACCCAAACACGGACATGCAAGAAGACTGCCTTTTCATCAACATAGTGACGCCGAGGCCGCGACCTAAGAATGCCGCCGTCATGCTATGGGTCTTCGGCGGCGGCTTCTACTCCGGCACTGCTACTTTAGACGTGTACGACCCTAAGATCTTGGTATCGGAAGAGAAGGTCGTCTACGTCTCCATGCAGTATAGAGTGGCATCGCTAGGGTTCTTATTCTTTGACACGCCTGATGTACCAGGCAACGCTGGCCTGTTCGATCAGCTCATGGCCTTGCAGTGGGTGAAGGATAACATCCAGTACTTTGGAGGTAATCCTCATAACGTCACGCTGTTCGGGGAATCAGCTGGAGCTGTTTCTGTATCCTTACACCTTCTATCACCTTTATCCAGGAACATGTTTAGTCAGGCTATATTACAATCTGGTGCCGCTACGGCACCTTGGGCTATAATTTCAAGAGAAGAGAGCATAATGCGTGGTATACGCTTAGCTGAAGCTGTCCACTGTCCTCATTCAAGGACCGACATGGGCCCCATGATCGACTGTCTGAGAAAGAAGACTGCTGAGGAACTAGTCAACAACGAATGGGGCACTTTAGGCATATGCGAGTTTCCCTTCGTCCCAATAATTGACGGAGCATTTTTGGACGAGATGCCCGCCCGATCTCTCAACCACCAAAACTTTAAGAAGACCAATCTACTCATGGGTTCCAACACAGAAGAAGGGTATTACTTCATCCTTTACTACCTAACCGAACTGTTCCCTAAAGAAGAAAACGTTGGCATCACCAGAGAGCAATATCTACAAGCGGTGAAAGAACTGAACCCTTACGTAACTGACGTGGCAAGACAGGCCATAGTCTTTCAGTATACCGACTGGCTCAACCCTGACGATCCGATCAAAAACCGGAACGCATTGGATAAAATGGTAGGGGACTACCACTTTACGTGTGCTGTGAACGAGTTTGCTCACCGATACGCTGAGACTGGGAACAACGTCTACACATACTATTACAAGCACCGGAGCAAGAACAACCCGTGGCCTTCGTGGACTGGCGTCATGCATGCTGATGAGATCAACTACGTTTTCGGAGAGCCACTGAATCCTGGGAAGAACTATTCGCCGGAGGAGGTGGAGTTTAGCAAAACTATCATGAGATATTGGGCCAATTTCGCCAGGAGTGGGTAAGTGATTAGATTGTACAAGAATACAGTTATATTGGGCGTGAAAACTTTTATGAGACCTGATATTTTTCCTTCAAACAACTCCTCATTTAAATAAATGCAATGATGGAATTGGGCCACTGCAGTGCTTTTTGGACTATTATAGGTAGTTTGGCAGAGTTTCCAGCATTTTCGGGCATAAAAGGGCAGTTCAGTAGAAATTACTTGTCACTCAAGTTTTGACCAACAGCGGCGTCTATCGAAGAAGATCTTTAAAATAACTTCTTCCATCATCCAAAGCTTTGGTTATAGCAGACGCAACCGACCAAAAAGCAGAAGTTACCAATGGTTCCAACAAAGTACCGGCTTAATGTTTCGTTTAGCGACTTCGTAGATCGAGATAGCCAAAGTGATCTCCAACCTCCCATAGGAGATGGCTCCTAAAGAACAACCTCCAATAATCCTAAATTCTCCCTACGCTTCCAGGAATCCCTCTCAGTCTCCAAACGGCGAGTTCACGAAGGTCCACTGGCCTCCGCACACGGCCAACGGGCGTGAATACCTGACCCTGTCCGTGAACTACAGCGCGGTGGGGCACGGCACGCGCGTGAAGCAGTGCGCCTTCTGGCAGAAATACCTGCCGCAGCTCATCGCTGCTTCTGGTGAGTGCATCATACACCTGTAAGATCTACAGTCTACATTAGCCTTGCAGAACTTCTTCCAGCAGGAAACGGGTTGCCGTGGCCCACCTGGAAGTCACTTACCCGCCTCAAGACCCATGTAGGGCGAAGTAAGGAGTTACTCGAAAAATGGGGCATGATACCCAAGTCCCGGAAGGTTTTGAAAGGCCCTTTCTTACTTTACCCTACCCTTTTAACTTTTAATTATTTTTAGCGACATTCCACAGCTTGTTTTTCCATATAACCAAAGACGATGGGGACCTCTTTTTCAGGAATATTCAAACAAAAAGCGAAAAAAAATCCGAAACAGATGGAAATATTTGAAAGATTACGAGACGGTAAATAATTAAAGCCAATAGAATGGGTAGAGTAAATACAACTTGCATCCTAAGAAAGATTACAAGACGGTAAATAATTAAAGCCAATGGAATGGGTAGAGTAAATACAACTTGCATCCTATTCAATGAGTTTCAATCTCTTTATCTGCAGTTTTATTTTTTACTCTACCACTAGTTTCGAGTTCTTTATTTTAAGTCCTAGACTCATTACTTATTGGTCACGTTAAGCTGTAGATTAAATATTACTTGTAGTCATATTGTGTTCTAGACGTTTAGAGACCAACCCCCAATATTGTCTTCATTGGTAATGTTGGTACCATCATATCAGTATTTTAAAGTGCTACTTATGCTGTTTACTAGATGTACCTAAAAACCTTATTGTAAAAATCGGTTGCTCGTGTACTCGTGATCTCTGTCATCTTTTCACTATCACTGTTCTTTTTGTGACCTCTTGTTCAGATTTTGTATTTACATACAATAGAGGGGTGTTATTGGATCAGGGCTACTTTTTGGGTCGGGGGTTAAAAATGACTTGAAATGAAAAATTTTGTTTTCTTCACTTTTAGTAATGGGCATGTTTACGGTGCTTATTAATTTAGAGAATAGACAGGGGAAACGCCAAACCCGTGGCAAAATGTTCATGGAAAACTACAACCTTATTTTGTTTTACGGTGCATTTTTTTCGCGAATACAGGCCCAGGTGCAGTGCATAATAAACTTTCAACCTGTTTAAATACATATCGAGTTGGTAGATAGATAGATAGGTAACTCTTTACTGTTCACTAAAATCATCGTATTATAAAAAATATTTCATTGTATCGTTTACTTACAGTTTTTCAGTCCACTTTCACCTGAACATAGCATTTAAACATGAAACCGTTTATTTTCAGATAAGCTAGAGAGTCCCAAGAACTGCACGAGCAGCGCGACGATTCAGCGGGTGTCATATGACGCGCTCGCCCTCACCCTACTGGTGGTCCTCAGTTTCACTCAAAAGACTATAGTGAAGTTTGTCATATGAATGAACTTGGGAATAATATGCGTAAGCGTTACCTAAAATGCCTCGTAAGTAATTGTTTTCAATATTTCTGATCTTACCCCATCGCTTCTATTCTTATTGGTTTGAGGTCAGTACATAATACAACGGGGACGGGCAAGGAAAGGCACAGGATTTCAATAAAAATAATACGAGTATGCGGTTAGGCTGTGGCTTCACTAGACAGCGATATGCGATGCGACGGGAAGAGCGAAACAAACGTATGAAACGCTTATGAAAAGCGATATTTGGCGACAGGTGTAGAAGTGTAGAAATGTATCGTAGCAAAAAAAAAAGATGTAGCCTGTACAATTGTACATGTTCCACTAGCTGGGCAAAGGCCTTCTCTCAGAGAAAGAGTTCGAGCCGCGTGCTCAGTGCAGCTTGGCGACATAGACAAGCGTTAGCGCACAGACAAACGAGACAAACAAAATCGTGCGGCGTGTCCAGTGATGGCAAGAGTGAACTTTGTTTACAAGGTAGCAACGTTCAAATTTCTCGCAATCCCCGACCCGGCGACCGCTTACGCTTGCGTGATAGAGTTTATTTTGCTATAATATCACCGTATAATCAAGGTATAATGCCTCATCATCATCATCAGCCCACCTCTGCCCACTGTTGGGTATAGGCCTTTTTCTCCTCGCGCCACTTCTCACGGTTCCTAGCCATCCGCATCCATGGACCCCCCGCTGCAATGACGAACGATGTAGTCCGACCATCGGGCTGCTGGTCTTCCCATTGATCACCGACCAATGGGCTAAAACGTTTTAGCTGGTCTACCGGCTAAAACGAAGCCGATTACCATTGGCGAAAATCGAAGTTCGATTTATGAAAAATTAACTGGGTGGCAGTAAAATGAACAGGGTGGCAGTACATTTTTCAAAAATCGAACTTCGATTTTCGCCAATGGTAATCGGCTTCGTTTTAGCCGGTAGACCCCCAGTTCTCGACCTCCACTCTGTATGATAATACCTCATACGCTATGCATTATTTTTATTGAAATGCCGTACTATGCCCGGCATGACCCGGTTGTTATGTGGATATACCTTCATATAATTTTTGCGAGTGTCATATGCAACACTCACAAGACTATAGGGTAGTGAAGTTTGCCATTATGATAATGAATATGCGTAATCGGTACCACAAATGTCGTGTAATTATTTCCAATGTTTCTGATCTTACTCATTGCTTCTATTCTATTATTAGTAAGTTAGTAGAGTTGAGTTTAATAGGTTGAGTTGTAGAGTTTGAACAAACAATAGGTACATGAGATAAAACTGTTAACTAATTTTTATATTTAAGACTTCTATCATTGTTATTGTAAAATTTTAGTTTTAAGCCACCTCATGTGTTTTAAATTGCGCTGACATTGATGTTTAAAATTTTATTAAGAATTGTAATTTTTAACTTAAAATTGCAAAAATTGCGTTCCACTCTTTATTGTAAGTAAAAACTGTAAAATTATCCATTAATGTTATGGTCTATTTTAATGGGAGTGATGCCTCCACCAACATATCACTTGTTAATAATAAATTATAGTATTAAATGTAGATGTAATTTTGTCTTAGCGAATAAGTCTCTACATATCTTTCGAAAGTAGGGGAGGTAAATAAAAAAGTACATTCTGCCAGGAACGTTGAAGAAGTAATGAAGGGAAATACGGTAGAAAAAATAAGTGCCATCGGTTTATTTCTAAAAGACAAACCCAGTGCCCTTGATAATTTTAATTTTAATCCGAAATTGTACGAAAACGTAGAAAGGCTTTCCCTTTTTTATAATTTTTTTATTGATCCACTAAAAAACAAAACAACCAAAGATAAATGCAAAACAAAAATAACGCAAACAGACGCAACATAAAATTAATCTATTAACGTCACATTGATAAAGAACCTGATAAATCACACAAAATCAAAGAGATTAAATTACTAGTGGGCCCTTTGATTTTACCGAGTTGTAAAAAACACGTATAAAATTCCAATGATTGTAATTAAAGCTTTGTAAAGTGCGAGGTTCAGAAAAGCTGGTTATAATGGAGATTACTAAGTAAAAGATTAATAAAAAAATATATTAGCTTTAACTCGCCTCTATTGCAACACATATCACGCAAGGCATAGAAACGTAAAGTTCATTCTAGTTATAAGGGAAGTAAGAAATAACTAAGCTAGATCATTTCACAATTCTGTAGTGGACCAATATTAGAAAGTTGTACATGTTATAATGGTCATGGATATCTGGATACCTAACAAACGAATATTATAAACATAAACAATGAAAGTAAGAGATAATAAAGAACGATGTTTTGGGGATTTAGTGGCATCCTAACGTGATCCTTACAGAACATGACAAACATATTAAATAGAAGTCATATTAAAAGGTCTGCCAGTCAAATAGCGAAAGAATAAGATATTTAACAGAATTGAGCATAAAAGACTTAAGTGCATATTGTAGCATTGAATGTGTAGAGGGTTAACTTTAAATAGTTGATAAAAGTTATGAATGATTCAATCTAGATAAAGAACCTAGTAAAAACCAGTTCAGCTTTCAAATATTGGTGTTATAGGAAAATTTACGATTTGTGATTTAAGATAAAAATATTTTAGTGCAGAAGGGGATGCGATATTTCCCTGAAATGGTCCTTAAATAAAAGTAGGTGATGATTCAGTCAAGTCAAGTTAATTTAGTTTTTTATGTTTCTTAGGATATTCTAAGGTCGTAATAGTAACAAGCGAGAATATCGTATCTGCCGCCTGTGTTTGCCGGTACTATACAAATGAATGGGGGACTATCCTTTCTTTGATTTGAATAATTTTACTATTGTAAATATTATATTATGGATGTTAGATACATTACACAATGTAGGTACTCGTTGTTGTCTGTTGTATTAGTTGACGTAAAAATACACCATGCAATTTGGTGGATCTCGATCTTAACGGGGCTTGTCTTGAATTTGGAACGTAAGCCACTTAAATGCATGTTGTATACTATTACGTATATTGTTTTCTTTACATTTACAATGTAATTTATAAAAAGCTTTATTTCTGAAACAGGTCAACTTCAATTGTGATTTCCAACAACTTTTTTCTACGGCTTTGGTGAAATCGCAATTTTACTGTTCCATACAAAAAATATTGTAAAAAACATTTTTTTTTGCTAAATTTGCGGCGTGGAGTAACAAATTGGAGCAGGAAAACTGGGAGATGGAAGAAAGTGGAGGAGCGCGTAAGCGCGCCACGCAGGCAGCGCTGAAATGGTAGGTACAAATGCGAACTTTTAAAGAACAAGAAACGTTCAATAAATAAAAAAGTGTCGAGCTATTCGAAAAGTCGTATAACAAAAGTTGTCAGAAATCGCATTTAGAAGTTGACGTGTTTCAAGAAAAAGCTATTAAAGCTATTTAAAAATTACCCTGTATATTTGATTAATTCGGGTGCCTATATGTGCCGTATATTTTCTATTTTAGAAAATTGTTGTGGTTGACTATATATTAAACAATTGGATGTGATTTCAGTGTTAGGTCTGTCTGCTTTATTTTAGTATTGTTTAAATATTATATTATGTGTTGTTTAGAAAAAAATGTGTACACCAATGATTGTTTCGCGTTTCTATGTATTAATATAAAAAAGACTATTTGCTGATGTTAGAAAATGTAACATAGTATCAGTAATGATGTCTAGGTCACGTTGGGTGTTTGAAGGACTACGCTTATTTTAAACCTGCGTAAAAACCTATAATATAATATAGTGCCTCTTGTTCACTTTTATATATATTGGATATAACACTATGATAGGTAAATACTAGTAGTGGTAGTAAAGCGTTTATTCGTGACTTAACTGCACTGTTTAATTTAGTTTATTTATTACTTAATTGCTTAATGAAGTGATATTTAAGAACTGGCCAACGAATGACGAGTAGTGCCAAAATAGGGGTGGTAACTTAAAAGTCATCATAAAAATTGGAAGAAGTATATATTTTTTGCAATTTCTGATAGATATTAATTCTTCTTTTATCGAAGTTTCAAAAGTTTAGTTGCTTTTAGGTGTTTATTACTTAAATGTTCTATCGTCTTATGAAATCGATTCGATGTACCTAATACTTGGTGGAACTTTTCTATAAACAAGGTACATTCATTGTAATATTTTAAAAAGTTTATTTCTAAAATACTTAATACAATTATGCCGTCTAGACAATAAATTGTAATTATTTCTCAATAAACATGAATATATATAATATTTCTTCAATTTCTGCTTTAAGACCAATTTATTGTACCTACGTAATTATAAAAATATGTATGTGTATTTATAATTATTATTAAAAAGTAAAACATTTACAGTACAAGGGTTTCTTTATGTTACCGGCTTACGTGTAATGATATCAAAATGAATATAAAAATATAAAATTAAAATAAAATGGCCTAAATTATAGCAAATTGTGGGAGCATAAAGTTGTGAGGCCTATGAAGATAATTCTCGCAAGGTTATTTTAAATTCAAGGTTATCTTTTTAGATTTAAAAGAAAAATAGTTAAAATGTTTCAAGTAATTATTATAATAACATAGTGCTATGATTGCATTATTGAATGTTTGCAAGATTTGTGTTTAATTATAAAAATAAATGCTTGTATATAAAATGTTTTGTTTTTTTTTACACTCAGATCTAAAAAAAAAAACAACATCCACATGTCTATTACCGGTAGTGGCATGTAGGTACACATTATCGGTGAAAGAATATAATATGGTAAGGAAACCCGTGTCTTAGTTGGCTCCGTTGACTAGCTAGGCCAAGCTAGTCATCGGAGCCAACTAAGTCAACTAAGCCGATTTATAGGTGCTTTGCAAGCCTCAACCGTCTACGTCCCAGTCATTGCAGTGTAATGTGCTTGAGAACGATCATTTACATACATAGGTAGATTGTACTTTATTTATAGCTTACATACAAGGTGTTAGTGATCGATCCGTTAATTTTTAAATTTAAAACGTGACCGCTGTGGCGGGAGATGAGTATTTTTTAAATCTTGTTTTCATTGACTTTTATTTAGACTTTTTTTTCTCGTGTGTTTTTCCGTTATTTTAATAGTTATTCTGCTATTCGGGGTGGAGAGAAATCCAACAAATCAAAAATCATAAAAATCGGTCCACCCGTTCTCGAGATATAAACTAAGTGGTGTAACTAAAACGACTTTGTTTTATATATTAAGAATATTTTGCGAATCGCATCGTGCTCGAAATGCTATACGGTGAAAGGTAAGCCGTCCAACCACGTCGTTACGTCTGTGTCGGCCTCATGCACCTTAGCGACGCCGCCTTGGATGGCGAACAGCGGGAAGTCGTCGGTGATGTGAGACTGAATTGACTTTTATAATGTTTTTGCAACTTAAATAAATGCATCTACACACACAAACATATTTTAAAATTTGAGCTAATATCAAAAACCAAAATGTTGACGTTATAAAGTAAAATTGATATTTGCAACTTTTTATTTTTATCTGGGGGCACGGAAGTGCCCCCGCCAGGTCGAGCGCGAAGCAAACACTGCCGCACCATCCTTTACTGGAACCATTTCGCCGCATTTTCAGGCCCCTATTTGAGAACCTCTGGATAAGACTAGAAGGCAGAAATTTTCGTCATCTAGTAAGCTATAATCACATACCTAAAATCCAAAATTTCAAGTCTGTAAGTCATTTAGTTCCGAAGTTAAGCGAAAGCAAAGTTTCGCATTTATGACACACACTCACTCACTCACTCATGATCATCATAATAGAACTAGTACTTCCCATAAACTCAGAGAGCTGAAATTTGGTACAGAGTTAGGGTTTAATGGCCACATAAAGGGAAAACTATAAAAACTAAGATAATCGAAGATCTGGAGTACCTGGTGACCCTGATTAGAAAACACAAGAGCCCTAATAGAACTAGTACTTCCCATAAACTCAGAGAGCTGAAATTTGGTACAGAGTTAGCGTTTAATGGCCACATAAAGGGAAAACTATAAAAACTAGGATAATCGAAGATCTGGAGTACCTGGTGACCCTGATTAGAAAACACAAGAGCACTAATAGAACTAGTACTTCCCATAAACTCAGAGAGCTGAAATTTGGTACAGAGTTAGGGTTTAATGGCCACATAAAGGGAAAACTATAAAAACTAGGATAATCGAAGATCTGGAGTACCTGGTGACCCTGATTAGAAAACACAAGAGCCCTAATAGAACTAGTACTTCCCATAAACTCAGAGAGCTGAAATTTGGTACAGAGTTAGGGTTTAATGGCCACATAAAGGGAAAACTATAAAAACTAGGATAATCGAAGATCTGGAGTACCTGGTGACCCTGATTAGAAAACACAAGAGCCCAACCAAACTATTGTAGATCGACATATACCGCCCTTACAAAAAATATTCAACTTGGTGGGCCGCTTCATTTGATGTCAAAAATCGAAGGTCTGAAGTATCTGATGAAGAACCCTCAGCTGGTCTCAGCTGTATAAGAGATAATGGTAATAATGCCCCCTTCTACTATTGTTACATAAAAATATCGACTGTCATTGCAGAAATCTAGCGTAGTGGGACACATCTTCTAATTTAATCTAGCCTATAGCGTCCTACTGCTGGGCGAATGCCTCCCCTTCTGCTTTTAATACGCATATAAATAAAATTAAAGGAAATCTCTGGATAAGACTAGACTGGCTTTTATACTTATACTTACAATTTAACAAGAAGAAATAGTCTAACGATTAACTTTATTCTACTCGAACATTACACAAATTAAAAAACTGTTTCCAATAAGAAAATCTGATGAAATAAATCAATATGCCCACGTTTCTACAAAAAGAAGTGAAATCCCACCAAAAACATTCTGTAAAAAACTAGCCAGGTCTCGATGGAGCTGCTTGTTTATCTCTAAAAAGTAATGAAGACAAAGTCGTGCCAAGTCTATGGTTCCTTACTGCAATTTCTTTAGTATTACAGTTAATGTTGTGTGACTTGGCCGTTGAAGGGTATACAAGGGTACAAAACCAGGTGCTCCGTGACACCATTGCACCAATCTGACGCCAGAACCGCTTGTGTGCCCTTCAACGGCCAAGTCACACAACATTAACTGTAATACTAAAGAAATTGCAGTAAGGAACCATAGACTTGGCACGACTTTGTCTAGATTTCATAACTTTTTAGAGATAAACAAGCAGCTCCATCGAGACCTGGCTAGTTTTTTACAGAATGTTTTTGGTGGGATAGAATTGACATCCTGTTAACCAGTAGGTTACACGCTGGAAAAAGACTTAGGATGTTTTGTAACGGATTGTATAATACTTAACCTTTCATTCTAATCCTACTTGATGTAAAATCTGAAGTTTGTATCAATATAGCACTGAACCAAAATTAAATGCTTTCAATTTGATTGCAAACAAGAAAATAAGTGTTGAAGGGTTTTCAGATTGAATGTACGTATAAGATAACGACGCGCACTGTCGAGGCAATGAGATTAATAGATAATTGTTAATTAAATGGAAATATTCGGCATTGAAAATTTTAGAGATCATAATCTTTATACACGTGAATGTCTGGCTGTTTTAGCTCGTTCCAATCCATTAAACCTTTCTCCAGGATCTCTTATCCTCACTCCCTTTGAAGACCGAGGAGGATGACCCGATGACGTGATGGGGAAAAGGCCTATACCCAGCAGTGTGGGCTGAAAAAATAGTTATTTTTTATGCAAGAATGCAAAATTATTGTTTGCGGCGAGTGCTTGTATTGAATACCGAGCTAGCGAAGGTTTCTAAAATTGAGCCACGAGCGTAGCGAGTGGTTCAAAAAAGAAACCTGAGCGTAGCGAGGTATTCAGAAGCTCGAGACGCAAATAATATTGCATTCGTGCGAAACACAAAACTTTTCATCTCACAGAAGCGAGGAAATGATTTTGTCAGCCATGCGTGACAAACAATAGACACAGGTAGGTAGGTTCCTACATAGAGGTTAGTGAAATGAGTTTCCTTCTTCTTTGCTTCATCACAAAGGAGTATGTGGCGTTGCCTAGCAACGGGTTGTTGATTACAAATCGTGTCTTCTTGAAGTGTCATAAAATCAACAACCCGTTGCTAGGCAATGCTACAAGTTGAAGGAGTTCTTTATATTTTTTTTATTAGGGCGTCGAGTTCAAATTTTGAAGCGCACAAAAATACAAAGTGGTTTAAAAAAGGATCTTCTACGATCGCATGTTTAAAGTAACAGCGTACTTTCCGAGCATGGGAGATGAAAAAAAACTTTTTCATCTCCCACGCTCGGAAAGTTTGCTGTTACTAGTAACTTACGATCGTGTAAAGGCCGGATTTAAACTATCTGCATTATTGTGCGCTTCGAAATTTGAACGCGACGCCGGGACAGTCTTTCCCGCGCCCTATGTGTTGAAAAAGAAAAAAACACTGGCCGTTTAAGTAGATGCCAGATCCCGACGGAAAATAAAACGGACCATTCCATTTTGCCCCACCAGAGATGCCCCACTGGTGGGGCAAAATGGAATGGTCCAATAAAACCTCATTCATAGTTCGTTTACACGCGTACTTCAGCGAAAGTGATTGTTCGTGCCCATTCTCTATACAAAACTGTGAATGTAAATGGGGCATAAGCATCTTTTAAAAAGGTAAAGTCACGGAATAGAACATTCAGAAACGCGGTTTCTTCTTATAGTCTTTTCAATATTTTGTACACATATTTATTTTATAATACCAGTAAATAAAAAAATGCTTCGCTTCTGTTTTATCAAATAGATAATTATGTTTTGCTTTGTTAAATACATTTTTTCAAACGATATTACTAATTTCATTTTTTATCTCCTAGAAATTTTTAATTTATATGGTAAAAGTTCAGAATGCACCCGGAAAAAAAAACATTCTTTTATTTACATTATTTTTGTGTCTGGATAAATAAACTTCAGGAAATTATTAATAAAACGAATGGTTTTAATACCAACGAAGCTCAAAACTTTAGTGCGGCAGCAGTAACTACAGTAAAATATGCTTTTAAAAGGAACTTATTTGACTCACCTGTTTTGCCTGTAAGTAGTTGTCTATAGAGTTTTTCCCGCTTGGCTAACAAAATCATTTCCTCGCTTCTGTGAGATGAAAAGTTTTGTGTTTCGCACGAATGCAATATTATTTGCGTCTCGTGCTTCTGAATACCTCGCTACGCTCAGGTTTCTTTTTTTGAACCACTCGCTACGCTCGTGGCTCAATTTTAGAAACCTTCGCTAGCTCGGTTTTCAATACAAGCACTCGCCGCAAACAATAATTTTGCATTCTTGCATAACAAATAACTATTTAGGTTGTTTGTAATGATGAGAAAACAAAGTCAAGATTTTTAGGATCTTTTAAAAAAAGCATAAGTCGTAAAAATTTTTGAGTTTAAAATAATAAATAAGCAAAACCGAACGCAAGTGTTAGTGTCCAAGTAAATAATAATAAATCAAAGGAGTGAACTATTTAGATTTTTAACAGTTTTCTAATCAGATACGCCTTGTATCAATAGCAATGACCCTATATAAGGCTACTGATACAGAATATTACCTAAAACAGAATTTTCTGTTTGAAAGGTAAGAACTTTGTGTTTGGTTCAATTTAATTCACCTTTCCATTAATTAAAACAGCGTGTTACAAAAAGTCCTGTAAAACTGAAGAGTGTCGTTATACTCATAAATAAAAGCTACTTGCCGATGGTCCCACAGTAAAAGTGGCTTGTATCCATGAGTAAAGCGACCCCTTCGTTATGAAAGGACCTTTCCGTTACACCCTGTATAAAGATACCAGGTGAATATTTTGTTTCGTTTAAAACAGTTATTAGTAAATGTACTTATTGGTTATTTTAGAAAGGGAACAAGTCAGGTTTTACGTCAGGCTGCAAAAAATCATAATTTATTATTAATCATATGATTATTTAGTTTTTTCGTCTCATAATAAAATTGGGTCCGTGACTTGTTCCACTTCTAAAATAACCGATTCAAATTAGAACATGAGTCGGTACTAACTTACAAAGTGTTTTTATTTATTTTATTTTTATAAATGAGCTAAGTGGATGTGACTTAAGTTACATTATAATTTCGTAAAAAAGTTAAATACTTGTTTTATTTTTCACGTTTTTTTTTAAATTTTACTATTTCAGCTTCACTAAAACTTCAAAATGAAGGTCATCGCTATTGTGTTCGCGGCTATAATCGCCATTGGCGTGGCCAATCCCCAGCCTGCCAAATTTGGTAAGTTTTATTTTCTCATATTTGGTCATGATACGACCAAAAACGAGAATGTTTTTACTTAGCACAGCTGGCGAAGATTGCTTCATTTCATTTTCATTTTGTGCACACTTTCATAGCATCTCTATGTTCTTTGATCTCTCTATTTCATAATATGGCAGTAGGTATCTAGGGAAAAAGAAACACAGCTCAATTAGAAAATATGCGACCGCATTGCCTCGATATCTGGTCAAGGGTGACAATTTTCAATATCTTTAAAGAAACGCTTCATCATCACCATCATCATCATCATCATCAGCCTAACTCTACCCACTGTTGGGTATAGGCCTTTTTCCCTCGCGGCACCTCTCACGGTCTCTTGCCATCCGCATCCATGGACCCTCCGCCGCAATGACGATATCGTCCGACCATCGGGCTGCTGGTCTTCCTCTGATCGCCGCTGAAAGAAACTTATCATTTTTAAACGACCTGCTCTTTAACCCAGATGTCCAATATCGAATATCAGGTACCCTGTATATGTAAATTTTTTGATAGTCCCGTCTTCAAACTAGAGTCTCATGACGTTTCCTGACCTGGTTACCTAATCCAGCTTTCACAATAAACTTTTCTCAAAGGCCTGGCACCCCAAGTCATCAACGAGATTCCCCTCGTGCCTTCCACCTTCGCGGAGGATGCCACCAGGAACGTGATCGCCGACCTGGTCTCCAGCCTTGTCCAGCGCCTGAGCCAGATCCTGCAGGACCTTGGACTCGACCCCCTGAACATCAGCGGAGGCAGCTTCGCCTACGCTCTACCTGTGCCTTCGTGAGTAGTCTGCTTCTTCTTCAATGTTAGAGAAGGTACCAAAAATGGGGGGTTATTTGCCACCAAAGATCAGTTGTTCCAAGTTTTTTTAGATGTCGGAGTTTTGTTGCTTGTAATTTTTTGTCAAGGAATTTCCCTTAATATGACAAGACAATAAGCCGTTTTCAGTACAAATTCTCAAAAGCATTTTATAGATGGCACTTACAACAGGCTTGGCCACTCGTCGCTTAGCAAAGACAAATTTTGACAGCCGTATTCCGGTTCTTCTATGGCCACGCCTGTAAACGCCATCTATGAACTGCTTTGAATTTGTTCTTTGAAAACGACTCTATCTGTAACACCATAGGACAATATGATTTAAATGTATAGAGTACGTGAATGTGTGAGATGTATGAACAAGATATGTGAAACTACGTCTCAGCCGCTATAATGTCTGGTGTCTGGGATAAGTAATCAGTTTTTAGGTGGAATTTGACCATCTCTTGGCTTAGCCGCACTTTTTTTTCACCTTTGGAAATGAGCAGTGCTGCTAAAAATCTCAAAAGTTTTAGGCTCAGTCGTTTTCGAAGGGAGAAATATACGAAAAGGGAAGCATAGTCTTAACGATTCACTGTCATCAACAGCCTCTTCGGAGTCAGCATCACTGGCCGCGACCTGTCCCTCTCCGGTGTCAGCAATATCGTCATCAACCAGCTCAGCTACGGTCTGTTGTCCCAGCGCCTGACCTTCGACATCTCTCTGCCCGAGGTCGTTGTTGACGTCGGTGAGTATCTACTACAATGCTTACGGGAATCGCACCGCCAAATGTGCGGCGGGATGTAGCAACTGCGGTCGAACGGGACAAACAATTCCACGACGGACGGCACCCGCTTCATTATCACACTCCGATTCAAGACCGATTTGCCAGCAATAATCCACTCCAGTATGCAACGTCACAAGAAGCTCACCTTCAAACATGGAAAGTGCAACTGACGGAGCAGGACGAACTTATTGCAACAGCAGAGCATCGAGGGTCGTCCGAGAAATGGTCGGTGTGGAAGGACCTCAACCGGCTCAGAGCTGGTGTAGCACCGACACGGAACAACCTGAAAATATGGGGATTTCTGCCACCAGATGCCAGCGGCCAGACCCAAAGCACCCAACACCTCTACAGTGCCAAGACTCTCATTCGAGTCGATTACATTTTACATAAAATATTGTGTTATCTTTCAGGTGACTCCGAACTTGCTGTTCTTGTCCTGAGCCGTGATTTGATCGCCCAGTACAGCGGAAGGTAAATTCTGAATAATTATCATCTTTATAATTATTTATCTAATATTTTCTGGTAATTAGCAATCCCACCAAAAACATTCTGTAATAAACTAGCCAGGTATAGATGGAACTGCTTGTTTATCTCTAAAAAGTAATGAAATCTAGACAAAGTCGTGCCAGGTTCCTTACTGCGATTTCTTTATTATTATAGTTAATGTTGTGAGACTTGGCCGTTGAAGGGTACACAAGCGATTCTGGCGACAGATTGGTGCAATGGTGTCATGAAGCATCTGATTTTATACCCTTGTCTAGATTTCATTACTTTTTAGAGATAAACAAGCAGCTCTATCGAGACCGGGCCTAATTCTCGGGCATCTCGCGTTCGACACATCTCGAAAAAAAATCTCATGTCATGGGGCAAATTCTAGGTGATCTCAGAAAACAAAATCAAACGAGCTACTCAAGCTCGTTTGATTTTGTTTTATGAGGTCACCTACTTGAGCTCGAGCTTGAACTGACGACAATTAATGATTTCATCAGGGTCTCCATACAAGACGCTGGCATCTCCGGCAGCGCCCGCGTCAGCATTGGCATCATCACCGGAATCACTGTCAGGGAGCTGGACATCAACTTCCGCCTCGGTGGACTTGATGTGAGTACTTCCTAGAGGATAGTTCTTGGTTCCTTACAGCCCGACAAGGATCCTGAAAAGTAAGATGTAGGCAGAGCTACCACGAGTGCGAAAAAGCTGTGCCGGATGTCTGCCGGACGTCTGTCATTGTATCCTAATACTATAGTAGTAAGGTTGTTTATCCAACTTATCACTTTCAGTGACAGTGACAGTAAGCACTCGTGGTAGCTGCTCTGTAAAGAAAATTATTCTTTTTGTCGACCCGATTTTCTTGAAACTTTGTCTTCGTATATTAAATCTAAAATAATGAAACACGTGTTTGTGGTTTCATAATTATTCTTTAAAAAGTGTAATTAATCAAAATTCGAAAACATTTTATTAGCTTTCATTATATTGTAGTATTTTATCACCAATTTTCTATGACGCATCGTTTTAGAGATGTAAGAAAAAAAACCGGGACCTTCTTTGTGCCTACTAGTCCAAACAAAGATCCAAAATCAAACTTTCTGCTTTAGACCTTTCCATCCACGATCATTACTTTACTCGACTTCTACTTATTGAACGAGCGAGCGAAGCGATACAAGTTCTCAGAGTCTACTGAAACAATCCGGCGCATGTTTGTTTTGTTTGTTTACACATCACGAGTTCACAGTTCGGGGCCAACTTCTAGTAAAAAAAAAAACTCATCACCCTTATCACGTTCCTTTATCTCCAGGCCAAAATCAACAAGTGCAGTATATTGGGCGAGGACCTGACCAGCCGCCTTGACAACTTCCTCAATGTGGACCTCTTCAACGCAATCAAGGAACACGAGGTATGAACCTTCACTTACCTGGGGTCGGGAAAGCCGACTTAAGGGGACCAATATCATCATCATCATCATCATCATCATCATCATCATCAGCCCACCTCTGCCCACTGTTAGGTATAGACCTTTTTCCTGATATGTCAGGATAAGCTGATAAGTTTGAGCCTATTTTTTGTAATTTATAGTTATTTGTATGAAAATGAAAAAGGTCTTTATTTAAAAATAGTGAAGTAACATATTGAAGATACATTGGTGGTATCGGGGTTAAGAATGACTGACTAACGTTTGAACGTTTGTGTCGGAGCCCGACGTCATCGGCTCGTCAAACCGGTTGCTCGGCCGCGCCACCTATCGGGCGACCGCCGAACTAGCCTCACCACACTTCACCTTCGACTTACTGATGTGTCGACACCTATTTTCTAATTTGATATAATATAATTAATTTAAACCAATACAGTCCACTCGCATCATTACTACAAACCCAGGAGCTAATACAGTTTGGCTATCGAATTCATTGGGAGGCCTTCTTCAGGATCCCGAATTCATATAGGAGGGACTAAGCTCGAATTCATATAGGAGGGACGAAGCTCGAATTCATATAGGAGGGACGAAGCTCGCGTCAAGTGTATGTGTCAAAACACTAAGAATACGCATTTTTCTTCTGAAATTAGTATTAATTTTGTGACATTCATAAAATGAGGTTTAAAGCGCCGTGCATAGTGAATAGCCCGCGCGCAAAGAAAAACGCACATAATCGATTCTTGTATCAAATACATTAAACAAATTGAAAATGTTCACATATCAAACCAGCCAGTTTCGTGTTGACATTCATAAACGTTTTGAAGATATTTTTGCCTTTTTTTTCAGCGACAATCTGTTATGGATATCAACATGAAACTATGCCTTAAGAACTCTTTGGTTGAATCGTAGTATTTTTTTTTTTAAATCCTGGTTCAAATTAAACATTTTGACCGTACATTTTATATCATAATTTCAGTTTATTCGGCCATAAACCACTGGACAGACCAGGGTCAATTATGTAGAGTCAACTTTTCAGCGGCGTTCTTCACGATGTATTTTTTAAAACTTTTTTTTTATTCTACAGGAGGCCTTCAGCGAGCTGATCACCATCATCGCCTACAGAATCATTGACCAGATCTTGTAAACTGAAGAATTTAAAGGGTACCAGACTTCAAATTAGTAGTAATGTTAATTTATGAATAGTAATGTTTATATTTTGTCACCAACAAAGTTTCAAATCAAATAAAAAGTATCGTATTAAAATTTAGTTTATTTATCTTATTCCAAATACCTATACTTAGTTGGCAGAGCAAACGAAGTGAGCGAGTGTTTCCATTTCAGCTTGGGCAAAAATGCTTTCGTGTGTCCGGCGGATGTCTGTCCTCGTCTACAGGGGCCTTAGCCTGTAACGCAATGGTGCCAAATTGGGCTCCAGGGCCCTTAGCCTGTACAATGGAGGGTCAATGGCGTCCCGGCAGAAAGACAAAACCGGGCTCTCCTCGTTTTTCTCCTACAACCAGAGAACTAATCCTCTAGAATTAGAATCAAAATATTCTTTGTTGTTGTTGTTGCTGTCCTATGGTACCCCAGAGGTACAAAGGGCCTTTACAAGATCACGCCACGCCTTCCTGTCCTCAGCAACGCTTCTGGTTTCGCTCCAGCTCAGCCCAACGGCTCGCAGCTCGCCTTCAACTGTACGCTGCCATGTGTGAACGGGGCGTCCACGTTTTCTCCTGCCCCCTCGCGGCTGCCAGTCGAAAGCAAAGTTTGCACTGTTGCTCTGACCCCTTCGGATTGTGTGCCCGATCCATCTCCATTTTCGCAAGGAGACGGAACGTACGCCGGAAGGCAAAATGTGGAGAACTAATGAAACATTTTTACACCCACCTGTGTTGTACCCACATTCAACAAATAAATTATTTTGATTTTGATTTTGATTTTGATTTCTTGCCCTATGGGGGATTGGTGGCACTTCACCCATAGCTCTTCATTTCGGATGGTGTTCGGCCAGTATATGCGGAGGATCGACCTTAAGGACTTATTGACGAACACTTGCAGTTGGTTCGTCAGACCCTTTGTCACTCTCCACGTCTCACAGCCAAACAAGAGAACCGATTTGACGATCGACTCGAAGAGGGAGATCTTGATGCGTCGGGTGAGCACGTTGGACTTCCAGACAGGTTTCAGTTGGGCGAAAGCGGCTTTGGCTTTATTTATCCTGGCAGCGATGTCGTCATCCGTACCGCCCTGAGATGTGATGGTGCTGCCGAAATATTCTTTGCTGTACTACAAAAACATTAAAAGGACAGACAGCGTTAGCAAATCGTAATTATTATTGAAGTCGTCACCTGACAGCCCATTTTGGCACCATTGTGTTACAGGCTAAGGGCCCTGGTTGACGGCTTCAATCTCTCGGGATTCGGCTCAAACTTAAAATGAACGAACATAAATAATTCCTACTTTAAAATTTGTAAAAAGTCCATATATTTTTTAAAAATAATTTGTCTAGTACCCATTCAAGTATTGTGCTGAAGAAAGTGATAGCCCAATTTAAGGAAATGTCACCCGTAACCTTCAGACAGAGTTAGTCAAGGCTGTAGTACGTGGGTAGGCAAGTATAATTCCGTTTTGATGAATAATAATGTTTAATAAACAATAACTATTTTTTTATCATCTTATCGTCAGATATAACGCAAATTGGTAGATAAGTCACAGATTCAAATAGATAAGTATGTTCAGTCCATATTTATTAAAACTGACAAAATACTGACTGTTTGTTTCAATGAGAAAAGATGATTGATAAGATTTATAATGATAACGTTAGATTAAGATTTTAATCATAATGTAAGTGGGTAAGACTGCACACTTGTAAAGATTGGCGTGCTGTCCACTGTTCCTCTCGATGTAAAAAAAAAAACCGGCCTAGTTCGAGTCGGACTCGCGCACAAAGGGTTGCGTAAAAACCATTATTTTAACGTTTAGGGTTTTTATGCCTCAGACGCTCGTATTTCCTCACGATGTGCCTTTACCATTAGCGAGTGGTATTTCTACTTCAAATTCACAAAATTAAGTAACTTTAACTTCGATGCAAATAAATCGAGAAAAAAAACTGGAAATCATCTGACAATGATGCGATACTATATGTATTATCTCGATTATAATGTTAAACTACCGAATCGATTTAATTTATGCATCTGCTCTGTGACCTTGAAAGAGGTTGGCCACAATGACGATATTATTATTATAGTATTGAAATCATACGTTTTTACAGTAAGCACACAAGTGGTTCCCGAACAGACACAAAATAGTAATAGACAAGTGGAATAAATTCAAAAAAATATGTTTTTCAACTTTTACATTCGTAAGCACTGCAAATTTTGTACCATTTTATAAACCGCGTCGCGAACGACGTCTCTCCTTCGAGTGAGAACCGAAACTAGTAGACGATACCGCCGCCATCAATAAAAGAAGTGAAACCATAATAAAATAAAAATAAAAATGTTGATACGTTTAGTTTCAGAACTTCGAGGAGGTACCTAATCCCAAACGTAAGCTGCTACATTTATATCGTTATAATAGTGTAAAGTGACCACAGAAAAAAATACCTGTGAAAGTGATAAGTGAAAGTTGTGGAAAATTTCCCAGCAGTAGGAAACTACGTAGCCAGAAAATACATTTTATCTGGTTCCATGCGATACAGACCTAGCCTAGTGCAAGGATCCCTGAAAACTTTGTTATTTTCAGGATAATGCCTATTTACAGATTTTTACTTTCTGTCAATTAAACTCTTTTAGTGCAATACATTAAAAAAATACTTTACTATGCTTTTTACTTAATTAAGACAAAAACAATACAACGACTGTCATGAATAGTCATGATGCAATATTTGGTAGGTATAATATTTATTATGACCATAAATAATTTTATCCTTTTAATTTTCATTCAATCAAATTGTTATTATCTCTATTATATTGATATGATTAAAATAGTGACTTTGCGACGTCACTTACTACCAATGTGTTATCGCAGTACCTATTGGCAATGACCCAAAAAAATTGGAGTAGGTAGGTACTTCAATTGTGAAATCTACAGCGAACGAAGGGGGTTGGTCGGGTATCCTGTCACAAATAAATTTATACATATGTACTTTTGCCCATTCTCATTCCAATATACAGGGTGGATTTATGAGACGGGACAGCAAGGAAAACGTTCCTAGGAAACCCCATCCATAACTTTTTGAGATATTACGAACTGCATCACAGATTTTGGAAAAATGTTCAGCCAGCGAAACAAATCTAGTCATTTCTAGCCACCGAACTAAATCCCATAGAATCCGCATTACGTATAAAATCACGATAAAAACTTGTCCCCACAGACTGTTCCCAACATCGAACAAATGGATATCAAAGCGGAAACTCCATGATTGAAATTCGAGCGATGCGCCGACGAATATACCTGGTCTACTGAAACAATGTTTGGAAACGATATGCAGGATATTAATTGAAAGCTGCTTATGAACTCAATCACGAACCATCTATTTTAAGGCCGGGAATACACGTCGACTTTGGTCTCATCCGATAGTATGATTGGACGAATTGGATTGGAGGAAGGCGTCCGCGCCATATATATTTGTGTGTAGGTACATTCAATACAGGTCCGATTCACATCGGATCCGATGTTCATACAAATGACTATCAGATCTATCAGAATGACTATCAGAACAGACTATGAGATCAGACAATCGGATGATAAAATTGGACGTGCATTTCCCGGCCTAAACGAGCATGCTTCTCCGTTCTATAAATCGGACCGGTAAAACCATAACTAACTTTGGCCTTTGTATTTACGTAATAAGATGATTTAAACAGCGTCCAGTGGCACCTTCTCTCAAGCTCTACATGGGTTTAGAAACCCTCGATGCTGCCGTGACTAGATTTCGAGATTTGTGACTTTCCGCTGTGTACCCATGGATAAATTAGTGGTTACCATGGTAGTTAATTAAAATTCTTACAAATCATGTCAAAGGGCTGTGTCGGGCTGTAAAATCATCCGGTTACCTACCAATGGTTCGTAGGTACTTACCTATCTATAAATCTCACAAATATCAATTGAATCCAAAACTCAAGCTTTCTGTTTATTATGCTGTCCAGATAAACAATGGCAGATTAAAATAGTATTATCCTGAAGATAACGTACTTCAAATGTCACGCGTACAATTTGCCCCCAGCGAAATAAAGCAATCGAATTAGGCCTTATTGCAAAGCACTAAGAGTGATTGCCTTATTTTTTCGTATAAGTGGGCTGTCGATACCATAAGTATTAAGTATTTCGTAAACAGATGATCCGTTTGCATTAACCCCTTTATCAGATACAAGTGGACAGTAGTAATTCGCGATATTCAATTCTCACACATAACTGTTGAGTCTACCGGCCGTGACCACAGAAGACGTACCAGGAAAATCACCGCGATTCGATACAATTGAAGCCGAAATTATTTAATTATCCAACACTCAAATTAATTTTATTGGAAGGTGAAAAGGTGAATAATTCACGTGTTTCATTTATTTATCATCAGCTCATAATAATCCATTGTTTCACGTAAAGCCTCTCACGTGGCCATTCTCAATGCAGTAGTTAAACCCTATTTCACTGGCACGCCAGCGGTGGCTTGATATTCATCAGCCCCATGAAATTGTTATTTGTTATGCAAAGATGTAAAATTATTGTTTGCAGAGGGTGCTTGTATTGAGTACCGAGCTAGTGAATGTTTTTAAAATTGAGCCACGAGCGTAGCGAATGGTTCAAAAAAAGAAAACTGAGCGTAGCGAGGTATTCAAAAGCACGAGACGCAAATACTTTTTCGGTGCCGGCATCAAACGGAGACTGGTATTCCATTCCCTAGCACTTGTCTCTTTTTCTTGCCAGTTGGTAACCTCTGCCTTCTTATGACGTTTTTTTTCTGTATGTAAAGTTCTGGATATCTTAAAAGTTACTGTAAATATATTGTAGAGCCACATCTTTCTATCTTTTCAGCCCATGAATGTCGCCCACTATTTGGGCATACGCCTTTTCTTTACCACGCATTCACGCCAACCTCCCCTGTCCCGTGCCAGCTAGCCCAGCAGAGCCACATAACTTATATCATTGCATATTTTTAAATGTTTCAACATCGCGACTAATATAAACATGTTTTAATTTTCAGGTCCAAAATGAAACTAGCCTTGCTGATATTTGCTGTCATCGGGGTTACCTTGGCTGGGCCTGTGCAAAAGCAAAGCTTAGGGCGCGTATTGCTGGATCTTCAAAGCAAAGGTACTTAACTCGTGCAGTCGCGACCTTTTACGAGCTCTTGTCTCTACACCATTCTGCCTCATAAGTAAATAAGATGTAGCCTGTAATTGTACATGTCCCACCAGCTGGGCAAATGCCTCTTCTCTCAGAGAGAGAGTGCGGGCTTAATCACCACGCGGCTTCAATGCGGATTAGCAATTTTTGCGTTAGGGGTATAAATGCCTCAAACGCTCTGGTTTCCTCACGATGTTTTCCTTCACGGTTAGCGCATGGTATTGCTACAGCCTCTGCCTCTTAGATTTTTTGAACTTCTAGTCCGGTCAATGACTCCCGATTTCTCGTTCACTAACGGGCTGTTAATCGACCGTTAACGGTTGTCATTGCTTTTGTAATAGGTAACATTTTGACAGCTGACAGCTATAGAAGTCGATTAATAGCCCGTAGGTGTACCAGAAATCGGGGATAATGGGGTTTTTTCCAGGCATCAAAAATAGCCCGAATAACTGTCAAAATCAGTCTATTAATCTGTGGTTTCCATACAAACCACAGATTTAGTTGCGCGATAATTCGCGAATCGCTGTCAGATTTGACACTTGGAAAAATCCCTATTGTGCTAAAAAGTATTTGGCGCGTACTTTAAAAAAAAAAAATCACACCGAAATCTGTCTCCCTCACATACTAAACAAAACTAAGGCTACATAATACCGATAACATTTTACTAAATCAATTTCATCATATTATCGAAAAATATCTGGGCTTAACGCTCCGCACGTTGTAAGCTAGGATTAATTTTATCCAGATTGTAACAACGAAATCAAATTATCAAATGCTAGATTGTACCTGGTAGGTGGCAAATTGTGGAAGATAATCACAATATGAAATAGATCTACTATTAATAATAGTAGGTAGATCTATTGCAATATCACCTGATTTAGGTATCATGGATTTCCTCAGTTAGAAACATTCGTCAATAAATCTGAGGGACTAAGGGTGGTATTCTAGAACGCTACTTAAACTCAGTTCAAACTAGAACGCTACTTAAACTCTGTTTAAATACAGTTCAAACTAGAACGCTCTTTGAACACTGTTTAAACTCAGTTTAAGTATAGTTTAGTAGTGTCGACTGTCGATAAAACAGTGCATGTTTTGATTTGAATATCCCTCCCTTCATGTCAAAACATGCACCGTTTTATAGACAGTCTGAACTCTGTTTAAACTGAGTTTAAGTAGCGTTCTAGAATACCACCCTTAGACAGATATACACACAGCCAGAGACAGACGCATATCGGTCAATCTTATAACATAAACTTAAACCCTCTATTTCTGTATGTAATTATTTAAAACAATAAAAAATACTCATACATCCATACCGGTTCCAGATGCGAGCATCAGGAACACAGCTCTGGAGCAAGTGATCTTGGACCTTTTGGAGACCCTGAGAGGTGTGATGCTGACCGGCACCGACGATATCCCAGTGCTAGACCCTCTCCAGATCCAGCAGATAGCCCTCGATGGAGCTATCATTGATTTCCCTGGGTAAGGTCTATAATGCAACCTCACTGCATTGCCGAGTACTGGCCACTTTTCATTTTCCTCAAAAAAATAAAACGATTTTCTTTTGTTTTTTTTATGCCGCGCGCTTTTGAATATTTTGACAGATGCACTTTCTCGGACTATTATAAAATGTTTGCCCATTTATTCTAATTTGTTATTGGCTATTGTTATCGAGAGATGGCTCTCTGTATTTATTGATATCGGACCCACATTGTGTATCGTTATTAATCTATTCTGTGGATCATTTTCCAAGTAGTGGCCCAAAAAATCAGGGAATGTACACATTAGCCACCGATGAATATCAATTTTTTGCTTGGCAAGAAAGAGAGCAGAATATTTATGTAGAGAGCTGATGTACAATTTCCATTCGTGGACAGGCATCCCAAGAAGCTATATGACTCACTTTAATTTTCAACATTTTTTGTTCTGCATGCGTATTTTCGTAGTTTTATGGAAAGTCTCTAATATTATCTGGCAAAGACCTTCTCTAGCGTTGTACCTTCTCTAGCAGTTTTCTTTGAGGTATTTTTCCTGATACTTTTGAAAATGCATAGAGAATTGGCAAAGTACGCCACAGGGATTTTGCGATTTTCAGGTGTTCCAGAAATGCTTAAACTCACCAATACAAGCAACTTTTACTATGGGACCAAGTGTGAAATCTAGAAAAAAATATCAGTGCTCCATACATTGGATACGTATCGAATTTTAGTATGGAAGAGCAATTTTTTTTTTTCGAGATTTCGCGCTTGGTCTCGTAGTAAAAATTGCTTGTCTTGGTGAGTTAAGCAACCCATTTCAGTATTACACACATGACCTTTCAAAACACCCTTTATAGTCTCTGAACAGATCTGTGAACTTTTAGGTCACACATAGAACTCAGCGGCCTCACGGTGAGTCATCTCAGCACGTTTGAGATCGAGAACCTGAGCTTCTCCATGACGTCACTGCTGCAGCAGCGATACACTCTCACCTTTGACGGCAGCATACCTTCCATTGACATCAATACTAGTGAGTGAATGGAAGCATATCCCAAGTAACCGGAAAGCTAAGAATTATTGATTTTTAGTAAAATGCATGCACAATACATATATACATTTAGTAATATGAATGAAATAAAAGGAATTGCAGAAGAAAGGTATGCATATCTACTTCATGATGACAGAAATGCATGATATTAATTGTGATATTAATGGCCTAACCTGTATCGTGGGAACCATAAAAACGCTTATAAAAAAATGTTTTGTTTATGGTTGAAAAAAGCTGTGTGAGCTTCTGGCAGGATTGCACAATGCACATTATACGGACATGTATGGAAGCGTTGGTCATTATTATTTACTACATGGAATCTCTTTCTTATATTATTTCAGGCATATCGTGTACCTATAACGGTCATTTTAGTGCACTAAACGAACAAGCAGAAACAGATCCGTAGAGGTCCGAGTACGCTAAGATGGTGAAAACGCAGCTTTAGTAAAAACGTTAAATCAATATAAAAAGTAAAGATTTTTTTAGAAGCTTAAAAAAACCAATATATTTATAATGTTTCCGAGCACGGGTTAGTGCTTTATAAAACACAAAAAGTAATATAACATGTGTTTCATTTACCTTATAGTGGTAGGAACACGAGTATCAATCTGGTAACCGTATTTAGAGATATTTTGTTTTACAGATGACTACGACCTCAGTGTATCGGCGTTTGGTTTCAGCGTATTCGGAAAAGGAGAAGCAAGGTAAACGCCATGTAACATTAATTAGATCGAAATACTTTAAGGCGCCGTGCATAGTGAATTAGCCCGCGCGCAAAGAAAAATGCAGAAAATCGATTCCTGTATTAGATACACTAAACGAATGGAAAAAGTAAACATAATTTATCAATCACTAGACTTAGGTGAGAGCTATCTAACTCAGCCAGTTTTATGTTGATATCCATAACAGATTGCAAGATATTTTCGCTGAAAAAAAGCGCATCGCAGAAAATATCTTCGAAACGTTTAATCAACACAAAACTATTTCTAGTATTTGATAGTTAGGTACTGTAAACTTTTTCGATTCATTCAGTGTATTTGATACAGGAATCGATTTTGTACATTTTTGCACGCGGACTTTCACTATGCACGGAAGGCGCCGGGCATTTCATTTCATTTCCATTTTATTAATTCATTCACAATATAAAATAATTGCATAGTGAATTAGCCCGCGCGTAAAGAAAGTGTATTTGATACAGTTTAGTGTATTTGATACAGGAATAGATTTTGTCCATTTTTCTTTGCGCGTGGGCCATTCACTATGCACGGCGCCTTAAACATCACTGTGTTCAAAATCCCACTCGAGCAATAATGTCAGTCCCTCGATACATATTTTGTAGGACAATTTATTTCACAGATTTCCTCACGATGTTTTGTTTCTTTTCAGCATAAACTTAATCAGACCGAGGCTCTCCGGATCAGCGGTGGTCACGCTCAGACTGATCGGAGGTTTCGCATTGTCTGTGGAAACTGTTGACTTGAAGCTGGAGCTTGGTGCTTTTGAGGTTGGTCCATTTTAGTTTACGGCAAAATTATCCACTATCAACTTCTCTATCTCTTCTCTACATAGCATAAAATAAAGTCCATATCCGCATCTGGTTGTCTTATTTCCAGTGAAGAAAACATTACAATTTTCTTTTGTTAGTGTTATTTTTTAGGGTTCCGGACCTCAAAAGGAAAAACGGAAACATTATAGGATCTCTTAGTTTTCCGTTTGTCTGTTTGTAAAGACCTTTTTCTCAAGAACGCGTGGATGTATCCGGTTGAAATCTATATCAAAATACTCAAGTCTCATGTCCCATGGAGCCTAAATAATTCAGGTTCTAAGTTAACAAAATCAAAAGATACGACAAAAAATGGGGTCCTAGCTAAACTAGCGCCCTCTGTATTAGTTCCAAACCTCAACACTTGATGGCGCTGTATGCGGAACCCTCGGTGCGCGAGTCCCACTCGTACTTGGCCGGTTTTTCTATATTCGCATTTATTTAATTCTATTATATTTCATCAAGTTTCGAAGCAGTATGTTTTCTATGTTGTTCGGTCTGTAACCATACTAGAATAAGTTTTTAAACATGGGATTATACTTTGTCTATTGTTCTATTTCAGTCCAACATCAGAGGCTTATTCGGTGATGAAGGCGCCAGTGATTTTGTTAACTTGTTCCTTGGACATCTGTTGCCCGACTTGATTCAGTTTTATGAGGTAAGAACAAAGAACTACTTAGAAAGGACTGTTGAATAGATAAATAAAATAACCTTAGCAATTTTGCCTACCCATTAACATTAATGTAAACGCAGCCTTACAAAACACCGATGTAACTGAATTTTACAGTTTTGTAAGGACTATCCTCTATTTTTTTTAAATCTCGATTTTGTATTATGGTTTTTCAAGTGAATTTGTGTACATAAATACCTTAAAGCCTGTGACTACAGGCACAATGCTTAACTGAGTAGGTTCCTGAGGTAGTCGAGCGGCGCGGGAGGGTTGACATAATAAGGGATTTACTGACAGCTGAAAAATAAAAAATAAATAGTTCTGAAAGCTGTGACAGATGGCGTTGATACGATATGTTTTCATAAAGTAAATCACAAAGTAAATTAGTGCTTACTACAGCGAAAATACTTCTTCACTTCATTCACTTCTGCTCTGTGACTTCATCTTTCATCGTCGTAGCCGTCATTCCATTTTACAGTACATGAAAAAGTGCACGACTTTGTTAATGTTCTTGTATGAGGGAATGGTAAATCTGAAAACACTTCATTTTGCTCCACAACTAATACCTAAATGTGTTTAAACGTATGTACGAAGGCCAAGGAGCGCGAACTGGCATAAAAAAAGAACATGTCTCGTCAGCGACATCTAGTTACAAATTTGGAACTATAACTTATGAGCTGTCAGAAAATACCTTATTGTGACGTAGACAGCTTTTGTCGTTTGGACGGACGTCAACATCGCTGTCACTTGTATAGCGAGACGTCACATGACACCCCTCCCGCACCGCTCAACTACCGCAGGAAACTACTGAGTTAAGCGTTATGCATGTTATGTTATCTTGAATAACCTACCCACGATGCAATAAAGTATAAAATAAAGTGTCCAATAAAGTGTTCTATCTCTCTCTCTCTCTCTCTCTCTCTCTCTCTCTCTCTCTCTCTCTCTCTCTCTCTCTCTCTCTCTCTCTCTCTCTATCTCTCTCTCTCTCTCTGTAGAGCCGGACATGACTACAAACAATATTTGAAAAAATAATGAAAGAAAAATCAAACACTTTATTGATGCCAACTTAAAAATAGAGCTAGGTTACGTACAATCGTACATTTGTGAGTGTGGAGTAGCAATACTAATAGTGAAAGAAACACTGAGGAAATCTTAATGAAAGTTGCCGATCTTTCTCCGAGTTACATCTTGGTTACTTAACTATGTACAACCATACCTTTATACCTAATTAAGAAGAAATACTGTTTTTAAATCGACTCTACTTTCTGAATACCTATTTTCCATTGTTACGTTAATACAGTAACACCCTCCGTAATGTCAATCACAGTTTAAGCTCAGACCATAGATTAAACCTCGCATTTTGTATGAAAATTAACTGACAGATAGGGTTTAATTAAACTAGCTTTTTGGTTGATATTACTGGCCTAAGTATATATAAATATGACACACTTCCAATTAAATTAATGAATCTTTCTTTCTTAGAAGTATTTTTTTAGCCCACGTCCTATACCATACTTGCTTACCTACTGCCTACGCATGCCATTTATGTTTACCCTCTAGAGGCAATAGCTTTCTTCCTACGTCCCATAATAGTCTTTTACACGTTCCCTCCGATGTACTTTGGGTATTTAGTCTGTAATCAAATTAACTAGTGGTTCGCCCCGAACTACGAACTCGCGACCCCATATCTCAGCAACCTCTTAACTGATTTAATCGATTTTTGGAACTTAAAATTCTCTTTGCCTCATTTACCCACCTACCAAATTTCATGACGATCTGACTAAATTTACTCAAGTTATCGTCGAACGAACATTCATACATACAAACATACATACAAACATACATACATACATTTATAATAAGTTGAAAAAATTCACTCGGGACAGGACTTGAACCCGCAACCTTCCGCATACCGTGCAGGCGCTCTACCAATTGAGCTACCGAGTCAAGTAACTGTCGATGCGAATTTCTTCAACTAGTCTCCGTCAACTGGACGGGGGGCGCCACCTGGTGTGATCAGTTTGCACTAATCTACACCACCCAATGCGTTCATCTTTGCAGATGAAATGCTCATTAGAATTTTTGATATTGCCACTACATTTAACCACTTTTTGTTTTTCTAAAGCACTAACCCGTGCTAGGGAATAATTTAAACATTTATAATAAGTTGAAAAAATTCACTCGGGACAGGACTTGAACCCGCAACCTTCCGCATACCGTGCAGGCGCTCTACCAATTGAGCTACCGAGTCAAGTAACTGTCGATGCGAATTTCTTCAACTAGTCTCCTTATCTTAACTTATTATAAATGTTTAAATTATTCCCTAGCACGGGTTAGTGCTTTAGAAAAACAAAAAGTGATACATACATACAAACATACAAACGCCGGATTGTTCCAGTAGACTCGGAGAACTTCGCTCGCTCGTTCAATTAAAATAAAGTTCCCTTCCCTTTTAATATGTTGAAAAATAGAACGCTTGAATGATAAGTACTACATGGTGCACGTGCATTTATTTTTGTAGCATAAAAAATACACAACCTTTGATCAAAACTATAAAAATATCCAGGAAAAAACTCGCGAAACATTGATTTGGCGCTACCTTTGTAGTTATACAAGGAATTAGAAAAGGTTCTATTTATTTTTGTAGTGTGTAACATACTGGTCAACATGTCTATAAAAAAAAGTAGAAATAAAGAATTTTCTTTCGTAACCTCAAAATTTAAAAACGTTCGAAAGTTTTTTGTTTTTGGATTTAGTTGAAATTCAAACACATGATTGTGTGCGTAAAGTCCGTTCGCTTAGACAGTGTCGGTACACACGACGGCAATCTTGGTTTTTGGGATACCAACTATTTTTGAAGTATCTGTGATGGGCGCAGACACATTCATATCAACACAATTCTGATGGATATTAAATAGAATTTGCTTAAATATTTTACAAAACCTTCGTCTTTTAATTTTTGGGTCATTCGAAGTTTCGTCTAGAGGCACCTCGCTGTCCTTACGAACGAAAAAACATTTTATCTACATGCAGCGATCGACACTCAATACAAAATACTAAGTCAAAAGTCACAAGCACAACCTCTCAATACGACGCTTCTTTGACTAGCGGCGAGCCAAATTCACTGGCGTGTTTGCGCCGCGTCGGCTTCCTTTAATTTATTTTGTGAAAAGCCGCCGCGCGCCAAGGCGGCAAATGTCAAAGTGACACTATGATAGCGAACGGACTTTACGTAGGTGCATTTGCATAGTTAATATGTCAAACAAATAATCATAATCATATCTATT
This sequence comes from Zelleria hepariella, assembly GCA_949319315.1. Classification (NCBI taxonomy): domain Eukaryota; kingdom Metazoa; phylum Arthropoda; class Insecta; order Lepidoptera; family Yponomeutidae; genus Zelleria; species Zelleria hepariella. Next base: position 3,867,102 of record OX439391.1, read on the forward strand.
CTTTTGTTTCAGACTGAAATTTCGTCTTTCCTGAACGAAACCGTCCTTGTGGTTGCGAACGAGATTCTCAGCAACATAGACCTTGCTGGTATAATTGGTTAAATCTATTGTCAGGTTTAAGACGAAATAAGCCGCACAACTAAAAGGAAATGCCAATGAAAAGAAAACATATCTTCTTTTTGGATGCATTTTTAGCAAAACCACCACCACTTACTTACTAGGAGGTCTCAGCCCGTGTACTGTTGAGTAATATCATAGACATGTAGCTAAAATGTTACCACTTACTTTCTTTAAGGCTGGAAGATAGCAGCGTGGCGGGTAATTCAAAATTTTCACAGTTTTTTACATTTTGTAGCTAAACTGAGCAATTTTTTTTTTCTATTCCTATTATCAAAATGTTTACAGTTTTTTACATTTTGTAGCTAAACTGAGCTATTTTTGTTCAGCGATTTTTCGTTCGCGGCAATAACATAGTATTCTTTTCATTATTGTAACAACAAAACAACAATAATTCAGCCTATTATGTGTTCTGGTCTACGAAGCAGTGGCACTGCCCAAAAAAATTGTCGTAGACCAGAACACATAATCGGCTGAATTATTGTTCTTTTGTTGTTTACAATAATGAAAAGAATACTATGTTATTGCCGCGAACGAAAAATCGCTGAACAAAAATAGCTCAGTTTAGCTACAAAATGTAAAAAACTGTAAAAATTTTGAATTTCCCGCCACGTTGCTATCATCCACCCTTAACATCATTACTTTATCACTCTTTTATAAGATTAAGGGTGGCATTAATAGTCATCTGAGATCACCTTCTTGAGCAAGATCTCAAGAAGGTGAACTCAGAAAAGTTAAATGCTAATGTCAAGCCTTGGGTAATGTCAAACTTGAGTAGCTGTCAGCATATTAATAGACACTATCTTGAGATTTACATTGACATTAGCCAAGGCTTGACATTAGCATTTGACTTTTCTGAGTTCACCTACTTGAGTTCGAGCTTGATATGATGACTATTAATTTAATGCCACCCTAAGATGCCTAATTTTATTCAGTGTTTTCATGCGACTTTTCATTACATTAGCGGTCTCTTGAAGCCAATTTGTTAGAATTAAAGCGTTAAACCTTTAAAAAGTTATTTTATTTCAAACAAGCTTTCGCCCACGACTTCGCCTTTGCTTTACTTTGATATAAAGATGTCTGATAGGATACAGTTTGAACCCTTCTTTATATCATAACAAAGAAAACTTCCACTAGGGACAGAACTTTAATATCGAAAGGGTTGTTAATCTTTAACCTAAGTCTTCAAATCCATTTAATGAAATAATGTAACAAACAAACGCTCTAAATTATATTTTAAATGTAGATGCATAAGATCTTTTTTCACCAAGCCACAATCATAAATTCATAGAGTTTTTGCTACTTTTGTATACTTCGTGCTCAGGTAAAGAAAAAAAATGTAAACAAACTTGTGATTGGAATATTCAAATAGGTAGATCTTTTTAGATTTTCATTAAACTGCTCGGCTTGATTCGAGTCGACTTCTTCCACTCCTTAGTAATCCGTTGTCGTTTGTAATCACCAAACGTGCCCACTGCGGACTGGCGATTTTCGCCTTTATACCTCAGACGGTTTCTTCACGATGTTTTGCTTCACAGATTGCGAGTTGTACCTCTACTACACCCTACGTATCTTAAACTATACATAAAAAGTTATTCATTCCAACACCGAGAATCGAAACTGGGGTTTTCGCTTCCGAATCCGCGGTTCGACCCTAGAGGCTACTACCGCCAGAACAGAGTATAAAGGGCGTTAAATTCTTTATTCAAATAATAATAAGTGCGTAAAGCGTGAAATTAGAAAGCGTTTTTACGAAGGTATCTCTCTTTTTTATTTTATAGTAAAAATGTTGATTAACTTTTGATGTCCCAACCTTTCATCATCATCATTATATTTAAGAGTTATCCTCTTGTCGGTGCAGCATTCTCCATGCACTTCGATCACAGGCCAGTTCCTTTGCAGCCTGGTACGTCACGACATCCACCTTCTCTTTAATTTGGTCAAAGTAGCTTCTCCGTGGCCTTCCTCTACCTCTCTTTACTTGTCCCAACCTTTACTTGTGATTTATACGATATTGGGAGGAACATAATATTTCGTTGATATTCGTTAGACCGCGTCTAAAGACTCAATGGAAAGCGGTACCGTTTTGAGCAATTGAGGTTTTGAACTTACTCATAGAAGAATAAAAAAATAAAAATAAAAATCCGCTAACATAATTTACAAGATTTCTCAGGGACATGGATATTGGATAAAATAGGTAATTTAATCATTACTATTAATATAAGTTTTTTTCTATTTAATATTTAATAATTACTGAGTTCAATATCACCTGTACGAGAAAATGCACTTCACGATTTTTATTATGAATAAGTAGGTTTGAGACTGTATTTTCTTATAGATTGGAACTTTATTGACAGTAAACTTCGATCACGGTGTCAGTATAGCTGAAAGTTGTGTAGTGCATAAAAAAGCCTGAAGAAAAAAAATCGCTCGCCGCTCCGCCTCCGCTTATCGCTCGCTGTGGTATCTAAGATCTAAGTGCTTACCTATCCATACCACCGTCTATATATATTTCCTTCACGGTCCCCTCGGAGTGGAAAAGTTATTTTGTAGAATAAAGTGGAGAGTTTCCTCAACTGTGATCGCTTCGCTTGTCAAAATAATATGATACCTGCATTAAGATTGAGGAAGGAAGGAAGGACCTTAATGTTTATTAATATTACAGAATCCACGACTTTTGGGCCACTCTGCATACTTACATGTAACTTCCTGTTGCCAGTTTTAAATTATTAGGCTGAGATTTAATGTGTCGCAAGAGGGACACAATATTAAGACAGAAGTTTTTGTAATAATAAAAAAAAAACAAAAAGTGAGAGAAACTTATAAATCCGGTCAAGTGCGTGAGTCCGACTCTCTCTTGGCCATTTGTACCTATGTTTTTTAAAACATATTTTTTTTAAGTGAATCTGCGTCGTGTCTGACATAGAAACCTGAAATAGAAACAAAAAAAAATACAACTTCCGTCAACCTCTAGGGCGCGTTTATATGACACGAATTAAGTCACGCGCTCGCATTCAGGGGTTCAGTGATGGCAAGAGTGAACTTTGTTTACAAGGTAGCAACGTTCAAAACTTCTCGCAATTCTGTTACACGCGGCGTCCACGAAAAATTTTTCGTTTTGTTGGTCTGCGCGCGGTCTCAATTCAAATATTGACACAGAGATAATCGCAAGGAAAAGGTTTCTATCAACGCCAAGCTCGTTAAGATCGGAATCAAGCCCTCTTCATTTGGAGATAAAAACAAACCATTAGGATAGAAAAAGGACTTCCAGATGATGATTTAAAAATAGGTACCTACTTACTCTTGTTCCATGAGCGTAAATGTACATTGTATGCAATATTTATACAGCCTACTTTGTTAGGTAACCTTCTTGCTTTTTAAAACTTAAAATTGGCCATTACATTTTTGAGCGCCATTACATGCAGGAAAAGAAGAAAAATAAGTTTTACTTTTAATTTTCACCTAAAGGCATTGTAGTAAAAATTTTTCGGCTTTTCAGCCAGTAAAACTTTTTCTAAAGAGTTTAAGAAACTTTTTGCTCTCGAAAAACGTTGTCCACGTAATAATTTATGATTTGAATAAATGCTATTTTTATTTTATTAATACTAATAATTTTTTGACGCCAAATCGGATTATGTTCTAAAAGTTTTTGTATATAACCGGTGCCATTAAAGAAACGATATATAAATGGCGGACACTCTCGCGCCCTCTGGCTTTAATCATATCTCCGTCTATAGTCACACGTAACGTTAGCAAAGTCATTTTAGGCAGTCCTGATTAGTCACCTTAGTCACCTACGCTTGGCTAATAAAACACGCCAAAATACGTTCGCCTCTTATTGATTTTTTTAATGTTTGTCGAGTTATTTCAATATTTTAGTTTACGTTAAGTGTTGTTATTTGTTGAAGTTTGTATTATTTAGTACGTTTTAATATTTTTGATCAATAAATAAGTGAATAGCAATGTTATATGTGAGATGTGAGATATTAATTTGACTATTTTTTAGCATGTCTTTTGCATGTTTCAACTACAAGTTTTAAGTTACCTACGTAAAATAGTAGTTATGTTTAATTTATAACTATATTCAGTTGTAGAATAAAGGCTTTTTTATTTTATTTTGTTATATTATAATATTTTTGATCTTATTTTCATAAAGATTGTTGTTACCTAAACAATAAAGAGAGCATCGTAAAACAATATTTCCTAACCAAAAATGTAAGAAAAATTTATGTATGAACCGAAATCGTATTTTCGTAACCTCTTTTTCAGACCTTACCATAGGTACCCGCCGCCATTTTCATATCGTTTCTCTATTGGCACGGCTTATATCTTGTCGTCGGTTTAAGGTTTGAAAAGCACTTGCATGAAAATAGGATGAGTAGAGACTTTCGGGTCATTCATTGTTGGTGGAGCTTAGCGTTGGATGACCATCGATCGTCTTGGCGGCCTAAGTGTCTAACCACACTATGCTAAATAATGCCACCCTTTAGGGTAGACCAGGGGTTCCCAACCTTTTTTTGTCTACTGCCCACTTTAAGAATAAATTATCGAGTCGAGAGCTCAGTCGGTGTCTAAGAGTCTTCCTAGCTAGGTAGATGAAATTATAAATCGACCCCAAAGCCCTACACAACGCCCCCTTTTTTTTCTGGGTCTCTTACCGCCCCCCTTAAGGCCTGCAGCGCCCACAAGGGGGCGTTATCGCCCACGTTGGGAAAGACTGGGGTAGACTATAGCAACGTGGCGGAAATTTTTTTTTTTTTACAGTTTTTTACATTTTGTAGCTAAACTGAGCTATTTTTGTTCAGCGATTTTTCGTTAGCGGCAATAAAACCGTATTCTTTTCATTATTGTAAACAACAGAACAACAATAATTCAGCCGATTATGTATTCTGGTCTACGACAAGTTTTTTGGGCAGTGCTACTGCTTCGTAGACAAGAACACATAATCGGCTGAATTATTGTTGTTCTTTTGTTTACAATAATGAAAAGAATACTATGTTATTGCCTCGAACGAAAAATCGCTGAACAAAAATAGCTCAGTTTAGCTACAAAATGTAAAAAACAGTGAAAATTTTTAATTTCCCGCCTCGTCGCTATCTTTCCACTTAATTTAATGATATTGGAAAATAATATGCCTTTCAGTAATTTTATCTTAATTTAACAGTGTTATTGTCAGCCAACTTCACATCCGTATTATTATTTTTAATTTAATTTTCTTTGTTCCTGAGTTAAATAAATGCTGTAAGCATTTAATTTAAATAATCGGTCCGAACCACGCGAACAAAGAAATTTCAGTGAGCTTCAAAAGTTTGCAATAAAAACGTATAGGCATGAGAATGCTTAATTCTGTACTATATATACAATATATACAGGGTGTAACACAGTATGTTTATACAACTGTTATTTCGAATTTATAGTAAACACTTTCGTGAGTGACAGACACCTTACAGCCAAAACAACTAAAGATGACTTATTAGCACCACCGATTACAATATAAGAAAATAAGTTCTCTTTCTCTCTCTCTCTGAGAGAAGGCCTGAAACCCCGTAAACAGTACCAAAGCTGTTAAAGTCGTCGCCTATTTTCCTATGTAGAGTATGTTGCTATTTACTTCAGATTAGTTATTAGAAAATCTTTCATTTTTATAATAGTAAGCTAATTTATTTGTTCTACGGAAGACCTCCAATTAGATTTATTAATTTTGGGCAGAAAACCAATCATCAGATCAGCACATTTTTAACGAGGTAACAGAAAATTCACAAAAAAGTATCATTGTATTAGAAGCAATAAATTGTTTTATTTGGACATGATACCGACCAAGGCAAAAGCCTATTTATGTTTCAGTCGATCGGCTACATTTCAACCCCGTACAGTAACGTAACTGAATAAAATATCACTGTTAAACAATCTCTCTAGGTAGGTATACCGCCCAACCTTGACCTTACATACTACAACCCATTCTCCACCGAAACAAAGTAACAGTTTCAAACTGGCCCGATTAAAAATACCAAGCACGTTCAATTTTTAAATTGAAATCATAAAAATTCAAAATGGCGCCGGCCGGAGTTTCTTATTTTGAAATATGTTTCATAAACTTTAGCATAGCGGCAGAAAATATAGTTGGCAGCTTGTGTTTTGTAGGGTAGGTAGGTAATCGTATGAGGTAGTGGCCACCCCTGGTGCCAGAGTTTTTAGGCCACCCAAAGGGTCTCTGACATGGCTTAACGATTGCTTGTGTTTTGTGGAATTCATGGAATGGATGGAACAAATAAATTAAGGTCGATAATTTTACAACCCAGAAACTCTATAAATATACCTCCATTATTCTCTATTCATACCAAAAGACGCGTCCAAATGCTTTAAAAACAAAACGTTTGAAAAAACATCCTTAGTTGTCACAAAAAAAAAAACATCTCCTCATCTGAAATTCTCTTTGTGTAGTAGTTTAAGTGACTGAAATTAATGCACCGCAACAAAGACACAGAGAAAATCCTTCAAAACGTACCCAACTCTTTACTATGTAAATTCCTTTGCACACAAACACTGCCTTGAAAGTGAAAACTAAATAAAACGCACAAGTCTTGCCGCTCAGGAACTGTAATTAATTGAACAGCGGTCAACGTGTGTGTGTTAAGTTGCATTTCAGCTGTTTGTGTGCGTTTGAGGCTTAATACAACAGGTGAGGGCTGTTTCAGTTTCACTCCGGCACTCGGTAGTAACCGGCGAAAGCTGCCGCACGTGTGCAGGCTGCCGCTTTCGAGCGACGATCGAATTTCGAATAATAGAAAAACATTTTCTTTTTCGCGCTGCCGCGTTTTCCAACCAGCTTGGCTGTATTTTGAGTGAACGTGTATAAAAGTGTTATTCGATTAAATACAGCGTTTATTTGTGCGCGGGTTTTGTTTCGCTTAAAGATCGGATTCGATTGAATCGGCGGTTTTTAATTGAACTCGAAGCGGGACATGTAATGTCGATGCCTGGGATTAATTGAATGGGAATTTTCGGGCTGATGAAAGGTATGTCTAGATTTTTTTCATTGTTTCATTGGCTATTTATCTAGAATCGAATGTGTAGTAATTTTTACATGTTTCGTCACTGTGGGCAAGTACCTATTTTAGATAAAAATTATTTTATTACTAACTAGAGTATTCTTAATTGATTGAACTTACTCCTTTAATTATTTGATGTAATCTATTTATCGAAGAATATACGGAAAATTGATGTTTTATTAGAGTGTCGGAATTTGCAATCATTCTTCATTCAAAAAAACTTTGTTTTAATTTAAATCCAAGGTTATCTAGCGAAAACTCATAATTTGCTAAATATAACAATCACCTGCATAATCTTATGTACTTATTGAAATCATAAAGTTATGGTTAAAATATTCCACTGCTGGCAATTTTTTCAATGAAAGTGTTTTCAATTATCAATCCGTAGATACGGGATAATTGGATATAGGTACACAGGTGAGGTTTAAGCGTTTTAGGCCCGGTTTCTGAATTGAGAATTTTGCTAAGCAAATACTTTACTATCGTTCTGTCACGCTCTTTTGTGAGAAATCTGCAGAGACAGGACGATACTTACCCATTAGCGAATTTCTCAATTCAGAAACCGGCAGTTAGTCACTGAAAAGTAAAAAAATGGTAAACTCTACCTAAGTTATACTTTAGAAAAAATATGGCTTATTTCGATACAAAAGTTCTAAGAAGCCTGGTTTTACTGAGCGACTTAAAAAGATATTGGAACCACGAGTAGGGTTGGCCATTTCCCAACAGAGTTGACCATTTGGGCGACCAGGGGGTCTACCGGCTAAAACGAAGCCGATTACCATTGGCGAAAATTGAAGTTGATTTATGAAAAATTCACTGGGTGGCAGTAAAATGAACTGGGTGGCAGTACATTTTTCAAAAATCGAACTTCGATTTTCGCCAATGGTAATCGGCTTCGTCTTAGCCGGTAGACCCCGGAGTTGAACTGAGTACCTCCTCTATTTTTTAAGTCGGTTAAAGAGGAATATCCTAGCGTGTTATTTAGCAGTTTATAGTGGTTTAGTTCCTAAACTAATTTAGGTTTACGAGTTATAAATGAACTCAATTTCTTTGAAGTGCAATATTGCCATTCGACACGTCTTTAGTGATGACGTCACACAACCGACACCCATGTTCATTATTGATGAAAGAGCATGTAACGTAATGGTGCCAGAATGGGCTCCCAGTTGACAGCTTCAATTAGGATTTATTAATGCTGTCGGTCCTTTTAATGTTTTTAATAGTACAGCAAAGAATAGTCTGATTTTAATTCTAGAGGATTAGTTCTCTGGTTGAAGGGGAAAAACGAGGAAACCCCGTTTTGTCCTTCTGCAGGGTCGCCATCGACACGCCATTACGTTACAGGCTAAGGCCCCTGTTCAAATTGGATGATTCTTACGACACCGTTGTCTGTTAAAAAAATAAAACAGTGGTAAGTTCCTGTGTCTCAGACGCAGACGCAGGTTTCCTCACAACGCTTTCCTTCACGGTTGGTGGGAAGTAAATTGAAGTGAATGGTAGCACCAGGAATACAATATTTCTACCGCGTTCGGCTAGTAATAAATAGTGATTTCGTGATCAGCGGAGACTAAAAATGCAGCCTAGAAACTCCCAGCCTTGTACGAAAAAATATCTCGATTAGTCACCAGGTCTCCAACTAATAGTTCGACCCTCTAGAAAACACCGCATTATTACGTATAATACCTTCAACGCAAAAATCGCCAATACGCAGTGGGCGCGCGAGGTGACAAAGGCCTCACTCTCTCTCTGAGACAAGGAATCTGCCCTGCTATTGGGACATGTACATTGTACAGGCTACATTTTACTTTTTTAAAGTTGTTGTCCCGTAGTGCATGATTGCATTAGAACACAAACCAAAAAGTTATGACGGGGCTAATGCTAAATCTATTTTCGTGACCTACATGCTATGCCATGCTATGCTTAATTTACCAGCCATCAGGCTCTATTTTCGTGACCGTGCCTATGCCATGCTTAGTTTAATTTTATGCCCGGCGGTATAACACTGAACAGAATGTGCCTAACCGAAATAATTTCGTGTACGGGTTGTACGGTGTGGCATAATTTGTGATTTATGTTCTTGCGGATTGAATTGAGATTGTATAACTTTGATACAGTCAGATCGCGACGAAACCCGCGGCTTAGTTGGCTCCACACGTCTATCCTGTTGGCTCCGCCGACTAGCTGTTAGGATGGTATTATATCCTGTAAAAGACTAGTTAAAAAAAAAAAGTCCCCGGCACTGCAGCCTTCGAGTGGTCACTTCACCCACCTAGTGTGAATGAAGGGGCCACTGTACGCTGCATATCTAAATCATCTCATTACGTAGTACGTAGATGCAAAGGCCTTAAGGCGCCGTGCATAGTGAATGGCCCGCGCGCAAAATCGAAGTTCGATTTATGAAAAATGAACTAGGTGGCAGTAAAATGAACTGCGTGGCAGTACATTTTTCAAAAATCGAACTTCGATTTTCGCCAATGGTAATCGGCTTCGTCTTCGCCGGTAGACCCCCTGTTTGAGCCTCCTGTAGCTTTGATATCATCGGACCATCGTGCCCACACTTTGCGTTCCTGTACGGGGCCTCCATGTCAGGACTTTTTGGCTCCATCTACCATCCTCTCGGTGACATACGTGTTCTACCCACGAGTTGGGTATCAATGTAGCAATTAGGTGCATTTCCGAAGGAACTCTACATATTTTCGCTTAATGATATCAAGAGCTATTTTAATTTCATGGCTCTTGTTTGTTAAGCTAAAGTCTCCATTATCGTTTCGCTATAAACCCTCCGTACCCAGACATAAACACTCCTGAAACATGTTTTTATTTTTGTTAAGAATATGGCAGTAAAAGTTTAAAGTTGCTTCGTTCAAACAACAGTAATTTTTTAAGTTAGACTACTTAGTTATAACTTGGAATTACGAGTATTTCCGGGCAAATATTGGTTATTGCACAATATAGGGCAATTTTTAAATAGCTTTATTCCTGAAACACGTCCACTTTAAAATGTGATGTTCAACAACTTTGTTCTACGACTTTTCTCATAGCTCGATACTTTTTAATTACTGAACTTTTTTTATGCTTATAAAGTTGGAATTTGTGCCATTTCAGCGTTGCCTGCACTGGGCAAGCCTGCTCCATTTAAACCAGTCATACTCAAAGTGTGGTACGCGATCCCTTAGGGGTTCGTCATTTAGGGGGTACGCGAAAAGATTTACGTAATGGCGGCTGGATGGCTGGCTACCACACGCATAGCTAGACAGGAAGAATATCCCGAACTCTCACGAAAAGCGGTGAATTTTCTTTTACCCTCCGCAACAACATACTTATATGAGAGTGGGTTTTCACATCTAGTTATGATATTTGGTGATTGGTTTCACCACAGAAAAAAACCCAAGTACAGAAATCGACTTAATGTAGAGCCAGAATTAAGATTAAAATTGACCAAAATTGCTCATCAAATTGACTCCATTTGCGACATGAAACAAGCCTTTTATTAAAATCTATTAAAATAAAAAACCGTGTTAACTAGAATTTCTTATTCTAATTTTGACGTACCGGTGTTAGGGGTTTGCAGTCATTTGGGAACTTAAACAGGGGTACTTGGGGCCAAAGTTTGAGAAACCCTGATCTTAACTAAACAATGCCCCAGGCACTGCAGCGTCCGAGTGGTCGTTCACCCATGTAGCGTAAGTGAAGGTGCCACTGGACGCTGCATAAATCATCTCATATTACGCAGATGCAAAGACCTAAGTTTAGGTACAAGGCGCGTTTTGGCCGTTTGTCTGAAGATAAACTGCTGTATTGATATTCCTAATGGAAGTAATTATGAGCAGAGTAATAGTACTGCATTCTCTAAGGCACTTTAGGCAGGCAACCGAACCGGGATTTTTCCTTCCGCCCAAATCAAGTTCCTTGTACAATATTAATTAGCGATTGCAATGGAAGCGAAGGCTGATATCGATCGCTGACGATTGACGAGCCTCGTACACTGCCGTCATAAGAAAAAAAGGGCACAAATAGTAAACATTAAATGAGGGAGTGGATTTAAATATTTTTTCGAGTTAATTAAAAATGTCTTCTGACTTCGCCACACATAGTACGGAAGCATGATCTTCTTGATACGAAGATAAGATAAGATAAGCCATGGATTTCAAATAAAAATGTGATGAAGCTCGAATCAATTGGTCTCTACCATTCTGAGTTGGCCGAAAGGTTGAAAAAAGGGCAACTTTCGGTGCAAAAAAAGCCCCGATTTTACGTGTTCCGAATGAGACTTGTGGCTTCAATTAGCCCTCGATTGGAAAAGGCATTTTTAATCAGTTGTGCCTTTTGGTTTAAATTATTTGTCAGTTACGTCCTTTTGATGTAGTATTAACTTCAACGTAAGTTAATGTTGGCGATAAAAAGAATAGAATATAATATTCCTCTTGTTCCGAATCAATAGTTTTTGGAAAAAAATCACTTGTGCCCTTTTTGCTTATGACGGTAGTACAGTCATTAGGCATTTTCCCCACGTACCTACTTAGACGGTCCATTTGTCAATGTGTCAGTAAGACTTTGGCTTTCATTTAGCCTGCGTGGGTCGTTGGGCGAGACGCTGGCTTTCTATCTCTGTGCATGTGACGATAGATAGATAGATAGATAGAGAACTCTTTATTGCACAACAGAAAGAATATAACAGATAACTTTTTCAACAAAATTACCATTATTGTACTACTCAAATGTTAATCGTTTGATTGAAGATTAATTCTTAAAATTCTGTAAAAAAAAATCTGCACCGTTGCTAGTTCTTAAAACCGTTTCTTTTTGCGGGAAAATATCTCTTATCGAAATAAAAAACTAAAATCATTTAAACCGGTTTTTAGGACCTGCAACTGCTCTGTTAATTTTGTTTACAGAATAACCACACTGATTGGCTGAAATGGGACTATTAGTGGCTTTGTGAGCTGTAGACCTCGCGAGTCTGTCAAGTTTGCGTCGGCCTTCGGCCTCGTGACACCACGGAGCTATAATTTCTAAAGCTCGTCCTTCGGATTCTCTGATTGAGGTGTCTGATCGTTTGGCCTTCGGCCTCACAAACTCTGGTCTAAAAAAGGGCTTGAGTAATTTTAATTTAGTAGTTATTTTTATTATTTGTTGGGGAATCCGCCATGATTGCGGTTCGAAAGATACAGACCTTTAAAGTTTAAACGGACAGACAGTGTAGGCATAGAGTAGGTAACAGGGTCCCGTCTGGCACCCTTCGGGTACGGAACCCTAAAAATGTGTTATCGTTTTGGGGAAAAATTTGGGGAAAATGTTATCGTTACTCTCTCAATGAAATAACTTTTTCCAGGAACGTCCCTTTTCTCTGCCTGTAGTCTGGTCTATAAAGTTTCTCCATTCTATTTAAGCAATCTGTAATAGGGATTGCTTTGAGCTTACCTTGTTGTAAAGAAAAACTACGCGAGTTTTTTTCCCGTGCGTGGTACGTAAATAACCAGGATTAAAACATACCGATGTTTTTCATTAATAAAACCTTTAAAGTGTTTAAAGGCAGTGTTTACAGAAGTATCGAAACTATCTTCAATTGAACCCTTTAAAAAAAAAGTGCGATCATGTTAGACTTTAGTTCAATTTTAATGAAGACACTTCAAGAAGGATATCCTCGTGAATTTGCAAATTTCCTCCATCAAGTAAAACAGGCCTTTGAACAAGGATTAGACTTGGCTTAAACCTAAATTAAGCCTAATCGATGATGATAGATCGCACACAATTTTAGAGTACCTAATTAATGTTTTAGTCTTGATCGATGAATTAATGCCTTGATATTTTTGTTAAGATGGCAGTACCTATAGACTCACTAGAGCAGCCAATGTTATAAAACATAATCTTTTTTCAAAAACCGGACCTCCATATTATAAAAAGTCTGACTAAAAACTATGAAATAAAAACCTGCACAAGTAAAAAACGGCCACTTTTAGCGGTACAAGGTTCAAGGTCAAAAAAATACTAAGATTAGGAACTTAAGGACATTTTTTGCATAAAATGTATAAATTAAAAACCAGCCAAGTCCGAACCGGATTCACGCACTGAGGGTTCCGTACCGCCATACAAAAAGAAAAAATCTGGCTATCAAAAAAACCCTCCATGCCTGATTCAGATTCGCGCTTGACCGTTTTTTATTATTTATTGTTACGTACTATAAAATAAGCTCGTTACTCATACCGAGTTTGATGTTACAATAAAAACAAGTAAAAACAAGTTTGTTGTATGGAGACCCACCTTATTTTTTCATTGGATAAGAATATTGGACCATTGAATAATCTGTCATAATAAAAAAAATATTTGTGAAAAGTTCAACTGGCCACCTATTACGGTTCCAAAGATACAGCAGTTTAAAGATAGGACCGACGGATAGATATTGTAGGCGGTCCCGTTTGACATCCTTTGGGTACGTAACCTCAAAAAAGAAGATAAGTAGTAAGTACCTATTTTTTAATTGGGAATACGTGTGTAACTAGGAAGCGTTGAATGCCAAAAAATAAACATTAGTTTTTTGTTGATTTATTTTGGCATGAATGAACGAACGTCTACAAGTTTTCATAACAAGTTTAGCAGCGTGAGCATTAAAATACTTACATACAAAATAATAGTATTATTATAATTTTATAATTGATTTCTTTATTTTAGGCGACTTTTTTTTCATAGGACCTTACAATAAATACATTAAATCAATAAAAATACCTTAAATCTAAACAATACAAAATAATGTATCAGTTAGTCTTTGTTGGCTTTTATAAACCGATAACATTTATAATCCCTCGTATTTTTGGTATGGGATCGGTTCGTATGTAAATCCTCAGCATAAAATACCTAGGCAAAAGTCCGATTAGGCCTCAAATTCTCTAAATAATCCCGGCAATGCCTATAAATAACGAAACATTTGCGTTTACCTACCTGGCTCAATTTACGAGGTAAACTTCGTAAAAGCGCTATTATTTCAATGCTATGTTGACAGTCCAATAAAGTCCAATACTCCGTTACAGAAGGCTTAGAAATAAGACGAATAGAGTGCATAGTGAATCGCCCGCGCGAAAAAAAAGGGACAAAATAGATTCCTGTATCAAATACACGAAACAAATCGAAAATTTTCACATATCAAACCCTAGAATTAGGTGAGACCTATCTAAAACAGACAGTTTCGTGTTGACATTCATAAACGTTTTGAGGATATTTTGCTTGAAAAAAAAAGGCTGCGCACTTTTTTTCAAGCAAAATATCTTGCAATCTGTTATGTATATCAACACAAAACTGGCTGTGTTAGATAGGTCTCAACTAATTCTAGGGTTTGATATGTGAAGATTTTAGATTTTTCGATTTTGTCTCAATTTACGAGGTAAACTTTGTAAAAGCGCTATTATTTCAATGCTACGTTGACAGTCCAATAAAGTAAAAAGTACAATACTCTGTTACAGAAGGCTTAGAAATAGGACGAATAGAGTGCATAGTGAATCGCCCACGCGAAAAAAAAAATGCACAAAATAGATTCCTGTATCAAATACACGAAACAAATCGAAAATTTTCACATATCAAACCCTAGAATTAGGTGAGACCTATCTGAAACAGACAGTTTCGTGTTGACATTCATAAACGTTTTGAAGATATTTTGCTTGAAAAAAAATAGGCGGCGCACTTTTTTTCAAGCAAAATATCTTGCGATCTGTTTTCATACTTAAGGCATAGTATGAAAATACCTGTATCAGGAAGCTCCGCTCTTCCGCACTTGAACATAATGGGTATTTATCTTTAACGGAGTTTATATCTTATCTTAGTTTAGTGTGAATCGTAATCGTGCACCGAGGATTCTGTCAACAATAGAACACTTCTCTAATTGCATGTTAGTATGCTAAGTCGGGCTTTACGCAAACGTAGCCAAGCGCAGCCAATCTCTTGGCTACATCTGTGTGACAGTCTACCAACATAGTTCCTGATTTCCTCCTTGGATAATGGCACTAGAGCATACATTTTTGATATGCCGAGACATTATGTCCACCCCTGGCGTGTGGGACCGTTTAGATTTTTTCGATAGATTATTGATAACAGGAGCTAAACCTTCCAAAAATACAAAAAAAAAAATATTTTACAGTAGCGACAAAAGAAATCTGGTAAACTGATTTAACCACTTTAAAAAAATATAAAAAAAAAACGGTCCGACATCAAGTATGTGATATAAGGGATGAAAATAATTTCGAAATCGGACCTGGGGGGTTACCCTTGACGCTATTGCGTTCATATTTATAAAGTTTTAAAATTAATTTCTCTTTTACATCGCATAGTCAACCTTTGATTGTATATACTTCGTAATGTTTATTCAAAGTCATACTATTTTGTACAATACCAATATAAAATTAGTCTTAATTCGTGATATATTGAATTTTGTAAATTCCACCATATTGAAAAAAAAATGCGTCTATGCGAAAAAAGGGTATTGGGGCAGTTTTGAGAGAGGAAAATGTCCCCATACAAAACGGCAATTTTGTAGATTTGTCCCGCATGCTACACAGGAACAGATTTGTCAACTATCAAGTAGTTGTCAAGAAAAGCAGTAGCTTTTTTAAAGCTGCACATCACCTTTTGTACCTTCCTATCGTTTGTCGTTTATTTTAGAGCTACGTTGACATTCAGTAGGTATTGTCAATAACCCTGATTCAGTGCTGGTCTTTTGGGAGGGAGTTTATTTTGAAATAGGTCGATAGGGCGTGATTTAAGACGGGATGGGTAAGTTTGATATTGTAACCGGAAACTTTGAAGTACCAAGTACAAAAACAATAATATACTCTCAATCTTTTGGGGGACGACTATCAACCATAATATTAGCAAATTTTTTTGGAGCCTTACATTTTCGTTTTCATGTTTTGGAAAACAACGCAAGTAGGTATTTTATACGAAGCTCAAACGGCTCAATGAAAAAAAAAGCCCTCATTTATCAAAACACCCTAATTTCATCGTGACTAAATTTCAATTTGCCTTTGTCCCATAATGCCTGAAATTCGTAATGACTTAATTTCAGTTTGTCTAAATCTCAATTTGCCTTAATCCCAAAATGCCTGAAATCTTCACACTATAATGACTGAATTTTATCCAAAACCTAAATAATGACAAAATCTGTCCATTATAAAGCCGTATACATATTCACGCTATGAAGACTCGTGACAGGATACGAACGTGAGTGTGAATGGGCTTCGCATCTGTTCACGGAGGTCACATGGTACAGTTGGCCACACGCTAGGATATCCCTCTTTGTTCGATTGGCGCCATTATGCCGCGGGCGGTTAGAGCTGCCATGGGGTATCTGGGACTGTGGCCGACCGTACCTATCTAAAAGTTTACGGTGAACGTGTAGAGGCCTAAACGTTGACAAGTTTCCCGCTATAGATCTCCACCGAATCACGCCGCGTTGACATCGCGATCGTCAGCGTATCTCGAAACGTTGTGCGTGCTTAATGACCCGCGTAATTTGGACATTAGCATACCCTCTGCGTGTGGAGGCGTTGTGCCGCTGTTAAAATGTTCCAATCCTTGATGGGCGAATGTTGTGAGAAGATCTGCAACCTTCTTATTAATTCATAGGCTCTAGGATCTGGAATTCGGAACCCAAAGTTTTTTGTTCGAAAGTCCGTTATTGGCTTAATCTTATCTTTAGACAATATTGAGAAACTAATTTAAATATTTTTTTTTTGGTCCAGTAGTTTTGTTTTTATGCGCTCAAATGTTTTGTTCCTATGACCACCAACAGTATGCAGACCATCGCGTGGCGTCATAATAAAACGAAACGTTGTAAAATCCAAACTACTGAACCAAAATAAAAAATATTGAAATTAGTTTCTCAATATTGTCTAAAGATAAGATTAAGCCAATAACGGACTTTCGAACAAAAAACTTTGGGTTCCGAATTGTAGGCCGCCCGTAGTTCCACGTTCGGAGTTCTGCGTTCCGCGTTTTTTCTAATGTATGGGGTTGCTTGGAAAGTTGGAACAGTTTTCACTGAAGCGGTCAGAACGTGGAGTTCTCGTGAAGCAAATCTAAGAACTTGGAACTCGGAACGCGGAACTCCGGGGCAGTGTGTGTCCGGCGCCTTAATCCTAGGGTATAGAACTAGACAGCCCGTTTGTAGCATCCAACGTTTTTTTTCATTGGCAGCGCAAGTGTGCCTTCCCCTAGTTTTGCTCATGCATGAGCTTGATAGGTAGATATTCTGCGTGCCTTTACCTACCTCATAGTGCCCTGTCTCTCAACAGTAAACTAAAGGCCAAACTCGATTAAAGTTACGGTAGCGCGAAGCACTCCGGTATCCGTGCCCACACATCCGCTTAGATTACATGGGCTCGTGTGTGGGGGCCTTATTGAGTTTGCGAACGAAAGGGCGGTTTGGATAGGGCCTTTTCTAACCGACTTCAAAAAAGGAGCAGGTATTCAGTTCGACCCCTGTTTTAATTTTTAACCCCCGTGCTAAAAGAGTCTGTTGGCGATTTCTTTTATTTAAAAGCAGGCGATTCAAAGTTTTGATAGCTTCTTGAGAAGAAATGTTAATTTCTTAAGACAGAACGCGGGTAGCCGGCTGCTCCATACAGGGAGACCCGTTTCATCCCTGGATAATTATTTTATATGTTTTCCTTTTTTTATTGAACGAGCGAGCGAAGCGAGCGAAGTTCTCCGAGTCTACTGGAACAATCCGGCGTTTGTATGTATGTATGTATGTATGTATGTTTGTATGTTTGTATGTTTGTATGTTTGTATGTATGAATGTTCGTTCGACGATAACTTGAGTAAATTTGGTCGGATCGTTATGAAATTTGGTAGGCGGGTAAATGAAATTAAAAGAATTTTTAAGTTCGAACATGAGCCAAATCGGTCGAGGGGTTGCCGAGATATCGGGTTGTTAAGTTTATATGGGGTCGCGAGTTCAAAGTTCGGGGCGAACCACTAGTTATTTTAATTATTATAATAAACTTTATTTAAATAATTATAATAATAAAAAAAGGAAAACATATTGACATGGCAGAGGTACATATAAATTGAATGGCATAAACATATTTTTTCTAAAACAATTATCCAGGGAGGAAACAGGTCTCCCCTTTTGTATTGAGTTGAGGTTACCCGCGCTCCCTCTTAATACTGACCACATTGATGAAGAAAAAAAACCGTCTTTGAACCTCATTATCTTGGAATACGTTAATTTCCCAGGTACTTGGGTAAAAATGTTCGTTATGATGAGGACAACACGTGGTTTTCCGCTTTTTGTGGCGGTCTTTGAACACTCTATGTTGAATATGGTCCACTGTAGAGAGATGGATCTCTATGAGTGATGTTTTTACTTTATCAGTTTGCAAAGTCATTTCCCCATTTCAAACATTAAAAAGGTCTATTATACTATAATTCAGTGACAATAATTATTTAGTACTACATCCGACCTTTTATTGAACGAGCGAGCGAAGCGAGCGAAGTTCTCCGAGTCTACTGGAACAATCCGGGGTTTGTATGTATGTATGTATGTATGTATGTATGTATGTATGTATGTATGAATGTTCGTTCGACGATAACTTGAGTAAATTTAGTCGGATCGTGATGAAATTTGGTAGGCAAGTAAATGAGGCCAAGAGAATTTTTAAGTTCCAACATGAGCCAAATCGGTCGAGGGGTTACTGAGATATGGGGTCGCGAGTTCATAGTTCGGGGCGAACCACTAGTTAATAGATTGGTATTGAAAGTAGTTTTAATTCATCCGCTATTACGATAATCGTAGCTAAATGTGGTTTTCGGTTAATTAAATACCCACGGGGTAATTGCCCAACCACTCTAATTATACGAAGTCTAAATTAAAATTTCGAATAACAAGTTTTCCTTGTATTTTGAAGGCATTCAATAATGTAAAGACAAGAGACAAGCATGATATTATGATAAGTGTGTCTTTTGGTTATCTTCATAAGACTCTTCTACAGGTTGATATCTTAGAATGTAACCTTGTATTTGTATTCAAAATATTTTTTTCACTCCATTTTTTTCGCCACCTAGTACAAGTTGTTTGTAGTGACAGCCTACTTAAACTTCCGCTATCGACTTAGAGTGCACCCTGTAGACATGCGAAACGTCGAGCATTATTTTTACTTGTCAATATGAACCACTTTAGGGCCATTCTGTATAGCTACCACGAGTGCGAAAAAGCTGTGCCGGACGTCCGCCGGACGTCTGTCATGTATCCTAATACTATAGTAGTAAGGTTGTTTATGCAACTTGTCACTTTCAGTGACATTGACAGTAAGCACTCGTGGTACCAGTACTGGACAAAAAATACATCAGCTGTTCCATACTTAATTACACAACTGATATTTTTTTTATGCCCCATACCTAGCACGAGATTGATTAGTTTCTATTGATGAGTAGCAAGACTGTTACTTCACATTTAGCTACAGAATTAAATTCAATGTCACCAAGTGTAAGAGCCCTCGCCCACGGCGACTTTTTGTAGCGATGCAGTAGTGATGCCGTCGCGCATTCGTATCGATACAGTCGCGATGCGGTCGCTAGCTGTGTGCCCTCGTCACCTGTAACCATGATTCAGTCGCGATACAAACGGGATACCGTCGCGCTTCTGTTGCGATGTAAACGCGATTCGCGCGCCACTCTTCCTCAGTTCTCTACCCGATGTCGTCCGACACGGTCGCGAGTTTGCATCGTTACAGTCGCGATGCTGTAGCGCGTTGGCATCGCTTCTGTAGCGCGTTGCAAATGCGACTAAATCACGTTAGTAGCAATGCTGTTGCGCGTTTACGAAACGCCGTACGAAACACCGTGGGCGAGGGTCCTAAGACGTGTCTTATCGACCTCTCTGAAACGTAATCACCGCAAAACAGTTTTGTGATAATTCACATAAAAGTTTGAGTAATGACTTGTTGAGTATCTACATATTTTTAAATAAAGCACGATACACAGATCACTCTTTTAAACCATTAAATAGAATCTTTTGCGGAACAATAATAATGGTCATTGCAATAAAAGCAGATTATACACCCGTTGTACAATGTAAGGAGAAAGTCGTAACTTTTGAAATCTTTTGTTTCGAACAGGAAAATTAACAAATCGTTTGTAGGTTTCAGGAAGGCGGGAAAGAGATAGATAGCGGTAGGAATTGAACAGAGTGAAAGAGACAGTGTAGGCGTTTTTGTTAGACTGTCATTAGTCCAGGGGGCGGTGTGGTAGAAAGATACGCTGCATCAAAAAAATTGCGCCTCTTGAATAATACTTCAAACACCTTTTTTTCCGATTTGGAACCGATTCTGAGAGGATTATTAGGTATCAATGGAAAGGACATTAATTTGACGACTAATAAACAATCGTTTCATTTTGATAAACAAAACAAACCCTGTCGGTACGTGATCTTGAAAAAGGTACTGGTAAAGTCATGATCCAGAGATGTCGAAAGGATGAAGTGAGCTGGAATTAATTTTAAAGTTAATGGAACTTTTACAGGTTGCTTGCGGGTACACTAGGAAAACTATCCTAAGTTTTCGACCTCGAGGCCCCTGTGCTAACTTGGGGAGGGGGGAGGGGGGTCAAACTTATCTCTTAAACTAAGCATATTTTGTGTACCACATTGCAAGACAAAGTTGGGGAGCCATTACTAGCGCACACAGTCACACAATCCGCTACTAGCGCCCGGTCTATAAAACCCATAAAGGATTAGCAGACCGACTCAATTTATCATGTTCTGCTGGCGTTAGGGCCCGCCTTTGTTGCAGCAACAATGGATTTAGGTAATAGGTCCCTAATGAACTTGCTAGATTCTAACACATACTACGGAAAAAAATGGTTAGTGACAGGTTCTGAAAAAAAAAATTTTTTTTTTTTAAATAACCGCGATTCCAACCGTTTCGAACCAAATTCGGAACCCAAAGTTTTTTGTTCGAAAGTCCGTTATTGGCTTAATCTTATCTTTAGACAATATTGAGGAACTAATTTCAATATTTTTTATTTTGGTTCAGTAGTTTGGATTTTACAACGTTTCAAAGATACGGTTTTATAACGTCACGCGGCGGTCTGCATACTGTTGGCGGTCATAGGAACAAAACATTTTAGCGCATAAAAACAAAACTACTGGACCAAAATAAAAAATATTTAAATTAGTTTCTCAATATTGTCTAAAGATAAGTAATAACAACTCACTGGTTTGAACACACAAATTACTTTTATTCTCGTAGAACACACTTTGTAACTTGAACTGTACACTTCACATGAAATACTGTCTACAACTTGTAACACTTCACTTCACTTTGTACAATATTAAACCTTCTCGTTCGAATGCCGAAACCACAATGGAGCTGAAGTCACGTTCCGTCGAACCGGTCGCCCCACTCGGGCCGCCGTCCCCATCACGTGACTGCTCCACAGTGGCGCCGCCTACTTCCATGTTGTCATGATACAATACAAAGCTTCTAAATTTAAATACTTTATTAATCTCAAATCTATGACATAAACTTTTATTTATTAAATCTGTATTATTTAATTCTATTTTATAAACTCATTTTTACAACGGAATAATCACAACTCATCAAGTTTATATAAAATTAGCAACTTTTAGTCCAACAACGTTCAGTTTTAATTCTGTTTGCTAACATTAGTCAAATATAGTTCTTTTTAAAATTCTGTTCGCTAACATTCGGCCATACTGACCAATGTCTGTCCTCAGACATACTCAAATTATCTCAAAAACTCAGTGTTTCGGCCATTCTGTTCAGTGTTGAATGTCCTCATTCACTAATTTTCACTAATTATGTAGACTATGTACTTATTTTCACTTTGACTAAATAGGTATTACTCTGTTAAGAACTCGTCTATCAGTTGTTTTCTAGACCATCCATGGCAGTACTCTCACTCCATAGTATGATCTGGCAACATACTTTCCGCACCATAAGATTTAATCTTGATAAATAACCAGCCATGGCCCTCCCGCTGGATCTTGTTGTCACTCTCTTGTTGTCACGTTTCACTATAGCGTAGTCATGGCAGTTCTCTCACTCCATGATCTAGCTCTCTTGTTGTCACTGTTCACTGTAGCGTAGTCATGGCAGTTCTCTCACTCAATGATCTAGCTCTCTTGTTGTCACGGTTCACTGTAGCGTAGTCATAGCAGTTCTCTCACTCCATGATCTAGCTCTCTTGTTGTCACGGTTCACTGTAGCGTAGTCATGGCAGTTCTCTCACTCCATGATCTAGCTCTCTTGTTGTCACGGTTCACTGTAGCGTAGACATGACAGTTCTCTCCATGTTAGGAAGGTTTAGCCAACGACAGCACTCTCACTTCGTGGTCTAAACTCACTAACTCCGGCCATGGCCGCACTCGCTCCATGGTCCATGACCTGAAAAATAAAACAGCAGCAGAAATGTTCTATTCGACTAAGTAACTTTACCTATTTTCTATAGGTTGACGAGATTTAAATTGATGAACTTACTGAATAATTTTTTTATTTTTATGAAACCTACATAATTATGCTAAGCCTAGTTACGTAGGTGACCTAAAATAGTAATTGAAACGAGTAAAAGATAATTAAACTTCGCAATATAATACAAACAAATCATACAAATCATGCTAATACAATAACGTAGGCACCTACCTGAGTTAAGCTAATGGAAATATCTTTAAGTGAATTTAACAACATTCTTAAAAGCACATAGCTACCTAATAATTTAAATTAACTATCGCACTTTACCATTTATATAATTAACTATAAATCCTACTTGCATGCATTAAATCCGTTACATTATTTCTAATTCTTAGTTACCATTACAACAACAACAGCAACAGGAAGGAAACAGTCTCGGGATGAGCATATCCGAGCTTGAGACGAAGGCGCAAAATCGGCTAGAATGGAAAACTGTTTTAAGAGCCCCTGATTAGGGTTAACTTGATTGAACTGGAATTGATATATTGATTGATTTATTTATTTTTGGAAGGCTAACAGCCATATAGGTACCACCATCACCATTACCATTATCTTCATCGTAACTACTGCTGGCCTCGCCAAGTTGAGTTCCATCATTGATATCCCGTCGTCAAGTCAAGAATAGTAAACTAGACTTGCCCAGTTTGACTTTCGGTTTGGTCATCGATCAGTGGCATCGGGTATTTATCCTTGTAGGTCTTCTTGTTTAATGCTCGATAGTCTAGATGCATAGACGTAACTCGCCATTCTTTTTTTTTGCCACAACAATAATCCGTTACATACTCCTTGCATACTCCGAAGGCTTGCATACTCCGAATCGGACTCGCGGATTATCTGATTTATTAGGAGGTCATCCATAATCTTTTTGACCTCAGTTCTTTCAGAAAAATAGTTGATATGGTCGATAAGTTACTGACACGTCATCCTTCAACTTTATGTGCATTTCAGCTAAAGTTGTCTGATCCAGCTCCGAACTTGAAAAGGCGAAATAGTCTCTAAACTCGCCAAGCAGATCGCAAAGTTTGCCTGTGTCATTTGAAATATATCGGTGTTGTTTTTAGATGTCATTGATACAGATTTCATGATCTGTTTCTTATGATGCCTTCTCCGAGATACAGCAAACATTGAGACTGACCATGTTGCCTTCACTCACGCATGTATGTTCCTTAAGAAGCTTATCTCGTATCGGCTTGGCCCTTGCTAGGTAGCACTTCTCCACCAGCGAATGAAACCTTATTTTAATTGAAACTTATGACCTTTATACTTGTTTGACCATTCGTTATCTTGTAGACACCGGGTAATATAATGTATTCGGCACTAGCTTACAAACAAGCTTCAGACGACACGTATAAGGGCCCTGAGTAAGCGTCACAGCTGACCATCACCATCCTTAGACCACTAATTTTAGTGTTCGCGACCAGTGTTACCTTGACAGTGTGCCCAGGTATTTTTAAATGGAGAGCTCTGAGTCGTAGTGAGTGAGTGTCTTAAATACACGAATACCAGGAAGTTCTGTCAGGTTTTTCCCGATAAGCATATTTTGTAACTTCAGGCAGCAGCGATTGAGGAACGGTATATACTTCAACCTCTTCTTCAATGCTGTCTACTTTCAGAGTAATGCAGACTTTAGTTTTTGGTTTAATCATACCGTTCCCAAACCCCTTGAGTAATGGAAGATTGGACTGGTCTTTTTGGGTATCTGTTGGGAGTAGGATTTTGTCACTTCTTCTTCTTCTTCTTCTTGGCATACCTCTCCACTAATAGAGGTTGGCCGTCAGTTCTTCATATTCTTCTCTGTTCTTTTCCAAGCGAAATAGATGTTCGACGTTGACTATTTCCGTCCATTCCTTGATGTTTCTGAGCCACGACTTTCTTCTTCTACCATCACGCCTCCATCATCTGACACTTAGCAATGTGCATTTGCTGCCAAAATCAACAAATGCACAGTATTTCCCTTCATTGACCATGACATCTTTGAAGTGCTTATTGCTGCTGGTGTCAAGCTCAGATTATATTTTAAAGATATATAATATATTTTTATGTGCTGGGGATCGACGATTGCACCCTGTTGTTACCGGCTTGACCATCACATTTTTGAGATGAATGACCCACTCGTCTGCATTTACCACACTTGATTAAGTCCTTTCTACATGCCGTCCAATAATGTCCAGCTTCTCCGCAATTAAAGCAAAGAGTTGACTCAGATCGCTTTGTACTGTCTGATCCCTGAGCCCGATGTTGGTCTTTGTCTTGGGCTGAAGA
This sequence comes from Zelleria hepariella, assembly GCA_949319315.1. Classification (NCBI taxonomy): domain Eukaryota; kingdom Metazoa; phylum Arthropoda; class Insecta; order Lepidoptera; family Yponomeutidae; genus Zelleria; species Zelleria hepariella. Next base: position 3,892,006 of record OX439391.1, read on the forward strand.
TTCCTTGAAATTGCCAACTCTCTTGGGTTGTTGCTCATCACGTTTGGTAAAAATTTTGCGGAAGTACGTGAGTACTTCTTCAGGTTCGCTAAAGTTCATGCCCTGTGCACTCATCCGAATATTATTATCAAATATTCCGTGAGTGAGACAATCCACTGCTTTTTGTTTGGAGATTTCACATCGGTTTATGAGTCGAATTTTATCATAATAATATTCTTCGAGTGTTTCGTTTCTCCTCGTCCTCCTTGCCAACATCTCTGACAGCAGTTCGCCGTAGTTATCGTCGCACGGAAAAGCCCTACGCAGCTTTTGCTGCCACTCTATCCAGGTATATTTGACGCTCGTAAGACCATCATACCAACGTTTAGCCAATCCCGTCAGGCGAGGAAGAGAAAAAAATATTGTCTGTCTCTCCGTCCATCCATACACAGAAGCAGATTCATTTATTTTCTGCAACCAATCCTTCATACTCTGAGCCTTGGCCTGAGGATCAAACTCAGGAATCATGTTGGTTGCACCATGACTTTGCGGAGCACGGTCTTTTCTATCTAGTACTGCTACCAGATCTTGAAGAACCGAGGAGCTCTTTTTGTTTTTCTTGTGTTGCTTTTTAGGTGGAGGACTGCTGCTCGCAGAGCTAGAGCTAGAGCTTGAAGAACTCGAAGGTGACCTGCGTCGTCTTTTCTTAGTATGCTTATGTTTGCGTTGATCATGAGGAGAGTCACTGCTGCTAGCCGACCTGTCACGTTTCCTCGGCCTTGATTTATTAGCTTCCTTTGTAGGTGGTGAGGTCGGAGGCGTGCTTGGTTCAAGCATGTTTGCTATGGCTATACTTTAAGTACACGCTGTTCACTGTGAATAAATAAATAACTGTGTTGTTGTTTTATTTAAATTTTCTAACCGCTTCTATTAGCATGTAAGTATTTATTTTACTCAATCCACGATCAAAGGATGCTGCAAAATTTTGCAGAATGCAGCAATAACAGACTATTGTAGAAAATAAATGTGTGGCTAGTGCCTCACCACTTTTAATGTCTCCGGGAATCTAGTATTAGTTAATTCCTGATACCTAGGCTACAAAGGTAGTCTGCATTGGATAAGGCTCACGTTTGAAAAATAACACGATCTAATTTTAACTGTTCGTATTCCAGTTCATGGTTTTACTCTTTCGCCGAATATCACGGAAGGCTATTAAAGTAGGAAAAAAAACAACAGCTTAAGTACTAGCTGTTTCTGCTCACTACCTGTAAATATCGTTGAGATTTTTTTTTCAAATTAAAATGAAAATCTATGTTTTCCATAAACTAGAAATGCTTTCCGCTAAGGAAAATTACCACCGCTGAGGCGTTACACTTTTCTTGGCCGACTATGGTCAGAGGAGAAAACAAAAGGCACTGCATACTAGCACACAATATAGAAATAAATAAATTCTCAAAAGTACTCACATGATATATTGTGTCCGTGGATCCGCAACTTCTGAACTAATAACAACTCACTGGTTTGAACACACAAATTACTTTTATTCTCGTAGAACACACTTTGTAACTTGAACTGTACACTTCACATGAAATACTGTCTACAACTTGTAACACTTCACTTCACTTTGTACAATATTAAACCTTCTCGTTCGAATGCCGAAACCACAATGGAGCTGAAGTCACGTTCCGTCGAACCGGTCGCCCCACTCGGGCCGCCGTCCCCATCACGTGACTGCTCCACAGTGGCGCCGCCTACTTCCATGTTGTCATGATACAATACAAAGCTTCTAAATTTAAATACTTTATTAATCTCAAATCTATGACATAAACTTTTATTTATTAAATCTGTATTATTTAATTCTATTTTATAAACTCATTTTTACAACGGAATAATCACAACTCATCAAGTTTATATAAAATTAGCAACTTTTAGTCCAACAACGTTCAGTTTTAATTCTGTTTGCTAACATTAGTCAAATATAGTTCTTTTTAAAATTCTGTTCGCTAACATAAGATTAAGCCAATAACGGACTTTCGAACAAAAAACTTTGGGTTCCGAATTACGAGTGAATATTGCGAAGTGATAAAGGTTCATTTTATTAAACGGTTTTATTAAACGGTTTTATTTAGCTCACCCCGTTTGTTTTATTCTTTATTCTTTCTTGGGTCAAATTTAGTAATTCAAATTTCACCCTCTTCCTGTCAACCGATTAATCTGAAATTTTGTATACACTTTGGATTTTGGTGACAATACAATTATGTTTATTCATTATCATTATAAATTCAAGATGGCCGCCGCTACAAAATGGCGGATAATTTATGTCTTATTAATCCCATCAATATGGGTATCAAATGAAAGGGCTCAACAAGCAGAATACAATATACTATAAAAAATTGAAATCCAAGATGGCGGCCGCTACAAAATGGCGGATAACGTAGGTTTTATCAATCCCATCAATATGGGTATCAAATGAAAGGGCTCAACAAGCAGAATACAATATACTATAAAAAATTGAAATACAAGATGGCGGCCGCTACAAAATGGCGGATAACGTAGGTTTTATCGATCCCATCAATATGGGTATCAAATGAAAGTGCTCAACCAGTATAATACAATGTACTATATGAATTAAACAAAATGCGAAATAAAAACTAAAAACTAGAAAATAAAAATAGGTAAAAAAACTTTTTAAGTTAAACGGTTTTATGTTAAACATACATTGCAATGTTTAAGATAAATGTACTAAAAACCAAAAAATAATAAAATAGATACAGTCGTGGGAATTATAAACATATGCATAGACTAGACTAAAATAAAACCGTGGGGCACGTCAACTGCCTAATTATAGTTTAACATTACAAAACAAACATTTTAATCAACGATTGTAGACAATTGACGTGCCCCACGGTTTTATTTTAGTCTAGTCTATGCATATGTTTATAATTCCCACGACTGTATCTATTTTATTATTTTTTGGTTTTTAGTACATTTATCTTAAACATTGCAATGTATAATTATTGTAAGAAAACGGGATTCTTACCACGATTTATTTTCTTTTGAGTTCCCGATATTTCGGTACCGTTGCAGGCACCATGGTCACGGGTAGACTGAAGACGGTTTTTTGAGTGTCAAACACCTAGGCGTAGATAAATCTATCTACCCTCTTTCTATTTCGACGGCTGCGTTCCAAGTTGTTCGATGGCCCGGCCCGACTCACGATGCTAACGGTGTCTGATGTGGTAGACACAGAAGTCGCACGTCGCTTATTTTGCGCAACGCAAATATTAACCACTGGGTTCCACGTTCTCGACAGTTGAAACCCATCTTCGCGATTGAAATTTTTATACTTGTTAATTTCAATCGCTTCTCTTACCAATCTCGGTATGTTGTGGCGTTCTGTCGAGAGTATGTGAGGGCTATGTAGCTCAATCCAGTGGTTAGTTCCCGATTGTAGTAGATGTTCTGCTATCGCCGACTTCTCTGTATCATTGTTTTTGACTGCTTTGATGTGCTCATTGACGCGGGTCGCAATCGCGCGTCTTGTTTGACCAATGTACGAGCTTCCACAGCTGCAGTCAATTTTGTAGACACCGGGCTTCTGGAGAGGAAGACTATCCTTAGGCGAACGCAGACTCTGTGCAATTTTTTTTCGGTGTGGAGTGAACACTGTCTTGATGGAATATTTACTCAACATCCTACCAATCCTGTCTGTCACTCCTTTCACGTAGGGTAAAAATGCTGGTTGTCGCTCAGCCGTGGGTCGGCGTTGTCTTCTTTTTTGAGTGGGCTTTCTGACTGTCACTCCATATCCATTACGCTGCAGTACTTTCTGCACATGACTAAGTTCACCTTCTAGATGCTCTTCGTCGCATAGATTGTAGGCGCGGTTGGTCAGTGAGGTCACTACAGACTGCAGGTGTCTCGGATGGTGGTGCGATGTCGCATGCAGGTATCGGTCAGTGTGAGTCGGCTTTCTGTATACAGAGTGGCCAAGGGTATGGTCATCTTTGACCATTACCTCGACGTCCAAGAAAGCCAGTCGTTTATTCTCTTGCATCTCGTATGTGAAACTCATCTTTGGGTGTATGTTGTTCAGGTGTTCCAGATACTTTTCCACTGCTGTTTGGTCACCTTCAAGTACTGCGAAAACGTCGTCGACATATCTTTTCCATAGTTTGGTTAAAGACGGTGCGTGGGGGATTGCAATGTGTTCGAAATGCTCCATCCAGATGTTGGCCACAACTGGAGCTACCGGGCTTCCCATTGCGACACCGTCAATCTGAAGATAGTACTGACCTTGGTACAAGAAGTAACCAGAAGACAAACAGTGTTCCAGTAGCCTGGAATATTCACTTGCGATGTCAGTGTTCTGAAGTTTCACTTTGACTACCTCAACACACTCCAGAATAGGTACATTGGTAAATAAAGACTCTACGTCAAAACTGACCATCGTCTCATTTTCCTCAACTTGGGAGTGGTGTAGGATGTCCACAAAATGTTTCGAGTCTTTAACATAAGATGAGGTTTTGCCTACCAATGGTTGTAGTATGCTAGCTACATGTTTGGCTAATTCATAAGTCGGTGAGTCTATTTGGCTCACTATCGGTCGCAGAGGGACGTTTGTTTTATGAATTTTGGGCAAGCCATAAAGTTTTGGTGGTTGCACTACCTTAGGACGTAATAGGTATTTACTGACCTCATCTGGTAAGGCATCTTGGCACTCTTTTATTAGGGCCTTGGTCTTTCGAGTAATTCTGGCCGTAGGGTTGTAGTTGACAGCTTTGTAAATGTTATGGTCACTAAGAAGCCCTCTGATCTTTTTGTCATACTCCTTAACTTCCATAACCACCGTTGCATTTCCCTTGTCCGCTTTTAGTATCAGGATATCGGTATCTGTACGTAGTTCACGTATCGCGGATAATTCTTGAACAGTGATATTTCGGGGCGGCGGTTTGGCATGACGTAGTGTGACTGCGACGTCCTGACGCAAGGTTTCTGCATCCCCCGTGGGCAATTTATTTCGGGAAATAGTATCCTCAATGTTGCCTATCACCTGTTCATAGGGTATGCGCGTTGGTGCCGGTGCAAAGTTCAACCCTTTCTCTAGCACCTGGAGTGCGGCATCTGATAGTTTTTTATTGGATAAATTTACCACAGTACGTTTTTCCTTTGAGCTTGAGTCATCGGAGTTGGCCTTCTGTGGTTTTTTACCTATCAAGCGGGACACGAACAACTTGGAACGCAGCCGTCGAAATAGAAAGAGGGTAGATAGATTTATCTACGCCTAGGTGTTTGACACTCAAAAAACCGTCTTCAGTCTACCCGTGACCATGGTGCCTGCAACGGTACCGAAATATCGGGAACTCAAAAGAAAATAAATCGTGGTAAGAATCCCGTTTTCTTACAATAATTATGTCTAAAAACCACGAAAGTTTCAAAAAGCATATTGCAATGTATGTTTAACATAAAACCGTTTAACTTAAAAAGTTTTTTTACCTATTTTTTCATATCATACTTAGAAGTTTGGTGGTCCAGTGGGTAGAACAGTGGACTCTGAAGTGAAAGGTCGTAGGTTCGATTCCCGGTGCGGGGATGTATCTATGACTTTGTTTAATTTCAAAGCTACGTACATTTGTGAATTTGTAGTAGCAATACCACTCGCTGACTGTGAAGGAAAACGTCGCGAGGAAACCTGAGCGTATGATGCGTTATACCCGCAACGCTAAAATCGCCAACCCGCATTGAGCACGCGTGGTGATTAAGCTCGAACTCTCTCTTTGAGAGAAGGCCTTTGCCCAGCTAGTGGGACATGTACAACTGTTCAGGATACATCTTACTTTTTTTTACTTAGATATTTAAAGTATTTTTTACTACACCTACACCGACATAAATAAAAGTAAGCACTTTTTTGTTTTTTCTAAAGCACTAACCCGTGGTAGGGAATAATTTAAACATTTATAATAAGTTGAAAAAATTCACTCGGGACAGGACTTGAACCCGCAACCTCTCGCATACCGTGCAGGCGCTCTTCCAATTGAGCTACCGAGTCAAGTAACTGTCGATGCGGGATGTGGTTGCGGGTTCAAGTCCTGTCCCGAGTGAATTTTTTCAACTTATTATAAACTAGCTGTGCCCGCGACTTCGTATGCGTTTTTAGGGTTCCGTACCTCAAAAGGCGAAACGGAACCATTACAGGATCACTCGTGCCTCTGCCTGTCCATCGGTCACAGCCAATTTACTCCGAAACTACAGAACCGATCGTGTTTAAATTTGGGACACATAAGTAAGTTGAAAGGGCTCGTTGTGAGGATCTCAAATATTTTTTCAATAATTTTTAAATAAAAAGTTTTGAAGTTATTTAAGAAACTACAGAGCCTAAAATTTTGAAAAAAATACATGTAATAGTTATTTACCTATAGATTACAGGAAAATCTATAAGAAGTCCACGGTGTATAAAATAATATAGGAAAATGATCATATAAGCCAACAGATGGCGCTCTACAGTCCTACATCGCGGACCGCTGTATGGTTTCTCAACATTTGTGCGTAAATGAACTTTGAATGTACGGAACCCTCTCCTCGCGAATATATCTCGCACTTGTCCCGTTTTTTTTTTAGGGTTAGTCTCAGAGTGTCAAGAACTCAAAATTACTACATTACAAAGACATTTAATTTTAATCTGACTGTGAAGGAAAACTCAAAAGAAAGGCTATTTTTACTTCATGACTTGCGGCAGCAAGGCTCAAAAGAGAACAATAAATAGAGTAGGTACGTAAAACGCTAGGAATCTAGGATACAGTTTTTGTTAAATAAATAATTCTTTTGTTTTAAGGCATTTTTTAAGCCTTAAAATCCTTAATCTAAACAATACGACATATTTATAAATTTTATAATAAAGCAGGAACTTCGCCACGTACGCGGCGGGTTCATAAATGTATTGTTTAGACGTGATAAAGCTTAGCATTAGAATGGCTTAAGGAGTTTATATGCATTTCACTCTTTTGATCGACGTAGAGTGGGACAGATAGAGTTATAAGTACGCCCATGGCCCATAGATAAGTTCTAACCCCTTCCTATGCTAAGCCAGTAGAGGGTATCATTGCGGGTCACTTTAACGGCTCATGCCCTCGGTGCAAAGACTTTGATGTTTGCTACCACTGGAGACGATATAGGCCCGGTTTCTAAATTGAAATGTTTAATAAGGAAATACTTAACTATCGTTCTGTCACGTTCTTTTGTGAGAAATCCGCAGAGGCAAAACGATATTTAGGTGCCTGCTTAGTGAATTTCTAAAATCAGAAACCGGCAGATAGAGAACCAATAAGTATAGAATATTATGTCTATGTTAGTACCCACAAATCGCAAACCTCCGATTTAAGTAAGTATTAGTATTTAGGGTTGCAAAAGACAAAGTTTCACGAACGAATGGTTAGTTTCTAGTTTTAAAAATGCTACACTTTAAGAAATTGGGAGGGTTTCACGAAAGATAATTTTTAAAGCGCAATTTTGTGCTTAGTAAACCTCGCACAGGCTGAAAAACAGGGTTCGAAGTGATAATTATCAAGATAAATATAGGTTGATAATTATCTTGATAATAACTATAATCGAAAATATTTTCACTTGTAATTTTTTGCATTCAACGACTGCGTGTTTCGGAATGCGCCAATATTGTTCTGTGAAACGCGCCACTTACCGTCAATAGCGGGGATTCCCCGCATCGTCGCGTTTTCTTTTCGTTTTTCGTATTTTTTTTTATGTAGCCTCTACCTGTGGCCTCTACGCTGTCCCACTGCTGGGCAAAGGCCTCACCACTTTGAGCCCTATCCGATATCAGTTAAAAAAGGATTGCTAGGTTTATATCTGTTTGATAAATTATCGTGTTAATTATCAAAGGGCTTATTTATTTTTATCTTGATAATTTCAAACCCTGCTGAAAAAACAATCATCACAAAAAAGTAAAAAGTTTTAACATATTTGAATTCTAATAATTTAAAATTTATAAAATTTATTTGGTATACTTACCATTAACATAATTATCTGTGGATTACACAGCTTATGTATTTAAGCGTTAGATTTAACACTTTGTACTGCTGTTTGTCTTCCTTAACAAATAAGATAAAATATAAAAATAAGTAACAAAATCTAAGTTTTTTTAACAATTTAAAACAACAAAAAAAAATACAAAAAGAAAAATGCGCTAAACCGAAACAAAAAAATAATAAAACAATCACATCCAGGCCAAGGTTCGAACCCAGAACCTTTCGACTACGAAGCCAAAGTAGTACCGTCTGAGCTAAGGTTACTTATAGGGACCTAACGAAAAATGCAAACACTTCCTTGCAATACTTTTGGTAGGAAATCCAGTTGGTCATGGCTTTTTTTATTCATGCAAAACACAACCTTATATCGTATTAGCTTAGTTCGTTTTTTCGAATACTGGAAAAATGAAATAATCGAGTTGGCCATGCCGATCGCATGTATGCAAAACACAACCTTATCTCATAGAAAGTTTAGATTGGTTTTCCGAATAACTTATATTGTTTTTTTTTACCATGGCAAATGGAATGGTCCTTGGTATCGCTCAACAATGCTTTTTATTTCAACTTTTATCATTTATCCCAAAAGTCGTAGCGTGATATAATATAGCCTAGATTGTGCCAGGAAACAGAACTTATCACGGTACGACTGTTTGACTGAAGACTATTCAGCGGTATTCGCGTGATGAGGTAACACACAGACATAGGGACAGACAGTGCGACAGAGAGAGACAGGTAGAGTCAGACAGAGACAAAAATTTAGAGTTTTATTATAAGTATAGATGTTTAAAATAAAAGTAAGTTTAACCGTTTACGAAATACAAAATGTGCAGTGCTTACGAAAGTTTAAGTGTAAAAATACTATCATGAGGTGTCGCATGTTGCTGGCTATCGCTGGTTGAAGTCTTAAGGGTCGCAACAATAGTCGTCAGTTCAAGCTCGAGCTTAAATATGTGATCTCAGAAAACAAAATCTCCAACTTGAGACCTTTAAATCTCCTTGACTCTGCTACTCAAGCTTGAGCTTTTATTCGGTGATTTTTTTTTCTGAAATCACCTAGTTGGGCTCGAGCTTGAGCTGACGACTATTAATGCCACCCAATCTACCTCTTTTCAATCGGTTTAGTCGTGACAAAAGGATTTTGGTCGATCGAAGGGGCAATTCTGTTCGGACTCTTTTTTGTCAGGCATTCATGAATAAATCAGTAGGAAGACCTGACATACCGTCACGCACGGGGCCTTCCGAGGGCAGGCAGGGCAATTAATCCCTCCCGATCCCGAAGGTTTATTCCCGAGAGACCGCTTAAGGCGACAGGGAAGGCATTGTAACGAAATTATTTCCGAAATACCGCCGATGAAATAAACAATCTTTATTTTCTTAATATTTTATGCAATATGACCGTATAGTCAAATAAGTTAATTTTAAAACGATATTTCTTAAAGAAAATATAAAACTGTGATTTTTAGTGTGACTGGTGGTTCGCCCCGAACTATGAACTCGCGACCCTATATCTCAGCAACCCCTCGAGCGATTTGGCATCATGATCGAACTTAAAAATTATCTTTGCCTCATTTACACGCCTACCAAATTGCACGACGATCCGACTAAATTTACTCGAGTTATCGTCGAACGAACATTCATACATACATACAAACATACATACATACATACGTACATTCGTACAAACGCTCGCTCGCTCGTTCAATAAGTTTGATACACTACACCAAATTAGCTGAACTTTTTTACAAGGAGTTGTTAGGAACAACCCTTTACCGAAATGCCAGTCAGTTGCCATAAAAACGTGACGTCCAAGCGGCCGCACAGCCACGCACGGCTGCTGAACTTTTTTCTTTAGACCTGAAATACACAAAGCGCTTTTAGTGATTAATGACTTTATTAGATAGTGGTTCTATAGAGGTGTAGTTAGAGCTGTATAGCAATAAAGCAGCACGCTAGGGCGGGACCCCATCGCATCGCAACCGGTCTGTTTTCACAACACTGGCTGAATAAGTTATTTCACAGATTATTAGTTAAAATCAAGCGCAAATGTTGTGTTTTGGGTTGTTTGGAGCCATTTTATAGACATAGTCTAGCAACGAAAATCACTGTATGTACAGTCGGCCACTCGCTAGGTAAACCCTTTTTTGTTCGATTGGCACCCTTATGCTGCGTGCGGTAAGATCTGCCATGGGGTCGACCGTACTAATGAACCAAAAAACAATGAAAGCTATTGGAGTATTTCATAATTTTTGCGCTCGATCGTGACTGCCCTAGAATAAAATTAAGTAGACTCCAAGAGGTTTCATTTGATCCAATAGTCAATAGTCTCTTACTAACATTGACAAAAGTTCAATTTTCGCGCAATAGTTTGACAAAGCCTTTCTGATTTTAATAATATTAAAATCGAAATTCATTATTAGGTATTCTTCATTTGATAATGTGGAGCGCACGAGGTCGAGTTTTAAATAGTTTCATTTTGTAAAATTCACACCGGAAAACTGTGCAGTGTTCTCGGTGTCATTTCCATGCAAATGTAAGGACAGTAGAACGGTATATTAGAACACTGTAGCTCTCTTTCAACAACGATACTCACTTGATAATGGTATTTATATAATCAAACGACGAGGTACGCGAAGCGACACGCTGTTATACCTGATGATAGCTCTTACCACCCGCTACATAAGTGCGTCAGTCAAACGAAAATGTTGTTAAGAATCCCCTGCAGCTCTGCAGCCCTCTCGCTCACACTTTTCAACATTTTAATTTATTGTAAGAGAATGATTCAACTTTGGGCGATGAAATATAGATGCAGACACAGATAATTAAGCTATCGACATGTGGACTAACTTTTGATTTTATATTCTTAGTAATAAAAAAACTATCGCGGAACTTCGTTTAAAAGTAGTAGTTCCGTGATATTTTTTTTATTACTATAAACCTGGCAGACACAATTTTTCCCATTCTTCTACTTCTTCATCTTTGTTTCCATTACTCTTTCGTGGAACCTGGGGCCGGCACATGGGCTTTTCATTTATTTCTGTCTATGTATAGGACACCGCACGAACTGATCCACATCGCGGGTGATAGAGCGCAATGGGAAACTCTACTCTCCGCCATCTTCAAATGATGGTCATAATCCTCAGCATTGAGGGAACGGCTGGGATGGCTGGGGCGGGCAGCTTTGGCAATTAATTTTTTTATTTTTTTTTATGTAGCCTGAATGATGTCCCACTGAAGGGCAAAGGCCTCCCCCCTCTCAGCCCAGAATTTTCGGTCCTGAGCCACCTCCGACCACTCCGGCAAATATTTATCGAGGTCGTCTCGCCATCTTCTTCTCGGCCGGCCCCGTCTGCGACATCCGCCTTTGGGCACCCACTCGGTGGCAAGTCTAGCCCACCTATCCGGGTGCATTCGGCTAACGTGGCCAGCCCAGGTCCACTTTAGTTTTGCCGTCGCAAGACCCACGTCGGCAATGTGGGTTTTGGATCGCAGCGTAGTATTTCGTAATTATTTCTTACTGAAGCTCTATTCTCTATTCGGATCATAATGTTTGTAACACTTTATTGCACAAAAAGAAAAAGATACAAGTAACTATATAGGAATTGTGGTCTGTGGTGACTTTAATATAGACTTGCTCGTAGATTGTACTCTGCTTTCTAAACTATCAATATTCCTTAAGTCATTTAATTTAACTAATGTTTTTTTGGAGCCAAGTAGAATTACAGAAACCACGGCCACTTGCTTAGATAATTTTTTCTGCGATTGTGATTATTTAGACTCATTAACTGTAAATTGTTTGAAATCGGACCATAGTGGTCAAATTGTTTACTTTCCAATAGATTCAAAAAAACCTGAGCAAACCATTATTTGTAGGCCCATAACCATCAAAAAGTTAGATGCTTTTAAACTAGACCTACAATGTAATTTGCCTAGTCCGAATAGTTTACAAATTGCAAATAATCACTACAGAGATTTTTTCAAAGTCGTTTCAGATAGCTTTGACAAAGTGTTTAAGCTGAAAAAATTAGTCACAGGTAATAAATCAGGATTTAGTGAGTGGGCAACAAAGGGCATTCGAAATAGCAGGAATACACTTTATTCACTATATGAGAAGAAAACTTATACGTACGATCCCCGTTTTCTAGAATATGTTAAAAAATATCAAAAAATATTTAGGGCCGTCTGCCACAAAGCTAAATGTGCACACATAAAGGATACTATAGACAAATCAGCAAATAAATCTAAAACAATTTGGACTATTATAAATAGGGAAACGGGTAAAACTAAAACAGGCGAGCGCGAATTTTCACTAAATATCAACAATGAGGTAATAACATCAAATGAGGATATAGCCACGGCATTCGAAAAGTTTTTTACAAATATTCCATTAGAAACAACAGTTCATTTAGACTCATCGCCGGATCTTGCAGCTGATATATTAAAAGCAAATGTCCTACCTTGTGATCATCAATTCTCATTTTCTCATATAAATGCGCACATAGTAGTAAAAACATTTAAATTGTTGAACTTAAAAAAAACTGAAGACTTATGGGGTTTGTCAGTAAAAATTATCAGCTCAGTAATACATGTGTTAGCACCACACTTAGCTAGTATTTTCAACAAGTGTATAGATGAAGGTCTGTTTCCGGACCTCATGAAATATAGTAGGCTTGTACCATTATTTAAAAATGGCGATAGGCAAGATCCTTCAAATTTTAGACCAGTGTCAGTCCTACCAGTATTAAGTAAAATATTTGAGAAAGTCGTGCTAGCTCAGCTACTATCATACTTCGATAAACACAAACTTCTCCACGACCAACAGTTTGGTTTTACTAAAGGACGCTCAACGACGGATGCGGGAGTGATGTTAGTTAGGCACATTTATAGCGCATGGGGGGATAGGAAAGATGCTATAGGCGTATTTTGTGACCTTTCAAAGGCATTTGACTGTGTAGACCATGAAACACTTCTCATAAAATTAAAATACTACGGGGTAAAGGGGAAAGGCTTAAAACTAATGAGATCATACTTGGAAGGGAGGGTTCAAAAAGCTGACATAAATCGTACACAGTCTGCGGGTTCCCAGGTGAAGATAGGAGTTCCGCAAGGATCCATCTTAGGACCGTTTCTATTCCTTGTTTACATTAATGATTTGCCACATATGGTGAAAAACATGTCTGAGATAGTATTATTTGCTGATGACACGTCACTTATTTTTAAAATAAGGAGACAAGAAGATGACCTAAGTGATGCAAATACTGCTCTCTCACGTGTATTAGATTGGTTCACAGCCAATAATTTACTGTTAAATTCTAAAAAAACAAAATGTATAAAGTTTACCCTACCGAATGTGATACAGGTAGAAAACAATATTATACTAGGAAAAGATAAATTAGAGCTAGTAGAAGAAACTGTATTTCTAGGCATCACTATTGATGCAAAGCTTCAATGGGGCCCGCATATTGTAAAATTATCTCATAGGCTCAGTTCTGCAGCTTATGCTGTAAAAAGAATCAGGGAATTGACTGACATCGCAACTGCTAGGCTTGTCTACTTTAGTTACTTCCATAGTATTATGTCATATGGCTTACTACTATGGGGTCGGGCAGCAGATATTGAGAGCATCTTCATCTTGCAGAAGAGAGCCATCCGATTTATCTATAGACTAGGTAGTAGAGTGTCGTTAAGAGAACTTTTCAAAGAAATTGACATCCTGACAGTTGCAAGTCAATATATCTACGCCAACATTGTTTATGCTAAAAAACATATTGCAGAATTCGATACATTAGGTAGCCATCATAATATAAATACTAGGAATAAGCACAAGCCTACAATTCCAACTCTTAGGCTTAAGAAGGCTAGGAGCTCATTTCTCGGCAACTGTATACGCTTCTATAATAAGATCCCAACAGATATCCTAAGTTTACCAGAGGCCCGATTAAAAAAATGTGTAAGGCACACGTTGTGCCAAAAGGCCTATTACAGAATAGATGATTATCTAAATGACAAAGAAGTCTGGCACTAAACCAGTTCAGCGCACGATCACCACACTTACCAATGTGTTATTTTTTAAGTTCCTACCTGCATTACAAATGTATTATTTTTTAAGCACGAGATCCTTGGAGTTTCTTTACCATGCTTCTTCTCCAAGAACGATCAGAGCTAGTGAAGCTGGAGAAAAAAAAGTAGCTAGATACTTAGTATTAGATAGTAATAAGTATCTGATTTATATACCTTTTTTTTACTTTAGATAATATTTTGACGTTCAATGTAAATAATTTATTTATGGAATATTGAATAAAAAAAAATTGATTCTGATTCTGATTCTGACTAAATGGAGATGTGAGACATTATGTAGAAGGGCGGACTTATTTCTATAGAAATTTCTTTCAAACAGCCCAGCATATGTTCTGTTTTTATCATCAGCAGTTTTGGCCTTTGTCTTTGTCTGTCCGTTAGTCAGTATCTCGAGTTAGAGACAGATCTGTCACTAAGGCCGTCTTGCACCACTTTCTTAAATGTGGTTTAAACAGTCTTTAACTAAAATCTTCATACAAAAGTCGATTTAAATGGCGACTTAAGTGGCATTTAAGAAGTGGTGCAAGACGGCCTTAGAGTCTAAGCTTATTAATTGTTCTCTTGAGCTTGGAAGATAGCAGCGTGGCGGGAAATTCAAAATTTTTACAGTTTTTTACATTTTGTAGCTAAACTGAGCCGATTATGTGTTCTGGTTACGAAACTGTGGTACTGCCCAAAAAACTTGTCGTAGACCAGAACACATAATCGGCTGAATTATTGTTGTTCTGTTGTTCACAATAATGAAAAGAACACTATGTTATTGCCGCGAACGAAAAATCGCTGAACAAAAATAGCTCAGTTTAGCTACAAAATGTAAAAAACTGAAAATTTTGAATTTCCCGCCACGTTGCTACCGTCCACCCTTAAGAGTGTATTTGCTCATACACAAAAGAATATCAGCAAAGGGGGTAGATATAAGATGTTTCCCTCTAAGGGTAGGTTATAGATACTTCGCTGTATGACACGAAAAAGCGGGTTTTCTATTGAGTTTTATGGAGAGTTTACAAATTGGCGCGAAGCTTTGCTATCGTAGCGTTGGACTACTGGTTGCCAGGTTAATTGGGCTCAGGTTGGCCAGCCTAACAACCCTGCTATGGAAGCCAAGCTTCACGCCGAATTGTCGTACTTTTATCAATAGAAAAGACACTAAAGAAAAACCCTCTCTGTTTGTACCATGGATATTAACAATGGGCAATCACCAGGGTGTTCTAACTGCTGCACCCATTGGCTGTCTTTACCACGGCACTGGGGAAAAAATATTCACGTAGGAAGAAAAAATAAAGGTTTTTGCGTCTACGTATTGAGAGATTGATTATTGATTGGTTAGGATCGTGGTAAAAAATGGAGTTACCTTTTAATTGAGATCACTAAAATAAATAGACCACAAACTAACACAAACTGAGCATAATAAAGTAAAGGATTTCTAATTAATTAATCTTTAAAATTTTAGGTTATTTCAACTATAAAGTCTGTAACAAAGCTGTTTCTTGATAGGTTCAGCAATATAGGTGCGTTATTTCTCGATAGCGACCCCTGAGGCTCTACAACAAGTTACGTTCGGCAGACCTACGGCAGTGGCAAATTGGTTGGTCCGGCTGGTCTGCCGGACGTAACTCGTGGTAGAGTCTCAGATCTCTAAGGGTGGTATTAATAGTCGTCTGAGTTCACCTACTTGAGATCGATCTCAAGGAGGTAAATGTCAAGCCTTGGGTAATGTCAAACTTGAGTAGCTGTCTGCTTATTAATAGTCACGATCTTGAGATTGACATTGACATTAGCCGACTTACTTGAGTGAGTCGACTTACTTGAGTCGACGCCATATTAATAGAGCCGACTTGAGCTCGGAATTGAGTGAGTCATTCGTCTTTTGACAGTCCGTGACGTCTCAATTTCAATACAAAGTGGTTTAGAGTACTAGGCATGCATAAAATGTTAAGAAGCTGTAAGATCACTTACTTGAGACCGGAGTCGCTGGCTTATTAATAGACACAATCTTACGTGAGTTCACCTACTTGAGACCAGACTTGCGACTGTCATTTCCAAGTGCAGGTGATAGCCGACTCAAGTTCGTGTTTTTCATCACCCGACTACGCAAAGCAAGAAGGGGAATTATTTTCTTTGATAATTAATATACAAAAATGATGTTTAGTCAGCGCGCATCCAAAGCGAACCTACCGCAAGAAGTTGCAGCTTAACAATATACTTAAGACCATCGTCCACATCGGAAGTTACGTGTAAAGGGACCTTGTGGTGTGAAATAATTTGTCGTCGTCATTCGACCGGCACCTCTACCACATCGCTATGACTAGCCAGAAAAGTGTTTCTACCAGCCCGAGTTCTTCGAGCTGCAAAACTCCAGCAGTTCAGAGCCCCACAGTCATATTACCAAGAAAGATCTCCGAAGAGCTGAGATTTAAAAAAATAAGCTGGTACTAAGTTTGAGTTTAGTTTGGTGTATAGCCTCAGATGCTCCGGTTTCCTCACGATGTTTTCCTTCACAGTCAGGGAGTGTTATGTATGCGACTTTGAAATAAATTAATGTCATGGGTAGGGTACATGCCCTCATCGGGACTCGAACCAGGATCCCTCGATTCCGACTCCATTGTTCTACCCATTATGCCACCACCGCGTCACCATCTAAAACTCAAATACTACCTATAAAGGCATGGTAGAATCAGAAGCTACGAGCTTGTACTTGGTCAAATACAGAAGTGTTGTCAAAATTAAGTTTTAATTTCAAAGAAAAACTACTATTTGCAGGCTCCCATAATCTTGTAAGAAACTACACCACACACTAATAAAAAGGCAGAAAGTATACATATTTCAACTCTTTCCTTACTTACGATGTAATAGGGACTATTTTTGTACAATCCAAGGGAATTATTTCGTGAAACGCACGTACACACGACAACACGTCGACCTTTACACGCTAGTACTGTACTCGGTTACGTTACGGGCGATTTTACAACAAAAGTGTACACTTTGACGTGCTGTCGTGTGTACAATAGAATTTGAGTGCTGTAACGTGAATGACGTCAT
Source organism: Zelleria hepariella (assembly GCA_949319315.1). NCBI lineage: Eukaryota > Metazoa > Arthropoda > Insecta > Lepidoptera > Yponomeutidae > Zelleria > Zelleria hepariella. The sequence goes on from OX439391.1 coordinate 3,909,138, forward strand.
GTCAATGGTCTGAAGGTATTAGGCGTGCATAAACATCCGGAATCTCTTCTAAGGCGATTGGTGACAGAAAGTTTCATGTAGTATGATACATATCATGTAGATGGCAGCACAACATACAATTCAAACCTCTTTACTCGTACCTAGTTTTTTTAAGACAATTTGCCGGCCTTCAAAGCCCAGTTGGACCATAGAGGTTACTAGGCATGCATAAAATATAAAGCGGATATAGTAGGGAAAACTTGAGGGTGTGGTATCATTCATACGAGTAGTAGGTATTCAGTAAATTAAGTTGATACTTGAAGATAAATCTGAATAGGGAAGACCTTCATTAATGTTACATAATTATCTATTTTTTTTTCTAATTGGAAAATAAACAAGCCTGGGAGAGTTGTAACATATTTATTAATACTATATTGTTTCCTAATCATCATCTAAAATTTCTACACCTGACATGAATTTGCGCTGAGTCGAGTATTCTTCCCCTCATTTTATGTGTTCATTCTCCACACATTATTCCAGGTTTCGGGACCAATGCTGGTGTTTTAAAATTGCCTTGGTTTTTATCCCTCCTATCATAACGCCCTAACTTCGTCGATTATGCGTCGGACAGTAGGTACTTTCTGATTTTCCTGGAATCAAAATAAAACATTAATGTAGTAGAATGATGTGCGCAACGATCAAACGTTAGGTTTGCAGTCGTTCTATAATTCATTATAAATTCGCTTGGCAAATTACTACTTTCTCTACGTAAACATAACCTCTAAAGTTATATTAAATGCGCAAAAAACGTTGATGATGGGGTATTTTAAAGACCTAACTGACGATATCTGTAACTTGTACCGTGAACTATGTATATTTTATACAATTATAGTGAATAAATACCTGTCTTGTCAGCAACTCGTTTGTAGAGGTCATCCAACTGGGTCCGCTAGGTACTGAAGCTCGAAAAACGGAAGCTCGAATAACAAAAGCTGGAATGAACTGAAGCTCTCTGTTGGAACTTTCCAGCATGATATTTTTCGGCCAAAATATTGAAAATAACCTCTCTGGCGCCACTTATTATCCATAACCGACTAAAACGTTCAATATACTGAAAATCACAAGAATTTACGAGACATTTTTATAATAATTATTGTCGTAGTTTGACTGATGTTTGACAGTAGAAAAAGTTTTTTCTTTTATTCGACAGTTCCGAAAACCGTGAAAAAAGTTGTTCACCTTACGAACCTCTTTGAAGGTCAAACTGAGGTTGTGGCTAGCCTCTTCCTAATGTATGGTAGCCTAGTACATTCTTTACTCAAGCGTTGAAATAGTTCATTCTTGACTCAAGTCGAGGACTTGAGATCGGTCTCAAGTAAGCGCTGCTTTATTAATATGCTGAGTTACTCACTCAAGATCAAGCTCTCTGTTGCCAAAGTAACGAATAACAATGCTGAATAAAAATGGCTGAAGCGAGTCAGATCTGTTCCTTTTTGTCTAGACCAGGGTGCCGCTACAAAATTGTGTCGTCATATTGAACGAGCGATCGAAGTATGTTTGTATGTTTGTATGTACGAATGATTGTGTCGTCATAAAAATATAAAGGCGGCTTAATGGAATTAAAAGATTTTTAAAATTCTAACATCCAAATCCAAATCGGACGAAGAGTGGATATGGGGTTAGCAAAAAGTTAGTTATCCTGAGTTCACAGTTCGGGGTGAACCACTTGTTATTATAATCGAGTACTATTTGGAGTAGAGTTCGTGTTATATCTTGTAACATCACTTTTATGTTTGTGGAATCCTGGACTATTATAGAAATGACAAGTTGACAACTGAATAACACCGGACCATGGACAATTTTATGGACCAAAAGGAGGCCAAACTCAGGTTGTGCCTTTTCGAATAGTCTCTTTATAATGTATGGGCGCCTAGTACTTTTGAGTTGGGTTTAAGCTTTTTGACCACATTTTGAACTTTAAATGGTATCATTCGTTCAAATAGTTCATTCTTTACTCAAATCGAGGACTCAAGTTCGCGCCTAAGATAGGTTTATTAATAAGCCAATGTCTCAAGTAGGTGATTTTTGTTTTCTGAGTTCACCTACTTGAGACCGATCTCAAGTAGGTGATCTCAGAGGACTATTAATACCAGCCTAAGAGATCCTTTAGAGATCCGAAAAGATTTGCTTCCGATTTTGTTGTTTTACCCAATGACTCGTACCAAAGTTTACCACCGGTTTGGCGATAAAATCTCTATCGACATCTTTTGGTGTATAGATTAATAGTTGAAGATTCCGTCTGCCTCATCACCACGGCACACGAACCACTACGCCCCGAAGTTAAATTCGCGATCTAAAGCGTAAATATTGAACGACGAATATGTAGTGAGCGAGTTAAATTTGCATGCGGACGTAACGCAAATACGGTACTGTTGCGAATGTGTCGCATAAACTTGACTCGCGCTTCCGCTGTGCAAAATGTTCACTACACAAACATAACTTTAAGCATGTAGGAGGACCCAGGTAGATGGGGCATGATAGCTGAGGCCCGCATCAACTGCGAGCGTTGAAGCGGCTGCATTATAGTCAACAACATATTATAGCGTAGAACCATCAACAAGAAAAGAGAAGGCTAGAAATTATGAATAAGATAAATGGCCACCTTTTTTACCGGACCTAAAGTTTTTATAGTGTAATTTACTTTCGGACCACTTTATGCAGGCACACAGTTTTTTTTTTTATTTGTAGTAGATTATCCATGATTCAGCCTTAAAACACAAAATTCACTTTTGATGACTCCCGATATTCACACATTATTGTATTCGAAATTTGCCTAGAACAAACCGCGATTCGACCCGTTTCAATACAATAATGTGTTAAAGTGGTTAAAACACAAAAGTCTAAAGTTTGAAGAACGTTATAAGTCTTGAATGACTGTGGGTTATTTATACTGATATTAAAATTGACATTTTATTTCATGAAATTGCTGGAGCTTGCTTGTCTGACGCCACTATGGAATGTTTCATCGCGTTGCCTCGTAGCACCATCTACGTCGTAGCTGCGTAGCTTATAGCATCGTAGCCTGTATCTTCGTAGCACGTTATACGTCGTAGCTGCGTAGCTTATAGCATCGTAGCCTGTATCTTCGTAGCACGTTATACGTCGTAGCTGCGTAGCTTATAGAATCATAGGCCGTATCCTCATAGCACGTTCTACGTGGTAGCCGCGCAGCTTATAGCTTATGAAATGTAACCAAATAATAGACCTTTATAAAATGCCAAACGATAAATAAATAAAAGCTTATAGCTTCGTAGCCCGTAGCCCCGTAGCACGTTCTACGTCGTAGCCGCGTAGCTTGACGTCGCCCGTAGTCTCGTAGCGATTGCCAGAATTTTCAAGCCCTTGAGTTGTATTATATCGTTCATGAATACAATACTGTCTGGTAAGTCTATCAGAATGGCAACGCATATAACCTTAATAAAATGGCACTATTGTCTCTAAGTATTTATGGCTGAGTTAACCTTTTGTACTGAATTATGTTGAGCTCTGAAGCTCTCTCTAGAGGAGAAGTAATTTAGTCTGTATTATGGAAAATGTCTATTCTTTGGTTCATCAAGTACAATATTACGGCGCTTTGACTCGGAACAAGACAGTCCGGTGGATTTTTGTAGATATAGTTTTCAGAACACAATGATACTTCGCGAAATTGCATAGAGCAAAATATATGCTAAGCTAGCTTGCGTCTCAGACAATAATTATGGTGATATCTTTTTATCTTATCGTAATAGAATCGGAAAAAGACAGTTCAGCGCAAGATACAGTTTCTCTAGTCACAGTGGGACTTTGGAAATTGCATTGAGAAATTTTGCGTCTCACAAATGGAAATAGCACAAAAATGCGACCATAAGCTGAACTTTATCGGTTACGGTACCTTTGGAGATACAAAGTACGTTCATTTATGACAATCTTATGTTACCATTTATGTGTGTATCTTAAAATGTTAATCTTCTATACATATAGACTAGTGTTTCGCCCCGAACTATGAACTCACGACCCCATATCTCAGCAACCCCTAGACCGATTTAGCTGATGTTCAAACTTAAAAATTCTCTTTGCCTCATTTACCTGCCTAAGAAATTTCATGACGATCCGACTAAATTTACTCAAGTTATCGTCGAACGAACATTCATACATACATACACAAACATACATACATACAAACATACATACATACAAACATACATACATACATACATACAAATATACATACATACAAACATACATACATACATACATACAAACATACAAACGCCGGATTGTTCCAGTAGACTCGGAGAACTTCGCTCGTTTCGCTCGCTCTTTCAAACATCAAGACGGTTTCAATGGGAATGGCGCCACAGTAAGCGCAGCTTATCCATCTAACCTTACCTAGTTGACGAAAGCTTTAAAAGAGATATACACATTTTGGGCATGTCTCCCTTTATACTTTGCTCTTTAACAATTCGGGATTTTCCCTTTTATAATTTACTGTCCAATTTACAAGCCCGTATATTTGTTTTGTCTGTAGGTATCTACTCGTGGGGACAGTCGAGAATAAAAGACTGAAAGCAGGAAAAAAATACCGGCATAAAAGTAATGTTGCTTCCTTTTATTGAATATTTGTTGTAAATAGTCAAGCGACATTTTCACTCAAACTGACGATTCGAGTGGTCGTTTAACCTAATAAACTAGTGATTCGGTTCAAGACGAGACTTTCAAGGATCTTGGCCAAACTTTATCGAATTTGTGTTTTGTTTCTTGGTCTTATCTCGATCGTTTGATTCGAGCGAGATCGAGCGAGAATCTCGAAATAGAGTCCGCGCCTACACTGAAGTCCGATAGACGTGGCGCACAAAATGTTTCCAGTGTTAGGCGTAATAGGCGTAGTTCCCCGAGTTCCCGTAAGACTTGAGTCGTGGCGCGCACTCTATTTATTTTCAAACTGATCTTTTTTTGACATGTCAGAGATTATGTAAACCTTTTAGGCCGGACTTTTTGGATTGATATGGATGACATGAGATAATCGAGAATCTCGAAACCAAGATGTCATAAAAACAAGACCAAGACAATATTTTCGCTCGCCTTTCAAGATCGAGACCAAGCAAAAGTCTTGATGTGATCAAGACAGTCTCGTTATCGAAATTGTCTTGTCTTGTCTCGCTTACCGAAGCACTATAATAAACTATCGTGGTTTTAAAGAGAAGGCTGATGAAAACCCACAAAATATTTAAGAAAGGTTACTGAAATTCGATACCTACTGCTCCATACATAAGAAATGGCTGATATTTTTATTGCGATTGCAGTTGGCCTCATAGTCAATGTTGCTTTTATCGATGAATAAGCGCCCTTGTCAGGTTGACAGCTCGTCTATGACTACACGACTTCATTCGCGGTGCGAAAAGATTCCAACGTGAAATATGTCGCAAACACTAACATGGCTACTCTCTGCGACTGATAAGTTTCTGTAGACTTCACTTTCTTGTGGATGAACCTTTTTATAATGTGTCTAAGGCGATTATGGCGTGTAAAAAGCAAATCTACAAATGACTGCAATCTTGTTTCGCGGGTAGACATGACACTAACATGACTTTCCGTAGACAGAACGTGTTCTCGCGGGTAAGCGTAGATAAAAGTCGCGTCGCTGCATTATTGTAAAACATTTTAGATGAATGGGCATCATCACATCCTATTTTTACCCGACTACGCGAAGCAAAAAGGAGGGTTATGATTTTAGCAGCGTATGTATGTATGTATGTATGTATGTATGTATGTATGTATGTATGTATGTATGTTTGTGTGTTCATCTGTTCCCTCGCAGAGCCTAAACTACTCGGCCGATTTCAACAAATGAGGTGTCGATGGATTCGTCTTAATTACCCAGGTAACATAGGATAGTTTAATTTTGAAAAAAACCAAGATGGCGGCTGTGCTGCGCCCTAAAGTGGTGAACCTAAAAATAAAAATTATCGGATACCATCGTCATGGGTATCAAATGAAAGGGCTTTAAAAGACCTTTTCAAAAATGTATAATACATGTAGCGTCAACATAACAAATAGAACAAAAAATTCCAAAATGTGTTTTTTTTTTGTCCTTCTTGGTTCTATTCTGGGTGATAGTCCAAATGACTTACTAAAAAGCCCAAAAAAAATAGAAGTTAAAAACTAAAACCCGACTACTAAAAGGCTTAAAACAAGACCTGCTTATCCTTAGAATAGACTCATAGATAATTAATCGTAGTCGGAGGACACCACATTCGCATTTGATAAACCGATGGCCTCCGACTACGATTAATTATCTATGAGTCTATTTTAAGGATAAGCAGGTATTGTTTTAAGCCTTTTAGTAGTCGGGTTTTAGTTTTTAACTTCTATTTTTTTTTAAATTCTATAAATCGAAAATATAGACAAATATGAGAAACTAATTTGAATATTTCTTAATTATGTGTGTAAATATTTTTTTATTAATTATTTAAAAGTTCTAAAAGTTTTGTGTATGTCGTCACCAATGGCATTATGTACTGAGTTCATTGCATTCATTCATGCTTTTAAAAAATAAAAATATGTTGACGTTTGACAAACGTCAGTGTCAAGTCAACAAGAAGGTTATTTTCTCAGTTATTTGACACTTTTGACAGTTGTTGTTCACGAATGTATTTTTTTAAATACCTATTTGTAGGCAATGGAACTACCGCATTCGAGGCTATGATGAAGTCATCGAAAGAAAAATGAAGAAAACATTTTTGGCGATAAATACATATTAATAATCCGTTTTAATTTTACTTATTTAAACCCCTAATAGTAATCTGTATCCCTATTCCTCGAAATGGTTTTCAATTTACGACAGTCGATGCCTCACTGATCCAATGCCCATTAAGTTCAGCAATAACTTGTGTCAACGTCTGTACCATAACTTTACTTTCAGCAAGCACTTAAGGAAAGACTAATATAAACAAGTAAACACGGAAACTGAATATCAAAGTCTGACGGAACGATTCAGTTGACAATGGAGTTTGTATAATTTGCCCCTCAGCCCAAATTGAGAGGCTTTTCAACGCAAATCTATGAAACGAAACACGATAAAGACATTATCAGCGAGGATACAATGGCCATCGGCATTGCAAAATATTTGAACATTCTGTCGTTTAATTTCCAGGAATTAATAACAAAATATAACTTTATTTTTTAATTTGGAGAGGCCTTTTTTATGGCTAAAATATTTAAAGATTTAGGTATAACTTATGAGTTGAAAAAAAAATCTCAGGACAGGACTTGAGACGGCAACCTCTTGTATTCCGTGCAGGCGCAAGCTACCGAGCCAAGTAACTATGGATGCGAATTTCTTCAACTTGTCTTATTTAATGGACGAGTAGGTGTTTATTTTATTTTTTCAATTGATAATAAATCTTTAAAATTTCTCCCATGCTGGGTTAGTGCTTTAGAAAAAGTATAATATTTAAATTTTACAAATAAAGGCTCTGCTAAAGGTGACTATAAGAGTTTTTGTATTCGGTGTTTTATTTTATTTATGTTGGAATCCAAAATATTCGTTTTTGATCTCATCCGGTGATCTTAGGGTGGTATTCTAGAACGCTACTTAAGCTCAGTTCAAACTAGAACGCTACTTAAACTCTGTTTAAACTCAGTTCAACCTAGAAAGCGCCTTGAACTCTGTTTAAACTCAGTTTAAGTAGAGTTTAGTACTGTCGACTGTCGATAAAACAGTGCATGTTTTGATTTGAATATCCCTCCCTTCATATCAAAACATGCACTGCTTTATCAACAGTCTGAACTCAGTATAAACTGAGTTTAAGTAGCGTTCTAGAATACCACCCTTAGTTTATCGATGGGAGACACACCGGGCTGCCCCCGTGGCATATCCCAGTTGCGCGCGCCTTTTTTCGTGGCGCCCGCGCCCGCGCGAACTTTGGGTCACAAATGCGAGCATGAGCTCGCGACCCAAATCCTTGCCATTCTATCCTATTTTCAATTCAATTCAGTTCAATTCAGTAGAAAAATGTATTTTCATAATAGCTCTTATTGGTAAAGGCATCAAAATAAAAGAAATCACAAATTGCTGTTCGATTTGCGGCCTCGGTGGTCTGCTTACAGGGGGGTTACCCTTGACGCTATTGCGATCAAATTGAAAAAGTTTTTAAATTAATTTCTCTTTGAATTCGCATAGTAATGCTTTGATTTTAAATACTTTGTAATCTTTATTCAAAGGTAAGGCTGTTTTATTCAATAAAAACAAAAACTGCGTCTTAATTTGTAAAATATTAAATTTTGTAAATTGCGCCATATTGCGGCCGTATTGGAAAAATGTGTCAAGGGTAGAGGGGCAGATCGTCATCGTCCCGTTCTCGGCCGCCACTTCGCGATTCGCGATATTCGACCCTTTTTTTAAAAAACAAAATTAAAAAAAAGAAAAAAAAAGGGCCGAATCTCGCGAATCGCGAAGTGGCGGCTGAGAACGGGACGATGACGATCTGCCCCTCTACCCTTGACGTATTTTTCCAATACGGTACTTTTCGAACCAAATAAAGTTTTGAGTGCCCCTGATAGTAGATAGGTAGTGGAAAGTGGAAACATGCATCCACGAGCCACTCGCAGAGTACCGAAGCACAAGCTAAGGCGGCAAGACCTACCGCACATAGGTCCCGGCACTCGGTTTCGATCGTTTGTTGGACTTAGTGTGCCCTTTCCATGACCTAAGCTGTCGGTAAAAGGGCCACTATAATAAAAAAAAGGTAGTCTGGAGAGGGAAGTGCCCCTGATAGTGTTATCGAAGATCACCGTTTCTCTTGTTAAATATTGCTCCAAATATTGAAGCCAATGAGCAGAGCAATCGCGATTTAATTGTACAAACAACAAACAACTGCTCTTTCTCCCAAGAAACAAGTTTCAATATCATTCGGCTTTCCCGATTGCTTTTAAGAAATAACCATTGTTAGGCAGCTGGGCACTTACTTTTAAACTTCTAGCACTTTTTTTTTATGTATCCTGTATTGTGTCCCACTGCTGGGCAAAGGCCTCCCCTCGTGTCCTCCACACCTCTCTATCTGGGGCCACCTCTTGCCACCTCGGTAAAAAGGTTTTCGAGATCGTCCCGCCATCTCCGCCTTGGCCTGCCACGGCGGCGGTGTCCATTGTGAGGCAACCAGTCAGTGGCGATTTTTGCCCATCTGTCTGGACGCATGCGGCTTATGTGACCAGCCCAGTTCCATTTTAGCTTGGCAGTCGCAACTCCAAAATCGGCGATTTTGGTTTTCGAGCGCTACGTGGTGTTTCGGATGCGGTCAATCCGTTTAAAACCCAATAAGCTGCGCTCCATCGCACGTTGGCAAACCTTGAGTTTGGATTTCTGAATTTCAGTCAAAGACCAGCACTATCCGCTGATTTCTGAATTGAAAATTTACGGCACTTAAAATGCATAGTCTTTCTTTTATTTCTGACACTATGTTATTTATCAAAAAATGTTCCTTATGATGAAACCTTTCGATCGGTATGATAAAGCTACAGAGTAATTATTTTTCTCATGAAACGGGTCCGATTCCCGGTTCAATGAATGCAGTTTAACCTCTCGACCGGCTACACCAACATAAATACAGTAAGTTTAACCGTTTAAGAAATACAAAAAAGAAAGTATTTTTTGTGACAATTCAGAGTAAAGGCACCTAGATTCAAAATGAATGAATTGTAGATTACTCCTCTTCCCTTTGATGATAATAATTGGAAAACTTTATCGCAATAGAAGACATTTGCTCAATTAGAGCTTTATTGCTTCATTTAAATAAGGTATCTACGCTGAATTTTGAATCTTTCGTGTTATTACAATATTATCTTTGAAACTATATAAAACTTTTATCTACACTCATGTCGTAAGATTCGAATTATGATTTTAAAAGTTGACGCATCAGACTGAGTATTATTTCACAGACGACTGTAAAAATTAAAAAATTAAATTACGATACAAGTTTTGTATGAGAATTTCTGCCAACCTGTATCGTAAAATAACTTTTTTTGTTATTACGATACACTTCCGGTGTAAATTCTCCTTGTTGATACACTTCCGGTTAAAATTCTCCTTGTAGTAAACTATTCTGTGAATCGAGCACTGGCTGTACGTAAGTATGACTTCTTTGCCTCTATACCAAATGGAACAAATAAAAAAAAGCGTCCGCTTTCTTTTTTTTTCTTTATTTGTGACATTTGTGTTTAGTTTGGATTTTTTTTCTGTGCGGTTCCGTGACAATTATACAAAAAAAAATTAAAAATGATAAATGAGTGAAGATAAAGTAGTGTATTATGCAACTGCATATACCTAAGACGATATTAGAATACTCGTGTGATACTATTATCATACGAGGCGACACACTCGTATTCTAAGAATCTCTCTTATATGACAGTTGCATAAACTACTAATATCTATCAAAGGATAATATGTAACCCCTTAAGCTTATTAATAGTATAAGCTTAAGGGGTTACATAATATTATTTTGACCCCACTTGAGAGACTTGAATATGAGTTATGTGAGGCAAAAGGGGGTTATGTTTTTATCACCTTTCGATACATGCCTGATGTATCTGGGGTCGATCGAACCTGGCAACTTTAGGCAAAACCATTCTGCCAATTGGCTACCCGCTTATTATACAAAAGAAATGCACTTTCATCTAATTCACCGTGATCAATCTCCATGTAAAAAGCTGAGCGTCTTAATGACCTAAAAATCCGTATAAATTATAGTCCCGTCACACAGCTGCAAGTGTTGGACTGAAAGCGATTTACAAGACGATAACAGGAAATAATATAAATTGCCTCTTATTTAATAAGAGGCAATTTATATTATATAATTTAGCTTTTTTAGTGCTTTACTCATGAAAATATAGACAAAAGCCAAGTCTGCGGCTGCCATATTAGGGCTTCGCTAGTACAAATAATAAACTAAGGCCTTTGCATCTACGTAATGAGATGATTTTATACAGCGACCAGTGGCACCTTCACTCACACTAGGGGCAGATGGGTGAAGAGACCACTCGGCGCTGTTGGAACTTAAACTGACCTCCTTGCAAATTGCAATCTATGGTAGGTATGTGTGTCACTCGAAACATGTCAACATAAGAGCTTACGTTTAAATATATTGCTTAAAATCCATTCCATCTTTTTTTGTCGTCGCCCCTCTAACCCAACCAACCGCAGTGCCTGTCACATTGTTTTTAGATGGAGTACAAATAATAAATAGTTGACAAATCTGTTGCGGTCTCGGGAGCGCACTAACTAGTCAAACACTGAGTAAAAGGGACAACCTGAAGAAAATCTACAAAATCGAGGCTTCGTATTCCCCATTTTTCTTCTCTCAAAAAGGGTCGGAAACTACTTGAAGTTGCCACTTTTAAATACGCATTTTTTTGTTTTTGTTAGATCCTAGCTCCTGTTATTTTTTCGCTTCCGCCTGCTTTCTGGGCCACACAACAAGGGTATAATTGTCTACAAAGTAGAAGGTTGTCACAATAGCCGTCCTACACTTAATTGCCACCTAGCACTTTGCTTCGTTGGACCCATTAAACTGTGAAAAAGAGCTCTACGTTCACTTTGGTAGGTACTTACACCGTGTTCAAGCCTGTAATTGTACTACGAGTATGTACAGTGGACTCCGCGGCTTCTGGCCCGGCTATACGCTCTGCGAGCATGCATGTACAAAACAGTTTGCGTAGGGACCCGTAATAACCATTGCAGTTTAAAGTAGGACAACAAATTAAAAGTCACCTCCAATTTTGGGTGGGAAGTAAATAGACACTAGTTTTTGTTGTAAGACTGATCGCTCTGGACCACTATTGTTAATTATTATGGGCTTAAAAACATGCATGTGGATGGCAAGATGGTAGCTCACAAGGGCAGGAAACCCGGAAGCGCGGCTTGTGCAATCGTAAATAGCTCAAGTAGGCGCAGTTCTGGTTTGCACATTTTTGCACCTACCATCTTACATCTTTTTGAACAGTCATGCGTACAGTTTTGGAACTGTGCAGGCAAGATGGAGTTTATAGCCGGGTCATAACAGTCAGTATTTGAATTTTAGCTCTATGCACGCCTCTACAAGAACTTTTGAAAATTCAAAGCTAGAATGATTGTGAACTGTTTTACACGCAAAGTAAACGGAAATTAAAAAAAAATACTAATCACTACAAATAACGAAAACTTTCGTATTGTTGCATGAACTTTTATAATGGAGCCAACACAAATAGGGCAAAAACTGCTTTTTCCTGCCGAAATTCGGTGGTTGCCGTACGAGAATGAGCTTTAACAGCATGTGTGTTGATCGAAATTATTTTGATCATTCCAGTTACGATTACTATTCCAGTTGAATAAATGGTTGAACATAGCATTTCGTAGAAAAACGTTTTGCACCAACAGAATCTACGATCTTACATAGTCTAAAAAAACACTTATTCCTTACAAAAATTCGACATTAAGTGTAGGTACTTAACCAATATACATAGCAATTTTATTTTTCGGCGCGTAGTGACAAATAGGAGTAGGAGAGGCTGGAAATGTAATAAAGAATCCCTAGAATGGTGGTACAAATACAAACTTTGAAAGATTAAGACACGTTCATTTAATAAAAAGTACTCGTATCGAGCTTTTTAAAAAGTCGTAGAACAAAAGTTATTTTACATTTAATTTGAAAAAATCGAAGATTGACGAGTTTGAAAGCGCCTCAAGTCTGACAGGACTAAGGTCCTAAGGGCCGTAAGCTGTAGCACCCTATTTAATCTAGGTATATGGGTGGTATTTTAATCGTAAAGTCAATGTCGTGGTAAGCCTACAGATGCCTCGAAGAACTTTATAGTCTCATCCTAAAATCCTAACTAACTATGACCCGGACCTTGAACAATGAGGGGTGACCAGAATTACAGTCATTTGGTCCCTTATCTTAACAAACTTCTGGGATATGGTTTCGGTCAGAGTAACACGTAGTGAGCGGGCAGCGGAGCGTCAAGCGATTTTCAGTGCAACCATAAAAACGCCTTTGTATTTTTTTTATGCAGGGTCATGTAGAACCTCAACTCACACGACAGGGTGACTTTGAATAAATTGCCATCTTTTTGTTTCATTGTTTGAATTCATGTCAAATGTTGACGGCTCTTTTTAGTCATAAAATAGGTAACCACTTTCCTACAGAGTATGAAATAAAGTCGCTTTCCACATCTGTCTGTCTGTTTGTCCACTAACTCCTGGATAAACTTGATGCGGTTTTCAGTTAGTTAGATATTTTTTTACGGTGGATTTGTAACCCTTTTTTGCACCGGTGCGAAGCCGGGTCGCTAGTTCACTATATTACGAAAAAACAAATAAATAATAGTTCAACAGCTATTTCGTACTAAGTACGCTTCGAGAAAGGTCTAAGCACACTAGGCATACTAGGCCTTAGGTCTTAAAAATAGTTAAGCCTAGGGATTCTCATCTAACGGCTGTTTTTTTTGCAAAAAAACGCATTAAATAAAAGATATTATTTTATTTTTGGTGGCTCTAGTGTGCCTTGAAAAATGTATGGAACAACCGATAAAACACTTCTGTACTTTTACGCTTATGCGTTGTCGCTTCTCACATCGCTTACGCCTCCTATCATAAACGCGGTCTAGGATACCCTCATCATAGTTACAATGAAGATAGGGTTAAGTTGTCTAATTTAGGCTGGTAAATGACGTTATGAAAAATACTGTCAAAATGATTAGAGGAGTATCATACTCCTCTAATCATTTTGATGATTAGAGGAGTATGATACTCTCCATAATGGAGCTTCCGCACCCCAAGTAAGACGAACGGACAAACTTTGATTTTCTTTCTTATTATGACAAATTATGCTTCCCAGTTAGTCTCGTCATTCTTAGGGTGGCATTAATAGTCGTCAGCTCAAGCTCAAGCTCAAGTAGGTGATCTCAGAAAACAAAATTGGCTAATGCCAAGCCTTGGCTAATGTCAAGCTTGATTAGCTGTCAGCATATTAATAGACACTAGCTTGAGCTTGACATTGGCATTAGCCAAGGTCTCAAGTCAGGGATTTTGTATTCTGAGTTCACCTACTTGAGCTAGAGCTTGAGATGACTACCATTAATGCCACCCTTACTCATACATTTTGGAACTTTTCCAGTGTATTTTTATGCTTAACTAGCTTTTGCCCGCGACTTCGTGCGCGCAGACTTATTTTATTTCTCGTGAGTTTTTCCGTTGTTTTAATGGCTGCTATTAAGGGTTGAAAAAAATCCAACAAATCAAAAATCTTAAAATCGGTCCACCAGTTCTCGAGTGTAACTAACACGACTTTGTTTTATATATTTAGATTTGGGTTAGGAGACGTCTCTATGGTCGAAACACGGAGATTGAATTGGGATGGAAAAGGATTATTTTGCAACCTGGAATGTACCGCGTCATCATAGGCCAATTTGACCTTTTATAATAATGTAAAGGCTTTCATTTTTTCTGTTGTATTTATTTTGATCTCTATCCATGACCTTAGCCAAAAAAAGGTTCTTTTATAATATTTTTTTAGGGTAGATATTCGAAACTCTACGGGGTCGGGCTTAAGTGTATTTGCGTAAGACGCAAAAATATATCTACCCCTTACACTTTGGGCCGATAAAAATGCTTTCACACCTTTCGCTTTTGCGGTAGGAAAAAAAAATACAAGGTGCTTTTTGCTTCTTGTGTGTGAAAAGTAACTTTCTTTGGCATTACTTTAGGCAGCGAATGGAAAATAAATTCATAGGACAATAAAAGTTGTTTAGGTACCGCACACATGCGTTCCGTGTTTAGAGTTCTGCGTTCCGCGTGTTGTCGTGTGTACCTACTCAAATCAACCCGTATGTTTTTTTTTGTTTGTTAGCTCAGATTTTTTTTAAGTGGACAGATATTGATGATTTTTTTAAGGGGTGTACTTCCCGTATTGTTCCATGAATTCCTTGAAATACTTGGAATCAGTGCCGTAGCTTAATAACAGTTTACCTTTTCACCAGAAAAGTCGGTTCTTCAAATAAACCTACGTAGAAATAAAGGTCTGTCTATTTCCTTCCGTTACATAAATAATTAATTATTGTCTCGTGGCTGTGCGATTGCTAACCGTCTCATAAGCTTCGTATTGTGTCGCTCAATGCCCCCCCCCCCCCTACCATAAAGGGCTGGGACTAATTCCCTTTGTTTCTCTCAGAGAGAATACGTAATGTCAAAGAGAAACCCTTGCTTGATGGCCTGATTAAAGTTCATCTCCAGCGGAACCAAGTGATATTTTATCTATTTAATGTACGGTGCATAGTGAATTAGCCTGCGCGCAAATAAAAATACACAAAATCGATTCCTGTATCAAATACACTAAACAAATCGAAAATGTTCATGTACGTGAAGTTAGCTTGCCCATCCTCTCAACCTAGTCTACGAGAAGGCAAAATTAAAAACCAGCGGCTCCATACATACCTATTGATTTGCTAAGATTATACATTGTTTATCGTTTTACTAGTGCACGCAGCGTGGCGCCTATTTTTACCACTTTTTACCCGTAATCGATGTCAGATAGCCCAATCTCTATTTCAATTTTCATCGTTTGTTAAGTCGTTTTAGTGTGAAAAGTAACATCCATCCATCCAAACATCTACACACTTTCCCGTTCTTATAATGTACATTGGATCTTAGCATTCGATTCCTGAGTGTTCAATGAAAGTCAGTGTTTTACCTAAGTCTAACCATTTCCATTGCCTAGTCTAGGGACTCGTAAGATAAAGGTACATCCCTGATTAGAGCTTTAGAATGCGTCTATTTATAGAAGCCACGGTTCACTAATGAAGCAGCGAGACACTAACATGGATCGAATTTCAAGTAGAAAACGGAATTTGGCGGAATTTTACCCAAATTCACCACGACAAAACGATCGTATTTTTTATTGTCTTTAAACAAAATAAAAGGTGGTCCAATGTAAGATCTGCACAGCTCTGTGCAAGTAAAGAAGCGGGCGTATGTATGTATAAGTAAATAAGGCCTTGAAATTTAATTAGTAGATAGTGCCCACAGTTCAAGAGCTGGATATGGAGCAGATATGGAGCGAGTCAAAAAACAGGAAAAAAATGCGAGTGATGACGTAAATTAATCAAAATAAAAAAAAGAGAAATGATAGAATAGGTAGGTAGGTAATCGAATGAGGTAGTGGCCACCCGTGGTGTCAGAGTGTTTAGGCCACCCAAAGGGTCTCTGACATGGCTTAACGATTGTTATTAATCAACAACAACCGGGACCAACGGTTTAACGTGCCTTCCGAAGCACGGAAGCGCTCAGATGATAGAATAAGGATGGATACAAAGGTTGCACCGTTACAAGTATACTTACCTTATATTTTTCTTTGACCAAGAGGCTATATGCAAAGTTTAAGTAAGTGTAACAGTCAAGCGCTAATGCGTAACATAACGTCATCGAAAAATTACGTACAATGGAATGATAATTTATTCTATGCTCGAGTTTAAATTAAGAGTCGAGTGGCCGTTCTGCCTAACTGTACATTTCATCGCGTGCGCCAAATTAATTAAAGCACTTTATTCAAATTAATCACATTCTGCGAAACTCCTACACTAGTTGAAGTGATTCACAATATTACGCCCACACGTTGTAAAGTGTTGTATATTTTCTAGCCTATTTTAGGGTTTCAAAGGGTGTCAAGGGGACTCAATCTATTACCAAAGAATCTATTACATCTGATAGACCTATTTTTAACCCCCGACCCAAAAGAGACACACACTAACATACACACACTTATCGGTCAAACTTAAAACACCCGTCTTTTTGGGTCGGGGGTTAAAAGCTAAAGTAACAACGGAAACAGACCTATCAATCCGCCTACTTGAGGCTGGATTAACCAAACAACCTTGTTCGGTGTAAAAACGGGTCAGAAATGAACCGAACTCAATTAAGAGGGCGTTAGAGCACCATTTCCCCATACAAACGTAGTACCGGTTTAATTTCTAAACTACAGGCTGGATTTTGCTGAAACTTGGTTTATATCAGGAGATGACCAATATGGAGGTTTGCAAA
The DNA here is from genome assembly GCA_949319315.1 of Zelleria hepariella. NCBI lineage: Eukaryota > Metazoa > Arthropoda > Insecta > Lepidoptera > Yponomeutidae > Zelleria > Zelleria hepariella. The sequence goes on from OX439391.1 coordinate 3,926,221, forward strand.
TAGTTTTTATAATAAAAAATAAATAGCCTGAAAGAAATTAGAGCGATGCGTTTTTCGCGCCGAAAAAGGGGTTACTTTCAGCTGTTATTTACTCACATAATTACACTGTCTAACTACCATGGGAACATCAATAATGTGTTGTACTTGTAAGAAAAAAAAAAGATTTACGAAATACCTAATAAAATGTAGAAATTGCAGCTGAACTACGAACACTTTTGGGAAAATAGATCTATTACATTACAACTACAACTAGATACTCGCGAAAGGACACGAACACACGTAGACTCATACAGCCGCATTGCCTCTCACTTTTCCCGCGCCCCGTCTCGCTCTGGGTGAAACAGCTATAGAAAAGAAAGCTTGGCCGTCACTGAGTTCCCACGGTCCTGAAGGGGCCTCTTAAGCGACTTAATCACTGGGGTTTACATAGTGTGGGCGGTTCATAGAATCAAGTACACGAGGCAACTCGGTATGAGCGGGTAGCAATGACTGCCCCAGAGCCTAGTGAAAAATATGTTGGTTTTATGGCAACCCGCTTATTTTTTATAATTTTTTGGGTTCTCTTTTTTTCTCGTGTCGAAAGCATCACACGTCGCGCTCCCAGAAACGTACCAACTTAATCGTTCTGGAGGTCGCCTCCAGGATTTTTTGGGTAATTCGCCATAATAGGTCGAGAGCTAGTGACCAATCGAGATATTTTTTCGTACAAGGCTAGCCAGTTATTAACACGTGATATATTTCATTCAATTATTTGGCACTTCTGTCTAACCCTGCCGTGACATGGGCGTTACTACGATAGCTATAATCCGCGCGCGATGAGAATGGGATGGAACCTTGTCAAAGTCAATCGAAAACATACTTTATTTTACTTTGACAACGTTGCATTGACGCGAGTTTGCTCACCGCGCGCGTCTCAGTTCCAAAAGGTCGCATCCCATTCTTCTCCCGCGCGGATTATACTAATGTTTTTTCCGCCGCCGTCACGCTCCAGAAAATTGTCCGAAAAGGGGCCCTCTTAAATAACCCACTTCCAAAAAAAGCTTCATTGAAAGTGGCACACTGCCGGCAAAGTAGCGTCGGCAAGGCAATTACAATTAGCATACCAAAGGGTTCGCGAAAAAAGCGGCACACACAAAGGGGCCAAGTCAAAGGTGTTGGAAAGTGACGTGTGAATGTGGCTTTAGCCTCGCTCGTACAGTCGGCCACACGTTAGGATACCCCTTTTTGTTCGATTGGCGCCCTTATGCCGTGCGCGGTAAGAGCTACCGTGGTGTATCCTAGACTATGAGTTGCCGACCGTACGTGGCAATTTTCTTGAAAGCGTTTGACACTTCGTCGCGTTTTTGTCTAGACTTTTTACTGGCTATTTGCAAATTGGTAGTGTTATTAGTCCTTTTCTGACTTTAAAGCAGCGTTATGTGACATGTATGTAAAGTCGGCCACACGCTAGGATACCCCTTTTTGTTCGATTGGCGCCCTTATTCCGCGCGCGGTAAGAGCTGCCATGGGGTATCTGGGACTGTGGCCGACCGTACCAACACAAAACTTGCATCATATTAGGGGAGGTATTCAAACATTAAAATAAAAAAGATTAGTATTTTTTTAATCGAAATACAAAATTAATCATTTAAGCTACATTATTTTCACCTGACCTTGATACAAAATCTCGGAAAATTTCGTTTAATTCTAACCTAACACTCCATTTTCAGGGTTCCGCACTAAATAATGCCAACGGGACCATTTACCAAACCAACCTTATCGCTGGCCTGTCGAAAACCTCATTTAGGCTCACAAATTGGGCCGTAATATTATCATGGAGCTGGTTGAAATTTTATTAATACACAAAAAACTAATTTAAAAACCTACCTACCAAAAGGGTAATTTTTCCACACTATTTGGATTATTTAGTTCTACCGTTTTAAGAATAACACGTTTTTTATACGTATCACACTCACTAACTATTAAGTGAGGAACCTTCAGTGCGCGAGTCAGACTCGCACATGGCCGGTTTTTGTATAATGACAGTGTAAGGAATCTACATGGATTTGGCGTGGCTCTTAGTTAAAACCCTTGTAATTAAAGGTTACTTTCCTGGTAAAAATAGCATTGTGTTGGTCTATTTTAGGTGCTATAAGTCATGAGTCCCGAACTCTCTAACAGAGAACAATACTTTGCCGAGCTAATGTTACATGACATGTACAGTCAGCCACACGCTAGGATACCCCTGTATGCCTGAATACCTATATAAACATGTACCGATTACGATCTACTTAAAATAAAAAATACTATGTTTCATTTAGGGACCTCCAGGTCAATTTCTTTTATATTTTTAAATGTTATCTGTTTTGCATGACTGTATGTGTCCTAAAGAAAATAAAAAAAAATAAAAAAAAAACCCCGTTTTTTTAGTGCTTTTATAGCCGTACCTACAATTGTATACTTTTACAAAACAATATAATTATCTTACTTACTTTTACATAATTATCGAATTATTGTTGACGCCAAAGCTACATATCCTAGGTTCCTATGGCCTAGGCCAGGGGCCGGCAACCTTTTGAGACGGAAGAGTCAACAATTTAAAATTTTTATTTAGCAGTACCTATTTAAAGAGCTACAAAACATTTTTGTTACTATAATAATATTATAGAATTGGCTTTTTATTTCAAATCAAAAAAATACTAATTCTGCCCTTAATTTTCATAATAGAGATTCCCTTCGATACAAATAGAGCAAATGCGTGCAGCGCGCTAGAATAATCACCGATTTTATTATTATTTTGGAGGGAACATATTGACCCCCGAATGATAATTTACAGCTCTCATACTTATATTTGCTTATGGAACTGAAGAGCCGCACGCAACTTATATTTATTTATTATTTATTTATTCAGTCAGTCACAATATAAAACAATTGTATTTGAAATTATGTAATCTAAAACTAGCACTTAAAATAATTAAAATTAAACCTACCTACTTATAATTCCACAATAAAGTATAAAGTACTTTAAGTGTGTGTGTATGAGAGTGTGTTGTGTGTATATAATGTGTGGCGTGTGTGTGACTAGTGAACCTACCTATTTAATACGGGGTTTAAATTCTTGCACCGAATAAAAGTTTTTCTCGAGAAGGTACGCTTTTAATGTTATTTTCGTAAGCTATAGCTTTCAAATTTTTGGGCAAAATATTGAACAGTTTGACGCTCTGATACCGTGTTGAATGTTCTACTACTTTTAGCTCGGGGGCTACTGTACTAACCAGATCCATCCTTCTAGTGCTATCGAAAGAGCCGCAGGTTGCCGACCCCTGGCCTAGGCCTAGGTTCCTATGGTCCTAGGCTAATGCCGGCACGTACTACAGACATAACTCGGTAGGTTTCTGCGGACATTAGCATCGCTTTTTGTATTTTCCAAAGCACTAACCCGTGCTAAGGCGCATAATAAAGATTTTCATAAGGTTAACAGCGCGCCTGCACGGTGTGCAAGAGGTTGTGGGTTCGAGTCCTGTCTCGAGCGAATTTTTTTTCCCTTATATTTTTTTAATAATTAGCATCGCTGTCACTTGTATACCGACATGTCACAAAATATGTCATCACTCCCGCATCGCTCCACTACCGCAGAAACCTACTGCGCTATGCCTGTTATTACTTTATTATCTAGTTATACCTAATAGCTAATATCCTATGTGAGATGAGAAACCTAGTTAATTAATGTTAGGGTCAAAGTAAAATATTAGATCTAGCCAGTAGCCAGGTCTAATATTTAATTTAAGCGATGAGGTATTCTTTTTACGTTGCGGTAAAAAGCTTCCTAAATAGCCCAAGATCGTCAGTAATTTAAACATCGTCTCGTCAGACATTACGACATTTTAGCAACTGAATAGAGGCCGAGTTTTCCTCAAAAATGACATCAACGAGCTTACTACTGACACAATGAATAAAACAGAAGGTTGGATTCAATTTAACTTTGTGGGCCTGGGGGTCTACCGGCTAAGACGAAGCCGATTACCATTGCCGAAAATCGAAGTTCGATTTATGAATAATGCACTGCTACCCAGTTAATTTTACTGCCACCCAGAAAAATTTTTCATAAATCGAACTTCGATTTTCACCAATGGTAATCGGCTTTGTTTTAGCTGGTAGACCCCCTGATGGGCCTAATGGTTATGTATTTACAGGGTAGCACCCGTTGATCACATTCCAATTTTTTTTTGCTAATGCAGTTTGTTGAACAGTGTTGAAAACAGAAATTCGTAAAAATTGATCATGGGCTGTTCTTGTAAAAAGCGCCTCCATTGGTCTTTCTGGGTCATTCTTTGAGAGGTCGATTTTTTTGGTCACACCCTAGTATCTACTAAACTATACATCACACAGTACTGAATTAGCACTTAATCGTCTATTTAACTATCGGTCCATTGAGGCATATCAAATAAAATCAATATTTCATAGAGGAAATTGCCTAAATATCCCTTTGAAGGTCAAAAAATGGGTGATTTTCCGAGTATTTTGCATGTCACACGCGTGTGCGCCTGGTATGTTTTTGTTTGTGGTTTTACTCATGTGCCCACTACTATGCTAATTTATACCTTTCTAAATGCCCAATGAGTGCCTCTATCCAATGGTATATCCAGCATTCTAATAGAATGAAAACTCTTGTGCCTGTAGACATTCCTACAAATGTCACGCGGCGAGCAAAATTTAAATCGTGCAACGAAAGTATGTTTTTATACAAGCTTGAATACGCGGCAAGTTTCTAGTTACTGGTGCAAAATATCGTCAAATGGTCCTTGTCAACTATTATGGTTTGTATGCGTCGCTATCTTTCATGCCTAAACTTTTACGTAAGTTCTTGACTTTTTTTAAACTTTGGTTCTGTAAGGTAGCTGAAAGTGGTGGCACGTTTTGCTAGTATAGTAAACAAGACTACACTAAACTGTCCTATGTACATGAATGCGTATATCCCTGAGTAGGTATTGTCGTAAAAATAAATACGATCGCTTCTATAGTTTAAGAGAAATAGCTACATTTTAGTTATTTCTGAGATCGGTGGCCCTGAGATCGGTGGGTTTAAGCCACCGATCTCAGTTATTAGCCAAGGATCTCAAAGAAGTTTTCAACATATTGTATCAATTTCACAGATTCTTTAGATACCACACCGAACGAGATGCTATGACTAATTCAAAATGTATCAGTTTGTTTCTATGGACTAAATTTTAGACGTCATTTAAGCTATTAAGGTACTGTTTTTTCAAGGAAATGTAATTTCACGCAAATAAAAAGCAAAATCCGTATTGTAACACTATTTTTTTTGGACTCCTAATTCCATCTGGTTGTTGGAACTAATTTTTGTTTTGGCTCCTGTCGTGCCACCTAATGAGCGCGCAAGGAACTAGCGGTGCGGCAGTTCAAAATTAGCCATTGAATGCGTTGGGTCTTTTGCGACGTCGGCACTGTTGGTGCAGCAGTCCCCGTAGCATGACTTTTATCGAGGCGGATTTATCCAACAAAATGGCGGTTTATCAGCATTTTTGACGTCTATAGTGGGTTATATATCGCTCTCGACGGTATACAACCCACTATAGACGTCAAAAATGCTGATAAACCGCCATTTTGTTGGATAAATCCGCCTCGATAAAAGTCATGCTACCTCCGCAGAGCCACCTCCATCTTTTCTTGCGAGTCGATGTGCAAGCCCCGTTTCTGCCTTCATTCTTCCTGGCCGTCGGAGAGTGTGGACGTGCTCCCGCGTCGCGCCCTTGGCGCGGCGTGAGGCCATTTTTTTTATCTTTGCCACGAGGTTGAGCCATTGATTCGATGTGAGTATTTTTGGGTTAAATTAGTGAATCTGAGGAGTTTTCGTTCTTTTTGCTTCTCGCAACCTTGCGTCTCGATTTGGCTCGTGTTAAAGTAAAGGAATTCGTTTCAGTTACCCTGGACGCCAGCCTCCAGAGCTTTTGAAGAGGACCCTTTGGTCCATGAGAGTAGTTAGCACGATTTCGTGGTAAGTTGCGCGATATTTTGTTAGACGAGAATGTGGCCGTTAGCCCCGTCTTCTTTTGATCCGAATGATTGTGACCGTGTTTGTTTCTTCTTTTCAGTATTTTATTTTGTTATTTCTCGGCGCGGAACATACCCGACGACCACTTCCGAGTGGAACCAGCCCCGCAAGCTGATTACCCCACCGGTATGTACAAAATCTAAGCTATTTCAACGTGATTGCTAGTGCCAGAATACAGCATAACCTCTAAGCGTGCGTTTGTCAGGAATTTGATTGTGGTGCCTCCAGCGTCGTCGCTGGAGCCCTATGTAAGATGCTGAAAGCTCCACGGGGATGAGACGCTGCTTCTCAGCCAGAAATCTTAACATTCGGTCCACCGATGTGTAATAAAACCTGACTTTTGTGATTTGTATGAAAATGTGCCCTGCATTGCTTGGCCCTGGGTAAAATCTATCGTAGAATGTGTATTGTGATGAGACGCTGCTTACCAGCCCGGAATTTTAGCAGTCGGTCCACCGATGTACAATAAAACTTAACTTTTGTGATTTCCGTGTGAATGTACCTTTCCATGCTTAGCCCCGAGTATTACCTATTGTAGAAGGTGCGTTTTAGCAAGAGGCTGCCTCCCAGCCAACAATTTTAAGATTTGGTCGAGACGCTGTGGATAAAAGGGCTCTTTTGTAGCGAGTGATTGATATTTATTTTCTGAGGGTTTCTGACCGGCGAGGAGCTTACAGGAGTGTTGTACCAAGCCTTCCGTTTGATTAGACGCCATTTTCTGTTTTTTTTCTCTGAATTATAAAAGTGACCAAATTTTACCCTTTTTCCGAAATTTTCTAAAACTATTCAGCGACTCACCTGAACGTCTCCTGCACGCCTTCTGCTCGATTAGACGCCATTTTCTGACTTTTTTTCTGAATTATACAAATGACCAAATTTTACCCTTTTTCCGAAATTTTCTAAAACCATTCCGCGACTCACCTGAACGTCTCCTGCAAGCCTTCTGCTTGATTAGACGCAATTTTCTGATTTTTTTCTGAATAATACAAATGACTAAATTCTACCCTTTTTCTTTAAAAATTCTAAACATGACCGCGGTTCGCCCGTATGCATTCTGCGGACGCCCCGCTTGTTTAATGGAGTTTTGTGTGAAGTAAGCCGTTGAATTGTATACCTACTACCTACCTCCGAGATGTTTTGTTTGTATGACAGTGAATCAATGGGACATTATATCCCCTTTACAGGAGGCGCCTACTGACCATCCCGCGGGACGCCAAGTCAATTCCACTTCCAGTTACCGTCAAGTCAAGTTTACCAGACCAGTTACAATACTTCAGTCAAGTTTACCAGACAAATTCCAAGTTCATTCATCATCATTTTCAGCCCACATTTGCCCACTATTGGGTATAGGCCTTTTCGCCTGGTTTTTCGACTATTAATTTAAGTAATTTTAAAAACTTATAATAAGAGTTAAGGAACTTAGAATAAGTAAAATAAGTGCGCATATTAGGAAAGCGAATCTCTTTCACCCAAACTTATATATCTGCCTGAAGAGGCCTTTTGTAAAAATAAAACTTTACCTTAACTTTTAAATATATTCTTGCACGGAATTTTGACGTTTCATTTATTTATTTACACTTACTATTACCCTCGTTCGGCCTTCTGCCGGGCGAGGAAAATTCCCATTACAGTATATACAGACAATTTTAGTGTATAATTATTATAGTCACACATATAATAGAGCGTTGGTGGCCGAAGCGAGAGAACCAGGTTCGATTCCCAGCGCAGGCATGTATCATGACTTTGTTTCTTTTCAAAGTTACATAATTTTGTGAATTTGAAGTAGCAAAACCACTCGCTAATGTGAGGAAAAACATCGTGATGAAACCCGCAACTTAGTTGGCTCCACAAGTAATGACTTCTCTTGTGGGCTAAGCCGACCAAGCTGTCAGGATGGTATAGGTGCTGGGCAAGCCTACTCCATCTAAAACAATGTCCCAGACACTGCAGAGCCGACTGGTCCCTTCACCTATCTAGTTAGTGTAAGTGAAGGTGCCACTGGTCGCTGTATAAATAGATGCAAAGGCTTGTTGACTATAATTTTGCATGTTTAGCTTAGGAATTGTACTTTTACAATGATTTTATGAAAATAAAGATATGATTTTTTTGATAATTTTATGATGTTTAATAGAAATGTTTTGCTTAATTTAGCCCCCTTTTATCAGTGTCAGTTCATGAGTGACGTTTAAATTTAGAAAAAACGTTTATTATTCACTGTAATTACTGTTTATAATTATTTTAGACACTATCTGAGATCGGTGGCCTTTTTGCTGAGATCGGTGGCTTGTCAAAAAAGAAGATTTTTTTTTCATTAACCTATAAACCCTACAGGTGTGCCTCATCGACGTATTGATTAGTTTTTAAGCCATCTTTTGCGGTGTATTTTTAGTTTTCACCTATCTTGAAAAAAAAAAAAGCCACCGATCTCAGCAAAGAACGCTTTTCTCAGGAATGACCCTTCTACTTCTTCACTTCAAGCCTGCGTTTCGACTCCGGTAACGAAATTCCCTCGAACGTTTTAAATTTCTGGAGAAAACTCGGGAAAGACTTTTAGGAATGAGCTTACTTTAGATTCAATTGTGTATTTATTGTGTACTTTATAAGAACTAGTGCCTACAAGACTGTTTTGTTTTAAATATTGTGATGAATAAAATCCAATTTATTTTTATTTTTATTTATTACTGACTTTTTGCTTGGTTTGGAGTTTCTCCAGAACATTGATATTAGAGTTTGCCGACGTGAATTATAAATAAAAAAAAGAGTAAGAAGTAGCCTGTGTGATGTCCCACAGCATGAAACTGGCTGTGTTAGATAGGTCTCACCTGATTCTAGTGTTTGATATGTGAACATTTTCTATTTGTTTAGTATATTTGATACAGGAATCGAATATGTGCATTTTTTTTGCGCGCGGGTTAATTCATTATGCACAGGTACTTCGTTGGCCAAGTTATGGTTTATAATAAATGAAAATCAATAAAATCACGTCACAATCTTACAAAACCGATTAAAATACATAAATCGTAAAAAGGACAAGTAAAAAGTCAACAAACACAAGTACATACACAAAACAAAATAATATGTGAGCGCTTCCGTGCTTCGGAAGTACGTTAAACCATTGGTCCCGGTTGTTGTTGATTATAATAATAATTGATTATAATACAGATCAATAATAATAAGTAATTAAGTAAGTAAGTAAGTAAGTAACTCTTTATTGCACAAACGAAAACATTTTACAAATAAACATTTAAAAATAACAGTACAAATGGCGGTGTTATCGCTAAAAGCGATTTCTTCCAGACAACCTTTGGATGGACAGGACTGAGAGCGAAAACACAGTAGCAGCAGATGCACAATAAGAAATATTTGATAGGATAAGAAAACAATTTAATTTCAATTACGTATATTTACGTAGATAAAGTACTTACGAGTAATACATAATTTATTAATAGATAAATCCGAATAGGTTTACTTATATAATTGACTAAAATATATATCTAATTAATTAATTAATTAAATAATGATAATGTGTGTATCTAGCTCCTAAGTTTTATATGTGTTTTTATGCACAAAATTAATGATTCAATTTAAAAAAAAAAAAACAACCATTATCCATGTCAGAGGCCTTAAGGGCGGTCTAAAAACTCTGACACCAGTCCCCGTAGCATGACTTTTATCGAGGCGGATTTATCCAACAAAATGGCGGTTTATCAGCATTTTTGACGTCTGTAGTGGGTTATTTATCGCTCTCGACGATATATATAACCCACTATAGACGTCAAAAATGCTGATAAACTGCCATTTTGTTGAATAAATCCGCCTCGATAAAAGTCATCTCAAAGATAAAAGTCGATCGCTCTCGACGATATATAACCCACTATAGACGTCAAAAATGCTGATAAACCGCCATTTTGTTGGATAAATCCGCCTCGATAAAAGTCATGCTCCCCCCGCAGGGGTGGCCACTAGCTTATACGATTACCTACCTACCTGAAAACAAAAACCAAATCAAATATACCGCCCTGCGACACACTAACACAAAGATTCCCATGTGTGACGTTACGAGTAGAGCTCTGCATTCTCCCGGCAGCACCGCCAGGGAAATTGACTGCGCCAGGTTTGCCCCGGAGCTGTAATCATAGCCCCGGTACTTCAAACGAATCCGGTTCCTCAAACGAAACGATCTGTGTTGTGTTTGTCCTCTGACATCTGACATGACTATGACTGCTATTCTACCATGTGCCACCCGCCAAAAAGCCCTCTAACTTCCACTAAATTCACATGACCGCTTAAATTTCCAAATAATCTGTGATTGATGGATGAAAACTTCATTCAGAATTTGAAGTTAAAAACGTGAGTGTAGATATGGCATTACAGTAAATTGGGCGTCTGTGTACTTCACCATTCGTCTGTGGCACGAAAAAACGTCAAATTGACATTGACATTTTAACATATTTATTTAATTTTTAATCTGTTTTTCATTAGCTTTTTTCATGTTCTACTGTTTGATACAGTATTTTAAATGAAAAAGAATACAAAATATTAACAAGTGATGGTGGTGGACAGGTTTCAATTGTCGAGATATTGAATTTGCGAATGGTGAGTACAATCTGTAGAAATCACCAGCTCTGAGCTCACTCCGTTTCTAACGAAGGCTAATATTGGGGCTGTCTAATGACTCCCACTGCAGGACATGACAAAGAGGCGCCAGAGTCCATGGAACATGTTCTATGTGACTACGATGCTATAGCTAGTAAACGCATGAGTGTTCTCGGGATAGCATATCTTAGACCGGAAGAATATAACTTCCTCAACCTCCGTGACGTTCTAAAGTGTCCCGGGCTCTCAGCTCTCTCTTAGTATGGGGCCATACTAATAAGGAAAGATAAGGCTAATTACATCAATTCCCATAGTAGTAATAAAAGTACACAGGATAATAGATCAAGATAAAGTATTAAAATAAAAGTAAACAGAAACATACCCTCGTTCTAAAGACTAAGACGGACTTCTGGGTCTTTGTAGAACATCAGTCCAGAATGTATTAACTCCACTCACCCACTGGCTTAATTAAAATCATCAAATAACAATTTCTAACGGTGAAGTATTTTCTTTTTTTCAGCAAATTCATAACGTGGGAGGCATATCAAAGTGGAGACTAACTTTACTGTGCACACAATTCGAAGACAGTCCATCTTTGAAGCTACGAGCTGAATGCAAGGCAAAAAGGAGGAAAGGCCCAGATTTTGCGAAAACGTAAGTGCGAGATGCCGCTACCCAATAGTGGGATAAAACTTTTATTGTGACATAGTTCTCCCCTAGATGTGAGGATGGTCCTCTTTATTAGTGGGCTCACTCTTAGTAAGTGGAAATCCAAGGGCCCTCCCTCTCGCACCATCCAGTGATTTTTATTATTTTTAATAACATACAAAATTTCTTCTTATTTTCAGAAAAAGAATGACCTGCAACGAAGCCCAAGTAGGACACCATGCCCTTAAAGGATCTGCCGCCCGCTGCTGTAAAAGATACCTACATGTTAAACTGGCGTTTTTTAAAACTAAAAGAAAGATTTTTGGTATGGCGTTCAATAAAGAACTTTTCGAAATGAGGTAGCCACGCTTACATTTATTTCATTAAATAAGACGATAGACTTATTGATAAAATTTGTTTTAATTATACCTACCTAAGTACTTGAAAAATAACAATGTCAGGGTCATTAGTAGTTTTTAGGGTTCCGTACCCAAAGGGTAACCAAACTGGACCCTATTACTAAGACTTCGCTGTCCGCCCGTCTGTCTGTCCGTCCGACCGTCTGTCACCGGGGCCTTAGCCTGTAACGCAATAGCGTGTCGACGGCGTCTCAGTAGAAGGACAAAAATTTCGTCATTTTTCTCCTACAACTAGAGAACATTAGTTCATTAGTTAATACTCTAGAACTAAAACATTAAAATGACCGAAAGCACTAATAAATCGTAATTGAAGCCGTCAACTGGGAGCCCACTTTGGCACCATTGCGTTACAGGCTAAGGCCCCAGGTCTCATAAACCGTGATAGTTAGACAGTTGAAATTTTCACAGATGATGTATTTCTGTTGCCGCTATAACAACAAATACTTACAAAAATACAGAATAAAATAAATATGGGGGCTCCCATACAACAAACGGATTTTTTGTCGTTTTTATAGATACGGAACCCTGCGTTCGACTCGCACTTGGCCGGTTTTTTTATAGTTGAAGCTTATGGTTTTCAGCCCTGTTGAAGATATAGATATGCCTGTAAAATAATAGCGTGAAACATAGCTTTGAGTACCTACGTATGATACATGTTGCTTGCTTGACACATGTCCAAATGTTATATTGCTCTTAACATTAAATTTATTACGGACATCATGAAGAAATAAAACGAGACTTGTTGATTATTTGTAAAACAATAGAGCAACGTGAGAAATTTTTTAAGCAGAGACGCCTGCAGAACTGTAATAGCAGCAATTACCATAGCTTTGACTATTTATCTCGTTGCTTGATGATAACTTATAGGAAGTTATTTTATACATTGTAATAAGTTGAAAATGCAAATTAAACTGTAAGTAAAAGTAAGTAAGATGTAGCCTGTACAATTTGTACACACGACAGCCCGTCGACTTTTACAAGCTAGCACTCTACTCGGTTACATTACGGGTGACTTTACAACAATAGTGTACAGTCTGACGTGCTGTCGTGTGTACATGTCCCACTAGCTCAAAGGCCTCTCAGAGAGAGAGAGAGAGAGAGAGAGAGGAAGAACTTAGGCCCGGTTTCTGAGTTGAGAATTTGACTAAGCACATACTTACGTATCGCTCTGTCAAGCTCTTTTGTGAGAAATCTGCAGAGACAGGACGATACTTACCCATTTGCTTAGCAAAATTCTCAACTCAGAAACCAAGCCTTAATCACCACGCGTGCTCAATGCGGGTTGGCGGTTTTTGCGTTGAGGGTAGGTATAATGCCTCATACTCTCAGGTTTCCTCACGATTATGAAATAAATTAAAGTCATACCCAGTGGCGTAGCTACATATGGGCAAAGAGGGGCAATATCCCGGGGCCCCCTCGAACCCTGACACCAAACCGTATTGAACTAGCTAAACATTCTCTAAGGAAAAATTCAATAATTAATTTCTCTGTTTTAGACTGATTTTTTTAAGGGCCCTTTAAGCATTCAGTAGTATTTGTATATACCTATCTATATGTTGACTTGATAAAACCTAAAAACTTAAGGTGGGGCCCCAGTTTGTTTTTTGCCCCAGGGCCCTTGGTTACCTAGTTACGCCACTGACTAGGCCACCAACACCACTTCACTGCAAATTAAACTGTACTGAATAAAAATATAGAGCTGTTTAAATACATAATTGTAATAAGTTGAAAATGCAAATTAAACTGTACTAAATAAAAATATAGAGCTGATTTAATATAAAGAAGGACATCAGAGTGGGAATTAAACTCAATTAGGAACTTAATTATTTTAATTTTACAGAAAACTTCTGAAATTAAATTAAAAAGCTTGTTGGCCTGGCCTGTTGCTTCATCTCTAGTCACGTCTTTTTCTTCTGCCTGAGACACTGAAATGTAACAAAAAAAAACACATAAGGATTGTATAAAGTATTTTTTTCAGCCGGAGATGAGATATCCCTTTTTGTTTTATTGAAATAATTGTGGCAGAATTACCAATGGGGTAACCAAAAATTGAATGTCCAGTGGTTGCAATGCTGGTCCTAGGTGACTTACAATCTTACATAGGAATCTACCTGTGAGGTTACAAGAACAATAACCTAGACAGACATCTGCCTCCGGACCGAGCCAGGCAATACAATTCTCTAACACCCCGTGGCTTTTTGTCATCTAGACAAAGCTAACTAAGAGGTTGGCCCAGGGCCTGCTTAACCCATCTGGTGCCATATTGATCAAATTTTGGTTAGGGCAGGTTACGGTGTAACCTAAACTAACCTTTTTGGAGCCGACAGAATGCACTTGTTCAAAATGTTTCCTTTTGAATTCACGGACAATGGTAATCTGATCACATTCTCTGACTATAGTCACAGTTTTATTTAAAGTAATAAATTACACCCACCTAGGATCATAGGAGGCCGGAGGCACACTTGCCTCGAAGCGGGAAGAGTCTTGAAGCAAACTCTCTTGACTTTCTTCATATCTCCGGCTTTGATTTTCTTCCTGACTTGTCAAAAAACTATCCTTTTTGATTACTCTGGGTAGGTAAGTAGGTACTTGATTTCCTTCATCTTGTCAAAATATATCTTGCTGAAAAATAAAAAGTTCCATGAATAAATAGGTAGAGGTATGTATATACCGAGATGGATGAGAGACTGAACTTAAGTAAATGAAGAGAGATCAGACACTGAAATGTAACAAAAAAAACACATAAGGATTTGATAAAGGTATTTTTTTCAGCCGGAGATGAGATATCTCTTTTTGTTTGATTGAAACACTTATGGCAAAATTACCAATGGGATAACCAAAACTAGAATGTCCAGTGGTTGCAATGCTGGTCCTAGGTGACTTACAATCTAATATAGGAACCTACCTGTAAGGTCACAAGAAAAAAATTCTATACAGACATCTGTCTCCGGTCCGAGCAAGACAATTCTCTAACAGCCCATTGCTTTTTGTCTTCTAGACAAGGCTAACTAAGAGGTTCGCCCAAGGCCTGCTTAATCAAAACATATTGCAGGACTCTATCGTCGGATTAAACTAATAAGGAGGCACTTATATTCGGTTGAGTAAGTGAAATGCTGTGATATCTCTTTTTGTTTGATTGAAACGCTTATGCTGTCAGAATTAGCAATGGGGTATCTCAGCATGTTATTAATTGTATGTTCATACCACAACCAGAATGAAACGTTGGGCCATCGTTCATTGTATGTTAAAATGCACTTGTTCAAAATATTTCCTTTTGAATTCACGGACACTGGTAATCTGATCTCGTTCTCTGACTATAGTCATGATGACATTTAAAGTAATAAACTACACCCACCGGATTGATATATCTTTGTCATCCACATCATATGAGGCACGCTTGCCTCGAAGCGGAAAGAGTATCGAAGCAAACTCTCTTCATGTCTCCGGCTTTGATTTTTTTCCTGTCGTGTCAAACTATCCTTTTTGATTAGTGTTCTTTAAGTATCAACTCTAGGTAGGTACGTAGGTTTGATTTATACTTGATTTTCTTCATCTTCTCAAAATATATCTTGCTGAAAAATAAAAAGTTCCATGAATAAATAAGTAGGTATGTATGTACCTAGCTAATGAGAGACTGAACTTAAGTAAATGAAGAGAGATGCTGCAGAAAAACAGCTTTCAGAGTTCATGAAACTAGATTAACTACCAGATCAAAATGCGTGACGCAACAGGCAGAAAGTTGCAATTCGTATATTTAAATACCTCTAGAAATGCGCCTAGAGGTATACAAAATACGATTTCATGCTTAAATGTGGCCGTGAGGACTGGTTTTGGACAAAAAAGTGCCTTGAAGATGTAGTTGGTCTGTTTTTTTGACTTGCAATATTTTCCACATTTTCTAACGAATTCTGATGAAATAAAGATGTGGGGTACTTACTTTGATGATATGAAAGTCTCCTGTGGCTCAATCCAATTCTCAAATCACCTTTTCTAGTCGATAGAAGACTTAGCGAAAGTTAGCTGTACCTACGGAGACGGCCGCCAAAACATGCTCTAAGTTAGACGAAAGAAACGTCAAAACGGCGATTAGTGATGTGAATTGAATGAGCGAAATCGCATTTTTGGCGTATTCGTTCATTCAATAGCTGGCGGAGAAATTAAAAAAAAAAACCCGCCAAACTGACAAGCAAACCCGCTAACTTAGACGAACTTATCGCGTGTGCACACTCTAGAATAGGTACCATTGTGACATCCGCTCTACACTAAAGTAGATTGAGTCTCGTAGTGTTGCCGCGTTTTCTCCATATAAACGTAGTCCCCTATTTCATCCCTGGATAATAGAGCAAAAAATTTTGGTATGCTGGGACATCTCTACCCCCGGCATATCAGTCTGTTTCGGTTAGCTATAAAAGCGTGTTTTTTTAATTTTATTAAACTGTCATTTATTTTTTAGTTCGATTTATAATTTTTTTCTAAATTTCTGACATTTCTAGTACTCAAACCTCCCATTAGAGTCTTTTGATCCCTACATAAAAGAGAATCGATTGGCCAATTTTTTTTTTAATTTTAGCATTTTTTTGCTGACCTTACATTTATTCCAAAATCTGTGAATGCAGTTCATAATATCTCTAAAAGTAATGGAAGGTCTCCTAAGAACGTTTTCCTGTAACTATAACGGTTAAGGTACCTGCCCTTACTGTCCCGTCTCAAAAATCCACGCTGTATAATGGGAATGTATGTGTATAATGCGAAACTGTTATCAAATTATTGCATTGTCATTGGTCCTTGATACGTATGCAAAGTTTCAAATTAATCAGACTACTGGAAATTGGTGAAAATTATGCTCAAAGATTCCGTTACATACATAAATAAATAAATAAATAAATAAATAAATTGGATTTTATTCATCACAATATTTAAAACAAAACAGTCTTGTAGGTACTAGTTACATACAGGCCAAGCTTATAAAAGCGTGTTAAAAAAAAAACAAGACTGTCCGACATCAAGTGGTGAAAACATTTAAAAAATCGGTCCAGTTTTGAGAGAGAAAAGTGGGGAATACGAAACCTCGATTTTGTGGATTTTCCTTTCTCTCAGTCCCTTTCTCTCAGTATTTGCGCACGCGAGACAACAACATTTTTTTCAACAGATTTGTCTGTACTGCTGTAGCTCGTGATGAGACTCACATCTCCTTTCAAAGAGCCTTTTTGACGCACTCGACTCATAAATTTTCACGACGACGGGATCAGCAACTTTTGTGTTAATAATAAATTACCCGTACGCAAGAGGAATGCTAATATTAATCAATCAAAAACTCGTGCTGATATTTACAAAATACCATTTCAGCGCTTCATCTAACTTTCGAAATTTAATTTTAATCTTCGAGCTATCGAGATAGTGCTCTGAGACAGAGGCCCTACTTTAGAAAATACACTACTTATTGGATAGGATATTTTGCATCCTTATATGTTATTGCGTCTACGTATGCCGCGATTTCACGGAGTGTCTATCCACACTATGCCGAATGCCGCAACCAAAGTTCGGCGCCGAACAAAAAAAAATTGCAAATCAAAATTTAAAAAAAATGTGGTGTAATTTGTGGCGCCACATGAAAATAGCCAAAGTTGTCTAACAAAAGTTATTGGAAATCACATTTAGAAGTTGACATGTTCCAGGAATAAAGCGATTTTAAAATTGCCCTGTATAAAGCCGGGTTTTCACTAACTTAGTGCGCTCGGACCAAGTCCACTAAAATATCTGCTAAAATGTTACTCGTATGGCTGAACACCGGCCATTTTAGTGCATTTGGATAAAAAAGTCACTGATACGTATCGGTCTCTTCCGGCGAGATCTACTATATCTTTAATTATGGATTTTGGTGAATTGTGCATTTCAACTAAAATGGCTTTTACTGGCTTGTAGTAGCCCCCTAGGTCTCGAGCGAGAGTCCATTGAAACTCTGGAGTTGTTTTAAAACCGCCTCTCTGGAATAGATTTAAAGTTTAAATTAAAGACATCGGTAAGCTGCGAGTGAAAATTTTGATAACTATTGGCTCACTTCGGTGAGAGTTCAGTTCACTCTGTAATGCGAAATTGAAATACTATTTAGGTATCCAAAGTACGTTTGGGTACGTTGATTTGTGATTTTCTTTCGTGATAGGTTTATTATAACAGGCTGTATCTACTATTTTTATTTCATTCAATTTCATTCAATTAGTATGCCTCTCCACTAATTAAAATTAAATTTTTCAATGCCAAAAAGATCTTAAGGCGCTGGGCATAGTGAATTAGCCCGCGCGCAAAGAAAAATGCACAAAATCGATTCCTGTATCAAATACACTAAAAAAATCGAAAATGTTCACATATCAAACCCTAGAATTAGGTGAGACCTATCTAACCGAGCCAGTTTTGTGTTGATATCCATAACAGATTGCAAGATATTTTGCAACACGAAACTGGCTGTTTTAGATAGAACTCAGGCTTTTTCTTAAGTAGGTACCTAGTTTGTACGAAAATGTACGGAATTCTCCCCACAAGAGTTTATCTCACACTTGTCCGGTTTTTTAATGGTCAGCATGGTGGCCTAAAAACTCTGACACAAGGGGTGGCCACTACCTCATACGATTACCTACCTACCTACCAGCATTGAGTAAAGTTCTCGGCCTACGGATCTCTAAAAAAGTTTAAGCGGTAAGCGAAGTAGGTAACGCTGCGATGATGGCGATCACCCAATATGTCAGCAAGATGGATGCGACAGCCAGTCTAGCTTGAGAGCTGTAGACCATTCAACGTATTTTATCGTGCAAGGCTGAGGCCCGGTATCGCTCTGTCACGCTCTTTTGTGAGAAATCTGCAGAGACAGGACGATACTTACCGATTTGCTTAGCAAAATTCTCAACTCAGAAACCGGACCTGAGAGTTGGTAGGGTGATAGAGTAGACTTCGCTGAGTCTGTGAAAAATATTTTTTTGGGCTGGTCGCGGTTGAAAGTTCGATTCTATCAACTTTGAAAGTGTAAATGTATGGGTAGAGTCTTTTTTTGTCTACAAGGCTGGGATTTTCTAGGCTGCTTATTTAATGTCCGCTGACCACAAAATCACTATTGTTATTAGCCGAACGCGGAAGAAATATTGTTTTTTATAACCTACTCGTAGAAAGTGTGATTTTTTGGTTTACAAAAAACGAACTTAAAAACACAATTGGCAAAAAAATATATATTTTTTTTAACAGCGAACCAACCTAGAAGTTACCAGCCTTTTACGACAAAAAAAACTCAACCCATACATTTACACTTTCAAAGTCGAAAAAATCTAACTTTCAACCGCGAGCGGTCAAAAAATATATTTTTCCCCAACTCAGCGAAGTCTACTCTATCAGCCTACCAACTCCCAGCCTTGTACGATATAATCAGTCGAATGGTCACCAGCTCTCCAGCTAGTCTTGGAGAGGTTCCAAGATCGATGGCCCAACGGGGTAAAGATCGTTGAAAGGAAAAATTGCGAGGTTACAAATTGATGCTGGTATTAAGGACTGTTCTAATAGAAGGGTGGCAAAATGGATGGTCCAATTTTAGGCTCTAAATATTCAAGGTACTTAAATTTTATTTTTCGGGTCCACCACGGCCACCGATTTTCTTGCCGCGAACTTTCGACTAATAAACTCACATAGAACATCCGGGCTATAACAATTATTATGACGAATACAAATCGGTTGAATAGTCTAGGCTTTTATGATGTAACAAAAACATGCACCCCCAAATTATTATAGGTAAAACACATTAGTTTACTCATCATGCCCCGCCATGATTTGTATTGTAAGTAATCGTTGTAAATCACACCTAACAAGGCGAAAGCAATAACCCTAAAACTAATTTAATTCGCTACTCGTACAAGATTGTCTCTCCTATTCGTTTTTTTTATATGCCCCGGCACGTTACGCGATCATGGGGCGATATAAGAGAACATTTGCGGAAATCGGTGTCATAAATTATAACCAAGTTTCAGACGGGCCGGGCCTATTCTGCGATCAGACTGATTCTGCTATAGTTGTGTTACTGTTTTATTGCCAAATATTAAGGTCTAAAGGGAGGTAAAGGGATCTCTAATATGCAATTGGTAGGTATATCAATGTAAACTTGCTATGCTGGCTAATGGCTTGTTAGAAGTCCAATTCCTAGCCACACCTCCTCGCGGTCCCCCCTGGTAACTGTAGTGAGCATCAAAGCTCACTACTGCCAACGTGGCAGGAAGACTCACCAAGACGCACTGGCCAGCGTGGTGTTTTATGGCTAATACCTTTCCCCAGGAGTTCCTATCCTCACTCCCATGATAGACGACTAAGGAGGATGGCGTGAAGGGGAAAAGGCCTATACCCAGCAGTGTTTATTTTATTTTATTTGAAAGCAGGTTTTCTAATGACTGTTCTTCGATATGTTTTTTCAAAATCGGTTCAGCCGTTTATGAGATATGCTAATTTGAAGCTAAAATGTCAGGGGTATTTTTTTTGTTTTTTGTAGTTTGTTATAACAGAATAGGCCCACGGAGCAAGGGTGGGCGTCTAGGGACGATTCGCGTGTACGCACGTGAAACTTTCCACGTAGGGTGTTACAGTTTTAACCGACTTTCAGACAGCAAGAGTCTGCTGAATTTCAACGGGAAAATAGCTTGAATTTGTCAGTCATGGTGGGGTAAATGGTTTTAGTTCGGAGTTGTGTTTTTGTTTTGAGCTCGTGGATGCAGACGTTGGCTTCTTTTTTAACCCCAAAACCAAAAAATAGCAGTGCACTAAATAATCTAATTTAATATAATTTGTATTACTTGTGAGATACATTGTGTTTTCATGCGATGGCCAAGTCAATCTAATAATTATTAAAACGTAAAAGATTTTCAATATTGTTACGGTTACTATAAGATGTTGTTAGGTTAGCTAATTACGTAATAACTTAAGACAGAAGGACCCATAAGAGGTACTGAATAAATTAACCAACTTGGTATAACATGGATCCCACAACTTTTTACGGTAGAAGAAGTGAGTTGCGAGGCTTGGTTTTTTTTACAAGTTATGTTTTTGATGGCTAAGTTTGACCGCTATGTGTTTGTGTGTGTGTGGCTGCCTGTGGTACTGTATGTAGCTCTTAAACGGGTAAACCCTATAAGCTCTTAAACCCAGGGCTGGCTGGAAGAAATTTCTCTAGAAATAAGTCCGCCCTTGTACACTTTCTCTTACTATCATGTTATTTAAGTCTATATTTTTTTGTGTGCAATAAAGTGTGACAAAACCTATTTGGATGCAGTATTTTTTATTTGATGTCAGATTTTTTTGCCGGTGTTTTATCAAAATCGGTTCGGCCGTTTATGAGATATGCTAATTTGAAGCTAAAATGTCGGAGGTATTTTAAATTCAGTAATTTCTAGGCCAACCTCCTCGGTCAGATGTAAAAAACAAACCGTAGACACTAACCATCTGCTTTTTTAAAAAATATGTATTGGGCAGCTGGCCCGTCGCTTGAGGAACCAAAGTTTTGATTCTTTCTCGATGTCGGGTTTTTTAGTTTTGTCTTTTTGTCGTTGTTTTTTTTCCCTCAAAGACTCAGAGATTCATACATAAATAAAAATAAAATCATGGCACGTAATTACCTAGGTAACACTGAAACATTTTAGTGAAAAACGGTGAAACGGCTGTGAAACGGCCATAAACTGGTCATAAAGGCTAAAATGTCGATTCGCATTTCTCTACTAATTTGATACTTTGTTAGCAATGTTTGCGAAGCACTCCACTGTGCCAAAATGTTGGACTGAATTAATCCAAGCCAAAGAACACTTGAATTGTTTGATTCAATTGCATTGTAGAGTACACAATGACGATACACATTGTGCGCTTTGTGACCGTGTCAATACAATGCCTACAATGTGTGGATAGATAGAACAATACTGACAATACCGACAATATTGACGGTTTGATTAGAACGATAGAACCATGAACACGGTTCGGTAATTTCACCTTTAACTGTAGACGTGAAAAAAATGTTTCACTCCCATGGACACACGTCATAGTGGTCAAACTTATAACGCCCCTCTTTTTGGGTCGTTAAGGGGTTTAAAAATAGAGATTGAGAACTTGAAGCTCCGTTTTGAAAAACATGCATCCAAACTGAACATGACGTGTTTTCTGCATTGCTGGCGCAGGTGTGCTGAAATACTGTGTCAACTGAAAGTTAGGGAACCACTTCACAGTGTTGGTATCGCCCACGCATTACACGTGTAACACCCACTAAAGCCACGTTTTCACAGTAAAAGTACTCTATGACCGAGCACGTCGTCAAAGTAAGCTAAGGCTTCTGATTGGTGCAGCGTTACGTCACGTCACTAAAATGACCAATCAGAAGCCTTAGTTGACTTAGATAGCACAATTCAACACAGTGTACTCTGACTGTGAAAACGCGGCTTTGAACTCTAACAGCTGGTTTCGGAATTGAGAAATTCGCTAAGCAAATGGGTAAGTATCGTCCTGTCTCTGCAGATTTCTCACAAAAGAGCGTGACAGAACGATAGTTGAGTACCTATTTGCTTAGCAAAACTCTCAATTCAGAAACCGGGCCTATGGGTGGCATTAATAGTCGTCAACTTAAGCTCAAGATCAAGTAATAGGTGATCTCAGAAAACAAAAATGCTAATGTCAAGCTTGAGTAGCTGTCAGCATATTACTAGTGGTTCGCCCCGAACTATGAACTCGCGACCCCATATCTCAGTAACCCCTCGACCGATTTAGCTCATGTTTGAACTTAAAAATTCTCTTGGCCTCATTTACCTGCCTACCAAATTTCATCACGATCCGACTAAATTTACTCAAGTTATCGTCGAACGAACATTCATACATACATACATACATACATACAAACGCCGGATTGTTCCAGTAGACTCGGAGAACTTCGCTCGCTTCGCTCGCTCGTTCAATTATTAATAGACACTAGCTTAAGCTTGGCATTGACAATAACTAAGGTCTCAAGCCGGTGATTTTGTTTTCTGAGTTCACCTACTAGAGCTCGAGTTTGAGTTTATGACTATTGATGCCGCCCTAAAATTCTTTGCTAAGTTTTCCAATACCTTGCTAAGCTTTAAACTGTCAAAACCTTTAGCAATTTCGACATTTACGAGTGTGAGTTTAATAAAAGCAAACATTTTGCGAAAGCTGGGGCGTTTAGAGCCAATGAGCAAAATGCACGTAGTTTATTTAGCAGTCTACCTATTTATTCACGCTGTGAAGCTCCGTGAACAGGTACAAACGTCAATGTGGATGGTGGATGGTTGACGCTATACAAGGTGTTACAAAAGGTACTAACTCTTTCTACAGGGCAATAGCTAGCACTTGGTGATACGGAACACAGCTCATTTTTTTTGCTCTACGACTATCCGTTGATTTTTAATTTATTATTATTAAAATGTATGTAACAGTAAAATATGGTAAATATGGTTGAATAGATTTTCACAATGTTTTATTAACTAAAAACTCTGCAAATGCATACAATCATGTGTCTGAATTTGAACTAAATCCAAAAACACAAAGAAATTGTTTTTTCTTTGGGTTATAAAATAAAATTTACATATTCTTTTTTTTTTCAACATACGCCAGTAGGTTACATCCTGAAAAAAGAATTGTGTACAAAATATTACTTAGATTAGAAATTGAGGCGTGACTTTAAATCATTTTAGCATTTACCATTTTCGCAGCTTAGAAATCCTTGCCCACAGGAATATCAACCTTGATTGTTTGGTGTAAATGTAGGCCTTTTCCATTTCGCCTATTCTATGTATTCGTGTTTTCAAGTTTAGTGCAAACTCATCCCTCTTTCAAGAAGTATTCCATACCTGGCATCCATTTAAATACGAGGTCCAAACAGGGTCCTACTTAAGATCTTTAACTAGATGTTCACCTTGAAATCAAAACTCTGAATCATAGCCTGAGACCGTGTGATTTCCCATCCCTTCGTGTTTTACTAATGCGCTGCGCCAAGCAAATTAATGCGCTAAACCATCGCATACTCCGGCCACATGGCCACATCTCGTGATACCCGACCTTAATATTGAAGGCTGTTGTATTAAGGCTGGAAGATAGCAGCGTGGCGGGAAATTCAAAATTTTCACAGTTTTTTACATTTTGTAGCTAAACTGTACTATTTTTGTTCAGCGATTTTTCGTTCGCGAGAATAAAACCGTATTCTTTTCATTATTGTAAACAACAGAACAACAATAATTCAGCCGATTATGTGTTCTGGTCTACGAAGCAGTGGTACTGCCCAAAAAACTTGTCGTAGACCAGAACACATAATCGGCTGAATTATTGTTGTTCTGTTGTTTACAATAATGAAAAGAATACTAAGTATGTTATTGCCGCGAACATTTTGAATTTCCCGCCACGTTGCTATCGTCCACCCTTAAAGACCCCACCTAAATTGAACTCTATTGTTTTGGAGTCCAAAATCAATGAACATTTTATAGAGCCGATTGATTAAGGGTTGTACGCGGTGGTGCAGTAGCTTCTTCTCTATCTCATATCTATCTATATAGTATTAAAAAATCGCTTTCGCGTCTGTCTGTCTGTATCCGCTAAATCCTCCTAAACTATTGGTTAGATATTTTATCACGGAAGGTAAATACATACAATACATCCGAATTGTCTTCTTTTTCGAAATAATTGATATTAAGCAGGGTCGGGTGGCTTGAAAAACTAATAGTTGATGCCCTCTTCAGAGTTCTCAAATTATTTAGCTAAGTCCACGGAAGATAATTTTCTGGGGGTTTACCGGCTAAAACGAAGCCGATTTGGCGAAAATCGGAGTTCGATTTATGAAAAATTTACTGGGTGGCAGTAAAATAAACTGGCTGGCAGTACATTTTTTATAAATCGAATTTCGTTTTTCGCCAATGGTAATCGGCTTCGTCTTAGCCGGTAGACCCCCTGTTCCGTAGAATTCGGAGTAGTTTAAAAATTCATCTCAAGTGTGAATAATTTAGAACTTCTTAAAAGTTAGTTGGCCATTGTTCAGCACATTCGGGCGCTTACAGAATGTTAGTAACGGATAGATAAGATAGGTGATGTAAGGTAAAAAACCGGCCAAGTGCGAGTCGGACTCGCTCACTGAAGGTTCCGTCCCAAAAAAAAACTGGTTCTCCGGACCCTCGATGCGAGTCCAACTCGCACTTGGCCGTTTTTATAACACCTGCATCTGTTGAGAAAGTACTTCGATGTGTAGTATGAATAAGGTTTATACTTTTAGGGTGGTATTCTAGAACGTTACTTAAACTCAGTTCAAACTAGAACGCTACTTAAACTCTGTTTAAACTCAATTCAAACTGGAACGCTACTTGAACTCTGTTTAAACTCAGTTTAAGGTAGGACGATAGCAACGTGGCGGGAAATTCAAAATTTTCACAGTTTTTTACATTTTGTAGCTAAAATGAGCTATTTTTGTTCAGCGATGTTTCGTTCGCGGCAATAACACAGTGTTCTTTTCATTATTGTAAAAAACGAACCACAATAATTCAGCCGATTATGTGTTCTAGTCTACGAAGCAGTGGCACTGCCCAAAAAACTTATCGTAGACCAGAACACATTATCGGCTGAATTATTGTTGTTTTATTGTTTACAATAATGAAAAGAGTACTTTGTTATTTCCGCGAACGAAAAAACGCTGAACAAAAATAGCTCAGTTTAGCTACAAAATGTAAAAAACTGTGAAAATTTTGAATTTCCCGCCATGCTGCTATCTTCCAGCCTTAAGGCTGGACTAGTTTTTTGGGCAGTGCCACTGCTTCGTAGACCAGAACACATAATCGGCTTAATTATTGTTGTTCTGTTGTTTACAATAATGAAAAGAATACTTTTTTATTTCCGCGAACGAAAAATCGCTGAACAAAAATAGCTCAGTTTAGCTACAAAATGTAAAAATGAAAATGTAAATGTAAATGTGAAAATTTTGAATTTTCCGCCACGTTGCTATCATCTCACCTTAAGTAGAGTTTAGTAGTGTCGACTGTCGATAAAACAGTGCATGTTTTGATTTGAATATCCCTTCCTTCATATCAAAACATGCACTGTTTTATCGACAGTCTGAACTCTGTTTAAAAACTGAGTTTAAGTATCGTTCTAGAATACCACCCGAGATTAATCTATCGAATGCTATCTACAGAAATTTCGTAGTAAGACAAATCAAGAAAAACATAGGCCTTTCTATCTACGAATTGAGATGGTCTATGTAGCGTCCAATGGCACCTTCACTCACACTAGGGGTTGTATTCACCTACTTGAGCTCGATCTCAAGTAGGTGAAATCAGAAAAGTCAAATGCTAATTCAAGCCTTGAGTTATGTCAAACTTGAGTAGCTGTCAGGATATTAATAGACACTATCTTGAGATTGACATTGACATTAGCCAAGGCTTGACATTAACATTGGAATTTTCTGAGATCACCTACTTGAGTTCGATCTTGAGTCGACGACGATTAATGCCACCCTTAATTTATAAGTGCTACGTTACAATAAAGCAGAGTCCCAAATTATGTTCGAAACTCCATCTTTATCCAATGCACGTGTTCCGAGTTACTTGTTTGTTGAGCCAGTCTACAGTTTATTCTGCACGGATGAAATTAACTTTATTATCTCTGAGTTGAAATAATTAGATTTCACTTCAGTGTACATTTGGCTTTACTTTCCTGAAGCTCTCGAGCGCACAGAGTACTATTTAAATTCATAATACCATACGTTTAAGCGACGACAGACGAGCAACTTTGGCATCCGAAGAGTTGCCACAAACTGTATGCGTTCTCTTAGTCAAGAACTAGGCTATATTATGTTGTTTGTGCTGGAATTCCATTTGTATTTCTCGACTGGTATTCAATCCCGAAGGATGTCAAACAAAAGTGTAAAATAATTAGATGAAAAAATTTGGTACGAGTATATAGTTGGTGAACTCTATTCCATGAGGTCTGAACCAGTACAACACTTGTGTTGCTAAAAAGTTTAACTCGACAATCCTAAATCTTTGAAAAAATAAATGGCCAAGATTTTTAGTCTTTTTAAAGGCATACGTACATGTACCTTACCTACATGATTATAAATGTGCATTTTCTTCATGATGTCGCTCTCCATAATTAGACATTCCGAGCCATGACTTCGTCCACCAACACGACGTCTCTTCTCCTCTGTCGTTATGAAGCACATAACAACATTGCCCTCCTTTTCATGCGATTCGCTTCGCAATTTGAGCACTACAAATCATTGCTTCACTATCGTGGGTTTTTAGACAAATAGGTCAGCTTTATCTGGAAGTTATACGCCGCTGCGGGATTTTATTTGCCTACGGACCTCGGAACTCTAACTTAGGATATTTTATTGAATGCCCAAATAATTATATTATAATTATATCTATATATACACAGGTTTTTTCAACGCAGCGTTTAAAATCACCAAGTCGTAGTTATACCTGAAATTTTCTCTCACTTTCTGAGAAAATAAATTTGCTGTTACTATGAATATTTTATTTCTAATGTAATTTCTCAAAGTGTACTAAATAATCTCATATTGATCTCTTTTGAAACCTTTTTTAAGCCCAAGCTAATTGTGATAACTATTGAATGGTTATGTTAGCAGTTGGCAAACTATCTGTATTAATTAAAATGTCGTTACTAAAAGCATTTTCTCTTTGTCCACAGATGACCAGACCCGCCGAAACAGCCTAAGCTACCAAAATGCTGCAGCAAACAACCAGAACCACCTACCACATTTTCGAAATCAGATAAACTCGACACCGCGCCAAAGATGAAAGCTAAATCACAACTCACAGGCACCTAACAATGCATGCGATCGACAGGTTCCTCCAATATCACAGTTTAACTCTTTACAGACGCTTTAGCGATGCCGTTAGCCAAGTCGACGACGCAACCGACGCGGACGACCTTTGGAACTCATACACGCCTCTAGAACGGAACCTAAGTTTTTACAACTCCACGCTGTTCGACGATTTGAATCAGACCTTGGAAGTAATACCCATAGATGGGTCACTCAACTACTGGTGGGCGTTGTTGGCCTCTATGTTAGTGGTGTTTACCGCAGCAGGAAATGTGCTGGTGTGCTGTGCTATATATCTGGAGAGGAGATTGCAAAACGTGACTAATTACTTTCTCATGTCGCTGGCGATTACGGATCTCTTGGTGGCCATTCTGGTTATGCCTTTGGGGATTCTGACGCTGGTTCGAGGTAAGTGTTCACCATTATGATGTTCTTAGGACGAAACGCGGGTAGCCGCTGCTCCATACAAAAAATACAAAAAGGGAGACCAGTTTCCTCCCTGGATAATGATTTTAGAAAAAATATGTTTATGCCATTCAATTTATATGTACCTTTGCCATGTCCCTATGTTTTCCTTTGTTTATTATTTTGAATAAATTTTATTAAAACAATAAAAAAAGGAAAACATAGGGACATGGCAGAGGTGTCACCACTCCTGTTTCAATCTCACCTCGGACGAGGTTCAGGCCTGCGAGCCATTAATACAGGCTATTTCATAGCCTAGCTATGGCAGCAGACACCTTCATAGAGTGCCCTAAGCCTATTATTTTTCTATTTGAATTATTGATTGGGCTGACTGTACTCAGTTACTAATTGTCATCCACTTTCGTGAATAAAGATTTTTATTATTATTTATTTATTATTTACATATAAATTGAATGGCTTAAACATATTTTTTTCTAAAATCATTATCCAGGGAGGAAACAGGTCTCCCTTTTTGTATGGGGCAGCGGCTACCCACGTTTCCTCTTAATATTCTAAATGACTAGTGATTCGATTCAAGACGAGACTTTCAAGCATCTTGGCCAACCTTTATCGAATTTGTGTTTTGTTTCTTGGTCTTGTTTAGATCGTTTGATTCGTGCGAGATCGAGCGAGAATCATGAAATAGAGTCCGCACCGCCACTGAAGACCGATAGACGTGGCGCTAGCGCAATGCACAAAATGTTTCCAGTGTTAGGCGTAATAGGCGTAGTTCCCCGAGTTCCCGTAAGACTTGAGTCGTGGCGTGCACTCTATTTATTTTCAAAAAGTTTTTTTTATTTTTTTTATTGTGCAGTGCGTACGAAAGTTTAAGTTTTAAGATTTTTTATTCCGTTGAATTCTGACAGCAATAATTTTTTGACATGTCAGAGATTATATAAACCTTTTTGGCCGGCCGTTTTTGATTGATATGGATGACATGAATAATCGAGAATCTCGAAATCAAGATGTCATAAAAACAAAGATCTTCGCTCGCCTTTCAAGATCGAGACCAAGCAAAAGTCTTGAATGTTCAAGAGAGTCTCGATATCGGAATTGTCTTGTCTTGTCTCGCTTGCCGAATCACTATAAATGACTAAATTCCAAGTTTAAAAAATCCCTTGACATGTTAACTTCAAATTAAAATATTATCTCATAACTGGCAGACCGACCGTCTCACGGGTCCAAACAGGTTACTCCGTAACCTAGCCGTATTGATTATTGAGAATTTTGTAAGAATTGAGTTATTGAACAAATTTAATGAAAATAGCACCAACATAACAAAAAAATAACATCGCTGTATTGTATCAGTGACAAAAAAACTTTATATACATTTTCACTTCAAATTAAGGTAACAATTTAACGAAAAATACGAAACTTTGAATACCAACAACTTCGTACAAGATAATAATATGTACAAGATATTATGAGCGTAAAATTAATTGCAAAATTCCTTTAAAAGTAAGTAAATTCATCTCGTCCTCCCTTCATCTCTTGTTTAACAGTCAAATCGCTTGGGGCACTCTTAATTAGTTTACCTCATGAAGTAGCAGCAAAATGAGCGTCGACATTTTGGTGTAGAAAACTGGGTTTTTTCTTCCAGATAACCTGAGCAAATTAGTCAAACTGGCTTATAGGGCTAGGTGCTATCAGAGTGAATGATACCTACAACATACATTACACCCTTTTTGTATTTCGTTAACGGTTAAACTTACTTGTATTATGTCGGTGTAGCCGACTAGTTTCGGTTCTCATTCAGAGACCTTAATAATGGAGCTGTGACGGCCCTCGCGACGCCGTGGCCAGTCTCAGACTGCGTGTCATACATGGCACCCATTAACTTTGCTAAACTTTATATTTTTTTGTATTTAGTTTATAACAAAATAGGCGCAACGTTACTAAATACGATATAACTTAGTTCTAGAATAACCTTTTATGTATTTTGAATCAAAATTTTCAAGGTTTAACATTTATTTGTCATCCTAGGTACATTTTGTTTGAGTGATGCTCTAGGTGGACTTGCGTCAAACAGGGTTAGCCAACTAACTTTGGGTTAATTTGACATTTCCATACAATTATTCACGTTAATTCAGACACGTTAACTCTCTACAAGTGTCAAACATACTTTTTCTATAAAAATTTACACTTTTCTCGTCCATAGTAGGCAGTGGTGTGACAATGAGTGAGAGTGACACATTTAATAGAAGAAAGTCTTTCAAGAAAATACCCAGTGTGTTCCTTTTATTTACTAAACTTGAAAATCTTAGCTGTAATATTAGGTGAGGATTAAATTATTTATTAGACGGTACAATTTTTTACAAGCAATCTGAAACAGGAGATTCGAGAGATTGTTTGGAAATTAGGACATGGATACCGGTGAAGTACTACAAATTTTTGTTGGAAATAATTTATATTTTAGTTTACTTAACTGAAGAAGACTTTTAAAACCCAAAACTAAAAGTAGGAAAATCAAGAAGAAATCTTGAAAGTTCGACTGTAGGCCTAAAAGCGGAGTATCTGAGAATGTGTTAAACATGTAAAAAAATAGTGAACACCTATAAAACCAATGTAATGCTGGGCGTCCCTCCTACCAAGCTTTACAATAAATTACAATACTACTTTTTTGTAGTAGCAATACCACTCGCTGACGGTGAAGGAAAAAACATCGAAAGGAAACCTGAGCGTATGAGGCATTATACCCTCAACGCAAAAATCGCCAACCCGCATTGAGCACGCGTGGTGATTGAGCTCGAACTCTCTCTTTGAGAGAAGGCCTTTGCCCAGATAGTGGGACATGTACGATTGTACAGGCTACATCTTACTTTTTACTACTTTTTTATCCCTGTCCACTTTTTATTCTGTTTCCAACGCCAATTTTCCTGGGAAGCGTCGTTCGAAAGCGTGACTAATCAGACAGAGTGCCAACCACCTGAATAATTAAGCCTATAGCCATTCAAGCCGACAGTAGCATCCGAACAAGGCACAACTTTGACAAGTTCGCAACTCTTGCAAACTTCTTCAAAGGAACCATCGAACCTTGCCTTATTTCCCTTCACCTGGGTCTAAAGCTATTTTCCCACGAAGTGTCAACAGATATTTGTAAAAGTTTAGACTGTCAGATTAATAAATTCTGAGGGTAGAACAAGGGACCAGGTTCGATTCCCGGTGGTAGCACGTACGCTACTTATAACTTCAGTTTATTTTAAAGGTATTAAGGTAATGGTAAAAAAAAAACACCTAGCGCGGCCAATGAAAACTTCGTTTTTGATGCGCTTTTAGCAAACGTTTCTACTTTTTCGCTAGGCCTTAGGTCCTAAACATAGTTAAGCCTAGGGATTCTCATTTAGCAAAAACCGCATCCAAAAAAGAAGATAATTATGATTTTTTTTTCATTGAGGGCGCCTCGAGCATCACTTTAAGGCGCCGTGCATAGTGAATTGCCCGCGCGCACAGAAATATCACACCCTAGAATTAGGTAAAACCTATCTAACGCAGCCAGTTTCGCGTTGATATTCATAAACGTTTTGAAGATATTTTCGCTGAAACAAAAATAGGCAGCGCACTTTTTTTCAGACAAAATATCTTGCAATCTGTTATGGATATCAACATGAAACTGGCTGTGTTAGATAGGTCTCATCTAATGCTAGGGTTTGATAACATAACATTTTCGATTTGTTTAGTGTATTTGATACAGGAATCAGATTTGTGCATTTTTCTTTGCGCGCGGGCTAATTCACTATGCACGGTGCCTTAAAAAATCACATTCGCTAACATCGTGAGGATACTCGCAATCTCTTTCCTGTGCTGAGGCTGAGTTGAAATGAAGGTGTCTATTGTAAGTATTGTACAAAAGACATCATTTTAGGTATTAATTCTTAAGAATAAAAGTACACATGGCGGTGTTATCGCTAAAAGCTAAGCACATGGCGGTCTTATTGTTTTATTTCAGACAACCTTTAGATGGACAGGACTGAGAGCGAAAACACAGTAGCAGCAGACGCACAATAAAAATAATAATGATAGGATAAAAGACTTAAATTGCCTTAACTACCCACGAAATCTAATAATAATAGTGATCTATTTGACAACGAGACCGCTTAATTCAATTAGGTAAGTCGCGGTGGGACTATATGAGGCGCTTCCGATTGTTTGACAGACGTGTTTGGTTTGCCAATCACTCGTTGGAGGCTATTTGGACTTACCTGTGTAAACTTCACCGCATTCTCACTAGATATTTGTCGGGAACGAAGCGAAGTAAGTCGGAGAGTGAAGAAAGTTAGGCCCTTGAATCTACAAAATATTTTAATTGTTTCGTCGTATTAACTCAAAATTGCAAAAAATATAATTGGATACCTAAATAAAAAATCGGATATCAAAATGCGTCGTTTTAATTACTTAAGTACAGCCACTCACAGAATGTATAGGGATTTTTTTAAATAGCTTTATTCCTAAAACACGCCACCTTCTCAATGTATTTTCCAAAAATGTTTGTTCTACGTCTTTTCGAATAGCTCGATACTTTTTACTTATTTAACTTTACTAATATTTAAAAGTATGCATTTGTACCTGCGCGGCTAATTTCGTGCCCCTCCTGTTCCTTTTTGTTATCCCTCGCTGTTTTTTTTTGTATGGACCGTTCACCAAAGTTGTTGGAAATCACATTAAAAAGCTGACGTGTTTCAAGAATAAGCTATTTGACAATTACCCTGTATAATAGGTACGACAAACCTCTTTTAATATGTTTAAGGGTTTGAGTCACCCTGTATAAAACGCACCTTGTAGATAAAACGCATCAAGCTAAGGATGCTAAACGAGCAGAAATAATACAAGCTTCGCTACAACACTACGAGTATAATTTGGCGCATATGGCGTAGCGCTCGTAGCACATGCTACGCCAACAGCTACGAAAGCGCGCTACGAAAAATGGTGTGCATCCGAAAGTAGCGAGCGGCCGCATTTTGATTGCCTCATAGTAAAAAAATGGCTTTTTGTATCTTTGTACTGAGACATTTTATGCAGCGTCTAATGGCATCTCCACTCACACTAGATGGGTGAAGCAATCACTTGGACGCTGAAGTTTCTGGGACATGTTTTTGGACAGAGTAGGCCCCATCTTATCTTATTAGTATGGGGCCAGGCTGAGAGCCCGGGAGAATTCAACCCAGTGGGATCTTATTTCTGCTCAGGACGTGCAAAGACTTACGTCATAAGCTTTAGAACGTCACCGAGGTTGAGGAACTTATATTCTTCCGGTCTAGGATACGCTGTCTTGAGAAGACTTATGCGTTTGCTAGCTAGAGCATCGCAGTCACACAGAACGTGTTCCATGGACTCAGGCACCTGTATATAGATCCTGCAGTAAGAGTCATTAGATAGCCCTATGTTGAATAGGTGTTTGTTAGTGCCGAGGTAGGCCCCATAGTTGCTTGTATTGATCAGTAAAAAGGGTCCTAAAGTTTGCCTCGCGAAAGTCACCTTGTAATATGCGTAACGAACTCAACAATTTGGTATCTAAAGAGCGCCTTGTACCTTAAAGGTGCTTCGAGAGTTTCTGTTTCGTTCGAGATGCATATCGTCCATTAGATCTTACATATTGAGGGATATTCGATTGAACTTCGATCGGGCATTCCTAGTATTGTCTATTCACTGGTCTGGGAACTGTTACTGCTTCGTTATTAATTTGAAGTCGGACCTAGGGTCGTTCATGTATAAATTCCTTGGTAAGAAAATCAATCATGCTGGCTGGCAAAGCTCATACATTTAAAATAATAATAATAATAAAACAAAGATATTTATTTTTATAAAATATTGATGAATAATATTTTTATTAAATTATTATTTAAGTAAATGAATAAGCTATGCCACCCAGTATATTTTTTTCTTTCGATATTGTTTTTATTTGAAATCTGGTTTTCTAGCGAGTGTTCAAATCGGAGTTTCAAATCGGTTCTGTCGTTTATGAGATATTATTATGCTTATTTGAAACTAAAATGTAGGGACTATTTATAATTTTTAATTTAGTAGTTACGTAATGTTTATTCAAAAAGGCAATTTTGACCAGTAAAAACATAAAAAATCCTAAAACATTGAATATTGGGAAACAAGAGTACCTAAGAGGGGCAGCGGTTTGGCTTGGAAGGAAAAATGAAATGGGCAGACAAACTGAATTAATGTACCTATGATACATTGCCAGCCTACTAACTCCAATACTTTATTATAGTTCTAGACTGTAACCTAGATAGTCAAAGCTAATTTCCCTAGACATAGACCCAAATACAGGCAAAGATTGTGGCTAAATTGTCGCTAAGGGAATCAACTTGTGAAATGTCAGAGATGTACGTTACGTCTAGAATATGTCTATGGTTGAGATATAAACTTTTTATTAATTATGTGTGTGAAGATACATAAGTGTTTCCAACGTCACGTTTCAAATTCAAATTCAAAAACACTTTATTTGTGCTAACTTACCAATAAAGCTTAATTTCAGCTTTGCGTGGTCTGTCAGTCAGTATGTTATCGGTAACGACATGTTTTGGGTTCCAATATTGAGTTAGTTGAAGTATATTATAATGAGTTAGTACCAAAAATTTATTTATTCATGCAAAAAGAAAAAAGTCAAATAATACAATCAATTTCAATAAAATTCACAAAAAAGCTTCGTCTTAAATTAAAACTAAGATTAATAAAATAAAATCATAAAATTCATCATAAAATTAAAATATAATACGGAATGTCAAAACCTATAACTAACTGAACAACCCGCCCCGAACCATATCTAACCTAAAGGTCCCCAATACGCTGGCAGCGTTTCCGCGCTGCACAGCGAGGGAGACTCTTTGCATCATGAGTTAGTTGATAAATGTACCTAAAACGAATGCTTGGAAGGTCGATGACCCCATGATTTTAATTGCTTTCATTGATGAGTTGAACAACTTAGGGTGGCATTAATAGTCGTCTGAGATCACCTACTTGAGCTCGATATCAAGTATGTGAACTCAAAAAAGTCAATGTCAAGCCATGGCTAATGTAAACTTGAGTAGCCGTCAGCAAATTCATAGACACTATCTTGAGATTGACATTGACTTGGCTTGACATTAGCATTTGACTTTTCTGAGATCACCTACATGAGTTCGATCTTGAGTCGACGACTATTAATATCACCCCTACTCTAGTATGACCTTTCTACACTGTATTGTATAGCAGGAATCATCGAAAGTTTCTATGAAAAACACCTTGGAAGTTCATAATTTTTCAACAGTGGCTACCAAACTGAAGCGGTCCGTGCAAACGAAAAAGAAAAGCAAACCAGCAGAAGGTTCCGTAATTCTGATGTCTAATTATGCGCAGAACACTTTGACTTCGCTTGTTAGAGGATTTATACAGGGTAAATTAAGTAGCTATATTTCTGAAACACGACAATTTTAAAAGTGATTTCCAATAATATTAATTTATGAAGAAAAAAAATGCTTTTCACCAAAATCGTAGAGCAAAAGTTGTTGGATATAGTAAAAGTTGCTTGTATTGGTGAGTTTCGTTTAGCGACCCTTTTCAGTGTCACAGGTACTTTCTGAAACACCCTGTACCCCTATAATAATAATAATAAAGCCATTTTATTCCGAATTTGCTACAATTTTGGTAATACATGTTTCCAGTTATTTATATTTAAAGTATGTCTTGCAAATTGGCGTGCCTCTTGGCATAGGCCTCCTCCAGCTCTCTCCACTGAGCTCTATCCTCTGCTACTCTGGTTCAGTAAGGTCCCAAGGTTAGGCGGATATCGTCCTTCCATCTTGTTTTCGAACGCCCCTTCCTCTTGGTTACCATAAAGTCACTTGTTTGCTCCATTTATTCATCTTGCAACGTAGCATATTATGATCTGTCCAACCCCACTTTAAATGTTCCTTACGGGTAATTACATCTGCTACTTTAGTTTTCTTTCGTATTTCGGAATTTCTGATTTTATCACTAAGTCTGATTCCCATCATGCTCCTGAACCCCTATACTTTATATTTATTTACAAAAAACAGTTCTGAGTGAAAAACTGACGAATATTCGTCACGACGAATCCTACAATAATTTTTCGTTTCGTGGCATGGAACCCTAAGAAGAATAACTTTTTTTTATCCTCTAAGAAGACTGTAGATATGCGTCGGCTAAGCACATTTCGATTGGAGCCTCGTCGAGAAACCTTTTCAAGAGGCTTCTTGACCGCGCGTGAAGACTGCTTCTTAGAAAGGTAAGAAAGAAAGTGAAAATAAAGACCAACCGATTTAAAGGGTGTTTGTGGGCTGGTTTGTTTAGATTATAATAGCGTTATGAAATGTTAACAGGAAATGTTTTTTTTTTGTCGAACATAATCGAAAAAAGATACTTTGAGGGTTCTGTAGTCTGTAAAAAGTCCTTAGCTTATTTATTCCATCCGTGCGTTAGTCCATTTGTCCGTGTGTAAATTAAAGTAGTATTTCTTTGAGACCTTAAACGACAAGGTACACGCATTTTATTTTGTAAAATCCTCGTTGTAAATTTTTTGGATAATAAACCATAATTTGTGTAAAATAGTTCAAAAGACTCATCATTAAATTAATTGGACCTAAAGTAAAGTTAAGCTTTAACGCCAAAAGTAAAAATAAATCTGTGGGGTGACCGTGCTAAAAATTTTTTGTTGTTTCTAAAGCACTAACCCGTGCTAGGGAAAAGCAAAAGAAAGATTTATTAAAAAATATTTGGGCAGAACTTGAACCCGAAACCTCTTAAAAAATATCGTTTCTCCCATTTAAAATTCTACCCAAGCAAAGCAACGAAGGAGCTCTAGTGTTCAAATAATACATTATTTCACCTCTGAAAAGGCAAACTTTGCGTCGAGAGCTTTGAAGATTGCAGGTGAAACGACAGGACCCTTGGGACTTCTTCGCTGTTGTTTCTGTTCCTCGGTACTACATTTTTGAAGAAGAAATCAGTTTCACTCATAATTTGGTTCGAAGCGGGTCTTGAATGTACCTAAATATTTTTTTGTCAAACCAAATCATGTGTGAATATCCCGAATCATTCAACGCTACCAGGTTCCAGGCTTTTAACCCCCGATCCAAAGTTTGACCGCTATGTGTGTGTGTTTTTTTGAAGTCCGGAATCCTAAGTAACTTCCAAGATGTTCTAACCTTCAGAGCTCGAACTATCTTCAAACTGCCGTATTTTTGGACAAATGTATTTTTACTGGAAGAGCTCACGACCTTTCACAACAGAAACAAAAATAACATATAAATCGTTCGTCGAGCAGAAAAACATGGCTAGACGGTGTGGATTGACTTGATTTAATTTGATGGATCCATTCGAGTAATCAAATGATACAGGGCGTTAGGCGCAACGTTTGGCAAATTGAATTGGCTGAAAACGAGGTCGTTTGCTGTTTCATCAACCGAAAAAGTCTTAAGTTTTTTCGCTTTAGTTCCACTTTTTTCGAACACAGAAGCCAGCAATAAAACTAAATCAACAATTTGGTTATTGGTGTAGTCTTTTTTCAGTTGTATACCCGATTTCAGCTAATATGACTTGCAAATGATTAACTAAACCTTGCGTAAGTGTAAAAAAAAAAATGAATTGAAAATAAAAGAAACAATAATAATAGAACCCACTGACTAAGATTGATTTGAAGACCATCATCCAGTGGAAGTTGCAGTTATCAAAGTGGATCTATGGGGTCCTTCAATTTAATATCATCCAACGGACGCGAGTGGTATGAACAAACCACGAGTTCCTTGTTTTTGTTTCAAAAGGGAATCAGCCGCAAAACAGCCCCACATACCTACACAGTACTTAAATCAATTTCACTAACGTTCCGCGACCGTCGCAAGTACCTTGACAGCAAAATATGCGTCGAAACAAGTTCAATGTCAACATGATTCCATTATGGGGTGGTTTTGTTTATAAACGCGACGCAGACTATCCCTCTGCCTTTGACGTCATCAAGTTCGTCTGCTCGCAGAGATATCGGCGATTATATTCGTAGCTAGTAGGCCACGTGGGGCAAATAATACAGTGTTGGCACAGATATTAAGGCGCTGGGCATAGTGAAAAGCCCGCGCGCAGAGAAAAATGCACTAATTAATTATATAATAAAAATGAATTAGGTGAGACCTATCTAAAACAGCCAGTTTCGTGTTGACATTCATAAATGTTTTGAAGATATTTTTGATGAAAGAAAATAGGCGGCCCACTTTTTTTCAAACAAAATATCTTGCAATCTGTTATGGGTATCAACACAAAACTGGTTGTTTTAGATAGCTCTCATCTTATTCTAGGGTTTGATATGTGAATTTTTTAATTGATTTAATTTTTTTTAGTGTATTTGATACAGATATATCGATCAATGAAAAAGTTAAAAACTAGGTAACTAGTGGTTCGCCCCGAACTATGAACTCGCGACCCCATATCTCAGTAACCCCTCGACCGATTTGGCTCATGTTCGAACTTAAAAATTCTCTTGGCCTCATTTACCTGCCTACCAAATTTCATCACGATCCGACTAAATTTACTCAAGTTATTGTCGAACGAACATTCATACATACATACATACATACATACATACATACATACATACATACATACATACATACATACATACAAACGCCGGATTGTTCCAGTAGACTCGGAGAACTTCGCTCGCTTCGCTCGCTCGTTCAATAAAGTAAAATAATCATATGCCCATATAAAATTATGTATCTACCTATGAGGGGTAAATCACGGACCAAAGTAACTGCTAGCACTGCTGCTAATACTAGCAGAAGGAGCAGTTTAAAGTTCCTGTTATCAAGACATAGACACATAGGGCTCTCAAGAAGCGGTGGTGGTCTAGTGGGTAGAACAGTGAACTCTGAAGCAAGAGGTCCCAGGTTCGATTCCCAGTGCGGACATGTATCTATGACTTTGTTTAATTTCAAAGTTACGTACATTTGTGAATTTGTAGTAGCAATACCACTCGCTTAAAGTAAAGGAAGAACATCGTGAGGAAATCCGCGACTTAGTTGGCTCCACACGTATTGACTTGTCTTTACTGTGGGCTAGGCTGACTAAGCTGTCAGGATGGTATAGGTGCTGAGCAAGCCTACTCGATCTAAAAACAATGTCTCAGGCACTGCAGTGCCGAGTGGTCTCTTCACCCATCTACAGGGTGCACTCTAAGACGATAGCGGAACTTTAAGTAGGCTGTCTACTGATCAATACAAACAACTTGTACTAGTTGGCGACACAAACGGAGCGAAAAAAATATCAGCTGTTTCATACATTTGGCGCAGTACTGAGTCGACGTTTTGTATGGAACAGCAGATATCTTTTTCACTCCTTTTTTTTCGCCACTTAGTACAAGTTGTTTGTATTGATCAGTAGATAGCCCACTTAAATTTCCGCTATCGACTTAGAGTGCACCCTGTAGTGTGAGTGAAGGTGCTACTGGACGCTGTATATAAATCATCTCATTACGTAGATGCAAAGGCCAGGGCTCTCAAAACAGTTTTCCAATCTGGCCGATTGAAACTAAAAAAGTGTACCAAATAAGGAATATTTTTAGGTTCCGCATCCCTCATCCTAAGCAAGAATATTAATTCCCTTCACGTCTCATTTATCCAGATATTTCTTCGCGGAGGGTCCATATTTTATTGGGAGCCCTTTCTCATAGTTTGATTAAGCCCTTTAGGTTCTATAACGTCCCTTTTCTGTCAAGTACAGTCTGCCTCTCGGAGGGACAAAAACTAATCTGACGGACCATTCTATTAGCTTTTGCCCATCAAGAGCTAAAGCTTTTTAAATATTTTTCTCTTCCTAATGACAAAACGTAAATAAACCACATGTAGTACCTCAAGAAGAAAATATTCTAGCAATACGCCATTTGTATTGCTACGTTACTTTTCACTCAAGTTGCATCGGGTGCATACATAATTATAATGTCCTGCGGACTCAATTTGATCACAAACCGCTCATTCTCAACAATGTCACATCAAACATACAAACGTCCTGGCGGTCTAACG
Source organism: Zelleria hepariella (assembly GCA_949319315.1). Classification (NCBI taxonomy): domain Eukaryota; kingdom Metazoa; phylum Arthropoda; class Insecta; order Lepidoptera; family Yponomeutidae; genus Zelleria; species Zelleria hepariella. The sequence goes on from OX439391.1 coordinate 3,966,256, forward strand.
GCTAAGACGAAGCCGATTACCATTGGCGAAAACGAAGTTCGATTTTTGAAAAATGTAGGTACTGCCACCCAGTCCATTTTACTGCCACCCAGTTCATTTTTCATAAATCGAACTTCGATTTTCGCCAATGGTAATCGGCTTCGTCTTAGCTTGTAAACCCCCTGTTCTACTAACAATCTGATAGCATAAGGACTGTTGTGTGTCACCCACCCTATTTGATTCTGGAACTATTGGCGAACTATAGATCGACAAACAACTGTCCGATAAACGTTGGACCGAGAGAACGTTGGACCGACAAACTAATGTATAGATCGACATAACTTTTGCCCGGCAAACGTTGTACCGACCGGACGTTGGACTCACATAACAGTAACTATAGATCGACGTATGACCGTCCAATATTGGCCAAAGTTGGATGGATTGATAAGGTGCTCAATTTTTTTTTCTAAATGCATGGGTGGGTAGGCAGTAGACATTGTGTAGGTTGTGACAAGCTGTCAGGATGGTATAGGTGCTGGGCAAGCCTACTCCATCTAAAACAATGTCCCAGGCACTGCAGCGCCGAGGGGTCTCTTCACCCATCTAGTGTGAGTGAAGGTGCCACTGGATGCTGTATAAATCAGCTCATTACGTAGATGCAAAGGCCTTAGGCCTTTGTATTGTGTAGGCACCAAATCAGCATTATCAAGTGTCATTCTTCTCTCCCCCAGGATATTTCCCTTTCCCGGCCGTCTACTGCCTGACGTGGATCTGCCTGGACGTCCTTCTGTGCACAGCGTCCATAATGCACCTTTGCACGATCAGCGTGGATCGGTACCTGTCACTGCGGTACCCGATGCGCTTCGGCAGGAACAAGACCAGGAAGCGCGTCACCATCAAGATCGCCTTTGTTTGGATCCTCTCCACGGCTATGAGCCTGCCGCTCAGCCTGATGTACTCGAAGGTTTGTGTATTTTTTAATTAATCAATCGAACAATTTGACAATCAATGGATCAATTCGTGAAGCAATCAATGATACAAACAATGAAAAAATCGATTCATCAATATTTTTTTCAATCAACAAATCAATCAATAAATACATCTGTCAGTCAATCAATCACTTAACTAATCTATCAATAAAGTAATCAATTAATCATTCAAAATGTCAATCAATCAATCAATTCTATCTATGAATCTATGAATCAACCAATTTATGAAATAAATTATCAATCAATCAATCAATCAATCAACAAATCAATAACTGAATCAGTCACTGAGTTAATCAATCATTAAATCAACCAATCAATAATTCCACCAATAATCCATTGCAAAGTTATTTGTATGGTTCCGCCTGAATCTCGTCCAGTGCAATGAGTTCATAATGCACCTATGCACGATCAGCGTTGACTGCTACCTGTCACTGCGGTACCCGATGCGCTTCGGCAGGAACAAGACCAGGAAGCACGTCACCATCAAGATCGCCTTCGTCTGGATCCTTTCCACGGCCATGAGCCTGCCGCTCAGCCTGATGTACTCGAAGGTTTGTGTATTTTTTAATCAATCAATCGAACAATTTGACAATCAATGGATCAATTCGTGAAGCAATCAATGATACAATCAATGAAAAAATCGATTCATCAATTATTTTTTCAATCAACGAATCAATCAATAAATACATCTGTCAGTCAATCAATTACTTAACTAATCTATCAATAAAGTAATCAATTAATCATTCAAAATGTCAATCAATCAATCAATTAATAAATCAATGCTCAATCTATGAATCAATCAATTTATGAAATAAATAATCAATCAATCAATCAACAAATCAATCACTGAATCAGTCACTGAGTTAATCAATCATTCAATCAACCAATCAATAATTCAACCAATAATACATTGCAAAGTTATTTGTATGGATCCGCCTAAACCTGGTCCAGGTCATGAGTTCATAATGCACCTATGCACGATCAGCGTGGATCGGTACCTGTCACTGCGGTACCCGATGCGCTTCGGCAGGAACAAGACCAGGAAGCGCGTCACCATCAAGATCGCCTTCGTCTGGATCCTCTCAACGGCCATGAGCCTGCCGCTCAGCCTGATGTACTTGACGGTTGGTGTATTTTTTATTTATCAATAAATCAGTCAATCGAACAATTAATCAATCAATGGGTCAATCCGTGAACCAATCAATGATACAATCAATGAAAAAATCAGTACATAAATTGTTTTTTCAATCAACGAATCAATCAATCAATACATCTGTCAATCAATCAATCACTTAACCAATATATCATTAAATGAAATTAATCATTCAGAATGTCAATCAATCAATGAATCAATCAACAAATACATCTCTGAATCAGTCAATGCGTCAATCATTAATTCATCAATCAATGAGTCATACAATTCATTCAATCATTCAATTAACCAATCAATAATTCGACCAATAATCCATTGCAAAGTTATTTGTATGGGTCCGCCTGAACCTCGTCCAGTGCAATGAGTTCATAATGCACCTATGCACGATCAGCGTTGACCGCTACCTGTCACTGCGGTACCCGATGCGCTTTGGCAGGAACAAGACCAGGAAGCGCGTCACCATCAAGATCGCCTTCGTCTGGATCCTCTCAACGGCCATGAGCCTGCCGCTCAGCCTGATGTACTCAAAGGTTTGTGTATTTTTTAATCAATCAATTGAACAATTTGACAATCAATGGATCAATCCGTGAAGCAATCAATGAAAAAAACAATACAGCAATTATTTTTTCAATCAATGAATCAATCAATAAATACATCTGTCAAAAATCAATCACTTAATTAATTCAATTCAATTCAATTCAAAAGTTTTTATTTCGGATGAATCCATTGTGTTAGTTATGTTATAATATGTCAATAAATGAAATTAATCATTCAGAATATCAATCAATCAATGAATAAATCAATGCACAATCTACGAATCAATCAATTAATGAAATAAAGAATCAATCAATCAATAAATCAATCAAAAATTAATCACTGAATCAGTCACTGAGTTAATCGATAATTCAATCAATCAATGAGTCATAAAATTAATCAATCATTCAATCAACGAATCAATAATTCAACCAATAATCCATTGCAAAGTTATTTGTATGGGTTATGTACCTGAACCTCGTCCAGTGCAATGAGTTCATAATGCACCTATGCACGATCAGCGTTGACCGCTACCTGTCACTGCGGTACCCGATGAGCTTTGGCAGGAACAAGACCAGGAAGCGCGTCACCATCAAGATCGCTTTCGTCTGGATCCTCTCAACGGCCATGAGCCTGCCGCTCAGCCTGATGTACTCGAAGGTTGGTGTATTTTTTATTTATCAATAAACCAATCAATCGAACAATTAATCAATCTATGGGTCAATCCGTGAAGCAATCAATGAAAAAACCAATACAGCAATTATTTATTGAATCAATTAATTAATCATTAAATAAATCTGTCAGTCAATCAATCCCTTAACGTATCTATAAAAAAATGAATCATTTAATCATTCAGAAAGTCAGTCAATCAAACACTGAATAAATCAATGCTCTCAATCTACGAATCAAACAATGAATAAAATAAAGTATCAAACACTCAATTCATCAATCAACAAACCAATCAGTGAATCAATCAATGAGTCAATCGATAATGCAATCATTCAATGTATCATAAAATTAATCAATCATTAAATCAACGAATCAATAATTCAACCAATAATCCATTGCAAAGTAATTTGTATGGGTCCGCCTGAACCTCGTCCAGTGCAATGAGTTCATAATGCACCTATGCACGATCAGCGTTGACCGCTACCTGTCACTACACACAATTATACATTTGTGTATTAGTTGCCTCTTTATAAAAAAAATAGTTGTATTTCGGGATCAAAAGACAATGACCTAATAAAATTACTTATTTATTTGCCTGAAGCAAATTAAAGTATCCAATACAAATTATCGAAACAAAAAGCAATCATCAGTTTTAATGAAGACAGAATTAATTTTGCTGTAGTTGTTAGATCTAACATTTTGATCTCGTTTTAATAACAACTGCTTAATTCGATGATTTCCCTTTCTTTCTTACGTATTATAAATCACAGTTTAAACTCAGACCATAGATTAAACCTCGCATTTTGTATGAAAATGTCATTGGTATTACGGGCCTTACTGAATGAAACGGTCTTATAAAACTATCTAATCATTGTGATAAATAAAACACCTTTAAGATTCAACCAAAATAGTAGAAAAAAGCGTGGAAAGAAAGCCCAACACAGTTTTGTTTTATTTATTAGATAAACTGAGATATTTTATTGTTCTACGCAAGAGAACAACAATACTTGAGCTGGTTTGTTTTTGTGCTCAAAAAAACAGTGGTCCGAAAAACCGGACCTACTGCCCAAAAAACTAGATTGTTGTTTAAAATAATAAAAAGAATAGCATTAAATGGTCGTGAAACAAAACTAGCTCAGTTTAGCCACAAACAATGGGCACGTGAGTTGATTAAACCCGAACTCTCTCTCTGAGAGAAGGACTTTGACAAGCTTGTGGGACATTTTCACACTTGTATATGGGCTACATAATTTTTTTTTTGTCGGGTGTGGCTTATGCAAATACTTAAAATAAAAAGTAGTTTATTATTTTCAAATGGTCTCAAAACTTTGGACACAAAAGCAACGATCTCACTGCTCCAAATTATTTACGCGTTAATTAAGAGGCCATGTTAATTTGAAACCAAATTATTAATCAAACTTTAAGCTGACGTCAGTTTTCGAAATGATCCCAACAATTATATTCGTGTCCAATTGGTATAAATCCAATAATCGTGGCTGTGTTAAAATGTATGTTTTATAAAAAAAAGGAATGGCAACCCTGCTATCCAACCTTTACATTAATCTATTAAGACACTGTACAGGACTCAAGTTTCGGTGACTTTAAATGTATTATAAAAAGGTTTATCATATTTTTTGATATTGGGAAACGAAAATACAAACGCGGAAGCCGGAAGCACTTGACAAAATTTTTTTTTCTTTTCTTCCTTTCATTTTGACAAGGGAATGACAGTAAAGAATAAAGAATATCGTTCGTCACAAATAGCTCGGTTTAGCTAGAAAATTTAAACTACTGTGAAAATTGTGAATTTCATGCCATGCTACTACTTTCGTGACCCTTAATCTATGAATTATTGTTTCTGCGCCTACACCTAATTAGGGTATCTAGGGTGCCCAAAAACGGGTCTGATAGTATTTCGAATGACACCTTCACTCACACTAGATGGATGAAGCTACCACTCGGACGCTGTAGTGCCTGGGATATTGTTTGTGGGCTTGACAAGCACCAAACCATCCTGACAACTTAGTACGAGCGACTGCTTTAGGAATAAAATTAAATATTCTCTTGGGGTTTGCCGCAATCGGGTAAAAACAGAGTTTATAACATCTCTTTTATAGTACCTATTATTATGTTTTGTTCACAACAACACCTTGTTTTATAACACAAAAAATATTTCCTGAAGTAAACAAGTCCATAAATAAATTCCAAGGCAAAGCTTTTTAAGGGAATTATTTTCGGCTCCACTGCTTTTACGGCTCCCCCATGAAATGCTAAGATGATGGAGAATATAACACTCCAACTTTGTGTCTGTGGAACGGTTTGAGTATCTGTTTTCTTAGGGTTCCGTTAACATTGTTCTTATCCCATCCCACTTCCCACCATTACAACCTGTTACAAAAGGTAATTTTTTGTTTTAACTGGGTAATAGCTTCCAGTAATAGGGGTCAAATCCCTTTTTTTTTGCACTTAGACGTTCAGGAGTAGGAGTAGAGTATTTTTTTAATATTGCTTTAATTTATTTTTCATCTCCCATGCTCGGAAAGTAAGCTGTTACTTTAAACATGCGATCGTAGAAAATCCTGTTTTAAACAGACTATCTGCATCGTTGTGCGCTTCGAAATTTGAACTCGACGCCCTAATAAAAATAAATATAAGGAACTCCTTTAACTTGTACGGTTGCCTAGCAACGGGTTGTTGATTTTATGACACTTCAAGAAGACACGATTTGTTAATCAACAACCCGTTGCTAGGAAACGCCACAGACTCTTTTGTTTAAGAAGCAAAGAAAAAGGAAACTCATTTCACTAACCTCTATCTAACAACACTGAAGCGTCTGGGGCATGTCGAGATAGAGTAGGCTTGTTTAACAACTATACTTTCCTCTTAGTTTAGTTGGCCTTGTGCTAAAGTAGGAATAACGCAAAGCCCGTAATCGCAAGACGCAATCGTAGGACACACTGCGATTTTTACCATTTTTCCCATAATTTAGGGGTTTGGTTAGAAAAATCTGACACCTTTTTCAAACATCTATGTTTTAGAGGAAATATTATAAAAAAACGTACACAGAACCCTCATTTCACAACATGTAGGAAGAGTCGACAGCACGTCAGAATCTACATTTTCGTTGTAAAATGGCTCGTAATGTAACCGAGTAAAGTACCAGGGTGTGAAGACGGCGAGCTGTCCACTGTACTCGGTCGCTTTATTAGCTGCAAGTGTTACGTTTTATGATGTCTTATTTTCGAAACTGCTCGTTTTGTTATCGCTTTCGGTGAAAATAAAACTTTCATAAAATATAATAAAGATCTACTTACTTACTCCAAGAAATCACCTATCAGCAAGTCCTTGGAACTACTATCTCATGATTTCAAAAGAAATATTCATTCAGGTCGTTTCGTATTATTTGCCAGAGAAAACCTATGATTATTTCTCGAAAAAAGTAAAAAAAAAAGCTTGAAAAAGAGGGTTAAAAGCTGTTTTGTCTTAGCCACCAACAACCAATTTGGATGCGGTTTTTTTAATTTCAAAGCATGTTTTCTAGCAATTGTTCTTAGTTAAATGTTTTATTAAAATCGGTTTAGCTATTTATGAGGTATGTTAATTTGAAGCTAAAATGGAGGGAGCATTGTACATTTCTAATTTAGTAGTTATCTATGTATATTTTTATGGAAGAAGAGTTGGTGAAATTGTTCTTCAGAAACAAAAAAGATCAGGTAGGTACATAGTATTATAATTTTCTCTCTTTAACCTGGGTGTAAACTTAAGGACTTAGTGTGAACAAAACCAATGAACTGTTAACAATAGATAGAGGATCACGATGCCGACATGATTCACAAGATTAATTATTATCTCAATTAATATTCTACCTTTGCCCTTTGACGACTCATTCTGACGTCCAAAATTACATTTGTAGATACAACAAAGGTATTCAGTTATTGATGACCATATTCTTTTCCCATTTAAATGTTAGCGCATTTCGTTGTTGCATTGGCAGTACTGCCTACCCCCACTACCTGAGGCTGCGGTTGGTAGCATTTTTGTCTTCCAACCGCCTCCTGTTCGTTACAATACTTTCTCGAGGCGACTGCCCTTTTCGTTTTCCTATCGTTTTGTCGCCATTTCTGACTACCGCTTATGCGACGCAAAAAAAATATTTTTGAAATATTATACTTATTTTTAGTTTCATGCGTTAGGAGTCCGGTGTCACTAACCAAAACAACACCTTGTAGACAAGTGTGAGCCAGTAAGAAGGTGCAGTGGGTGACAGGAAACCGCCTCATTGTAATCTCCCAAGGAAATGGTCCCATTAAGTATTCATGCCAAGGTGATAACGCTATTCCCTGGTTGTTAACGCCTAACGAGTTATTTACTAGGCAAGTAGGGTGTAATTTCGTATTGATTAACCCAGGGGTTCCCAAATTGTGAGGGTAAATAGGGGGCCACCACGAGGTAGAAATTTTCAAGACCAAACCATGCAATAATTAGAGATGAACGAAGTTATTTTAAAATTAATCATCGGATTACATTAACGTGTGGAATTAAAATGTCATAGAGCAAAAAAATTACATATTTGGGTATCACCGGGTGGGTATCCTGTAAAAAGATTTCGAACCTTTTGTAACACCTATCTTTCCACACATCTCTATCCTGTATGCTTAGCATGGTCGTTTTGACACTCTCTCGAACTCGAGTGACAGACGTGCCATGTCTATTGTGCGAGCATGGCAGGCGGGATTCGAGATGGCAATAGATTAGGGTCATGTCGAGCAAAAAGTAATTATTGCCATTTTAATAAAAATGTTGTATTTTTGTCTCCATCGCCATGTTGGCGTAGAGCCAACTCGAGCCCGACCGACAAGTTGACAGTTTTGCATAGAGAAGGGCCTATCTCGGGCTTACCATGCTGCCCGTACTGAGTCGCCTCTGGCAACGCGTCGGTAAGAACTTGTTCATAAATCTCATAAATATCATATTATATCTCATGAATTTTGATAATCTCATACTCATATATTAGCTCATTCGCGTTGACCTAGCTAGATTAACATAATGAGGGCTACCGCGTTTAGATTTGTCGCTAGGGGCGCTTGTGTTGCGTAATTTAATTCAGTTTTAAGGAGCTGGGCATAGTGAATTAGCCCGCGCGCCAATAAAATGCACAAAAACGATTCCTGTATCGAATACACTAAAAAAAAACGAAAATGTTCAAATATCAAACCCTAGAATTAGGTGAGAGCTATCTAAAACAGCCAGTTTTGTGTTGATACCCATAACAGATTGCAAGATATTTTGTTTGAAAAAAAGTGCGCCGCCTATTTTTTTTCATCAAAAATATCTTCAAAACGTTTATGAATGTCAACACGAAACTGGCTGTTTTAGATAGGTATCACCTAATCCTAGGGTTTGATATGTGAACATTTTTGTTTTTTTTAGTGTATTTGAGACAGGACTCGATTTTGTGCATTTTTCTTGGCGCGCGGGCTATTCACTATGTACAGCGCCTTAATTCGAATATTGTTGTGAATATTTTGCAATATCTGAGATATATGGCAAAACTGTCCTTGTGTGCTTTGAAATAGTTTTATAATTCGGAAATTTGTGTTCTATTTTTTTTTAATAACGGGTATTTTAGTGGTACAGTTTTCAGATAGGTATTATATTATAATCATTTTGCTACTACAAATTCACAAATGTACGTAACTTTGAAATTAAACAAAGTCATAGATACATGCCCGCACTGGGAATCGAACCGGGTACCTCTTACTTCAGAGTCCACTGTTCTACCCACTAGACCACCACCGCTAACGGTGAAGGAAAACATCGTGAGGAAACCCGCGGCTCAGTTGGCTCCACACGTATTGACCTGTCTTTCCTGTGGGCTTGGTCGACTAAGCTGTCAGGATGGTATAGGTGCTGGGCAAGCCTACTCCATCTAAAACAATGTCCCAGGCACTGCAGCGCCGAGTGGTCTCTTCACCTATCTAGTGTGAGTGAAGGTGCCACTGGACGCTGTATAAATCATCTCATTACGTAGATGCAAAGGCCTTAGTTTTATAATCATTTTAATGTAAGTGAACTTTTTTTACGTCCTAAATTTAAGAGCTATACTTCATGACCTTACTCGACAGTGGCGCCAACTAGTGAGCATTAAAACTGTAGCCCACATTGCGTAATTCCTTCCTTTACCTCTCTTCACGTCGAAGTTGTGTTTTTACTTACTTACTTTATACTTTATTGCACACGAGAAAAAAATACAACATAAATTCATACAGAAAAGTAGTCTGTGTTTTTGGTCCTTATGGGGCTATAAGTACTTAGAAACCGTCGATCTTGATAACGCTCATCACGCGTTTCAAAGGGTTGCGGAGTAAGTAGGTACTTATCGATACTACATCACAGTAGAGGCAGTACTTTTTCTTCATAGAAAGGGCCGAAACGTGCACTACGCATTATGGGGCGTTTACACCGGTCGATTTTGGCCGCACGGCTAGTCACCAATCGAATCGCCTGTGAAAACGAATCGCCACCCTATTTAGACGGTCGAACAAAATAGCAGGTGACAAAAATCTAATGTCGAATGAACTGTTATAGCTTGCGAAGTTGCGACTGAGCATTTACGCGGTCGATTTTACTCGCCACTCACCAGTCGCATGCGGTCGGTCGCTGTGTTTGGATTCGGGTTTTGGTAGTTTCGATTTTAGTCTCTGCGACCTAAATTGCCTTTTTACACGGTAGATTTTTGCCGTGTGGCGGAAGTGGTGCGGCGAAAATAGAATTATGCGTCTACGTTATTAGATGATCTTATGCCGTCCGAAAGGCCTCTGACATGACTTAACGCGTGCCTTCTGAGGCACGGGAGCGCTCATACTGTCACCCATCCATAGACTAACCGAGCCCGATGTTTCTATCAGTTAAGGGTGGACGATAGCAACGTGGCGGGAAATTCACAATTCGCCGCTTTCTTCCCACCTTAACGCGGGCCTTCTAAAGCAGGGGAGCGTCCATAGACCCATCCATAGACTGACCAAGCCCGATGTTTTAATCAGTTATGAAAGCCAAGTCCATCAGGGATGTATGGCTAAGTTACCCTACTGGTTATATTCATACATACATAGTGACTACATTGACTCAAGTTACTAGGAACATGTTAATTATTCAGAAAAGGGGTGCCACGACGGCGTCGCTCACTTGCGTGATTAATTTGATCGAATTTTATTATTTAAAAGTGTAACCCCCTTCCATGGGTGTCGGTGTAATGGAATTTCTGTCCGTTTTTTATTACATTAACTAGCTCTTGCTCGCGACTTCGTCCTCGTTATTTTTTTTCTCGTGAGTTTTTCTGTTGTTTTAATCGTTATTCTGTTATTCGGCGCGGAGAAAAATCCAACAAATCAAAAATCATAAAAATCGGTCCACCCGTTCTCGAGTAATAAAATTAAATGGTTTAACTAACACGACTTTGTTTTATACTCGTATATTAAATTTACTTGGTTTTGCCGGCGAATTTTGCGCAGACCCACGTAAAATATACTTATTATGTTTACCCGCTCATTAAATAATAATCAATTACCTCAATTTTTTTACCTTACAAAAAAAATATTATAAAAGTTCCCTAGCACGAGTTGCTTTAGAAAATACAAAAAGCTTTTTTAAATTAGAAAATACAAAGAAAATTTTTAAACTTGATAAAAAAACGTTTTAAAAGTAATTGGACGATATGCTAATATTGTTGCGGTATAGGACAAGTTATTTTTATCTTCAATGTTGTTGCAGTGGGGCGGGCTAACAACTTAACAACTTTGAGCAGTGTAGTTTATCAAACGCCAAGGGTACAACCGAAAGCGATAAAAACTTTGGCCTTTTCAAACT